>FR997749.1:5346351-6565067 GCA_905475445.1 Ochropleura plecta
GAAAATCCACTTGAGAAATAGTGGGCAATTGGTTGTTTTGATCCTTTTCCTTATGCCCGAGATCATAAAAACCAGAGCATAGGACGCTATAGCTGGTGACCTACCATAGGTTCCATGGTCCTGGTAACTTTCTATAATGTCATCCTTGGGGTTGTATTGGAAATGTTTTTTAATGGACATTTCATCAACATCAAAGTATAATAATAAATTATCACTTGGTGCTTGTGTCACTGCAAACCTTTTCAGCACTGTAATATTGGTTTATTTATTCCAACTCCAAATGGCAATTTTCCGTAACAGAGTTTTTAATGTGCTAGTTGATGGTAATGGGAACAGCCGTCGTAAAAGTCGATAACACGTTGGAGAGCGTTTATAAATTCTCAAAGCTGTAAATTTTTTTCCTCTTTCGACCATCTCCGGCCAAAAACTTTCTTTTTAAAGTTTCTTATTTGTCCTTGTAAAAGCAGGGCAAATGCAGGTGTAATTTTTTCAAACAACTTTTTGACTGCTATATCTTCAGTAATGACATTTATTATCTCCTTCTTTTTGAAATTCTTCAATCGGTTTCGTAGCTGGCAAACTTTTTGCATGTATTTGCGACATTTTATTTATTTAAACTTCATGTACAATAGTGGTACATAGGCGGACTTAATGCCATAAGGCATTCTCTACCAGTCAACCTTTGGGTAAAATACGACAACATTGTGATAGGGTACAAAAATATTTATATCTAAAACTATTTCTTTTCGAAAACATTATAAATATTTATACGGATACTAATACACATATACATATCAAATAAACTAATAAATACAATTAAAAAATAAATAAAAACGAGAACTTTAACAGTAATTACTATGACTTTTAATTGGTAGACGGACCTAAATAGTGGCTACGAACTTTTCTTTTAAAGGTAAGTTTACTTTCAGCTTTTTTAATGCCAAAGGGTAGCGCGTTCCAGAGCTTTATTGTTGAAATTGCATAAGATTTGGACATAAAACCGGTGCGGTGTAATGGAATTTGGAGGAGTAGATTTTCAGAAGCCCGAAGTTTACGGCTGTGAGAACTGCCCAACACTTTAAAATAAGTTTTTAAATAATCAGGAGCATACGGATCATTCAAGATAGAGTACAACATACAGAGAGATCTGAGGGACCTCCTGAGTCTTATAGGCAGCCATTTAAGCTGAGTACGGAAGGAAGAGATGATGAAATAAATAAAAAATAAATATTTACGAAGGCCAAACACAAAGCGAATGCAATTATTAAGAAGACGATCCAATTTATTGAGAAGTTCCTGGGATAGATCAGAATAACAAACGTCACCATAGTCGATAATGGGAAGCACAAGAGACTGTACCAAAATGAGTTTAGTGCTAGATGGGAGAAAGTGCTTAAATCTATAGAGAGACCGCAGCGAGAGAGTGACTTTCTGGCTTACTTGAGCCACGTGCTTATTCCAGCTGAAACAGTCGTCAATGTACAAACCTAAGTCTTTAACGTGAGGTGAGAAAGAAATAATAGAATTCTGATACATCAGTGGTGCAAGTTGACTAATGTTCACATTTCTCAAATAGTGCGAGCTACCAATGAGGATGGCCTGACATTTCCCAACGTTAACAGAAACCCCAAATTTGCCAGACCATTCCTCAATAGTTCGGAGATCAGCATTAAGGGATGAAATGCATTCATCAAGGTTCGCAATATCTGATTGAGCGTATAGTTGCAAGTCATCAGCGTACAGATGGTAAGAACATTTGAGGATAGCAGTAATGGAGTTAATAAATAAAGAAAATAAGAGAGGAGAGAGTATACCGCCTTGTGGAACACCAGTCATCAGGTCGCACCAGTCAGAGTAATCCTGATCAACACGCACCGCCTGCTGGCGACCACGAAGATAAGAAGAAAACCAATTACGTGACAAAGAAGACACCCCAATTTGAGACAGTATGGCCAGGAGAATGTCGTGATCAACGGTGTTAAAAGCATTGGAAAAATCTATTAAAACTAACACCGTTAACCTAAAATTCTCCATGCCATCTCGAATATCTTCTGTAACTTTAAGCAAAGCTGTGGCTGTGCTGTGGCCAGGCCGAAAACCGGATTGGGAACTGGATAAAAGATTATTCTTAAAAACGAAAGAGGATAATTGTTTAAGAGCAACTGCTTCAAGGATCTTAGACAGGAAAGGGAGAATGGAGATGGGTCTAAAGTGATTAGCTAAACTGGGATTAGAAATTTTAGGAAGAGGGATAATGTAAGCCTTACGCCAAACCGCAGGAAACACACCATATTGCAGAGATGAATTGACGATGTTAGTAATAACTGGGATTAAGTTTTCAATCATAAAAGATAACATAGTACGACTGACCCCATCACAGCCCACAGCCTTAGATTTAATTGAAGTAAAAAAATTAAAGACCTCATGGTTAGTCACGGGGGAGAAAGAAAAGGAGTCAGGAGGAAGCATTGGCTTGGAAACAATTTCCTGAATAGTATTATCCTTAATACCAACCGCAAGCGCAGCAGACGTTGAAAAATGTTTGTTAAGAGCATTTAAAGGCAAATTAAGAGGAACAGCACTAGAAGGGGACTTTGTGAAACCAAGCGACTTAAGAAACTTCCAAATATCAGCCGGCGAAAAATTAAGGACATTTTCACAAATGTATCGGCGTTTAGATGTTCTTACCATCTGGTTGCAACGATTTCTAGCCAACTTGTACAGGTCCCAGTACTCCCCACTGCGGTCCCGCCTATATCTTCTAAACGCCCGGTCGCGTCGTCTCATTGCCATCCGAACTCCAGGGGTTATCCAAGGAGCTGGGGGGCGCTTAACGCGAACAGCCCTCAGTGGCGCATGCGTGTCAATAAGCTGGAGAACATTCCTGTTAAAGGTGTCCACCATCTGATCCACTGATGATGACTGGGAAATATCGTCCCAATCAAGAGCCTGCGCATCGGTAGCAAGTTTGTCCTTATCCAGTCTTACAAAATTCCGTATCATGACAATAGCAGGCCTCTGCTTAGGGGGTTTCATTTTGTAAGCTAGATAGATGAGATCATGTCTGGATAAACCAGGCGCAGCGACCTGCCCATGGTTTGCCACGAGATCCACAGAAGACACAAGCATGAGATCGAGCCAGGAATCGCTCGAGTCCAGGTTATGATGAGTCGGACCAAGATTAAGGACAGATAGACTCGACGACTCCAAGATCGCATTCAGCCTACGTGTTCTTGCAATATCTTTCAAAAAGTCAGTGTTGAAATCACCCATGACTATGAGATGTTTGTATTCTGAGGAAAGAGATTCTAGAGAATCATTTCCACATACATTTTCCTAATAGCTTGTTCTCTCTAGTCTGTTGTGCTTGACTGGGTGAAGCAGTTGATGGTCCTGCCACTGGCTGAAAATTTTCTATTGCCTGATGGTCATAGGGCACAGTTGATCGTCTGGTCACTGGCTCATTACCTTCTGCGTTCTGTTGTGGTGCAGTCTCAGTATTCTGCAAATTTGAAATGTCGCATAAGGGCTTCTGTTGCGAATGTCCTACAGAGGAATACATTCATAAAGCAGGTTCTCCCTGCAATGAAAATAAATAATATTTTTAGGCATAATTTATAACATCGTAAGATGGAGAAATAAATAAATAAATGTTGGTTGAAGTCAATTATTATCTCAGTGGGTAGTAGTTCTGCCTCCTGACCCTTGGGTTAAGGTTTGATACCCGCCAAGGACAAACAATGTGAGTGATGTGAAGAACATAGATGTTTGTTATGTATTGTGTCTGGTCTCTAATACATACAGGGTGAATTTTCCAAGTTCAAGCTCGAGACTCCTTTGAGTATTTTTCGCTATTCCTCATAGTTTCGGATTTGGCCATCCACACCCACTTGGAAAATTTACCCTGTATATTACTGGTTCTGCCTAGAATGGGACCTTGTGTGAAATGTCAGATCTTTAAATTGTTTTAATATTTTTTACTTACATCATTTGGGAAAGCGGTTCTTAGTAGCTTTGTCTTTGAATCGTCAGCAAAATGCGTTCTTAAAATGTGTCAGCGACATTTTGTTTTTGAAAATCTAACGATGCATTTTCCTTTTCAGGGAAAATGTACTTCGCCCACAGTAAGCAGCTGAAAATAAAACCAAAAAAACGTTCTTTCAACAGTATAAAACAAAGCATACATAAATAAAAGATGCTTAAAAATTATGTTTTACGGGCCTGTTGGTCTAGTGGTTAGTGGCCCTGACTGCTAAGCCGGAGGTCGTGGGTTCGATTCCCACCCAGGACAAACTTTGTGTGATGAGCATGATTGTTTGTTCTGTGTCTGGGTGTGATTTATCTATAATATGTATGTATTTATAAATTATATAAGTATGTATATCAGTTGTCTGGTTACCACAACACAAGCTCTGCTTAGCTTGGGATCAGATAGCCGTGTGTGAGTTGTCCCAAGATATTTATTTATGTTGGGACAGTTTAAAAAATGTCATGTTCATCATTTCCTGTACGCTAATTTATCCTTACCATATATTACGTAAAGAAATTAGTATTATTGGTCATTGTTTGTTATGAATAAAGGTTAGGTTATATAAAGGTTAAAGCTTTACTATAGTGGGCTTCTTAGCTTATCAAATTGTACGTTGTTTCCTTTTCAGTAATTCCATACCATTCCCAAACCCCTAAATAGCGAGGGTTCATAAGTTTGAAGTACGAGAAAATGAGAAGTGGGTAATGTTACGTACCGAATCAGGTTAGTTACTCCAGGTTTAGGAAATCGAAACAACTTCACGCTGTCTTTAGCAGGTGAGCAGCCGCACTTAAAACATTTTCTTTTGTTTTCCAGGGTTTCAAATAAACACAATAAACACTACACAATAGAGTCACTTTCTCACAAGAGTCAATTTCTCATTCAATCGCTGCAACGGAGGAGCATTAGCTCGACTCGACCTTGGTTAGATCAGATCTTCAAATCTAGACCAGATCTGAAAATACTACAAAATTAACGCAGAGACAACAAACAACAACAAATACCGACGCTATTTTGTAGTTTGGTTTGCAGACGACGCCATTGTCAACTTGGTGTTACAACACCAAGTTGACAATGGCGTCGTCTATACGTATACTGAAATAAAATTCCTACTCTTTATAATTACTTCCTTCCATTTTATTGTTGGGATTATCGAAAACAATGTAAAATATGTGGATTGTAACAGTTTTATTAACCGATATAAATAGACGGATTCGCAAAATTATGTTTTTGTTCGAAAGGGGTTTATTTCGAAATGGTCCCGGTATGGATAAAAAACTACTGCATGGAAGTTATTATATTTTTATGGCAACATTTTGATTTCTCAAATGACGTTATTGCTGAAAGAAAAGTGTTGCCACACAAAATCATATTTATTTTTGTCTAATGGCAAGTTGGAGGTTTTGCCCTTCTAGGCATTTCGTTCCTTCCATACAAAGTTAACTGGGGCTGGCGAGACTAGTCGCGAACGCGTAGAATACCAGTATCATAGTGTGAGAGTCTCCATATAAATGTATGTGAGATACTTCGCGGCGACTAGTCTCCGAGACTAGAGTCGCGCAGGCGTATCGTAATGGGAGAAGGGCCTTAAGCTTTAATGACTGCAGTGGGGTTAATATGCTTAATACTAGTAAAGAAATCCACAAATTCTTGAGCAACTTCGTTTTTAAGTGGTTAGAAGACCACGTGAAGACTAGTGTAATATCATTATTAAATAAATAAATAAATAAAATAAATATCTTGGGACAACTCACACACGGCTATCTGATCCCAAGCTAAGCAGAGCTTGTGTTATGGTAACCAGACAACTGATAACATACTTATATAATTTATAAATACATACATATTATAGATAAATCACACCCAGACACAGAACAAACAATCATGCTCATCACACAAAGTTTGTCCTGGGTGGGAATCGAACCCACGACCTCCGGCTCAGCAGTCAGGGCCACTAACCACTAGACCAACAGGCCCGTCAAAATTATATTTTTATTTCTATTAGTTTCACTACTGATTATTTTCCAAACCGTCTTAATTTTATTATCAGCGTATTTAATCTTGTTGCTTATGAATAAGGCTTTAGCTACCTTGCAGGTGTTTTTAAACATTTTTGAGTAAGTTGCAACATAGCGATTAAATGTTGCCGAATTGATGTAAGGCTTAAGGCCGTAAAGCTCAAACAGTCGTTCCCTAGTTTTTCTTATACCCTTAATGAATCCCAGAATGGCAAAAGCATCTTATAAGAATCAAATTAGGAAGGTTGTGTTACGTTCGCAGTATTTCGTAAACGCTATTATGCCGTCCTGTCATTACCGCTGCATTATCAGTTCCTATACCGACCATATTTTCGATAGGTAACTCATGAAATCGTAGACATTTTACTGAAGATGAGACAAGGCCGCTTGCATCCGCTCGCTCTACTACTTCCAGTGAAAGAAAGGCAGATACAACAGCATCTTGAGCATATCTAAAATATCTGACAACAATTCCCATGAATTTAGTCACACTGATGTCTGTAGATTCATCTTTAATAACGCTATACCTTTGTTTGCTTATATCTTTTAGGGTCAATTTCACCAAACAAGAGTAAATCTTACTCGAGAGTATACGGGCAGTTACTCCTAGTATAACATATTTTTACGTTTCACCATAGACTGAATCCAAGAGTAAACGTTTATGCTGGAGTAAATCTCTACTCCGCCGATTTTCAAGGAACAGCGAGCTTAAACTAAGGATAGGTTAATATGGCGTCCGAGTGTCATTGTTTTGACAGCTGATTCGCTAACTGGCGCGCTGGCATAAAAATAATAATATTAGTATTTTTGTGAAAAGTTAAAATAGTTTAGATAAGCTTGTGTATTGTCTAAAAATGGCAGATCGTTTAAGAGCATTAATTGAGGATTCTGACAGTGATGACGAATATTTACCAAGGCGACCAAGATGGATACAAGAAAGAAATAATTATTTTGACGACTACGATAACATAGATTTCATTAAAAGGTTCCGTTTATCTAAGCGAGCAGCGTTATGTTTGCTTACGAAAATTGAACATAAATTGGAATATGACTCTGATAGGTAAGTTTTACGTAAAACCTACTCTGTGTAATACTGCCATGCGTTTATCTAACATTCGAATCAAATATAACTTTATCTACCTGTACACACCTTTAATTTGTTGTAATTTTTTGTTTCAGAAACTTCTGTGTATCACCCATAAATCAGTTATTAGGAACATTAAGATTTTATGCAACTAATAACACACAGATGAGTATTGGTGACTATTGTGGCCTGAGTACATCAACTTCCCACAGGATCATTCATAGGGTCAGTAGTGCAATAGCAAGTTTACATAAAGATTTTATAAAATTTCCTGAGACAAGCGAAGAAATAAAAACAGAACAAGACAAGTTTTTTAAAATAGCTCGTTTTCCCAGAGTAGTTGGTGCTATGGATTGTACGCATGTACGTATTAGCTCACCAGGTGGAGACCAAGCAGAATTATTTAGGAACAGAAAAGGTTACTTTTCTATAAATGTTCAAAGTATTTGCAATGCTGATCTAGAAATAACCGACATAGTGGCAAGGTGACCCGGAGGAGCCCATGATAGCCATATATTTAATAACTGCTATAGAAAAGCAAAGTTTGAAATGGGAAGTTACGGTAATGCCTTATTATTGGTTGATGGTGGTTATGCGTCAAACACATACATGATGCCTCCTTTAGAGAATCCCAGGACACCTGCAGAACATCTATACAACGAATCACAAATTCGAACACGTAACCCAGTGGAAAGGTCTTATGGTGTATGGAAGAGACGTTTCCCAGTTTTAGCTCTAGGCATGCGCATAAAACTAGACAAAGCCCTAGTGGTAATTGTTGCCACTGCAGTGCTGCATAATATGCTGCAGCAACAAGGAGATATTGCTCCTCCCGATGATCCCGAAATTACTTTACCTGCCATTTCAGGTACTAATCGGCCTATGTCATGGGAACAACTCATAGAGCATGGTCAGGTTGACAGTGTACCACGTAACTTTCAGAATGAAACTAGTATGACTAGAAATGCAATGATTAATGATTATTTTCAAGGTTTAATCTAAGTAATATATCATACTAGCTGAGCCCCAGGGCCTCTCTCCCGTGTGAATTTCAGGATAAAAAGTACAAATAAAAATAAAAACAATTAAAAAAACTACATGTCTTTAATTTTTTTTACAATTATTCAGGTTTTTTCTTATTTCTTAATTCTAATAAAAGTAATCTGGTTTTAATTTTACTCTGCTTTGCCTCTTCTTTTTTAATAATTAATTCTTGCTCTTTAATTTGCATCATGATATTGAACATGCTATTTGCTTCTCTTCTTTCAGTATCAGCATGCTCTCTTTGCGCAATAATAGCCTCAATCTTTTTATTATTGAGAAGATCCACAGATAATGCTGGAAGAATAGGGCGCCTCTTTGAAATCCCTCTTTTTATGTAACCAGCTTCTTTTAAATTCTTTGAGACTGGTGTTTTTAATAAAACAGGTGTGTAGTTACCCCAGTCAGGTTCTTTGACAGGGGCTGGGAGGGGGGTGCAGAAAGGTACTGCAGGCTCATCTTCTATTAAATTCCCAGAAACTGGTGCTTGTGAGCAGTTGCCCCAGTCAGGTTCTATGACAGGGGCTAGAACAGGGGTGCACACTGGCGCAGGAGGCTTAACTTCAATAACCTCAATAACTCCAACACGTGCCACTTCAGACTGTGATTCTTGTACCTCGGTAGACTGAGATACTTGGGCATCGCAATCAAATAGGTTGTACAAACCAACAACACTTGGTTGTATCAAGCTAAGGATGCGATTGTAAAAAGGATCTTTTTTTTGGTTTTGGAGGCCCTCCTCCTGTAAAAAATAAATATTGTATTAGGTATGTTGTACGTTAGAGTAAGTAAGTAGGCTAGCCATACTAATATTATATACAAAAGTCTGTTAAAATTTCATGACTCAACCGCTTGACCTATTTTGATGAAATTTGGCATGAAATACAAGGGCCTACCTACCTATATTTCATGCCAACTTTGATGTATGTTTGTGTATTACTTTTTAATGTTACTGTTTGTATGAAAAACAAGAGACACCTACTTTAAAATGACACATTGTTAGCTGATCACTGGTTTTCTGAAATATTAATGTTTCGAAAGTCATTTTGTACAATGATGTAACACAAACAACAGTGAAGTAAAAGTAAAAATATAATATATGATGTAAACACATACATTAGATATTACCATACCTGTTTGAATCGGGTTCCCTCTATCTGGCAGAATCTTGATGCTCCGAAATTTATTTGGCATAACACACTTCGCATAATTTTCTTTAAACGAACATTTTAAAGGCAGAAAAAATATTTGATATAATTATCGTTTGGCATAATGTTTAAAACTTCGAATTTACAATGGCATACTTTTAATATGGCAGAATTACATTTAGTATAATTACGATTGGCAGAGTTAAAATTTCGCATAATATCGTATGGCATAATGTTCATTTAGAGCGATGATTATTTGGTATACTTTCACTTGGCATACTATGCAGATGGCCGAATTTCATTAAGAATACTTTAATAGGCATGTGTAAGTCATGGTCATTAACATTTCTTTTTAAGGGTTAAAAAAACGGGATATTTACCATGGTTGTTATTTATTGTGAGTTTCCAATATTTTGGCGTGAACCGATACAGTGAGTTACAATTATTTCCAAAAACTCTTAAGGCAAAAATAAGAATCTTGGGAATTACTTACATAGAAAAAAAGATATTGTTTTTAGTAGGTTACCCGAATTTCAACTATTTAGACTAGGTAAATTCCTAAACAAAAAATGGGTAGGTTAGGTTAGGTTAAAACTGTGACCTTGTACGCACGAGCCGAGCGAGCGTAGCGAGCGGTGCCGCGGCAGCGGCCGGCGAGTGCCAGAAACGACTTGCATTAGAAACAACAAATTTTCTATTAAAGAAACGACTTGCATTAATAGAAAAAAGGGATTGTTTTTAGTAGGTTACCCGGAACTGAACTATTTAGATTATGATAATTACTTATTGAATTAAATGACATTATTTCAAATTAAATTAAATAATAATTCAAATTAATGACATTATTTTAAAAAATATAATTAAATAAATGACAACAAATAATGACAATGATGATTCTAACTATAAACTTTCTGCGATATGACAATTCTGCCGTTTAATGATTATCGATATGAAAAATATGCTAAAAGACGATTCTGCCTGTGAATTTTCTGCGATATGATGTTTCTACTTTTTAAATATTATGCATATGAAATTTATGTCTAGAGATGATTCTGACTTACAAAACTATGAGTTTTGAATGTATGATAAATGAGTGTCTGCCAAACAATTTTCTGCGAAATGAAGTTTATGCTATCCGTTGTTATGCAAAATAAAATTATGACATAAAAAGTTCTGCTATAAAGGGTGGACCCGTTTGAATCATATGCATTCTTAAATTTGAAGTCTCTTTTTTGACCGCCTTCTTCATGCTTTCCCATTGTGCTTTGAGGTTTTCTGCAGTTCTTGAGCATTGGATTGTTTGGGAATTATATTCGTGACTCATTGTCACCCATTCAGTAGTTTTCTGCTTCATAGTGACGGCATCTGTTTTTTTATTTTCGATAACACTGAAGTGCTTTTCTACTATGTCTAATAAAAGATGTTTTTCTGAAGCCAACCAGTTGGGGCTTCGTTTTCGCTTCTCGATATGTGACATACTTATTGCAATTTATAAAAACACAAACAAATCTCAACAACGCCGGCTAAACAAACACCACGAAATATTCATGAGGTTAGAATTTCTAGTTTTGTTTGACACTTTTGAGTTTGACATACCTAGGTATAACCCTACCGAATAGAATAATACGCAATAAACCTTACTATTAGAAGAGAAAACGAGCAATTGAATTTGGGTGGCTTATACAGTTCTTCATTTCATTCATTCGCATTCACTCCCTGTCACAGATTATCTATCCGAGAGTAAATTTTCTCCGGTGTAGAGTGGTGGAACGTGGACGAAGTTACTCGAGAGTTCAATATAAGAATAAATATATTCCGTGCATACCTATTCTCGAGTAAAGTCATGTTTCGTGAAATCGACCCTTACAAGATTTCCTCTAAAGTGTGGTGCTAGTACCTGATTAATAATATGCGTGCACTTAGTTCTATGCATTCTTAGATCGGCAGAAGCAGATTTTGAATCTGCAAATAGATCTTTGCACAAATCTGTTAAATGATCTATTTGGGAAATCGTCCCATGTTCCGTAATGAATAAAGCTAGTTTACCTTCAGCCTTTTGGGCAAACCTATTTTCTTTGGGAGCTGGTCCAAAACTTATTTGCTGATTTTTTGACACTGTTTCACACTTCTGTTTATGCTTTTTTTGTATCTGCGTGTTTTCTTATATCGGCTATCCTAGAAGAAAATTCGCTGTGGCAAAATGAGCAAAAGGCTTTAGTTGGATCAGTTAGAACAGGTTTTGACCAGTTTTTGAACTCTTCTTGATGTTCCCACTCGGTTCTAAACTTCTGAGCATACGCCTTCTTCTTTAGAGGCACATCCATGTCAGAAACTCTAATCAAGCTCAAAAACAAAACGATAACCTAGGTTCACTCAGAGACTATCAACGATATTATACTTATTAGTTTATATTATTTGAAAACTGAACCAAATAACCAAATAAACTAAGTATGTATTATATCACTATACTTTACGCGTTTTAGGAAAGGATGGCGATAGTAATTATTTTTCTCATGGGAGAGTGAGATGCATAATCTAATCATGCACATAATCGAACGAAATGCTGAACATGGAACGTTAATAGGAAATACCCGGTTGGTCAAATGAACATTTCGTGTTGCCAGTACGCGTTACTTAATAACTACTCAACTTTCTAATTAAAAATATATAATATTCTAGATTGTAAAAAAAGTTAATTGAAAATATATTCACTGCTGTGTAGATCATAGAAAAGTCGCTAGAAGTCACCAGATTTTTTTGTCACTAAATCATAAAATAATGTCACCATAAACAGCAAAAACTCACTAGTTCTAGTGACAAAGTCACTAAAACGGCAACACTGAATCTTCCTTCTTGTCGATCGCCTAAAAACCAACCGATTTTAGTTAAGAAAATGCATTTGTGCGTGCACTCTGATTGGTCGACCAATCAGAGTGCACGAATTTTTAACCAATGAGAACAAAGAGCGGCTTCGACACAGTTTGCTTAGGTGCAACAAAACTTTACCTTTTTCATAAACTTTACATTTTTCGCGTCTTTCCTAAACTTTTCTATTAAAACATACTAGATCAGAGAAAAATACAAATCAATACAAAACACTAAATAACATTCACTGGTAATCGAACAATTATATACAGAACACTTCGTTATGTAAAACTATCAAATGCTATCAAATTAACAAGTTCTAATGAGATCTATACACTAATAAAATTCCAATGAGAAACTATATAAACATAAGTTCTAATTGGAAAAGAGTTCTCTATCCTAATTGAAACACTATCTTATCAGTTTGTTTACACTATTGTCGATAGTTCACTCATCCCGCACACTTCCAAAAATGTGTCATTTTAGTACTATATTTTTTTAAATATCATTGACTTATTCAGTTTAGGTCAGTTTAATTTTTAAAATAAAAGCATGTATTACAACTTAATTAAAATTAGGTCACTTTGGTTCTGTGATATTAATGGAAAGTTGGTCAATAAGACGAGAAAATGTAAGCATGAAATTATATTTATTACTGAAACATGTTAATAAAACTAGAGATCAAATCAAATTATAGGAGAAAAAAACTTATACTAAAATTGACTTAATGTCTTAAAAAGTTAACTTACAAAAGCTATCCATTTCTTTAATAATTAAACATAATTAATATTTTGTATTTATTTTAAAAAATAAAAACATTTAGAAGTACCACAAATTACGAAGGCTGCGGCCGGGATACTTAAAAAAAACCAATTTAGATTCTAAAACTGATTTAATAAAAGCAAAAGAACTTACAATAAATGAAAACTATATCTAGCTAAATCTAAAGTTATGCCTTCCTTCGAAGCCGGAATAGAAGTGGCCGACCTCATGTAGCGGTGGCGCGATGGTGCCGCGGTATTTTGTGCATTCAGCGCATTTGCCTCGTGTCGCTAATTGCGCATTTTACTTGTTTGTTATAATTAATTGAGGCCGTCCTTAGTCAGCGCTTTGGATATACTACGCTTGCGTAACACCTCCGCCTGTAGTTCAGCAACTATTTTAAAACGCTCAGTGAAAATGTTGCTGGTAGGTTTTCTCGTTGCGTATGCGTTTCAGATGTTACAGGAACTGCGTTTTCATGATTTCCTGGTCCTGTGGGTACAGCGTCGTTTTGGTTCGGTTTTCTGGAAAGGTTTCTTCCAGGAAAATATCTTCTGGTTAACATCGCAATTGTAAGTATGGCTGCGATACACAGTATAACATAAAACGGTATAGTAGTATGATATAGCGTTTCAGTTGTTTCAAACGATGAAATCGGCGACTGAAGAGTTATTCTGTCCTGAATAGTGTGTAGTCTATCCAAGTTAATAGATGTTAAATTTGCATGTAGTAAGCTTATCTCCTGTGTTTCAGTAGTGTAGGGAATGTTCAATACTTTTACAGGTTGGCCTTTTATCTCGTCCTTAGTGTTTATTAAGGTTATTTCGTTTGTGTGTATCGAGCAGTGCAATGGAATAGTGGCAAGGTAGCTTCCCCTCAGTGTGTCGTAATCGTCGCTTCCACATTTCATCTGAACTCTGGTAGATTGAGGGAATGATATAACGTAATGTCTACTATCTAATTCTTCTACAGCCGGTTTTGATAGATGTACGGTCGTTAGTTTACAGGATTTTTGTAATGTCTTGCTTGAAATGAAGGTTTGCACGCAGTCAGCTTGAGTTTGGATATAGTGATTTGTTTTTTTGTTCGCAGAGGTACCGATTATTATTTAGCTTCGGGCATTCTGCCTCCATGTACATGAACGTATTCCCATTGGTTGCTATGAAAGGATAAGGAGGTATGAGGACTTGGTTGTTCTTGTTCGGGACTATGGAGAGTTTATAAAGTGTATAGGTATCTTCTGAGACTATGGGAAACCTAAATGCTATTACTATTTTCTTGTCGTCGTAATAATACCCAGCTTTAATGATGTCATAGTACTGACGTAATTCTAACTCTATTACGTGGTGATTACCATAAATTTCCTTAAGCCTGTCTACTACGTTACCCAAGATGTCTATTCCTAACATGCTATGATGAATAGTCATCGCGCGGGTGAACGATAAAATATTCTCTATCCTATATAATTCCGATAACACGTCCTCTATGTTTTCGCTGACGATAGTCAACAGCTGATTGAACTTAGCGACTTGGATCATATTTATGCTACTTTCTGCCTGTTTTATTAATAGACTTAGTGTGGTGTTGATTTTACTCTGGTTTTCGACAATTTTATTTATGATATTAGTGTGAGTTAGCATCCACTCTTTACTGATGCTGATATGCTCGTTAAATTCATCTATAGTCTTCTTTTGGTTATTTCTCAACGTCTTTATGGCATTATTATATCGAACAGCATCCGAGTAATCGAGGTTACCTGTAACGCTTTTTATGACAGATCCTAGGCCGTCTATAAGACCTCTTTTTGAACGTCTAGGCTCTAGGGTACGTAGCTGATCAGTGACTTTACTTAATTTATCCGAAAGGTAGTCTATTTGATACTCGTAGAGAGAATATGTGTTATTCATCATGTGTAATTTAATGTAACGGAATTGAGTTTGAAGGGTGGAAAGAGTATTTTCAATGTCGTACAGGTTGACATATTGGAGGAAAGTATGATAATGGGTTATTAGTCTGAGCGGTCCAAGTTTAAAGGGTAGTAATCCAATTCCAGAGTCTAAACTTTCAAGTTTTATCTCCTGGCTCCGTATTGCATATATCGTCAGTAGCAGCGTCATCCTGCAACAATTTAGCAGTCTTAGGTACGCGTTTAAGTCGTGATTTTGCTACGGGGCCGCGTTTCTTTGACGTATAAATGTGGATAGGTAAATCTGCTAAGACTACACCCTGTGTGTATCTGGGGGCTAATTTTTGCCGCGGGGCTGATGGGTTTTTTATGAAGACCTGTTGTTTAGGTTGATACTCCTCCTCCTGCTCGCGGGTCTTATTTCGGTTTTCGATTAAAGAGGTGCGATTACTAAGAGAGGTTTCATTTATGATTTGGTATACTGTTTTCATTTGATCTCTATGGTTTAATATGTATTGTTGCAATAGGTGGCTACTTAGATCAATGTCCCACGGGTCTCGGCTATCAAAGTGCCCGGTTATTATGTCAAATGGTCTGCATTTAGTGAAACTATGGATTGAGCTGTTATATCCGAGTAAGGCATATGGTATTAGATTGTTTGCGGGTTCTTTTTTATGTTGAATACGTAGGATTCTTATGTGTTCAAGTAACGTGGAGTGGAACCTTTCTATGTTGCCGTTATCGTTAGGACTGTGAGCTAGTGTTTTATGGTGATTAATTTTGTGGAGTCTAGTGAATTCAGCGAACAGCTGATTAGCATACTCGGTACCGTTGTCCGTTATTATAGTTACAGGAAAACCATGGTGAGTGCAAAACTGTAGTAGGCCCTGTAAGATACTAATTGCGGTACCATCACTCATAAGGTATGTGTTAAACTTTGTGTTTCTGTATTTTTAGCCAGTATAAGAGAGAAAAGGTTCGTGAAATAAAAGACGTGACTTGTTCGTAGAGACAATCGAGATGCTATAATTTATTCAACTGACAGTTGTTTGACATCGAGTGAGTGTTGCAAGATAATAAAAATAATTAATAAAATGTTGGGGATGCCAACATACTGCCCATCAGGGACAAAGGTGTTATGAAACAAAATGTTACCTATTTATAAACTTATCGAAAAACAAACAAAACTTAAGCACAACGTGAGATAAGCTGACCAATGAGTTTTTATTTTATTTTGAAATATACACACGAAAATCTAGCTATAGTAAACTAAACAACAATAGAATCATTTAATATATCTAGTTTGAATACAAAGCAAACACCCTTTTTTTTATTTGGTCAAATATACCTATTTTCATTACTATGAATTAGACAATAAAGCTAAACAAAACACTTCACCTGGAATTAGGTTCTTATTTTAATTAAATGCAAAGTAACAAAATGATTAATATTAAGATAGATATAAGTACTTTCTTAACTAAAACAGAAATGCCATACAACTGTATGCTTAAAAACTAAAAGTTTCTTAGAACTGCCTTAAACAGTACTACACTTAAAAACTAAAATGGGTATGTTTAAGATTTAAACATGTACTACACTTAAGAACTTAAATTTAACCATTTACTTGAGCTGTGCTACACTCAACAGGTAAAACACAGATTTTTACAATAGAACGTTTATGGGTTTTACCATTTGCTGTTTTAACTTCCACAACTCTGACCTTATTATCAGCCCCTGGGAAAATTTGCGTTACTCTGGCCATTGGCCAATACATTGGTTCAGTATTGTCTTCTTTTAATATTACTAAAGATCCTATCTTTACATTTGGATGACAATCTCTCCACTTCGGCCGAGATTGCAATATATTCAAATAATACTTATGCCATACTTTCCAAAAGGAGTTTTTCATGTTTATACATATTTTCCAAAATTTTAAACTATTTGTATGACTATCTGGTTCTGGATAAGCGTTTAACGCAGATCCTATTAAAAAGTGACCAGGAGTGAGACAAGAAAAATCGTTAATGTCGTTTGACAGTGACATTAGTGGTCTACTATTCAATACAGATTCAATTTGACATAGTACAGTGTTTAATTCTTCATAGGTGAGTAAAGCCTTTTGGACCACCCTTTTTAAATGGAATTTGAAACTTTTGACTCCTGCCTCTGCCAAGCCAGCAAATATAGGAGAGTAGCATGGAATAACATTAAAGTTAATGCCCTTTTGGGCTGAAAAATCATGAATTTCCTTTTGATGCTCCTTTGAATTTTGTAATTTATACAATTCTTTCAACTGTCTATTTGCACACTTGAAAGTTGATGCATTATCACTATAGATGTCAGTGGGTAGGCCCCTTCGTGCTATGAATCTTTTCAAACAGGCGAGAAACGTTTCCGTTTTAAGATCTGAAGCTAGCTCTAGGTGTATGGCCTTTGTCACAAAGCACACGAATACACATACATATGCCTTACTTACTATTGGTTTCCTAATTCTAGATTGTTTTACTGAAATTGGTCCAGCAAAATCTAACCCAATTTTTTGAAAAGGTCGACATGCATTTACTCTATCATGAGGTAGAGACCCCATCAATTGCTTGGCAGTGTCGGCTTTTAATCTAAAGCAAATAACGCACTTATGAATGACTTTTTTAACTTCTTGAATGCCATTTACGATCCAAAACCTTTGATTTATTGTTGACAGGACCAGTCTTTGTCCTGCATGGAGATTTTTTACATGTTCGCTTTGAATAATCAATTGTGTGACGCGAGAATCTCGAGGTAGAACCGCTGGATGTTTCTGAGAATACGGAATTGAAGCATTTTGTAGGCGACCACCTACTCTAACTAAACCCCTGTCATCTATAAAAGGACATAGTGGCTTCAAATTACCTTTTAAAATTTTATTTTTGTTTCTTAAATCATTAATATCATTTTATTAATTATTTTTATTATCTTGTATACTGAATAAAACGTAATATGTATGCTAATATACGTTGCATTTTATTTATGTCTGAGAACTTATTAAGAAATTCTAAACATATTTGTTCTTCTGGAAGAGTGCAAACAAATGCTCTTGAGGTGGCAGCGCAACTCTTAGTCTCCGGCAAGTCACCATCATACGGCAAGTCTGTCAAATTTTTGGGATTGTACTCGCCATGCAACAGGCTAGGACCACTCCACCATAAAGGATGACTAAGCAATTCGTGCGGCAAGCTACCTCTGCTTAGGCAATCAGCAGGGTTTTCCTCAGAACTTATATATGCCCAATGAAATTTATGTGTAAGGTGTGCAATGACTTTGACCCTATTTGACACATATGCATTGAGTGTATTTATGTTGGTTTTTATCCATGCTAAAACTATTTGTGAATCAGAATATAAGACAACCTTATCAATTTTTAATTTAAGTTGCAGTGTGTTACATACTCTGGCAACGAGTTTTGCTAGCAATACCGCAGCATTAAGCTCAAGCTTGGGCACAGTTAGCTTTTGTTTCAACGGATTGACACGTGATTTTGAACCGAGTAAAGAGACCTTGACTGCACCAGTGCCATCAACAACCCTGAAATAAACACAACATCCATATGCAGCAGAGCTTGATGCATCACAAAATCCTATGATCTGGATAGTACGTGCATTGCATGAAATATAACGTGGTATAGCTATAGGCGTCATGTCATTAATGCTATTATAAAGGTCACTCCATGCTTTAAGCAGCTTATCAACTAATTGTGCGTCCCAAGCTATATGAGCTTGCCATATCCTTTGCATAATTACCTTAGCTCTTACCACCACAGGCCCTGCTAATCCTAGCGGGTCATAAAATTTGCCAATAAAGCTTAATATTTCACGTTTAGTGGTAGGCATGCAAGCGTTGGAATTTGGGCATGAAAGCATGAATGTGTCACTGTTAATGTTATAATGAATGCCTAATGTTTTGAGGGAAGCATTGTTTTTCTCTAGCTCTATATTATCAAAATGTTGTAGTGGTTCAGGTATATCAGCTAACAATTGAGGACAGTTTGAAAACCATTTATGTAATTGGAATCCACCAATTTTCAAAAGCTCGCAAAGTTGTCTTTTTGACTCTATTAGAAGACTTGGAGAACTTTGAGATACAAGTGCATCATCGATGTACGTGTAATTTGTGAGTATTTCTGCAGCCAAAGGATACTCCTGCTTATATGTTTGTGCTAATTCTTTTAAGCAACGTGTAGCCAAATAAGAGGAACACTTTAAACCATATGTGACAGTGTTTAACTGTATGCATTGAATGTTATCCTTGGGGCTATCCCTCCAAAGGATATTTTGTAAAGACCTAAACTTAGGATCTAACAATATTTGTCTAAACATACTTTTTATATCAGTTATGAAAATATATTTGTCAATCCTGAATAATAACAAAATATCTATCAATTCTTTTTGAACTACAGGCCCATTCAATAACACATCATTCAGAGAAACCTTGGTATTGGTTTTCATAGACCCATCAAATACTACCCGGCACTTGGTTGTCCTTTTATCCAGTCTTAGGATAGGATGATGTGGCAAGAAATATACTGGGTCAGTACAAAGGTCATATTTGCTGATGTCGATGACTGTGCCATGGCCTTGTTTCAAATAGTCATGTATAAATTCTTTATATAAATCGTAAAGAAAATGATCCTTTTGCAATCTGATTTCTAAATTGAGAAATCTTTTGAAAGCTAAATTAAATGAATTTCCAAGAGTTTTATTGATGGATTCTAAAGGCAACTTAAGAGGTAGCGCAACTTGAAACTTATTAATTTTAGTATCTAATATAACAGTGCTACAAAATAGCTTCTCACATGCCTCATGTTCAGGTAATTTTTCAGGATAGACTTCGGGAATAGTTTCCGTCTCCCAAAATTTGCAAAGAGTATTATTTAAAGAATCATCACAGGTTTGACAAAATAAAGATGTTACTTGTTTTGAAGGTGGAGCTGCAGGTACAGAACCAGCAATTACATATCCAAATTGAGTGTGTAGTACTGGAACGGTAGGTGTGATGGTGCTGGGTCCAGGATGAATGGGCTCTCGGATACCCAAGTCAGGATCAAGCGGTAGCAGCACCTGGAAAAACACATCAGCTCCTAATAGCATATGTATAACACCTGGTTTATTAAAAGTTTTGTCAGCAAGATTGATATTTTGGGGAAGAATTATATTGTTCAAATTTATTTTTACCTGAGGCAGTTTAGTGGTAATATTGTTTAATATGTAACAAGTTACAGGGATATTAAATTCATTTACAATTGAATGTAACTGAATGTTGACCTTTTTTCCAATATTAATTGAACTGCCAATACCCAATACCGGGGTGTTGGCTTCCTGGAATTCTAATTTTAATAATTGTACAAGTTCACTTGTAATAAAAGATATTTGAGACCCACTGTCAAGGAGGGCCCTGACATGTACCTCAGTTCCATTTGACGCTATTAGCTTAACTCGAACTGTAGGCAATAAAACATGTTTATTATTTGACTCTGTAAACAAGGTCACAGGTGACTGGGCTTTATCTAGGTGAAGTAAGGTATTGTGCTTTTCTTTGCATACTTCACACTTGAAGAAAAACCTGCACTTCTTGCTGTGATTGTTTAAACAGATATTACATAAGTTATTATCTGTGACAAATTGTGAACGATCTGAAACAGACATTAATTTAAATTTAGGACAAAGAAATAGCTTATGGGGCGACTTACATAGTTTGCAGACGGTTGGTGGCGGCGTGTTCTTCATTGATCCAGCTCCTGCATCACCCTTTTTAACAGTTACCATGTGAGCCGCTTTAGCTGTGGGGACCTTTACCAGTGAATTCTCTGCATCCTCAAGTGCAAGTGCTCGCTTTTCTAAAAATCCGATGAAGACACAAACTTTAGGGGTTTTATCTCTAATGAGTTGGTAATCTTTACCGCAATACATATCTAGCTTTCGTGTCAGTATACAAAGAATAATGGGATCCCATGAGCTAACATTGTGATTTAAATTTTTTAGAGCGGCTAGCTGCTGTTTCACAGTAGATACAAACATCCTAATATTGTGTGCAGTTGACTTAGTTATAGGCGTTATGTCTAGCAGGCTGTTAATATGATCACAAGTTATTTTATAGTCATTGTCATAGCGATCCTGTAATATGACCCTGGCCTCGCTATAGCTTTCAGCTACTAAAGGTAAATTTTTTACTAGGTTGAGAGGCTCGTCTTGCAGAAAGTTACGAAGATAAAACAATTTTTGAATGCTTTCTAGACTATGGTTGCGATGAATTAATGCATCAAATAATCCTATGAAAGATTTGTACTCGGAGTATTTACCCGTAAATATTGGTACATTGACTTGTGGCAATTTAGTTAGCTGTTTTGGAGGAGGAGCAGCGTGCTGTGATGATGGCGAAGTATTGTTAAGAAGGGATTTTATTACTGTTAGAGTTTCTAAATATTTGGACTCGACGGCATCAAAATCGTCGGCCGTAGGATCAACAGCACAAATCTCCAAGTTTAAATTTTCGAATCTATTAAAGGCAGATCTCAGGCGCTCCTCTTTAACGAGAAGAGCTTGACGATCGCAATCGGCCTTTTGTTCTTGGAACAAGTTAAAGTATTTTGATAGCACGCCCTTCACTGCAGCACGCTTCCTCGTCAATGCTAACTTGTCATCACGAGTATCACAGTCGGATTCGGACATTTTTGTACACAATTATTTGCACTTTGTTACTATATAATGTCTTATATAAGTATCTATTAATATTAATGTTAGCTTGCACGTGTTGAGCAACAAACACACAGTCTCAAAAATGGCGACGCAGTAGAAAACTGGGCGGAAGCGAAGCGCTCCTCCAAGCGGCGAGTAGCAAACAGCAATTTCGATGGATTATGTTGGTAGTGGACGAGAGTACGCGATGATTGGTTGCAGCTTGACGAATATAGTGGCGCGCCTCGCGGCGAGTAGCGGTGGCACGACCACTCGTACCGGATGTCGTCGAATGTTCTCGACGATTCTAGCTACGCCGAATAGCGCACCATGATGGCGGTTTCCGGCACGGCCTTGACTTCAACTTCCCGTCTTCTTGAAAACCACGTTTTTTCTTTGTTTTGATGATAGCAAATCTGTATTGGATTGCTCAATCGATCAGCGGCTGTAGATGTTGGCGTTGTTGTCTTTTCTAACGAACTACTGCTCAACACTGTTCCACAACACTGATTTGAACACAACTTTTTTATTTCTTTTTTTTTTTTACGGGCCTCTCTCTAGGCTCGAAGGACCATGTTAAACTTTGTGTTTCTGTATTTTTAGCCAGTATAAGAGAGAAAAGGTTCGTGAAATAAAAGACGTGACTTGTTCGTAGAGACAATCGAGATGCTATAATTTATTCAACTGACAGTTGTTTGACATCGAGTGAGTGTTGCAAGATAATAAAAATAATTAATAAAATGTTGGGGATGCCAACAGTATGCTTGTCCGTATTTTGAAAATACATCAATGAATGTTAGGTATTTCTCATTTTCGACCTTGAAGAGGTCCATATGAATTATTTCAAACGGTTTAGTGGCTGGTGGCACTATGTTAAACTTTTGTTTGATGGGACTTCGGTCATATTTGGCCTGACCGCAAGTAGTGCATTCATTAATATACTTTGTAATGTGGTCTCTCATTTTCGGCCAGTAATACTTATGCGAGAGGGCTAGGTGACATTCGTTTATGCCGCGATGATTAGTTTTTCCGTCATGATAATGCCTAATTATGTCTTGCTGCCTAAGGTACTCTTTTACATTTTCGAGTTCGGATTTACATAACACGAGGTTCATTGCAGAGCTTTTAAAGTTATCTTGTATTATAGGAATGATGTCATACATGCTCAAAAGGGGGTTAATAATAATACCCGTCTTCACCTTCGGGTTTACGTACTCTTTTATAGCGGCTATGACGTCATCTATTAGGTTAGTTTGTGAAACTTGTATAGAGGTGCGAGTATGTGTGTGAAACGGTTTGGTCGCGGTCGGTCTTTTTTTTATGTCTCCTACTACTGTCATGATTATTTGTCGGTGAAATTTATTTATAGGTTCGTCGGTGATTGGTACTTCGAGTATGGGGTTCTCGTTACTTGTGTGGGCTGTTTCAGTACTGGAGTCTGCTATTGACGGGGGTTTTTCGGAAGGATTCACTGTAATCGAGCTTATCTCGTCATTATGTATTTCAACTCGCGAGAGGGCGTCAGCGTTGGTGTTGTTTTTGCCCTTTTTATACACTACAGTGAAGTCGTACTCACTGAGTTTCAATCTCCATCTAGTTAAACGCGAGTTAGGTTCTTTCAAGCTCATAATCCATTGTAGTGGCTTATGATCCGTAACTATCTTAAACTTACGTCCAAAGAGGTAGGGTCGAAAGTACTTAGTGGCCCACACGATGGCGAGAAGCTCTTTCTCAATGGTACTGTAGTTTATCTCGCTTTCGTTTAGTGTTCGTGATGCGTATGAAATCGGTCTGTCTGATCCTATTGGCCCTTGTGATAATATGGCTCCTATCGCAAAGTTAGAGGCGTCTGTTGTCAATATGAATTCCTTATTGAAGTCGGGGTACTGTAAGATCGGGTCGTTTGTTAAGAGGTTTTTACATCGTTCGTAGCAGTCAACGTAGTCTTTATTAAGTGTGACGATCCTACCTTTCTTTAAGCACTGAGTAAATGGTTTCGTGATTCTAGCGAAATCGGGTATGAATTTTCTGTAGTATCCTATAAGTCCGAGAAACTGTTTTATCTGTTTTGAGGTTTTGGGTATGGGGTATTTTTGTATAGCTGTAATTTTGTCCGGGTTTGGTTTGATTCCTTCATTGCTTATTATATGACCTAGGAAAGCGGTTTCTAACTTCAAGAATTCGGACTTGTCCATCTGAATCTTAAAGTTAGATTCTCGGAGTCGTTGGAATACTTTCTCTAGGTTATTTAGATGCTCCTGAAGCGAGGTACCATAGACTATGATGTCATCCATGTAGACGAGGCAGATCACGTTTTGTAGGCCTCTCAGCACATTGTCCATTACCCGTTGGAATGTTGACGGGGAGTTCTTCAAACCCATGGGCATTCTTAGGAACTCAAAATGCCCATGTTCTACATTGAATGCTGTCTTGTGGATGTCGTCAGGGTCTGTCTCAACTTGGTAAAACCCACTGGCAAGGTCAAGGGTACTAAAATACTGGCACTTCCCTAACTTGTCTAGGACGTCTGTTATGTTCGGTATGGGGTATTTATCGTCTATGGTTTTTTCATTTAGTTTTCGGAAGTCTACTACGAGCCTCCATTTTTGTTTCCCGGAAGCGTCTGCTTTTTTAGGGACTACCCAAATGGGAGAGCTCCAGGCTGAGTCAGAGGGTCTAATGATATTTTGTTCCAGCATTTTTGAAATTTGCTCCCTAACTTCTTGGCGATGAACGAAAGGATATCTGTAAGTCTTGGTATAGATAGGTGCGTCGTCTACAGTCCGTATACGGTGTTTCACCTTATTGGTGAAAGATAAGGGTTCGCCTTCTATGTAAAATACATCTGCATACTTCGAGCAAATATTAACTAAGTTAATTTTCTCCTCCTCATTAAGATGATCTGTTCGCAATTTAGATATTACTTTATTAATGCGAGATGTGTCAGGTATTTGTTCCAGGTTCATGCATTCGATGTTACTTATAGTTACAGCTTCTACCGGGTGGTCTAGGGATAGAATAGTATCGTTGTTTGATGGGTTTAAAATTTCTATAATGCCGCGGTTATTACAAACGGTTGTAATGCATTCGCTTACAATGCAATTGCACAGGTATTGTTGTGGGATATGTACGTCACCGTCTTTAGCGTTTATAGGTAATCTGATAAGCTTAGTTGTGTTGGCTGGTATAACAGCCTCATAAAGGTTTACATTTCGGGAATTAAACATTACGATAGGGTTCCTAGCGGTAGCCGTAATCAGTAGGTTGTCCTTTAAGTCAATCTTCGTATTCCATCTGGTCAGTAAATCTAGTCCGATAAGTCCATCAAAAAATTTGTGAAAGTCATATATGAATAATTTAATCTCGTTAGGGTCATTGAGTTCACGGAAGGCTGGTATAGTTATTGAATAATCGTTTCTAGTTGTAGCGTAGACGTTAGTTACCTCGAAGGGATCATAGTTAAGAGGGTATTCCGAGTAATACCGTTGTACAGCTGTAGGACTAATAAATGACTGGTTTGCTCCGGTATCAATGAGTAGGTTTAGTGGGGGGTCAGATATTTTTATGTAGGGCAACTGTCGTTGCGTTTGCAAGTTAACTTCTATTTTGAGGGTTTTAATGGGGATTTTATCTGAAAATCCTGGTTTGCGTTACTAGTCGAGGGTTGGGGGTCCTCACATGCTGTAGAGGGTTGAATCGGTTTTTGCTCGGGCACCATAGCTGGTCCGAAGTCCTGTACGTAATAGTGGTTACCGTCGTCATAGTAAACGTTATAGTCAGCATGGTCGTAGTCATAAGAGTAGGGTTCCTCCACGAGGTAATAATCGTAGTTATTTTCGCTGCAATCGTTGAAATTCATCTCGCGGGTTTTAAAATAATTTGTCGGAGCCGGATTGCCAAACTTGCCCCAGTCATGAGGTCTACTTGGCATAGGCTTAGCAACAAAATGGCTGACCCCGCTCATTGGCTGAGGTCCCGGGGCTAGGGCACGTGGCTGAACTCTAAATACGTTGCTCTGAGCGTTATAGTTAGGCGGTGCCGCGCGGAACATTTGCTGCGTACGTGTTTGGTTATTAGGTGCGTTGGGCGCACGTGGCGCGCCATGTGGTTGGAACATTGGTTGTCTCCAACTGCTTTGCGGAGCCGGTGGCCGTTGCCAGTTTGAAAACGGTTGGTGACCAAAGGGTTTCGGCATCGACATGGGTAGAAAACCTGTGGGCTGTGTTAGTAATTTGGGCATGGGAGCGGTTGGAAGTGGCCTTTTTACACTCGTACTATCATTACGATTTTGCAAGTACATCACATTTAGTTCCTCTTGGACGAACTCCAGCGCCCTCTCTATGCTTTCAGGACGCATACAACGTATTCGGGAACCTAGAGGTTCCTTAAGGCCACGTACAAACGCTTGCATTGTTAATTTCTTGTATAGTGTACGTTTCGCTTCTATGGTGGTAGTCACTGTTTCATGCAACGATATATAAGTCATAATGGTACTGAATAACGATTGACATTGGTCGTAGTACTCTTGTGGAGTACTATTACCCTGAGCTGATACTAGGAGGTCATTATAGAGGGCTGTTTCGTCCCTCTGGTCGGCAAAGCTATTAATTAGGGTATTTCGTATTCCTGCCCAACTATCTGGGATGTCATTCGAATTAATTCTAGTTGCCGCAACGCCTGTTATTTTATTTAATATCCCGTTCAAAAGGCATAGGTTACCTAACTCACTACCCGGTACATTACTTAAATAAGTACTAACTATCTGGTCGCATAATTTAATAAATCGCGTGAGTACGTTAGGGTTCCCATCGAACTCGGGAACTGGGCGCAGAGCCTTAAAAATTGTGTCCGGATCACACGACATTTCGCGGTCCTCTAATAGGCTATTAAAACCTAAATCTATGTCTCTACTCGAATCTAGCACTAATTGCCTACTATTCGGTCTACCTGATGTAGACTCGCGAGGTCCTAAATTACGTGGGTGGAAAATTTTGAAGGATTAAGTGACTTGGATACACAGGAAGCAACACAGGGAATAATTCAAGTGTACTCACATAACCTTCATATCGGTCTCTGGGGTCGATGTCTGGATCCCGTTCTCTCCCGGCAGCAATCCTTGAGTTCGGATACTCGATGAAGCTTGACAGCAGGTTAGCCGCGATCGCTCACGCGCGGTAGCGATAATATCGATATAAGATAGACCTAGCTAACCTCGAGTATCCTACCGACTGCGCCAATTACGAAGGCTGCGGCCGGGATACTTAAAAAAAACCAATTTAGATTCTAAAACTGATTTAATAAAAGCAAAAGAACTTACAATAAATGAAAACCATATCTAGCTAAATCTAAAGTTATGCCTTCCTTCGAAGCCGGAATAGAAGTGGCCGACCTCATGTAGCGGTGGCGCGATGGTGCCGCGGTATTTTGTGCATTCAGCGCATTTGCCTCGTGTCGCTAATTGCGCATTTTACTTGTTTGTTATAATTAATTGAGGCCGTCCTTAGTCAGCGCTTTGGATATACTACGCTTGCGTAACACACATGAATGTTAAAATTCTTTAATCAGTCTTAGGGCATAAACTGCGTTACGCGTGTGCACGCACGTGAGCACGTCGCGGGCCACGCTTCTGGTGCACGCACGTGAGCACGTCGCGGGCCACGCTTCTGGTGCACGCACGTGAGCACGTTCGCGTGCTTATGCGCGGGCATCGGCGCGTCAGTTTTCTCAGTACAATTTTGACGTTGGAGGTGTACAGTCGAGTAATTATGGATAAATTAATGTTGTATTATTTATCAAGACGACGGCGACGACGAATTGCCAAAAAAAGACGCCAGCCAGTAAGCCCGTACGTTGAATCTAGGTTACTGTGCGGGGAATTCGTGGTGAAGTTTGGTATATTAAGAGAAAATGAAAGGTTTTTTTTCAAATATTTTAAAGTTTCATTACAAGTCTATGATGAATTATATTCAAAACTGGAGCCCTATTTGAAGACTAACAATCTACGATTGAAATCTACGTCAATCGTATCACCAATGGAACGATTTGCAATGACATTGCGGTAAGTAAAGACATTTCGATATTAATAATCATCTTTATTCATGTAAAAAAAACAGTCATTATTTAACAAAAGTTTAGAACACTCATATTTTTTTGCCAATTTATGTAAGTCACACTACTGTTTAGCCACATCAAGCCAGAAAGAAGAAGAAGTTCTTATTGTTTCGGCAGTGACACCTGGGGGCCTACCACCAGCTCATAATCAGTATTATTTTAATATTACTTCCATGGGAGAAAGAGATGAAGCTCTACAGTACGTATAGCTCCATCTCTTTCTCCCACTGAAGTAATATTAAAATAATACTGCTTATGAGCTGGTGGTAGGCCCCCTGAATATGGCTTAAAATGTTTTTCTTGATGTGGTGCACTCTGTTCTTAGGGCCGAAACACATAACCGCACACTTATTAATCATCATATTAATCACAGTTTCTTACATTTATTAATTATATTTTGTTATTTCTAAATTACACAGTTTTATCGTTTTCGTTTTTTTTATCTATACCTACTTATTTTTTTATATAATCACAACAGTCATCACAGTGTCTTGCATAAACGTTACGTTACAATTAGTTTTTGATTATTCATTTGAAATACACTAATAAAATCACAGGTTCAAGTTTAAAATAAAAAAAACACAATAACAGTTAAAACAGTACAATAAGTCTAAATGTCTTAATTATAATAATATACCTACCTTACAAAGTATTAATTATAATGACGCATATTGATTGCAAGTTTTTACATACGAATATTTCCCTTATTAATTATTCCCTTCTATTACTAGATCGGGTACTAATATTATTTTAAATTCTTATTTATCATCACAATCATAATCACAGTTTACTACATAAAAGATTAAATTTAAGAAGAGGATATATGAAGGAGCAATGTTATGAGTAGGTTCAAAAAAAAGGTCCATTAAGTAAAAAAGGGGTCTATTGATACACTTTTTTATTTGACCCTAAATAGGGTTTAAGATAAAAGTGTCCGAATCGACCCCGTTTCTTTCCTTATGAACATTACACTCAAGGCTTTTAAACTTTTGGCGAATGCCCTTGTATATCATAATAATTGCACATGAGACCAGAAAAATATAAATATAAAATTGCGCTTTTTACTAACTTAAATAGTTCTTCATGTTCTTCTCTTTCTTTTGTTCTTAATAATTAAACAGTCTTAATCAAATCTTCAGTCTTTCTTGTTACCTATTTATTCATTGTTCGTGTCTGATCTTATATTTAAGGATTCTAAATCATTCGTTACCGTATTTTGCGTTAATGAAAGGTCATCAATGGTAATAATAATTTCTTTTTCTATATCAATTAAAGCTTCTAATACTTTTGTACGAAATAATAATTTTTTAAAGCAACTCAATTTTTTCACAGTTGGTAATAATGACTTAAAAAAATTCAAGTCTTCGTCCATATTATCTGCAGTGTTATTCTTCACGCAATTTAACAACTGTAATTCGAAATCAGTTGGCGATTCGCACTTACGTTTCTTGGAAGATCGTGTTTCTTTGGTAACGCTGGAGCTGGTGCTAGGTACATTAATCAAATCTTCTTCAATAATCGTATTATTTTGTGAAGTTCTCGGTGACGCGTTTTGCTCTACTGACTGATTAAAATCGTCTGCCGATTCTTCTCCTTGAGTATTCGAGTTTGAATCTAAAAATGACAGCATGTCATAGTAAATGTATGTTTTATTTGCCCTGGAACCGGAACCTGATTTAAGTTTTTTTTTAGTAGACCTCACTCTTATATAAGTGTCTCTTGCAGTTTTCCATCTTTGCTGCAGCTTTTTCACTGAAACAATAACACAGGTATTTTATTTTATTACAGATATTTAGTTAGTGGACATACCTTCGTCGATATTCATCTGGCGTATCAGACAGGACTAACCACGGTCAGAAAAATAGTAACAGAAGTTTGTCAAATTATAATTGAAAGGTTAAAGGAAGAATGTATACCAAAATTTTCCCGTGCGCTATGGGTAGAGACTGAAAAAGGTTTTTTAACGCAAGCCCAGTTTCCTAACTGCATAGGTGCAATAGACGGAAAACATATACGCATTATAAGACCTCCACATAGTGGTTCCCTCTATTACAACTATAAGCATTACTATTCTATTGTACTGCTTGCAATGTGTAACGCCAACTATGAGTTTACCTATATAAATGTGGGAGTGCAGGGTAAAGAATCTGACTCCGCAATTTTCACACAAAGCCGATTGTACGAACAAATCAACAATGACTTAATAGATATTCCTCCTGCCAAAGCATTGCCCGTAATACACAATGATAAACCAACCAACACTGCTGCAACCGCAGCTTTGCCCTATATTATTGTAGGAGATGAAGCATTCGGGTTATCTAGCCATGTCATGCGGCCATATGCTCGAGCTCTCGATTTAAACTACAAAAAAAAAATATTCAATTATAGGTTAACGAGGGCGCGACGTTATATTGAGTGTACATTTGGTATCATGGCTAATAAATTTCGCATACTCCATCGTCCATTGAACGTTGGAAAAGACAAAGCAATTTGTTTTCTTAAAACAATTTGTATTTTGCATAATTTTATAAGATCAAGAAGTCAAATTAATGACTTTCATGATATTGTCATTATACCAGACCATATACGTTCAGTTCGGGGGTTAATTGGAAATACCCACAGAGATTCGTATACATTACGCGATAACTTCGCAGATTATTTCGTTGCAGACGGACAGCTGTCATGGCAAGATCGCAGTATTTATTGAAGATAGTTGGCTTTTTTATAATTTATGTACATTCAATAATTGATTTTTCACGGTTTGTTACCACACATTTTTTATTAACATAGCAGGCATATTTTAATAATATACCTAATGATTTTATTTGTTAAATTCATCGGATGTAACCAAATAACTTAGATTGTTGTAAACTAAAGTTGAGAGATGTCAAAGAAAAACCTACAAAACTACAAAACGCACGCTTATTTTACAAAGTTACTAGCCCAATTCTAAAACCAATATAATAAATATTTTAGTTGATAATTGTTTTATTTATTTACCTACCGATCCACTGTTTCTGCCCTAAAATGATTTTGAACCCTAAATACACCGATAGTGTGAAGTAGTGTGAAGCTCGCAGTCGTGAACATAGGTACTGGTTGTCTCGTGACGCGCAAAATGGCGGCGACCGCGTGGCCGAAAGAAAGAACTTTGGAATTTATCGAGCAATATAAAACCATACCAATATTATGGGACATTGTTCACACGAATTTCACAATGTTCAGAAATACGCAGTATCTCTGCACTAGTTTTGAATATAAGCATGATTTTATATTTACATAGGTAAATTATTGTAAATATTCCGAGTTTTAATTTTATAGTTGGATTAATTGTTGAAAACATTTAATTGACACAAATACAATTGAAATAACTAATTATATATAACTAATTGCATAGATTATTAAAAATAAAAATTTGGCGCAAAGAATAGTTTACCTAACCTACGTTATTATAAAATAAATAAAGAGTGTAGGTACTTACCTTGTATGTTTTTTTCTGCTGCACTCCAGTCATCAAAATTTTGAAACAGTACTGTACAAATGTCTAGCCATGCTTTTGATTTAGCGTCCCGGTCTTTAAATATTTCGCTAGATTGGTCCCATATGGCAGGACGACACTGAACTTCAACAATTACCCTTTCTGTATCAAAATTTGTCATTTTTTGTTATGGGCCGGGCACGCGCGTGCGGTCGGTTCGAGATAGCGCTGTCAACTGAACAAGCACGCGCGTGCACCCGCTAGCGGGCTTCGCGCGTGGACCCGTCCAACGTGATGCGTGATCACGTCGCGTGCATGCGTGCCCCGTTGCACGGAAGTATCACGCGACGGGCGCCCGACGGGCTCACGAGCGTGTGCACGCGCATGGGCACGCGCGGGTCGGTTTTGTGTGGACACGCGAGAGGCACGCTTAACGCAGTTTATGCCCTTACGGATTATTCACAGCAGTCTCTGTTTTCATATTACACAAAATCTTAATAGAGCTATTTAAAATTAACAGTAGGTATATTATTATAAAATTATTTAATAAATAGCTCTCTTTTGTTTACTTATCCTAAATAATTATAATATTTGTACTTAAGTAGGTAAGACTTACTAGTTGTTAGGTACAATCATCAGTCCTAAAGGAACGCCTTTCACCGATACACTGTGTTTACGGAGTACCTATTTAGTGCTCAGATAACACGGTGGATTACTGAAGGTATCTATCATTAACCTTAGGATTTTAAAATAACAACATCAGCTAGGTACTAAAGAAGACTCAATATAATATTTCTGCGCAGCAAATAATTTGTATAATACATCGGAATTAGGTTTTTTCTGACCAAGTCTTTCAGATCTTTTTTCTTAGTTTCCTTTAAATTAAGCGCTTGTGCATATAATTTATCTAATCTTATTTCTACGTAATTTTTCATCTTCTTCCTTTTATTGCGCATATTAATTGTTCGATATTCTGTCTCTAAATAAGAAGTTTTAAAGTGCATTTGAAATTCGTTTCCTTTCCTAAAACTTAGCATTTTAATATCATTCCATAATACTGTAACTTTGTCAGTGTCTTCATTAAAATTGTATCCCCATTGGTTTTGCAATGGGGATACTGGCTGTAATGGCTTGAATATTTTAAAAAAAAAGTGTAATCGAGTTCCTTAACTATGAAAGGTTTACCCGTTTTTCGAGCACTTTTTATAAGAGTTGCGTATTGACAGGGTATAGAAATGGTATATAAAAACTCTTTCATTTTTGTTTATCTCTTTTTCGACTAAACTGTGAACGTTGTCGGCTTCGTTGTAGGTATGACCCTTTATCAAATATTTGTGCGTTATGGTCTCTATCTTTCCCAGTACAGTTATCAGAATAAAAAGTGATGTGCAACTTTTTATTTGGGTGTTGAAGGCTAAATTGTTGGGTAATCAAAAACACAAGATGCTATTTCGTTTACTCGTCTTTGAACCTGGGTTTCATCCCAAAAATAGCAGTTAACATCACAAAAATTTGTGTCTTGATTACCTTTATTATTTAATTCGGTTATCGTGAAGTTAAGACAGTTAATTTTTGTGCAATAGTAAAAATAAGATGGACTTTGACAAAGCATTACAGATTGCAAATCGTACACAGCACAAATATGAGTTTGGTTTATATTCTCGCGTTTTTCTTCACGATGCTTGTTTTTTTCAATAAGATGTTTGTCGTAGTTAGTTTTTAGTTCATTTTTTATGTCTGCGGGGGCAAGTTAATAAGCTAAACAAGTTTCACACTTATCTTTCTTTGGTTCATAAAATCCAATATTAAAATCTTTATTAAATATGTTACGATACAACCAGTATTCACATTCCGGTCTATTTTTTTCCTTTTGAAGATTATTAAAGTCCCTCCAAAGATCTGTAATAGTTTTGCTGTTGGAAATAAATTCTCTACTAGTCTGTGCTCTTAAATAATGGGATTCTATTCTGGGTATTAAATTGATATGGTCTTTTATATCTTGTACAAGTGTCGGATCAATTATTTTTCTATTTGTATGTTTTCCTCGCATGTCTGAATCTACAAAACCCTGATTATTTGTTTTCTTCTTGACTGTTCTTAGTAGTCTATCTGTCACGTCTAAGGTATTAATGAAAAAGGTCTTGCACACACGTAATTTATTTTTATTTACGGCAAATTAAAAGGCGTTATTAGGTTGTCTAGGTCTTTGAGAATTAGAATATTGTATTTGGGTTTAACTTCAAGCATACAAGATCGAATATATGCACGTTGTATTCCATATACACACATCAACAAAGTCTAGGGAACAAGGACATTTCTAGTTTTTATTTAAAAACCCTTTCTTGTAATAGTGAGTGTTTTATATCAATAGAAGGGTATTTTTATACCGTTTTTAATTTTAATAAAAACATTCTCATATTAAAAAAAAAATTTTTTAAAGAAAGAATTGAATAGTGCCAATATTGAGTATTACAACCTTCTATGATTAGGCACAAAAATAACGAGGTAGGAAGAAATACAGTAATTAACCTTACTTTAAACGTTTTTAATAATCTGTAGGACCTCCTAAAGCATTAGCAACAGCTCGACAACGGCGTGGCATACTTAGTATGAGATTGTCAATCATCGTCTGTGGAATATGGCTCCATACACTGCGAAGGTGTAAAAAAAGTTGTTCTTCAGTGTTCAGATTTTCCAAAGAATCACTGAAAGTTCTTCTCCCAAGCAAATCCCAGGCATGCTCTATGGGATTGAGGTCGGCAGACTGAGCAGGCCATTCCAACGTCGTAATATTGTGCTCGCTTAACGCATTGTCCACTACCCTCGCGGTGTGTGACCGTGCATTATCTTGCATTAACATAAAATCTTGACCGAACTGCTGTCGATGAGGGATTACCATGGGGTGTATAACCTCCTGAATGTATTGGTTTGCATTCAAATTGCCCCGTATCCAAACGAGGTCGGTCCTTCCACCAAGGCGAATTCCGGCCCATACCATGATTGTTCCACCTTGGTAAGGATGAACTTCTTGCGGATTCTGGAGACGACTCCGACGTCCAGGAACTCGCCATATACGCACTCTTCTCGAATCAGGATGAAAACCGAAGCGAGATTCGTCGGAAAACAGAACCCGTGCCCATTGATGGTCGGTCCACTGTAAATGTGCGTTAGCCCACAATAAGCGACGACCTCGATTTCCACGTCGAAGAGCTGGAACCCTAAGCGGTCTGCGAGCATGAAGATTGGCTTCGTGTAGTCTTCTCCTGACAGTTTGATCGCTAATAACCACTTGATGCTGAGACTGGAGGCTTGCGACCAACTGACGAGCAGTAATCGTGGGTTGCCGCCTTGCGGAATTTTGCAAGAAACGATCTTGTCGCTGGGTAGTAACCCTATTTCGTCCCCTGTGACGTTCGGCAACATCCCCTGTAGACCTGTAGCGTGCCCTTAATCTGCAATTTACGCTTGGTTGGGTGTTGACAGCATCCGCTACGTCGCGTTGAGTTCGTCTAGCTTGCAGCATACCAACAGCTCTTAACATCTCTTCGCGACTTAAATGACGACGTGACATGATGACTACAGTCACAAAAATGTACAAACCATACGTAAAAGACGTATTATTGATAATAAACGTTATTTACAATCAAAGAAAATAATTTTTATTTTGCCTCGGAGAAACTGCACAATCAAACACTTTTAAAAGTTTTCCCTCCATATTCGAAAATCATTACTTATTTAAATTTATTTTTCAATTTCGAACAACTCTGTAATCTACTTTATTCTATTTTTATTTTTTTGCTGCCAGTTATTTGCAAAACAAGATTTACACGAAAAAAAAAATTGGGGTCATCTTGTTCCCTAGACTTTGTTGAGGTGTTTATTATTCATCTGCCAGTAATGATTGAATCCGGTCTATCTGTATCCTGAATCTTATCAAAACATTTTAACCTAAAATTACACACCTTCTTAATATGACGAGCGGGAATAACTTTTTTAGTTTTTGACAAGGAAACATACGGTTTTCCACTATTTCCGAGATATTTGGTTTTGTTTTGTTTCCAACTAGAAGGGTTTCTCAAACGTTTCCTAGATCTGCCAGGATTATCTTCGGTTAAATTATTATTGCCAGTATTCAGATCAGACCAAGGACATGAAGACGATGAGGTTAATGAACGCCGTGAGGACAAGGAACATAGGTAAAGTTTAAGTACCTAAAGGGAATTCGCTCACTTCACTTTTACTAAGAGTTATTTTCATATTTGTTTCAGTTCCGAAAACAGAAGAAGATTGGAAAGATATCGCAAAAACCTTTGAAGACAGATGGAATTTTCCTCACTGTATCGGCTCAGTCGACGGTAAACATATAGATATTATTCCACCGAGTGAAAGCGGATCTTATTATTACAATTACAAAGGGCGGCATAGTATGGTTCTGTTAGCGATTGTGGATGCCAAATATCGATTTATTATGTGCGATTTTGGCACAAATGGCAGAGTATCAGATGGCGGTGTTCTGCAAAATACAGTTTTCTACAAGAAACAGAAAAATCTGTTAAAGATTACGGTGAAAGAAAAAATTAACATCAGCTTAAATGTATTGCCATACGTTTTCGTAATTGATGATGCGTTTCCTTTGAGGTGTGATATGATAAAGCCATTTAGACAAACGGACTTGAATTCACAAGATAGAAAGATCTTCAATTACAGTTTATCTCGAGCGAGGCGCATAGTTGAAAATGCGTTCGGTATATTGACGGCTAGGTTCAGAATTTTCCACACACAAATTAATATAGAACCAAATAACATTAAATCTGTTGTAATGGCGAGTTATGCTTTGCACAACTTTCTAATCACTCATTCACGTAATCATTACTCGCCTTCTGAATGTTTTGACCAAGAAAATGCAGAAAATAGAACTATCTTGCTAGGGTTACATGCGGGTGACCTGGTCACATGGTATTTAATGGAAATAGAAGGGGATATGGGAATACTGCACTCAATGCAAAGAATATTCGGGAACAGTTTAAGGATTATGTGCGGGACACATCACTATGGCTGGATTGGAAGAATAAAACACTGAAAATTCTTGAGAGTTGCCACTTTATTCTTGATTTTTCCTAGTTTTCTTGATGTTCTGCTGGTGCCCGCCGACTGTGCCGATCGCGATTTTTTTTATTTTATTTTTTATTGGGCCACTCGCAGCTAAACTCTCTTGAGTTTTTTATCTGCTCAACCGGGCTATCCTGTGGTGACCTTAAGAATTTAAGGCTCCTGGCCAGGGCTAAAAACTACTAGGAAGATTCGATGACCGCTCTCTAAGGGCACCCCCTGTGGGGTCGAGCCTCGGCTTAGGGGGTCATGATTGAAAGACTATGAAAAGGGCCAGGTCGGGTTATTATTTGGGGTCTTTTAAAACTACTAGCTCAACTCGCGGGTTGGCTGTTATAGCAAGGGTCGGACTCTAGTTTTAACATCGGAAAAACGCGGCGGGCCTCTGCGGTGAGGCCGGAACGGATCGCGGTCTGTGTTTGTAATGAACTAAAGCTATTGTCCCTACACTCGGAAGTGGGGTAGGTTGAGGACGGCTTGGGCTACGTCGTCGAACTCATCGAGGACGGCAGAGAGGTTAACCAAGTCACCGCGGGTAGCGATGATAGCTTGGTTGAATAGACGGGCGCGGTCTGTGTAGAACACTCCTAGGGTGCTCGCTATGACCTTATGTTGGGTGAAAGGTGTGTTGGATGGGGGTGGGCTCGCGATCTCTGCAGGTGCAGGCGCTGAAGGCGGGGTTGATGCGACGGGTGAGACCGGCGCAGCCTGGGTAGCCGGCCGCAGGGCCGGGAAATGAGTTTGGTGGTTTAGCGCGGTCCAGGGACTGGGGCGCTGTGGGCTGAGGCTCGAAGGGAGCTCGGCAGAGAGGGTCGGGCACTCTCTGAGTTGGCGGGCCTTGGCTCGCTTCTCGAGTCGTGGGGCCGAGGATTTGGGTGCCTTCTTGCAACCTCTGTAATTGACCGTGTGGCCTTGTTCGCCGCACAGTACGCAGCTGGGCGGCTCCGTACATAGCGTGCGGTCTTTGGGGCGGGTGCAGTCTTCAGTGCCGTGGTCGCCCAGGCACTTGACGCATCGGGGTTTCCCAAAGCAGTTGGTTTGGGAGTGACCGTACAGCTGACATCGGTGGCACTGACCAACGATGCCACTCTTACGGGGCTTCTCAATACCAATGCCTGAGAGGCCACAGATCTTTGTGACCATGAAAATGGGATGTCTGCGTTCTGTGGGTTCGCAGATGACGAGGACCATATTATATGGATTGCCACCACGTCGGTGCATGCGGTGGACGTGGGTGACGGGAACCCCCTGTGACTCAAGGTCTTGTTTGAGTTCACTAGTGGGGATTTCTAGTGGGACATTAGTGATGACCACTCGGATCGGTTTCTCCTCCTGAAAGGAGTAGGTATGGTAGGGAGTATTCCCTTTTTGTAGGAGTTTGGTAAGGCTCCTGAAGTCAGTGCTCGTGGCTACCTGAATCTTACTGCCCTGCTGGACAGCGCGGGCACTAAGGTAATTGATGTTGAGTGCATTGCACTCTTTCGAGAGGTCGGTCCACTTCGCCTTGTCGTGAAGGAACAAGGGAGGTGGGGGCTTGGTCTTCTTGCCGGAGGTAGCCTGCTCGGTTATCATCGGGCTAGAGGGTCTGGCCGACTGCGAGGCCTGAGATGCGGGGGGGGTGCGGTTACCCTGTTTGGGCCCCTCTGTGACCTTCTTGGCCTTTGAGGCTTGCCCTGTAGAGCGCTTCTTCTTGCGCTTCCCTTGGAGGAGTTCATACCCGTCCGAAGAGTCGTGGGAGAAATCGACTTCATCGTCACACTCAGTGTCTGTTGTGTAGGTACGTAAGGACACAAGTGAAACTACTGACAGCTAAGAGCACACTGGTTTATTCGTAGGTCGGGGCAGCGCAGGAGCGCGGCCCACGCACACATATAACATACTGACATACACATATATAACATTTCCTCCCCTTATTTGACCAAATATTACAAGTCATAGGAAGGGTTTGTAATCTACCCTGGGAATGTTTCTCAATAGCCGATCAGGATTCCTTGAAACCGGATCTGACAATACCTCTGCGTCTGCAGATGGTGGTGATTGCAGATTTGCCTCATCAGGTTCGTCTCTTGCGGGACTTTGTACCTGTGAGTAGCTTGTTGTCGGCTCGTTATGACAGCTGTTATTGTCGTCGAAGTCGTAATGGTAATGTGGCAGTTGAGAACCATTACCCTTACTACCTTTATATAATATTATTTGGTTCTTATGTTTTTTAATTTCACCCGACAACCTTAAATCTTGAATTAGGTAAACCACCTTACCCAATCTCTTTTTAATAATACCTCTGCGCCATTCGAATTTAACATTATTTAGAAACTTTTTATACATTATATCATCCCCTGGCTTAAACACTTGTTTATAATTTCTTCCACATGAATTAATTTGCGAACACTGTTGACGTTTAATATTATTAGTGGTGTTTGTGAGAGAGGCCGCCGGTGGTTTTGGATTTATTAAATCTAAGCGTGACCTCAACTTGCGGCCAAACACTAGCTCAGCTGGTGAGAACCCTGTGACAGAATGAACTGAATTCCTGTAGTCAAAGAGATATTTTAACATTTTTAACTTGCAATCACCTTTATTGCTTGAAGACATTACACAGGATTTAATACCCTTTTTCACGATTTTAACAAAGCTTTCCGCTTGCCCGTTACTTTCTGGATTGTAGGCTGGTGACGTCAAATGGTCGATGCCGTTCCTTGAACAAAAGTTCTTAAATTCAAATGACGTAAACGCGGTTCCATTGTCACTTACTATTGTATGTGGAAGTCCGTACTTGGACATAAAATCGTACAGTTTCCCTATGACGTTTGTGGAAGTTGTAGACATAGTAACGTCGTACAACTCCACCCATTTGGTGTGTGCGTCTACAACCACGAGAAACATCTGATTATTTAACGGGCCTAGGAAGTCAATGTGTATCCTATAGAATGGCTCTGGCGGGTATCGCCACGGAGCAATCGGTGTTCGCGGCGGGGACGGCCGTAACTGTTGACAGATATCACACGAGTTAATCATTGCCTCCAACGCCGCGTCAACCCCTGGGAACCAAAATCGTGATCTAACCTCTGCTTTGGTTTTCACAATGCCCAAGTGCGAATTATGTAATTCGTGTAAAAGGTTTGAGCGCAGCGTTTCCGGAATAACAACCTTATGCCCTCTCATTAGACAACCATTTTCGTATGATAATTGTGTCTTACACAAAAAATATGGTTTAATACACAAATCCGAAAGTAATTGTCTAGGCCAACCTCGATGAATGTAATTAATTACTTTCGCTAAAGTGATATCTTTTGCAGTTTCTTTTTGCAATACATCCAGCGTCACTGGCATACTACCTTCAACCACAAAATTAACATAAGCGGCCCGGTCGATAGGCGCTGCGGCTGCGGCCGCGTGCGCGCAGCTGTCCCCCCGCTCCTGTACCGATTCCCGCTCGTCTTGTAAACTCGCTCGAGACAAATAATCTGCGTTATTATCGGCACTTCGGACATACTCGATCGAATAATTGTACGCGCTTAAAAACATTGCATATCTTTGTAGCCTGTTAGCCGATACCTCAGGTATGCCCTTATGGGGACCAAAGATAGAAATTAAGGGTTTGTGGTCGGTACGTAATATAAACGGTTCAGATCTGCCATATAAATATTGATGAAAACGCTTTACACCAAATATGATCGCTGTGGCTTCTTTCTGTATTTGCGAGTACCGTTTTTCGGCTGATGAGAGCGTGCGGGACGCGAACGAAATGGGTCGTTCTAACCCGTCGCTACATACTTGCGACAAAATAGCTCCTAACCCGTATGGAGAAGCATCCACCGTCAATATTATTTTATAATTTGGGTCAAAATGTGTTAACACTTGTTCCGACGTTAAACATTTTTTAATTACATTGAATGCATTCCGATGAATTGCTGACCAGTGCCACTTAACTCCTTTCTTTAATAAATCATACAATGGACTTAGTATGCTAGACGCCCGAGGAACGAAATTCCGATAGTAGTTAACAAGTCCTAAGAATGATTGCAACGTGTTGACATTAGTTGGAACGGGAGCGTCAACAATGGCTTTTACTTTAGTCGGGTCTTTCTTTAACCCGTTCTTGTTGATAACATATCCTAGGTAATTTATTTCATCTTTAAAAAATTCACATTTGTCCTTTCGCAATGTTAGTCCCGCGTCCTGAAGCCTTTTGAGAACTATATGTAGTTTTTCAATGTGTAAATCTTCAGTTCGGGCTGTTATCAATACATCGTCTAACAGGCATAACACTCCATCTAATCCAGACAAAAGAGTTTCCATTGCGCGCTGGAATATAGACGGTGCGCTCGACAACCCGAATACGAGACGTGTGTAGTTGAACAATCCCCGCTGAGTGTTAATACATGTAATTTTTTGTGACTCATCATCAAGCAAAAGTTGATTGTAGGCCATAGACAAATCTATTTTCGAAAACTGCTGGCCCCCGTGTAATTTTGAAAATAATTCGTGAACCGTCGGCAAAGGATACTGTTCTATTATTAATTGTTTATTAATGGTCCCCGAATAATCCGCACATAATCTAACAGAACCATCGCGTTTGAGTACGGGCACAATAGGTGATGCATAGTCCGAATATTTAACCGGTTTTAACACTCCTAGCTTTAATAAACGTTCAATCTCCTTATCGACTTTGTCACGCAACGCAAAGGCAATGGGACGCGCTTTAAAAAATACCGGTTTTGCGTCATTGTTTAGTTGCAATTTAACTTGATAGTTTTTAAAAGCGCCCAGTTTGTCTGAAAATACTTCAGGGAATTGTATTTGTAATCGCTCAATTGGGCTTTGACAACCGTTCATAAAATTAACTCGAGTTAATTTTAATTCAAATATAGATATAAAATCCCGGCCTAATAGCGGTGGGCCGCCGTGACGTATAACAAATACATTAAGTGTGTGTGTGCGCTGCATATACATTATTGCTAAACGCACATATCCTAAACACTGCATCGGGTTACCCGTGTAACTATAAAAAACTTTGTTAGACGTATGTAATGGTATACTTGCAAACAATCTTCTATATGTACCTTCAGATATGACTGTCACAGCTGATCCACTATCTATTTGAAATTTTATATTCTGGCCATTTATTGTGACCGTTTCTGTCATGGGTTCCCCCCGAGCCGAACAAATGTTATAAAGCGACTTACCATCGTCGTCCTCGCTCACATTCCCCGTTGACACGTAGTTAATTTTATTGCACATTTTACGTAAATGACCTACTGTGTCGCACTTTGTACATTTGTATTTTGCGAACCGACATTGAGACGACTTATGATTAACACGACCGCACACAGAACACTTTTCTTTCTCGGCACTATTAATCGGGTTGGCACTACGTCCTTTCGCTATCTTGAACACCTGTACTTGATCTGCTGATGTAGAAGCAGACGCGGCAGCACCCGCGCGCGCGCATCTTACGCTCTCTGCTAGCTCCACCGCCTTCGCCAAGGTTAAGGTCTCCAAGTCCCGCGCAAACAGTTTCTCCCGTTCAGGACCCGCTACCATCCCCATCACGAATCGATCACGCAACGCCTCTTCAACATTGCTGAACCCGCAATGCACCGTTAGCCCACGCAACCTTGCTGCCCATTGCGTGTATGTCTCACCCGGCTGCTGCAAAGCTGCGTAAAAGTTGTGCCGCTCGCTAAACCCGCAACGTTTTGGAGTGAAGTGGTCATCCAATAACGTTAGTAGGTCTTCATATGGCACCTCTTGTACGTCTTTTGGCAGGGCTAAATTTGTTGCCAACTTGTAGGTACTATCATTGAGTGCGCTAAGTAGTATCGCTCGCCTCCTGGTTCCCGTCGTATCACTTTTTGCATCGATGTCATTTGCGATGAACCACTGTGTGATACGACCTTTATATGTCTTCCAATCGCTGACACCATGATCGAAAGTCGATAGAATGCCACAAAATGACTGTGCCATTTCTCGCAAGGATTTATAATTTGTACTATTGTGGGTAAACTCGTCGCCACTGTTGTGTAGGTACGTAAGGACACAAGTGAAACTACTGACAGCTAAGAGCACACTGGTTTATTCGTAGGTCGGGGCAGCGCAGGAGCGCGGCCCACGCACACATATAACATACTGACATACACATATATGGCTGAAAAATTCGTTATTAAAAGCTGAAGCGCGTCCAGACGTACGACTTGCGTGGCGACAGGAGGCTCTTGCGGTTGAAACACATTGGTAAGAGGTAACCCTCTCTCGGCTAGATCATCCAGTGTCGCGACCCGCCTAGTAAAGAACTCGGGGTTCAGTATTACTCTCTCAGAAATGCCGAAATGCAGTGGATTCCGCATTAGTATGGTTATTGCATCTAGCAATAACTGCGTGATCTGAAGGTCATTAGCTACGACGAAGAAATCATTCAGCTGCGCGGTGTACCCTGACTGACGCGCGTGGGATAGAATTTTGGCTAATGGGCCCGTCTTTGGGTGAGTTATTTCACATCGTTCAGGACGCGTAAAGTGACCTGCCTGAATGCCATATCGCGCGTTCACCTCCACGAAGAGTCTTTCACGAGCGAGAGTCTCGACGCAATCACGCATCATTGCAGATTCTAGCTCGAATTGCTTGAGATATGGTTCTATTCTTCTTCCTAAGGTATTTTCGTCGAGTGATTTCAACATATATAGTATGGTCCGTCCACTAATTTCATGCAGGGCGGGCGTTTCCAATTCCGTGGGGTACATGTTCGCAGCATAGGCTTCAGTTAGCCGCAGCGAGGTGTACCAATTTTCTCTATTGTAATTGTTTATCGATATAAAGAACATGAAAAGCCGATGAGCACACACTTCGAATATACATTCGACGCCAGCCATTGGCGTTCTTTGCACGCGCCCGCGCGCTAAGCACGCGAGGAAACGATGCGCGGCAATCCGGCAGTGCCAGTTAGCATATTCCATATTTATGGCCTCTTCATCCAGGCCTATAGTGTCATCTAGCGGGGTAACATACAGCTGCCGATTCTGGGTCTCGACGTAGGCGCACCCCTCAGGCATCGCTCCGAAGCGCATTCCGCCTGATTCGCGCCACCCTACGCCATCGGGGGTAGTTCGGAGCATGTTGAAGCCATCTAGCTGGGCCCGTGCAACAGGCGCAACATTGGCTAGTGGGAATTGAGCGTTGTTGGCGCCCGGCACAGTCTCCAGTATACCCGCCGCCGTGCCGCATCTCGCGATCGCCGTCTCGACGGTTCTTACCGAACTTTCGCACAAGGAATTCCATCTCGCCACATCGTTATAAGAGAACAAGATCTTCGCCCCAAGCGCGGCTAAACAACGTAGGTACGTGTCGTCCTTAGGGAGGTCGTCAAAGTTGATGCTGAAATTAATGCTACCTGGGCATATCAGCGAAGAGACATATAGCGCCAATGCTGTATCCATCTCTGGTCGCGCGTTTATACCTGAGAAGGTATTTATGATCGTTAATTTAGAAGTTGATTGACCAGCGTTTATCATCATCTGAGAAGGGGACAACGGAGTGACAGTTAATTCGCACATGGTTGCTTCTAATACTAGCTCAGAACTATAGAAGACGGGTAGAGGTAGCCGCTCGAACACGGCATTTAAATTGTAAGGGTTCGCAACGACATTCAGGACATCATTGGGGTGCAATACCACATAGGGGGTTGAATCTGGTCTCCCGTTCATCAGGGATTCCTCATATGCAATGACTCCGGCCCGTAAAGGCCTCATCTCTTCCCGTGATATATCATTAGCTATAGCGCGAAGCTCTGAGAGATCAAGGCCTTCAGCCATGAACCCCGTGCTGTAATTCAAGTTATTTGTTCGCACAGTCTGGCAAAACGGTTGAAGTACCGCGTTTACGTTTTCTCCGGGCAGTTCCGATGAACACATCTCTTCCATTGGGAGGCCCAGCGATATAGGATCGTTGACTAACGTACCATTGATTGCGATGGTTGTGGGTTCACTGTATATCGTGAAAGCCTCACTGATGATAAAGTCCAAAGATTTCTGGAAATGCGCATGCAAAGAGTCAACGCTAGTGAAAGCAGCCTGCACAAGGGGCCTCCGCACCACTAGCGCGGGCGCGCGCTCATGCGGGCGTATTACATGGAACCTAGGTTTGTAAGATGATCGGATTTCGAAGCTCCAAGGCTTGGATCCGTATCCGATCGCGTTCAGCTTTTCTAGTTTTGCCGCAACGTCTCTTCTCCTCTCTCGTAATTCGCTTAGGCATGCTAGAATGCTGATAATGGAAGTGTTTGGTTGCTTGGTTTCGTCTGGCAGTACTATGTTTTCTGGGGCGTCTTGCGCGTTATCTGTCATGATGCAATCCGTGCCGAGGGACACAATACGATTGCGTGGGAGTAGTGTGCAAGCAAAATCACTAAAGGTAGAGTGGGCCGAATACATTACGTCGTATTGAGACGGAGTGGGACTAGTGACGTCCCTGTACGGAGTCGCGGGGGGTCTGCGATCCGAGGGTGAGGGAGAAGCGGGACTCTCGAGGTCAAAGTCCTTGGGGGGCTTGCCCTTAGAGGGGAAGGCTCTTAAAAGCAAGTCTCCCAGGCGCCCGCCGAATTTGTTTGTCATCTCTTGCGAGGACGATACAATCTCATCGATTAGATTCAAAAGAGCCTTAAACTCTTTCTCCTCTAAACTTGGCTGTCCAGCCATGATTGGCGAAGAATGGGGACAGGGGGGGAGAAGATCCTATACTCCTATCCTACCCTCGAGGAGACACGTTAGACATGAGCTCCCCGAGCAGACAATCCCCTGAAACGAACCCTCGCTTGTGGTTCTCCTAGTGTTCTAGCCGGCAAGAAGAAAACCACAAACAAACTTGCCGACAACACTATTGTCTGATCGCCTGCCAGAATCCTACCTCCCCGGGTGGGAAAGCCCGGTGATGAGTACCCTCCCTGCCGGGTGTGGACAGGGAGGTGAGTGCCTAGAGTGAGCCCTAAGCTTGTAAACCCGCTGCCAATCTCAATATGGGCCGCTGGGGTTGAGACACCCAGACGCCACGGGTGCAATCTGGAAGAGAACGGGGTTAAACACTGGGCGCGACTAGGAGACCCCCCAAGGCCGCGTGACCACTGCCCTTCCAACTGACTACCCGCCCCTGAAGGGAGTGGGCTGGGTGCGTTGGGTCAGCACCCACTTGGGATCGTTGGCACCGTGAGGTATCCCCCAAGCACCACCGAAAATTTGGTGGATTTAGCCCTTAAGGGGCCAAAGTTACCGGCGAACGTTGAACCGACTACAAGTGAATGTAAACAAACACTCGTAGCCGATTAAACGCCGTAGCACTCGGCGCTGTGCACAGTGCACGGGAGTGGTAGCACGTCTGTACGCGAGCGCGGTCGAGCGTCGAATATTCTTGTGTCGATCGCGTTTTTTTTTTGAATGGCACCTCGCAGTTCGACCTAGGAGGTCGTTTACTGCTTAACCGGTCGATCCCTGTAGATGCCTTGAAGTTAAGGCCTCCAGCCAGGGGCAAAAATCTTATATACTAAGCGACTGCACGCTAAGGGCACCCCCTGCGGTGTACGGGCCTCGGCTTAGGTCGTCGCTGGGTGAAAATAGCAAAGGGACAGGCTGGATCTAAGTTCCATTATTTGGGGGATTTTGAATTACTGGCTCAGCGTCGCGGGCTGGCTCTAGCAAAGAGACGGGGGGGGGGGGGGGTTTTAATTTTACGTCGCGGCGGTCCTCGGCGGCGAGGACGGAAAAACGGTGATCTGTATTTGTATTTCTTAAGAGTACTGGTACGTTTGTCGCTCTCTTGAAGGATGGTGATGGGGTCGTCAGGGACGGAGAGGGTGTGACTTGGTCGGCGGACTTTACTGATGCGCGACGGCTCGTATTGAGCGGCCGCTGCGATCAGGGGATTGTGGTGTTTCACATTACTGTCTAGAAAACGCTTGAGAAGGCGTTTCATGAACTGGGCTATTGTGGGCATTCTTAGGTCGACATGTAAATTGTCGTTACGAACATAGAAAGGGGCTCCGGTGATTCTACGGAAGTATCGATTCTGCAGAGTCTGCATCCTGTGTAGACAGGAGGGCTTGGCGTGGGAAAAGACGACGCACGCGTACGTCATGATGGGACGTATCACTGCTGTATAAAGACGCAATTTGCACTTGAGTGACAATTTGCTCTTTCTGTTTGTGAGGAAAAAGAGCCGGCCCATGGCAAAGGCAGCCCGGTTACGAGCTGTTGTGGTGTGGCCCCGAAAGGTGAGGCGATCGTCGAGGATAACGCCTAGGTACTTGGCTTCTCTACCCCAAGGGATAGGTTTGCCATACATGGTTACCGGGCTGGGATGGTAGTCGGGTATTTTCCCTGCCTGTTTTGGGTAGAAGAGGACCGCTTGGCTCTTATCGGGATTGACTTCGATTCTCCATCTGTTGAACCACCACCCGAGGGTGGAGGCCGCAGATTGGAGCTTTCGAGAGATGGCTTCGGAGCAGCGACCATTATAGTAAATGGCCGTGTCGTCCGCGAAAAGGGCTAGATGCGCTAGGTTAGTTTTGGGGATGTCGCTCGTGAATAGCGTGAAGATGAGGGGGCGAGCACGGAGCCTTGGGGGACTCCGGCTCGGATTGGGTGAGGGGATGAGAGGGCATCTCCCATCCGATAACGGAAGGAGCGATTCGACAGGAAGTCTCGCAAGATGAGTACGAGACGGTCCGGCACCCCGAGTTGGTATAGCTTATACAATATGTTGATTTGCATCCTCGTCAAAATTTAGGAGGTGCTAGTAAAAGTCATAAATAATCAATGAAAATTACGGTACCTGATCAATAATAATATACGGCGCTTTTATGATCTGTCCCTGTCTGTTTAAATTTAACAGTATTACAGAATATTCCACTTCAAAAGTAGAGAATAACCTACAGAATACACAGAACAGTGTGCGTGAGCGTCGGCGCATACGTATCATACAGCGGCATGCACGCACACAGATATGCGAGGCTCCGTCTATTTATTTACCTACGAAACACCCGCAATGCAAGCAGCGTGTGTTGACCTGCGCATCAGCTGATTAATAAAATGTTAGTTTTGCTTTAAATTACGTTTTATTGCAATCCTGCTATAAACAGACAATCTTAAAATCGGTAAACTTAGATCTCTAATAGAAACCAGGTTCACTCACTGTAGGCTATTTACTACGTGGAACGCGCCCGTAATAATAATAGTGCATTGTAGGTAAGTTCGGTCTATCTCGCATCGTTTTATTTAACATAAATGATATTGTTTTGTTTTTTTGTTTTGGTTGATATTAAATTTTCCTTCCTACTTAATGGGCTTAGGGACCGGCAAAAATACCTCAGTTGGTGTACCGATCTGAAAATGTTTTCTACTTATTGGAGAAAATTGAAACATGAAGTAGGTATGTCATGATAATGTTGTCTAGGTATTAAGTATTGGCGTAGTTAAACATTTGAAATCAACTTATTTACACTGGTAATTGATTAAGCTAATAACGTATTTACAAATGATTGTTTATTTAGAAATAAATAAAATTGGTAAGTACCTTATGTTACCCGGAGAAATTGTTCGAAATTGCCACCACCACACACACTAGGAGATTAGCACTGCGCTGATTATCTTTCAGTTTACGTAACACTAAAACGTTTGATTTGATGGTGTCGAAAGCACTTATAACATTTGCACGTAATTGGGGAACAATTCCGTGATCAACTAGATCGCTCGACGTAGGCTGTCTTCACTAATGGCATACAAACGGACCATCTCCACCAACTCAACATTGGAGTCATTTTGCGTTATCTTTCTTGCACTGAAATAATTATAACATACGATGTACCGAGGGCACACCTGCCTGAGGAGCGATATTTTTATTTTTTTGCGAACGTATTCACTGCCCAGAGACTAGCGTTGCACTGAGCGGGAGCGGGGGCCAGGCCAGCTGGGCGGGTCATAAGGGTAAAAGCGGGGATGCGCGGGCGCCGCGGTACGGTGCAATAGTTTGTGTGTTTGTGTGCATTCGCATTTTCTGTAATGTGCGTAATTTTATTGTAAAGGTAGGAGCAGATCGTCCGAGAGTGTAGTGTACACTTACCGATTTCTGAAAATACGAAAAAAGTAAAAAAAAAGCCTACTTATTTTATTATCGATTCGGGTCGAGAATCATTAGCATAGTTACGTCCTTGAATTTGACGAGGATGCAAAACAACACGCTGTATATTAAGCCATTGTGCCAAACCTTGTCAAACGCTTTGGCTGTGTCAAAGAAGAGGGCTCCGGTCATCATCCCACGTTGAAAGCCTGCGCTTACGTGTTCGACGATCCGGTGCACTTGTTGGACACACGAGTGTTCGGTCCTGAAGCCGAACTGCTCGTTGGGAATGAGGCTCTTTCTCTCGGCATAATCTTTGAGTCGCTTATAAATAAGTCTCTCATAGATTTTGCCAAGAGAACTCAGGAGGCTGATAGGGCGGTAGCTCGAGGGCTCCGATTTGGGTTTGCCCGGTTTGGGGATTCCAATTACCGTGGCTTCTTTCCAGGCATGAGGAAAGATGTTGTTGTTCAGGGCACCATTGAAGATGATGGCCAGAAGCATTATGAGTTGGGCGGGGAGGAGTTTGATGACTCGGTTGGTGACGCCGTCAGAACCGGGCGCTTTTCGAGTATGCAGTCGCTTGATGATATCCTGTACCTCCTCCGGTGTGACGGGAGTCAGAGGATCATCAGGGTCTTCGACTGGGGGGAGGGTTGCTCTACGTTCGACCTCAGCGTTCACCCTGTCGAGGTGTCGCTTGTCTACTGGTAGGAAGCTGGGGAAGCACTGGTTTTCCAGGCTGTCAGCCAGACACTCGGCCTTCTCTGTGTCTTCGAAGGCCACGCTCTTGTCGGGGCGGATGAGGGGGGGCATTGCTGCCTCCTCTTTGGCTCTGAACTTTCTCTCAAGTTGCCAGAAAGCTAGGTGGTTTGGCTCGAGATCGCTGAGCGTCTTTCCCCAGCGAGAGTCACGCATCTCACTGATGCGTCTGTACAGTTTTCTGTAAGGAGCGCATGTGGGCTTTGTTCGCCTCGTTGGGGAAATTGTCATAGGCACGAATGGCTGCATTCTTCTCGGTTATCAGGGCACGAATATCAGCAGGTAGTTTCCAGCGACGGTCATCCGTCACTGGGACTTCCCGGGAGCAATCCGTAATGAAGGGTTGTATGTGCTCTGTAAACGAGTGAATGGCAGCCGTGGTGTCTGTGACTGAGTCAATGCGGTCGGGTATGGAGTCGAGATGAGGCGCCGAGGTGGATTTCAGCTTGACGCTTACTTCCCTCCAGTCGGTGATCATCTTTGTGAGAGGGGGCTGGTCAGGGTTAGGCCCCGTGCGGGGCTTGAGGTGAACCAGTACGGGTCGGTGGTCAGAATCTAATTCTTTTAGCGCCTCGATTGAATGTAACTTAAGGTTGACATTCTTGAGCAACGCTATATCAAGAGTGTCGGGGCGGTGACTGGGATCGAATGGGTAGTGAGTATGCTCCATAGGAGCGATGGGGTCAAAATTGATGGTGGTCGCTAGGTTAAACAACACTCTTCCTCTGGGTGAGGTTAATGTGCTGTTCCAGGCTGGATGTTTGGCGTTAAAGTCACCTGCTATGATAACAGAGTGACTTAAGCCGAAGAGGACCGTGAGGTCTTTGGTTAGAGCGTGTTTCTCGGACCGGTTGTTTGGGGCCATGTAGGCGGAGACAATGGTGATGGAAGGGTGGCCAGTCATGCCCAGCCGACAGACGGATACCTCTAGTGAGGATGTCAGATCGGGAGGGTCTAGCGGGATGCAGTGCAGAGACCTTTTAAAGTAAATGAGAGTGCCACCTCTATGGGACCGCGTCCGATCATTGCGAACTAGCTGGTAGTTGGCGATGTTCGGATTACGGTTGGTTGGCTTAAGGAAAGTTTCCTGCATGAGGAGAATGTCAATTTGGTGTTCTTTGAGAAAAGAGGCTATTTCTTCACGTTGGTCTTTATAACCATTCGCGTTGAAATAGCCTATTTTAATTGAGTGGGGTTTTGTGCGGCCCTTAATTTCCCTACTATTCATATTGAATTGTTTGGGGGTTTAGTCTTCTTCGAAGTCTAAGGCGAGAAGCGCCTGTTCGATCCTGGGGTATTTACCAAAGATCAATTGGATCTTTGCCCCGCTTTTGCCGGCCGCTTTGAGCTCGGCCGCCATTCTATATGCCTCCGGGGAGACGAACGCTCTGTAGGCGTTGAATATGATGTTCAGCGGTTTTTCCGCCGCTGGGGCCTGAGGGGTTTGCACCGCCTGGGGTGTTGGGGCCTGGTTGGCCTCCAGGACCGCCTTCACGGAGGGTGGTGGTACAGGGGCAGCCGTCAAGGGGGAGGGGACTATCAAGTCCATCAGCCCCGGTATCGGGGGTTGCTCCTTTGGAGCGAGGGCGGGGAATGCCCGCTGATGGTTCAGCGGGGTCCACGGCGACGGCCTTTGAGGACTGAGCCTCTCGAGCATGTCGGCGGAGGGCAACCTCCCCGATGGGGATTCGCGTTGCTGTCGTGCGTCGAAGCGCTTTGCCAGCTTACGGGAGTTGGTTTTTGGGGCTTTAGGGCAGCCCCGGTAATTTGCCGGGTGACCTTGTTGGCCGCAGAGCACGCAGCTCGGTGGCTCCGTGCACAGGGCCAGGTCCTTGGGACGAGTGCACTCCGCAGTGCTGTGACTGCCGAGACACATCTGTGGGGTGCGTAACAATGTGCTTGAGAATGGCCATACATCTGACAGCGATGACATTGGCCAATGATGGCGGAACGGTAGGGCTTCTCTATGGAGATGCCCGAAAGAGCACATATGGTTTTAATTTTAAATATGGGGTGGTGACCCTCGACGGGGTCGCATACCACCAGCACCATATCGTATTTCTCTCCACCTCTCGCTTTGAAGAGGCGGTGGACAGCCTGTACGGGCACTCCTTGAGCCGTCAGGTCATCGAGTATCTCCTGGGTGGAGATTTCTTTGGGGACGCGCCTGATCACCACTCTGGTGGGCGCTTCCTCCGGAAGGGAGTAGGTGTGGAAGGCTATGTTCCTTCCACGCAGTTGTTTGACTAGCTCCCTGAAGTCCGAGGACGTGGGAACTAGGACTTTAATACCCTGCTGGATATTTTTGGCGCTGATGTACGCGATACGTTTGTCCGCGCATATCAGGGACACCTCCGTCCATTTCCCCTTGTCTTGGATGTACAGGGGGGGAGGAGATTTAGGCTTCTTGGTATAAGCAAATGGGGGGGGGGGGGCTCCTGAGAGAGCCATGGGGCTAGCAGGTCTGCTGGCGATGGGAGCAGCCGCTGAGGTAGTAGGGACGGGGGAGGTTGCCCTGAACGTGAGCGAGTACCGGCCTCCGGGGCGGGGTTCGCCCTGGGGGTCTTCCTGGCTTTGGGCTTGCGGCTCTTCTTCCGCTTGCCCTGAACTACTTGGAAGGAGTCTTCCTCAGAGACGGACTCTGAGGAGGTCTCTGAGGAGGTTTCGGAGGAGGAGTCCCGCTCTGAGGCGGTCTCCATGTCCTCTTGGTCATGGGGGGTAGAGGGAGAGGCGGGAGTGGGGGCCAGTCCTTCGGCGCACTCCACACTCTCTTTGAGGGCGGCAAACTTTTGCCCGTACCTCTTTACGAAGTGATCGTCCTTCGTCAGGACGTCGACTAAATAATCAAGGAGGAGTAATTTCCCCTCGAGTGAGACCGACATGGCGACTCGGGGGAGAATTGGTCGTGGGGGAGAAATTTAGGATGAAGTTAGGGGGGAAGGGATCCTACCCTAGCCTCGAGGAGACACGTGAAACGTGAGCTCCCCGAGCAGACAATTCCCCTTAAAACGAACCCACCCGTGTGGATTTCCTAGTGTTATGGCCGGTGAGAAGAAAGTCACCAAACAAACTCACCGGCAACACTATTGTCTGTGGGCCTGAAGGGCCAGAATCCTACCTCCCCGGGTGGGAAGGCCCGGGGATGTGTAATCTCCCTGTCGGGTCAACAGGGAGGTGAGTGCTATGGTGTGCCCTAAGCTTGAAAACCCGCTGCCAATCTTATTGTGCAGCGGGGCCCTATGGGTCTTGCGACCGATCCGGGCCACTGGGGTAGAGACACCCACACGTCCCGGGTGCACACTGAAAAAGAACGGGGGTTAGACACGGGCGCGACTAGGAGATCCCCCAAGGCCGCGTGATCCGTGCCCTTCCGATTGACTTCCCACCCCTGAGGGGGGCAGAAGGGGTGCGTCGGGTCAGCTTGAGTTAGTTGGGTTAGTTGGCACCGTAAGGTTTCCCCCAAGTACCACCGAAAATTTGGTGGCTTTAGCCCTTAAGGGGCCAAAGTTATCGATGCGCGAACGCGAACGTTAAATCGACTCAGTGAATGTAAACAAACAGCTGAGTCGATTGAACGCGACCTTCGTAGCAAGTCGTAGCACTGAGCGCTACGCGTAGCACTAGTGCGTAGCGAGCGCTACGAAGTTGACGTCACCGGGTGACAGCGGCGGCGGCGGCGGCGCGGCGCGCGGCGCGCGGGAGCGGCGGCGGCACGTAGCAGTGCTACGGCGCGTAGCGAGTCGTAGCGCGATCCGTAGCGAGGACGCTGGCGGAGCGCCAAGGTCGGGCAGTGCGGCACGTCTGGCGGCGCGAGCGAGAGGCGGGGAGTGCTACGAGTGTAGCACAGACAACCGTTCGCGAGCGCGGTCGAGCGTCGAATTGTCTCGATCGCGTTTTTTTTTTTATTTTTTTTTATTTTTTATGAATGGCATCTCGCAGTTCAACCAAGGAGGTTGTCGTCTGCTTAACCGGGCGAATCCTGTGGGTGCCTTAAAAATTAAGACCTCCAGCCAGGGTATAAACTTATAAACTAAGCGACTACACGCTAAGGGCACCCCCTGTGGGGTACGAGCCTCGGCTTAGGGCGTCGCTGAGGGACAGCAAGGGACAGGCTGGATCTGAGTGATATTATTTATGGACTATTTTAACTTACTGGCTCAGCAGCGCGGGCTGGCTCTTGCAAGGGACGGGTGGGAGTCTCGATCGCGAAAAAATCACCCGTTTTTATACTATTTTGCTTAAGAAAAAGCAGGGTCTCTGTTTGGTCGACCAATCAGAGTGCACACATTTTCGACCAATAACAACAAAGAGCGGGTTCGACACAGTTAGCTTAGGCATGGCAAAACTTTACCCTATTTAGAGCCGCGTTACATTTTCACGTTTTTATCAAAAAAATCTATTAAAACCTATTACAAACTATATATATTCTTATTCTATGACCTTATATCTATTCGACATAATATACACTAGTAGTTGAACAATAATATATAAACACTTCGTTATGTAAGCTAACAAATGTTAACAAGTTCTAATGAGAAACTATACACAAGTTCTAATGAGACACTATTAATTCTTACGAGAAACTACTAATTGTTATACAAGCATAAGTTCTAACTAGAAAGGAGTTCACTTTCCTAACTAAAAACACTGTCCTATCAGTTCGTTTATACTGTTCACTTACATATATACACTTTTATTGTGTTATATACACCACTATTGTGTTCACTCATCCCGCACAGATTACTTTAGCAATGAAGGCAGTGTTCCTTGGCAAAATAATTTCATAAATTTAAAAAATTAATAAACAGTATTAGAATTGAATTTTATTTTGTTTATTTTTTTGTGAAGCCAGAACAAAAATCTTACCCTCCTCAGTCAGGTTCGTTAGCGATGTTCTTGGTGTCTCTTGGTCGCGGGTAGTACCATAGACTCGGCACGTATACATCGTAGATGCCTGCCCCTGATTTCTTCGAATTTTCGACTTTTTGACGTGACAACGTCTTAAATTAGGTTGCGGCTGGGAGTCACTTATGAAAAAGTGTAACGCTCGGTAACGTTACGATGAGTCACCGAACGAGAGAGAGGCCCGCCGAATGCCTTGCGTCTCTCTCCCACTCAACTATGATCGGTCTGCCGCGCGCGCAGCACTAGAGAATTAGGCGCATTGAATCGGCGCATGCTTGTGTCTCTGTCTTTGTCTTTCTCGAACGTTCTTGGCGTTGGAAAAACAAGAAAGCGTCATAATACAAGTTCACACGTGTGGTTAAAGTATCGTCAACTGTGTCTGTAGTGAAAATGTGGAGTGCTTAGATTCGTCATTTACAACAACTACAACAATAAAGGTAAATAATTGTACACTGATATTTCATTATCGTAAACTATGATTGATTGATTTGAAAATCACTCAAATAGGAATTAGTTAAGTTTAAGTTTACATGTACAATGTTTTAGTAAACAAAATATATTTCTATAGTTAAAATTTGTGCAATTCTTATTTTCATTCAATTCCTTGTTCCTATTGTGCAATTTAATTATATTCATATCAATAAATATTCTACCGAGAAAAAGACGTTGTCACGTAAAATCTTCGCCCGTAAAACCGACTTTACAGGCAACCATTTTTTTTTCTTTTCGATAATTTGTCCTGTAGGTATTAATTTTTCTAATCACTGAATCCAAATCGCGTCCGGCTCTATTTCTTTCAAAACATCTACCAATTGTTGGTATGCAGCGTTCTTTTTGTCGCGAATATGGTATTCTTTACTTTTTATTTGCCATAAACATGGTAACTTGCTGTATAAATCTATGAACAGTTCATAGATTTATACAGCAAGCAGAGAAATTAGAAGAGTTCATAATGAACTCTTCTAATTTCTCTCTAATTACTGCGGCGTGCATCGACAGACATTTTGGCGCGAAAATGAACACACAAACCGACCGAAGCACTCACTGGCGCGCGTGCGACTGAAGCGTTCCGACACACACGCTCATGCAAACTTGCACAAACTAGTTTGCGCAGGTATACAGATCGTAGTTTTGATCTGCCTACCAGACTTGTGCAAGTCAGGAAACTTGTGCAAGTTTTGTCACACACACGCTCCGGTATACTTGCACAAGCCTTCAGTTCCGGTATACCGTTCAGGTATACCGCTACGTATGTAGCCATTATTAGGTAACAAGATTTTTTGGCAGTTGGACAAAGTCTTTGCTGAATTTTGTATACATAATCATGGTTTTACCATTTTTACAAAGACGACACCGCCCCTGTGACGTTAAGATGGGAAAATGATCGTAACAGTCTAACCGTGCATCATCTACAGATCTCGGCTGGACCGGTTTTGTAATTGTGGCAAGTTTAGGTGAATTAGTCATTACGTTGAATCTAGTTTTTGTACAGGTGTTTATAAGTGCAAGAGCACACTGCACACGAAATTTTTTTAGGCTTAATTTATTTTCACCAAGTTGAACACAGTCTCTACGATGTAGCAGCCAGCTGTTGTTAAGTGCGATGTCTAAAAGTTGGGCAAATATTGACATGTACCAACGTCTTGTTTTCATACGAATTCTGTACAAAGCAATTAACATGTCAGCAATGTCGACGCCGCCCATGTGTGTGTTGTACACTTTTATTACTTGGGGACATGGTACCGGCACTCTCTTCTTTTGCTTCTTATCGTATCTTTCGATTGTAGTCACTGGGTCTTGGGCACAACACGAACTTGCTATATGAATACATTTATTATCCACCCATTTTGTCACGGCTATTTTCTTGGAATTGTCACACACTACCTCAAATGTTCTTTGTCCTTTTTTCATCATAGCTTTATCAGTCATCAGTTTACAATTGCGCAATCCATCTTTTCGTAGCGTCCCTAAAGACAAAATGCCCATTTCATTCCGTAAATAAAGTTCAAGCAAGCAATTTCAAGCGACGTATACCAATGTTCAAAGTATACTGTGCTAAGAATTGGATTAGCAATGGTTCTACATAGCTGGAGAACTGTTTTGCCTCCAACCCCAAGATAGTCTTCTTCCCATTCACTAAATTGGACACCTCGAAATGTGTTTGCGCCATCATACGCAAAGAAATTATACACCATTCCTGAAGTACCAGCGCGTACTAGAAACTTAAAACCTTTGTTGGGTTTTGGCATATATTGCCTTCTGCTGCCAGCTTTTTTACCTTTGTAAGGTATTATCATTTGAGTCATATACTTCCAATATCCGCTAACTCCACGCGACACTTGTTTTCAGTACGAGCAAAAACCAGTTCCGTGGTCAATTGAACACTTTTCTAATGCAATGTTAGTGCTTTTATCAGACAACTAGCTGTGCCCAGCGGTTTCACCCGCTGGGCACAGCTAGTTAACGCTGGGCACGCGACCTACCCGATATGTACACAAAATTTCGTTTAAATCGGTCCAGCCGTTTCGAAGGAGTATGGGAACGAAAACTGTGACACGAGAATTTTATGTATTAGATATTATTTTTATTTACAATTAACTCTCTTTTACGTTATTTTAATTGGCTAAAAGTATTTTTTGTTGTTGTTTCTGATGGAGTTGGCGGGTTTTGTAATTAATGGTTGGAGTTGGCTCATTTTGGTTCAAACTACATGTGGATTTGGCGGGAATTGTAACTAACCAACATTATATTTAGATACAGGGTGTTTTAAAAAAATACTGTGACTTTTATTACTACTTAATTCAAAATTATTATTAATTTCAAAGAATTACAAAAATAGTCGAGAACGAAAAATAATAGAAAGTTAAACAAATCTATCATTTTCTTCAATTATTTCGAACGCATAATCATTTTCATCATTATTTTGATCTTCATTGCTGTCATTAAGAAAAGCCTGCTCAGCACTATAGTAAAAACTTAAATCTGGCAAGTCCCGCCAATTTTCTCCATAATGCTTCTGCAGTAATTTACAAACATCGTTCACTTTTTCCTTTTTCATATGTATGCCTACAGGTAGAACGATGGGCCTTATGTTACATACAGATTTGTTTTTTTTTTTGTAACAAGCTTTTTATCTTTTCTTTCGCTCTTGTAACTTTCTTCTCCTTGAATAGAAACATTAGTTTTTCCCTTAAATAACAAAAATCTCTTTGAAATGTTGAAACCGAATTGCCAACTACCTGGTGGTTTAAGAATAGCGTTTGTTTCAGTTTTCCAATCTAGAACAGTTACTTCTTCAGACAAGTGAAATGTTTTCGCAAATGGAGTTAAAATGTCAACGTATTCTTGTGGTTTCATGATCACTTCTTTTCTTCGAATATCCTTTTCTATTTTGGCGAAAACTATCGGCCGGGAGAAAAGAATGACCGACTATTGGCTAATGACCGACATCCTTTTTAGTGGGGTGGTGGGTGCATTCGAATAAAAATTGAATTTTTGTTCTGCCCCCCACATCCATCTGCAAATAGCCTAAATTTTTCACATTTTCAGGTATATTTAGGTTTTTCAAAGCATGATAAACTGCACTAGAAATTTCATTTGATCCTTTTGGCCTCTCTGTCTCCTACCAATAGTAACTCCGAACGGTTTCAGTTGTCAACTTACTTTTAAAGTTGCCAATCACAACAATGAAATTATAAAAATTAAACTGTCTGCTAAAGTTTGCTGATTGATCTGGAAGTTTCGGGAGACAATGGTTTTTCTGGCAGTCAAATGATAATGTCATCACCTGACGGTCGTCTTCCTTCAATAAGGTATAAAAAGCTTTAGCTTTTAAATTATGCACTCTTTTAGTGACCATCAAGGATTGTTTTTCTTCATAAGTCTTAGCCACCTTTTTATTCTCCAATAGTTCGGTACAACGGGAACAAACGTCAGTCCGAGGATTTCCAAAACCAATGTTATAAATTAAATTTAGTTCTTTTCTGAAAAAGATTCCTTAACTTTGTGTTCAGAAGATGCACTGCTATAATAAAGACGCCACATTTTTTTTATATTGAGATCGCTGCTTAGATAAACTCTCTCTGCCGATTTTCCTCGGCAATAATGCGATTCTCTACACTCAAACGACTTTATGAATGAGTTTATGGCTGCCCGTTTACTCTCATTTTTTTGAGATCGGTGATCCCCGCCTCTGCTTTCTTGCGCTAATGCGCCGGCAGACTTATGTGATCTTTGTAAGACTCCCCAAATTCTGTCTTTTTTAATATTCAAAATGGACATAAATGCTGCTTTGCAGACACGTACAGTTTTTTTGTCCGTTTTTTTGTAAAGATTGTATGTTATACTCATATTTTTATGGCACCGGGTATTGTTTTTAGGTCGATGTCTTTGAACATTTTTCGTCACACAGTACTTCAAAATGAAGTTATCTTGATGCATTTTACTTTTTTTAAATGAAAATGCTCATGTATATTCATCAAGTCAAACATTGACAAAGTGCCACACTTCAGACTTTTCGTATTATATCTACACTTTGGTAAAACAGGCATATCATTAGGTACCTGGAAAAAATATAAATACCCATTTAAATATTATGGAAGACAATATTACACAAGTTTTTTTCTATTTACAAACAAAACAAAGCCTGCATGTAGTATGTTAATTTTTTTTACATAATTGGTCCTAGTCATCAAACAAACACGCGACCTATGGTATATAGACTAGCAACACGGGCCCACCGAGCCGAGCAAATAAAAAATATTGATTAATAATCATATTAATCAGCAATTATTATTAGTCATCTATTGTATCATGTACGCCAATATCCAAAAAATAATGAAAAAACTACTTATTAAACATTGTTATCTAATGATGACGATGTTTAATAAGTAGTTTATTACATTGAAATACTATGTACCTACTTAGTTAATACCAAGTAGGTGCATAATATTTCAATGTCATTAAAACCATCTCAACAGGAAACACTCGGTATACCGTGGTATAGACTACACTAAACATAGTAAACGACGCTACTTTTAACGTACCTTTCTTCTTTCAGTTTATTCTTTTTCCATAAATCTGGCTGACTTATTCGTTTTCTTCCTTTATTAGGAGCAGCTTTTTCCACTTTTTTTGTCAGTTCTTCCATAACTTAAATTAAAATATGCAATTTAAAACACAACAACAATCACAACTTTGTCACTAAATCGCCATCTTGAGTGTCATGGAATGGTGCATTGGAAGTAATCTTAAAGTGGAGATGGCGGATTTTGAAAACAACCACAAACTTTAAATGTCAAAGGACAATGGGCAAAATTGTATGGAGCTTGTCCCATCGGCGGCCACATCTGTACTATTTATTTTCTAGTAGCCAATTATGTATACAATAAGACTACAAAAGACTGTTTCTGTAAGTTCCTTGGATAAAAAGTTATCATAGGTGGATTATATTAAAAAAAAAACTAATTAAATCATTTAAAAGAATGATTACAGTTTGTATCTTAAATACAATATTTTGTACACCTCGTGATGATGTTACATTGATATAATAATGAATTTTAAGTACATTATAATGATATGACTTGTTATTATATACGTAATATACAAATATAAGATAATGATAGCTTAAATAAAACTAAAGGTTTGTTAAATACGTTGATTTATTAAAATAAAAACATTATACCAGATTACAATAATACAATATTACTTAATAACTACAATAATTATTGGACTTTAATCGTCATCAACAATTATTTCATTTAAAAAATCAGCTGGCAAAAGAATGTCTTCCTCTTGGTTTCTCGCCCACCCTAAGTACCAAACTATACACATTATGTGGGCGCAGCAACCCAGCGTGCGTTTACCGCTAAGGCAACTGCAATAATAGTTTTCTATAGCCTCCCTACCATTTTTCTGCCTGTCTATAAGAATAATAAATTCTAGACCGCGCATGTCGTGATTGTATTCGGCAGCGGAGAAGCCAAACATTTGTAGCTGTAATACCGTATTCGACTAGACCTGTACATTGGGTATCTCTATACACTTCTATATTATATAGGCCTTGTCGCACACGCTCCGCATAATAGCTGCGAGCTAACTTCACTTGATAGGTGCCAAGTGCAAAAATAATTAAATCGTCCTCGGTCAGCGACGGAAAATCACTTAAGTTAGGTTGGTTACCAGTAATACTATCAAAGCTAGCCCGTCGACGATTTAAGTTGTTGCCTAGGACATACTCTGCTAGGTGATTTGGTTGGTTCAATCGTTGGTTTATTATTGATATAAATGTTTCTGCGTGTACACTATCACGTAATGGTTCTCTGCATGCGTTCAATAACGCAGCGGCTATTTTAAAATCCTTCATCATATGGGGCAAGGCACGATTAAAAAAATCTTGCCGAAATAACTTGAAGTCGCGTTTAAACCAACCATTTATAACTTCGATAACTCAGCGGCATATGGTAACCAACCTAGACTTATTAGCTTGCTCTGTCGTTAATTGATCTTCGTTGCGATTTTTTGTTTTTGGCAAGTGCGCTTCATATCCACAGGCATGTAAATCGTCGATTACGTCGCGAAATCCACGGTCTAAGATGAACACATCCGCTTGTCTAAAAAACCAATGAATACTGCCTTCTTCGTCTTCGATCATATTTTTTAGGATTTGTGCATCCGACTCTGTAGCTGCATATGGCCCAAATGCATCTATTATATGACCATCGCAGCATACTATTAAAATGGTTTCAATAAATTCGTGAATTTGTGTAGACTATATGATCGCCTTTGGAATAAATGGTTTGTGGACTTTTGAATGTAGATATAAGTGGCGTCTGCTATCACAATTGCCTTTCTATCTGAGGGTTCTGCATTTGGATTTCCAAAAACAGCATTTGGCACTTGAAGATTTCGATCAGCTATGTCCCTTCTGTCAATATGGTCGTAACCCAGATGTCGAGGAACGAAGTCCAAAAAAAGGGAATCCCTGGCTAACTTAAGATGTCTTTCAAGGGTTCGCCGGCTCATGTTGAAAAGTGATGCCAGCCTTTCGTTTGCTTCACCACTTCGCAGCTTCATTAGGTAACAGGCTAATGTTGTGTTCGGCCGAGTTGATACGTTCGACAATGACGGGGTTTGTTCCAAAATATTCATAAATTGTTCTCGACTGACACCCAATCGAATGTATATTTCATTTATGTCCATGTCATCTATGTGATCAAAATCCAATATAGATCCTCGAAGCACTGCTATTTTCATGAGGCTCATGATATGCAAAAAATGTGTGGCATTGAAATCGTGGAGCAAGTTAGGGCTGTCAATTATTTGATCCCAATTGTTGGATTCCAAATGTTGAACGCAAACTCTTGCGCTATTGGGAATATAAAAGTTAAAATGAATTAAAAATGTTACTTTCAGATTATCCGGAATTCTTCGGAGTAACGTTCGTCTGCAGTTTTCAAATATACAACGCGTAGCTGTATTAGGGAGTCTTGAATATTCTTCGATTTGTAATGCACATTCATGTGGTTGCGTATTTTCATTAGGTTGCGCAGCTCTTTCTGCCCGTTGCCAGCATGGTCGACAAATATACTCCTGGCCGTTGTATTCTAGCTGAAGATGAGAATATTACAATTAGTTAAACTGCATAGCTTAAATGGTTTCACAAAACTGTCGATATGAAATACTTAGTTACTCTTCTAAATAAAAAAAAAACCGTTAAAGATAAACAGTATTCTTTTTCTAAATACGTATATAATATAATACCAGTAAAAACGCTTCATAACGATACTTTTTAAAGTGAGAAACTACTAGTTCCTGACATGACAAATAAGACATAATGATTTAGTTTGACTTACCTGACGTTCAGGAGTAACAGCTTCAATAATATATTGGGCTACAACGGGATTGTCTTCAAACCGAGCGTGTGTTATCTCGTATCTTCTTCTGTTTATCACAGATCGATTACACAAAACACACATTTGACGGTTATCAGCCATAGTTATAGGAATACAATTCACAAAGTCCAGTAAAACAAGCATAAGTCACCAAGTTAGATATCAACAAGTCCGAGATACAAGCCAGAGTCGAAAGAGATGGTCAAACAAAAATAATCGCACAGTACTCAACGAAACAAATGTCAACGATGGACTGCACTGTGCTCGCGGACCTGACGTAAATCCTCGGGTGTTGTGTGGGAGCCGCACTCGTCGCTGATTGGTCACACGAAGCAGGTAGAATTGGTTGGTCTGATTTTAACAATGGTTCCTAGAATTGAAAACAAAAGCCGCCATTTTTCTTTGAAAGCGGTGTAATCCTGGTATGGTTTACGATCAGCCCAGTGCATATTAGCGGATAAAAGGCATGATAACAAAGGTATTGAATATGCATACGTTTGTAAAATAAGCAAAACGCAAAGGTTTTTCGTATGTTTTGTGATGAAAAACAAAAAATGCTGAATGATAAAAATATGAAAATTCATTAAAATAGTATTTAACCCATATCTTTTTTCTCAAATGATATTTAATCATACTGCTTGAACAATATTTGTTCTACAAGCATTCACCTTTCAAATGACACTAGTTTTATTAATGGCCGCTAATGGGCCAGGACGCCCATTGTTCGCTTACAACGTCATTTGGATGAACGATTGGAAACTCCATAGACTGTAGAACTATCGACAACCTACTTTTTGTTAGCGGATATTGGAACTATACGACTCATTTCATCGATGGCGAAGGAACGTTCTTCTTCTATCTTCAAGCACTGCTCACGAATAATTATATTCCATGATAGGGCCAATTTTATAATAGCGATCGTTTTTGTCTACATTTGTGTTATCACAAAAGTGCAAGTATCGTTTTTATTTATTTAATATACTATGGATGACTTACAGCTATATAAAAACATAACATAAAAAAAAGAAATCATAGAAACAGAAAGCCAATTTCAAGTCAACACGTATAGAAATGGAATATAAATTATGTGAACACACGTCAGTACAATGTGTTAATTTAAAATTAATATAGTTTAGTTCTATTAAATAAAGACGGTTTTACAATCAACATTTCAGAAAATGACGGTCAAAAATCTGTTCGTTTACAATAAAATAAAAAGTTATGATAAAACAATTAAAGAAAAGGGGGTAAAAAACCCAATTTGTAGGCTATTTGAAAAAAAGGCGGCTTAAGCACCTTCTGGCTGATGTCACGCTTGTTGTGAAAGGATCCAAATCATGTTGCTTACATATTATATTGAACTGCTTACTCACACGCACAGTATAACTGTTCTGCCTGTAGTTCGTATTAGTATGAGGTACACGTAAGGGCGGATTGAAACGAAAACATTTACCTGGTACATTAAAATTAAACTTTGATAGTAATTCGGGACTGTCAATGTCATTATTAAATATTTTAACACAAACAGAACGTCAGCAATCTCACGACGGTCTTTGAGTGGTAGTAGATTTCGGCTGGAGCCAAAACTTGGTGAAGGCAGGTGGCCATTCATGGGGTCATCCGGGCAGGACCTTGACCGATTCTCGGACATGTTGTATCAAAAACCTTAGTATATGGTTGACAACTGATTTATTAATACAAAATTACAATCAACGAATCACTTCACTAATAAATAAATAAACTTTCACAATTTATGACTCAGGTGTGATCCGTATCACAATTCCGTGGTGTTGACACCGCGACTGCTTCGGTCCAACTGATGCGTGCCCTTTTTTTTTTATGAATGTCATCTCGCAGTTCAACCAAGGAGGTTGTCGTCTGCTTAACCGGGCGAATCCTGTGGGTGCCTTAAAAATTAAGACCTCCAGCCAGGGTATAAACTTATAAACTAAGCGACTACACGCTAAGGGCACCCCCTGTGGGGTACGAGCCTCGGCTTAGGGCGTCGCTGAGGGACAGCAAGGGACAGGCTGGATCTTGTTGTAACATCACTATTTAGTATGTTACTAATATGGTCTTCACTAGTAAATGTATTATCTGTGGTCGGCAGCGCTCCGCCACACTTCATGTCATGATGTAGAACCTAATAAATACATCTCCTGTGTGTCTCTTACCAATAAACCTGTATCATACCCAACGGACTATCATTTATAAGCATCTAACATAACATGGTGTCAGAAGTGGGATAAGAAGAATCATTCAAGAAAAAGTCGAGGTCGTCGAAGAAAATGCCGGACCAAGCGGACGTCAGCCATGATGGTGAGACAAATTTTCAAACACGTGTGAAGCAATTAAATATTTCGTCAGATACCACGAACAATAACGCTGAAACGTGGAAAAGATGGTGGCAACAACTTGAGTTATATTTGTTAGCCACAGGTCTAGATAAGTCAAGCGAGAAACGGAAAATCGCAATTCTGTTACATTGCATTGGAGAACGAGGTCTCAATATATTTAACTCATTTAACCTCAAAATAGACAAGAGCACGCTTGACGAAGTCAAATCGAAATTTGACAAATTCTTCGAGCCAAGAAGAAACGTGACCATGTGCAGGTATCTATTCTTCACACGCAAGCAGGAAAAATCCGAAAGCATCGACGAATTCCTCACGGATTTGGAGAATAGAAGCAGAGAATGTGAGTTTGGCACGCTCAGGGAATCGCTCATCAAAGATATTTTCATTGCAAACCTCAATTTAGACTTGTCACATGTGCGTCAAAGGTTACTGCAAGAACATGACTTAACCTATCAGAGAATGCAAGAGCTAGCGAGGACGCTCATAGTCGCACAGCAAGATGCTGAGAAAATAGTCAAAGGAAGCAGCATCGCCAGTCAACGAACGTCAGAAAACGTCATGCATCTCAGTCGGAGGAGCCGTAGTCGAGGAGATCGTCGACAGCGAGCTTCCAGTCGCAAGTCAGCTTCAAGCAGTCGCAAGCCAGCTTCAGGCAGTCGCGAGTCACCTTCAGCTTCAGGCAGCTTGAAGACATGTAGCCGCTGTGGGCAGTCTCATCGCTACAAGTGTCCAGCCCAAGGAGTTCAATGCAGGTCATGTAAATCTTACAATCATTTTGCTAAATTTTGTCACAAAAATAAAAAAGTCAGTCAGTTGCAATCGTTTAATTCAGATAATGGTAGTCAAGATTATTTCGTTGGTATGCTGAATAGTCAAAGTCATAATGGTCACAGTCATAATAGTCATTCTCACAGTCATAATAGTCATTCTCACAGTCAGTCACTCAGTCAGAGACACAGGAACACACAGACACACAGTAAGACATCACATCCATCCATCCATCCCTATGATGAGAACAGTGACATGTCGGATAGATTTATTATCCAGTCAAATAGTCAGAGTCCCAATTCATATCACATGTATGAAAACAATTACATGTCGGATAGATTTATTATCCAGTCAAATAGTCAGAGTCCCAATTCATATCACATGTATGAAAAAAATGTCATGTCTGAGAGATCCAATGTCCAGTCAAAAAGTCAAAAGAAAAAATGTCAGAGTCTCAATGATGAAATCAGTCACATGTCTGAGGGATTTCACAATAAGGCACAGTCGTCCAGTCAGTCACACAATGGATCATCAGTCGTCAATACTTTGAATCATTCAAAGCAGTCGTGGGAAATTAGCTTATTGGTAGGTGATACAAAAATTAATTGCATCATAGACTCAGGAGCAGATGTCAACATAATGTCAAAACAAACATTTAAAAATGTTAAAAGTCAAAATAAGCTGTCAAAATTGTCACTTGTCAAATGTCAAGTAAATGTCACAGGATTTGGTGGAAAATCCATTCCGATTTTAGGCAAAGTCAACTTAAATTGTAATTTTTGCTTAAACAATAAGAACATTGTTGAAAACATAATGTTTATTATACCAGATATAGAGTGTCCAAATGTCCTTGGTCTCCCAATTTGTGAAAAGTTAGGTATAATAAAACGTGTCTTTTCAGTGTCAAAACAAGACTTTTGTGAACAAATTCATACACAATATAATGATGTATTCCAGGGTCTTGGCTGTCTGCCTCCAGTCTGTCATCTGAGACTCAAGCCTGATGCAGTACCATGTGTGGATCCGCCCAGGAAAGTCCCATTCGCATTACAAGGGAAACTGCGTGAGGAGTTGGATCGCATGGAGAAAATGCAAGTCATAAAAAAGGTTACAAAACCTACAGAGTGGGTTAATTCAGTCGTTGTAACAGTAAAAAGTTCAGGTCAGTTACGAATTTGTCTTGATCCTAGAAATTTAAATAAAAATATCATGAGGGAACATTATCCACTCAAGTCAATTGATGAGATTAGGTCTCAGCTCGAAGGGGCTGTATGTTTTTCTCATTTAGATGCATTTTCAGGGTTTTGGATGCTACGTTTAGATGAATATAGTTCAGAATTATGTACTTTTCAAACACCATTTGGTAGATATAAGTATTTAAGATTACCCTATGGCATAAATGCCTCGTCTGAAATATTTCAAAGAGTCATGATGAATCTATTTGGTGACATAGAAGGCGTACTTATATTCATCGATGACATCTTAGTCTATGGACCAAATGAGTCAGTTCACAATGAAAGATTACATAAAGTCATGCAAAGAGCTCGTCAAGTCAATTTAAAATTTAACAAGTCAAAATGTAAATTTTCACTGTCAGAAGTATGTTTTTTAGGTTATGTCTTCAGTAAAGACGGTGCAAGGGCAGATCTCGAGAAGGTCAAAGCAATTGTCAACATGCCTACACCACAAAATGTCAAAGAGTTACAGAGAATACTAGGTATGATAAACTACCTAGGACCTTTTATAAGTAACCTGTCAGAAAAAACACAAATATTAAGAAATCTTTTGAAAAAAGATTCAGTCTGGACTTGGGATGAGAATCATAGTCAATGTCTGAGGAAACTGAAAGATGAAATCACAAATTCACCAGTTTTAGCTCATTATAATCCCAAGATTCCATTAGTCCTGTCAGTCGATTCGTCAAAGTCAGCGTTAGGCGCAGTCATTTTACAGAAAAATAAACCAATAGCATACAGTTCAAAAACCTTAACTGAAACGCAAGAAAGGTATGCTCAAATAGAGAAGGAGCTGCTAGCAATTCAATTTGGTTGTGAAAAATTTCACCAATATGTATATGGTAATAGAGTCACAGTTCATACTGATCACAAACCTTTAGTCTATCTATTTAAAAAACCATTACATGATGTCCCAGCTAGATTACAGCGTATGATGTTAACTTGTCAAAAATATGATTTAGAAGTTATACATGTCCCAGGCAAAGAAATGTTCATATCAGACACATTGTCAAGAGCAGCTTTGAAAGAACATTATAGGCCTGAAAATGAATCAGAAATGTCTTGTCATGTCAATCTAATGTATGCTAACTTAGCAATTACAGATGAATATAGCACAAAATTGGCTCAGGAAACTAAGAAAGATGAAACCCTGCAGCTATTAATAAAGTATTATAATGAAGGTTGGCCAAAAACCAAAAATAGTGTCAGTCCATTAATAAAACCATTCTGGAATATACAAGGAGAAATCCATAAAATTAGAGATTTAGTATTCAAAGGCTCTAAATTAATAGTACCACAGTCAATGCATAAAGAAATGTTAGTAAAAATTCACAAAGGTCACCAAGGTATAAATAAATGTCTAAACTTAGCTAAAGAATCTCTTTATTGGCCAAATATGTCTAGTGATATTAAGAATTTAGTAGAACAATGTCTAGTATGTGCAAAATTCAAACCATGTAACCAAAAGGAACCACTACAGAATTATGAAATAAGCAAATATCCATGGCAACAAGTCGGTATTGATTTAATGCATTTCGATAGCTTAGTATATTTAATTGTCACTGATTATTATTCAAAATTTATAGAAATTGCATTATTAAATAACAACAGTACATCAAAAAATGTAATAACTCATTTAAAGTCCATATTTGCTCGTCATGGAATACCATTGTCACTGGTATCAGATGGTGGACCTCCTTTTCAGTCAGTTGATTTTAAAAATTTCATGGAAGAATGGGACATAGAACATATTGTAACTAGCCCATATCATTCACAGTCTAATGGACAAGCAGAGAGTTCAGTCAAAATCATAAAAAACATGCTAAGAAAATGCAAAGAAAATGGATCAGATCCATACATAGCATTGTTACAATACAGAAATACAGGTAAAAATAATTTTTCATCACCAGCACAGTTACTCATGTCTAGGAACTTCAGAGATAACATTCCAACATCATATAAGAAGTTGAAGCCAAAAGTGGTAACATTTAAAGATTACAAAGAGTCTGTCAAGAAAAATGATAAAAATAAGTCAAAATACTACAATAAAAATGCCAAGTCAATGTCTATGTTACATCATAATGATCATGTCTATTTTAAGAGAAACCCAAGTAGCAACTGGGAACAAGCTATTGTTAAGCAAAGATTGTCAAATAATAGATCATATGTTGTTGAGGATGTCAATGGAGTTAGGTATAGGAGGAATAGAATACACTTAAGACATAAATATTCTCATAATTGTGCTAACCCTCCCATGCAATCCAACTCGTCACAAAGGGGAGAGGAAGGTGACAGACAGGAGTCTAGGCATCAAGAATCCTCATCTCAGCAATCCTCAAATGTAACAACTAGGTCAGGTCGTATTGTAAAACCTACCAGAAGGTTAATTGAAGAAATGGATTAAGTTAAATTATAAATAGAGTCATAAGTAAAGTTAAGTAACTATAAGTATAATTAAGCATGTTGTCTTGTATAAAATTAAATAGCATAGCACTTATATTAATTGTCAGTCAGGGGTCTAATTTGAACTCAACAAGGGGGATGTTGTAACATCACTATTTAGTATGTTACTAATATGGTCTTCACTAGTAAATGTATTATCTGTGGTCGGCAGCGCTCCGCCACACTTCATGTCATGATGTAGAACCTAATAAATACATCTCCTGTGTGTCTCTTACCAATAAACCTGTATCATACCCAACGGACTATCATTTATAAGCATCTAACATAACAGATCTGAGTGATATTATTTATGGACTATTTTAACTTACTGGCTCAGCAGCGCGGGCTGGCTCTTGCAAGGGACGGGTGGGGCAGTTACCGGGACGTCGCGACGGGCCTCGTCGGCGAGGACGGAATGACGGCGCTTTGCGTCTGAATTTGCGAAGAGTGCTAGTCTCCCTGCTGCTCTCCTGGAGCAGGGATATAGCATCGTCAGGAGTGACGAGGGTATGACGGGGACGACGAATTTTACTTATTCGCGAGGGATCGTATCGAGCGGCCGATGCGATAAGGGGGTTGCGATGTTTTAACGCGGAGTCAAAGAAGCGCTTGGTAAGGCGCTTCATGAATTGAACGACGGTGGGGATTCTTAAGTCTAAGTGAAGACTATCGTTACGGACGTAAAAAGGGGCTCCCGTGATTTTACGAAGGAATCGGTTTTGCAAGATCTGCATCTTATGAAGGAAACGCGGGTTGGCGTGGGCGAACACGACACATGCGTATGTCATGATGGGACGGATGACCGCGGTGTATAAACGCAATTTGCACTTGAGTGACAATTTGCTTTTTGCCTGAATTAAAAAGTGAAGCCTACCCATAGCAAAGGCAGCGCGCGAACGAGCCGCTTTGATATGTGCCGCGAAGGACAAGTGACTGTCTAGAATGACACCTAAGTATTTGGCTTGCTTCTCCCAAGGGATAGGCTTGCCGTACATAGAGATCGGACTGGGGATCGGAGGATTAAAGCGCGGTTTGGAGTAAATAACCGCCTGACTTTTACCGGGATTCACCTCGATTCTCCATTTCCTGAACCAAGCGCCTAGGACGTCGGCTGAGGTCTGGAGGGTACGGGCGATAGCGTTTGTACAGCGGCCAGTATAATAAATGGCCGTGTCATCCGCGAACAGAGCTAACTGAGCTTTTTTGCTCTTGGGAATATCGCTAGTGAACAGCGTGAAGACGAGGGGGGATAAGACGGAACCCTGAGGGACACCGGCCCTAATAGGATGAGGGGAAGAAAATGAGGCCCCTATGCGATAGCGGAAGGTGCGGTTCGACAAAAAGTCTCGTAAGATGAGCACGAGACGGTCCGGCACTCCTAGTGAGTACAGCTTGTATAATAAGCCGTTGTGCCAGACTTTGTCGAAAGTTTTCGCTATGTCGAAGAATAGTACGCCCGTCATCGCCCCGCGCTGGAAGCCAGCGCTCATGTGTTCGACGATGCGGTGGACCTGTTGGATACACGAATGTTCGGTCCTGAAGCCGAATTGCTCGTTGGGAATGAGACTCTTAGTCTCGGAGTCGCTTATAAATAAGTCTCTCATAGATTTTGCCGAGTGCGTTCAGGAGACTGATGGGTCGGTAGCTCGTGGGCTCAGATTTGGGCTTGCCTGGCTTGGGGGTACCGATAACAGTGGCCTCTTTCCATATCTGGGGGAAGAAGTTGTTGCTCAAGGCGCCATTGAAGATGGCCGCCAAAAGGATGATGAGCTGAGCGGGGAGGAGTTTAATTACCCTATTGGTGATACCGTCGGAGCCGGGAGCTTTCCGTGGCTGAAGCCTTTTGATGATGTCTTGCACTTCGTCGGGCGTGACGAGGGGCAGAGGATCATCGGGGTCTTCTACGGGAGGTAGGGCAGCTCTACGTTCTACTTCTGCGTTCACCTTGTCGAGGTGACGCTTGATGACCGGTTGTGAGCTAGGGGAGCACTGGGACTCCAAACTGTCGGCTAGGCATTCTGCCTTTTCAGAGTCATCGAATGCGACGCTTTTGTCCGGACGAATGAGCGGGGGCATCGAAGCCTCCTCGGTGGCGCGCATCCTTCTCTGTAGTTGCCAAAAGGCTTGATGGGTGGGTTCGAGTTCGCTGAGCTCATTGTCCCAACGATTCGAACGATGCTCACTAGTGCGTTTCCTTACAGCACGCTGTAATGATCGCATGTGAGCCTTGTTCGCGTCGCAGGGAAAATGGCTGTAGGCACTCTGTAGGCTTCTTCTCGGTTATCAGATCACGTACGTCAGCGGGTAGACGCCAGCGATGATCACTCATTGCTGGGACTTCCCGTGAACAATCCTTTAGTATGGATTGAACGTGCTCTGTAAACGAGTCGATAGCGGCCGTCGTGTCTGCGACCGAAACTATGTGATCGGGGATGGCGTCCAGGTGAGGTGACGTGGCGGAGTTCAGCTTTTCGCTGACTTTCCTCCAGTCAGTTATCACTTGGACTTGGGCAGGTTTGGGCTGGCTGGGGTCAGAAGGGCCCGAGCGAGGAACTAAGTGAAGAAAAACTGGGCGGTGATCGGAGTCTAGCTCGTGAATCGTCTCAATAGTATGCAACCTAAGGATGATATTTTTGAGAAGCGCTAAGTCGAGTACGTCGGCGCGGTGCGCGGGGTCGTGGGGAAAGTGAGTGGGTTCCATAGGCGCGATGGGGTCAAAGTCAAGTCTGTCACCTAAGTTGAAGAGGGCTCTCCCTCTGGGATTGGTCGTCGAACTATTCCAGGCGGGGTGCTTGGCGTTGAGATCACCCGCTATGATAACGGAGTCACTCAAGCCGAATAGGGAAGTCAGGTCGTCCATGAGAGGTGTATGATCCTCTGATGAACTAGCGGGAGGAATGTACGCGGAAACGATGGTGATAGGCTGGTGACCGGTCATACCAAGCCGACAAATGGATACCTCGAGGAGAGACTTTAAGGGAGGAGGATCTAGAGGGATGCAGTGCAATTCCTTCTTGTAATAAATTAACGTACCGCCTTTGTGACAGCGCAACCGATCGTTGCGAACTACGCGATAGTTGGCAATTTTCGGGTCGCGATGATAAGGCTTGAGGAAGGTTTCCTGGATGAGGAGAATGTCTATTTGATGATCGCGCAAAAACGAGGCGATCTCATCACGTTGGTCTCTAATGCCGTTGGCGTTAAAATAACCTAACTTGAGGGAACGGGGTTTGAAGCAACTTAAATTTTTGTTAGCCATTGGAAGTGTAAGTGTACCTACTGTGTACGTATGCAAAGAGGGGTGATGAGTCATGTAAATAAAACGACTGTTCCGGCGAGCGCTAGTACAAGACTGAGAAAATGGATTATCATTTATTTCGAAGTAATAATTATTTGCTTACGCACATTATTCCCCCCTTTTTAAAAAATAAAAATCTCTAATACACTATATAAGTAGTACGCTTACATAACGGATTGAAAACAAAAAAAAACAAAAAACAAAAAAAAATAAAAATATAAAAGGTAAACAATATAAAAAAAAAGATATAAAAAGTCTAGAATATAAGTAAAGATGTTGATGTTACGGGATTGCAAAACGTACCACCGGACGTATGACGCGGCCTGAACGTGTTGTGTTCGGCGCGGTTTCGCTATTTTTCGCTGGGTCAGCATTCTTGCGTTCCTTCACGCTTGTATTGGTACTTTTTATGTGTGCTAAAGGTTCATTTACCTTGTTTTCAATTAAAATGTAGGCTGGTTTTAGTCTGTCCACCGATACTACGGATGTTTTCCTTGGCATTTGGATTTTGAAATGCTTTTCTTGCTTCTCTAATACTTTGTATGGTCCTTCGTATGACGGGGTCAGAGGTTTCTTGACAGCATCCGTTCTGACGTATACGTATTCGCAATCTTTCATGTCTGGGTGAATAAATGGTTTGTGGGTCGTGGCGTGGTGGTTACTGTTAAACGGACTTAGTTTTGCCATTGTCTTTTGGATAGTCTGCGCATAGTCTTCTGGTGATGTGATCTGCGTTTTCGGCTCGATAAACATTCCAGGCAAACGTATGTTCGTTCCGTATAACATTTGTGCGGGGCTGACATTTTCTTTCAATCGTAATGCCGCTCTCAATCCTAGAAGGACAAAGGGTAATTCGTACGACCAGTTTACAGTATTACCGCGTGCGACTAGAGCAGTTTTCATTGATCTGTGCCAGCGTTCAACTAAACCATTTGACTGCGGATGATAACTTGTGGTCCTGGTCTTCTTGATACCAAGTGACTTAGTCAGAGCTATGAATAAGTCTGACTCGAACTGTCGTCCTTGGTCCGTAGTTATGGTGTTTGGGCATCCGAATCTCGATATCCAAGTGTTCATGAAAACTTCCGCCACAACTTTAGCTGTTATCTCTGCAACCGGTACAGCTTCCATCCATCTCGTTCCCCTGTCGATCATTGTCACAATGTATCTGTTGCCTCTGGATTCTGGTAAAGGACCAACAATGTCTATGTGCACATGATCTAAACGTGCTGTCGGTGGGAAGGTTCCTATTGGAGACGAGTTGTGCCTGTGTGTCTTGCTTTTCTGTCATGCTTGACATGTTTTAGCCCATATACCAACGTCAGTATTCATGCGTGGCCAGAAATAATGCTCGGAGATCATTTTCTTTGATGATCTTATACCGGGATGCGTTATGTTATGCATAGTGTCGAATACTTGTTTTCGAAGTGACTTCGGCACATATGGTCTTAGGCTCGGTTTTGAATTTTCGCAAATCAATTGTTTTGTTCCTGATAATTGCATAGTTTTCCAATTAAGGTTATTGTTGTTCAATAGTTGAGTGAGTTCAATGTCATTGCCCTGCATATCTGCTATCTCGTTCCAATCCACAGGTGTTGGACAATCTATTTGTTCGACTCGCGACAACGCGTCAGCTACTGGGTTCATGTTACCGGCTAGGTGACGGATGTCTGTCGTGAACTGTGCAATGAACTCTAAATGACGTAACCTCCTTGGTGCGATCGTTTTGCTTGTGGAGTTTTGTTTGTTAGTAAAAGCGTGACATAATGGCTTATGATCGGTATATAATGGGTGATTCATTCGGAGTTACTTTTTCCAAAACTAAAAAAAATATGAATAAAATAAATTTATCGGGTAATCTTTATTATAATACAAAAGAACCATTCCTTACATTTACTTTTTAAAGATTATTTCTTTCAAATGTTGTCCGTAACTGCGATTAAGGTGGTCCATTCTGGAGTTCCAGTTTTCAATGACCCGACCGAGCATTTCCAGTGGTATTTGGCGAATAACGCGAGTAATGTTGGCTTCCAGTTGATCAATCGTACGCGGCTTATCCATATAAACTTTGGACTTTACATAACCCCACAGAAAAAAGTCTAAGGGTGTGATATCACAGGATCTAGGCGGCCAACTGACTGGTCCGAAACGCGAAATTAACTGTTCACCAAATTTTTCTCGCAACAAAGCCATGGTTTCACGTGCTGTGTGGCAAGTGGCGCCGTCTTGTTGGTACCAAAAGTTTTGAAGATGACGGGCTTCAATTTCAAGAAACAAATAGTCCGTTATCATGGTACGATAACGGTCACCATTGACAGTGACGTTCTGGCCGGCTTCGTTTTTGAAGAAATATGGACCGATGATTCCACCACCCCATAAACCACACCAAACTATTGTTTTATCTGGATGTAATGGTAGCTCTTGAATCTCTTCAGGTTGCTCTTCAGACCAAATACGGCAATTTTGTTTGTTAACATATCCGTTGAGCCAAAAATGTGCCTCATCGCTAAACAAAATTTTCGTTGGAAACAGTGGATTTTCTGCAAGCTTTTCAAGAGCCCAAAGATCAAATCGGTGCCGTGCTTAGTCTTTCCATGATGAAATGTCAAACTATACTGAATGAAAATATTAGGTTAGGTTGTCATGACTGACGCTTTATCTGTCAAAAAATGCATAGACAAAAAAGTAACTCCAAATGAATCACCCGTTACAATCAACTCTCGTCCCTCGACATGAGGTTGGAAATGTGTTACTGCCATGTAGATTGCCAGCAATTCTCGATCATATGTGCTATATCTTGATTGCGTTTCACTCAGTCCCTTTGAGAAAAAGGAAAGAGGCTTCCAGTTTCCGTTTTCATACTGCTGCAAAACGGCGCCTACGCATGTCTGGGATGCATCTGTCATGAGCGATAGCGGGGAATGCGTTGTTGGCGAAGTCAATGTAACAGCGTCGCTTAGACTTGCTTTACATTGATCGAATGCTTCCAGTGCTTCTGGGGTCCATTGTATTTCAGTTTTGTCATTTTTCTTTGAGCCAATTAGGTATTTGTTCAACTGTGCTTGATGACGGGCTGCTTGTGGAATGTTGTTTCGGTAAAAATTAATCATGCCTAAAAATCTTCGTAATTCTTGCACTGTTTTCGGAATCGGATATTTGTTGATCACTTCGACTTTGTCCGGTAATGGCTTGATACCGTCTTTTGTAATCTGATATCCAAGGAATTTTATTTGAGGTTTACCTAGCACGCACTTTTCGTGATTGATTGCTATGCCGTATTCGTCTAAACGTTTAAACACTTCTTCTAAGTGACGTCGGTGTTCGCTGACTGATGATGACGTCACTAGTATATCGTCAATGTACACGAAAATAAAGTCGAGTCCGGCTAAAACTGTGTTCAAGAATCGAACAAAGGTTTGACCTGCGTTTCGTAGTCCGAATGGCATTCTAGGAAATTCGAACAGACCGAACGGGGTAATTACTGCGGTTTTTTCTACATCTTGGACTGAAATCTGATTATAAGCTCTTTTTAAATCGATTTTCGAGTATATACTGGTTCCTGGTAATAGGTACGTGAAGTCTAGTATTCTTGGAATCGGATATCTATCCGGTACAGTGATCGCGTTCAATCTCCTGTAATCTCCGCATAGGCGTAATTCATCGTTTTTCTTTGCTGCCACGAGCAATGGGCTAGCCCACGGACTCTTGGAAGGCCTACACAATCCTGTTTCTAACATATGCTCTATCTCTCTTTTTACTCTTAGATATTTGTCTGCCGGCAGAGGTCTTGACTTTGAGTAAACAGGGTGTCCGTTGGTAATGATTTGATGTACCACGTCATGCTTGGGTCGCGTCTGTGTGTCGAGCGGTTTTAAAATGTTCGGATATTTTGCCAAAATGTCTGCATAATCGTCGGTCAAATTTACGGTCCGAAGTGTTGGTGTGCTTGACTTCATCAACTTTGCGTTCCTCTGAAGTCCAGTCGTACCATCAATTAAACGTTTATTTCGTAAATCCACCAAAATATTGTGCTTTTCTAAAAAATCGGCTCCCAGTATTGGTTGCGTTATGTCAGCAACGATGAAAGTCCAACGATACGGCCGTCTCAGGTTTAAATTTAACGTCAGCGTTTTGTCACCGTATGTTTTAATTCGCGTTCCGTTTGCGGCATAGATTTTATATGTGTCGTCTATTTTTAAACGATTTCCTCTTCTAGGTATTGCTGAGATGTTAGCGCCAGTATCAACCAAAAAACGATACCCACTTTTTCGGTCGGTAACGCATAGGCGGTTTGAAGGAATGATAGCGCTGACGACCGCCTCTGTCAACGCAGAACTTAGTTTTCCGACGGCTTTTTCCAGTTGCATGGTTTTTGACAGGTCCGGGCTCGATTCCTGTACCGAAAATGATACTTGCATAACCAGTTTGGGCTGTCAGGTGTAATCCTCGATCTCGAGAGGGATCTTGGGCGTGACCGGCTTCGATTGCGTCTGTAATTATGACGTCCGTTGCCATGTGAGTTGGCTTTTAACGCTGCTATTTCCATAGTTAATTTACTCATTTGGTTAACTAACTCAACGATAAGCTGATTTGGGCCGCCTGATAATTCCGACACTTCACCTGATCTTCCTTCCAAAATCTTGTCTGCTATAGCGGCGAGGTTGTCGAGTTTTTGGTCCTGACTGACCATTAAAACTGCTCGAACATGATCAGGGAGTCTTGATGTCCACAGGCTATGTAGTGTTTTTTCGGCAACCTGACTCTTACGTGCCAATTCTCTCATTCGTCTCAACAGTTGTGACGGTTTTTGGTCGCCTAATTCCACTTCACCTACCAGCTTTTGGAACTGCCGCTCTTCGGATTCTTCGTATACAGCAAGGAGTCTCTCTTTGAGGGCACCGTATTTGTTGGTGGCAGGAGGCGAAATTATTATGTCAGCCACCTGACTTATCGCGTCTTTGTTGAGGTTGGCCAACACAACGCCGTATTTTGCTTCGTCACCTTGTTTTTGAGGAGCCATCATTGTCTCAAACTGGGCGAACCACACTCTGGGCATTTCGGTCCAAAATTCGGGTATCTTCGAGGACATTCCTATTGCCGCCACGTCAGTCTGCTTAAAGTCCGTCGCTCCGCATAATGCTGCCCCACTTCCACAATTTCCGCTTGACGTCATGTCGAAATAACTATGTGCCTCTTGAAAACCAAAACCAGGGAGATCCGCTTGTGGAAGGCTGATTAGGTTGTGCAGTGCAGTTATCACGACACGGGAAAATCACGAAAAAATTACTTTAAATCGTGGCGCGTGTTAGTGATATCGGGGTCACCAATTGTAAGTGTACCTACTGTGTACGTATGCAAAGAGGGGTGATGAGTCATGTAAATAAAACGACTGTTCCGGCGAGCGCTAGTACAAGACTGAGAAAATGGATTATCATTTATTTCGAAGTAATAATTATTTGCTTACGCACAGAAGGTTTATTTAAAAGTAAGTTCTCGGAGGTTCGTGAGGATCGTGGGATATGACTCCCAGATGCGTAACATCTTTTCGGCATCACCATTGGCAGCTTCGATTTCGTCTGCCATACGGTCGGCTTCTGCGGTGACAAAAGCACCAAAGGCCTTGGTGATGATCTCGTAATTCCTTCTACCGCGTCCGGCCGCGGCGCCGGAGGCCACGGGACGAGGGGGCGCGGGTTGAGAAGGCGCGAGTTGAGAGAGCGCGGGTTGAGAGGGCGCGGGTTGAGAGGGCGAGGGAACGGGGTTTGAAGCAACTTAAATTTTTGTTAGCCATTGGAACGTTTATTTATATGTAAGCTGTCGGAGGTTTGCCAAGATCGTGGGATATGAATCCCAGATGCGGTTCATCACGGCGGCATCACCTTTGGCAGCTTCGATTTCGGCTGCCATGCGGTCGGCTTCTGCGGTGACAAAAGCACCAAAGGCCTTGGTGATAATCTCGTAATTCCTTCTACCGTTTCCGGCCGCGGCGCCGGAGGCCACGGGATGATGGGGCGCGGGTTGAGAAGGCGCGAGTTGAGAGGGCGCGGGAACGATTTCGCGAGTAATGGGCGGAGGGACGGGGGCATCTAAGAGCCCGGGAATGGGATTGGACTTAGCCTGTGCGAGAGCTGGGAAAGCTCGCTGGTGGCTCTGTTGAGTCCATGGGATGGGCCTCTGTGGACTGAGGCGCTCGGGCATCTGCGAGGAGGGAATCCTCACAGAGGGGCTTTCTCGCTGCTGGCGGGCGTGGGCACGCTTCGCCAACTTCGAGGAGGACGCTTTGGGCGCTTTGGGGCAGCCTCGGTAGTTAGCCGGGTGCCCGGACTGGCCGCATAGCACACAGCTGGGTGGCTCTGTGCAGAGAGCGATGTCTTTCGGACGTGGGCAGTCAGCAGTGCCGTGGTCGCCCAGGCACTTGACGCACCTGTGAGGCGCGTAACAGTTCCTCTGACTGTGCCCGTAGAGCTGGCACCGGTGGCACTGCCCGATGACGTGGGACCTGTACGGTTTCTCGACTGCTATGCCTGTAAGAGAGCAGACGGATTTTATTTTAAAGATGGGATGGTGACCCTCCACTGGGTCGCAGACGACCAGTACCATGTCGTACTGTTCGCCTCCTCTCGCTTTGTGAAGGCGGTGGACGGCTGTGACTGGGATGTCCTGGGCCTTGAGGTCTTCCAGGATGTCGGACGATGCGATCTCCTTCGGGACGCGCCTGATCACCACACGGGTGGGCGCTTCCTCTGGGAGAGTGTAGGTGTGGAAGGCGATGTTCCTTCCACGCAGTTGACGGATCAGCTCCCTGTAATCAGAAGCGGATGGGACGGTTATTTTAATACCCTGTTGGGTGTTGGTGGCCTTTGTGTACTGGATCTTGTGAGCCAGACACAACTTGGACACGTCAGTCCATTTGGCTTTCTCTTGAAGAAAGACCGGAGGAGGAGGTTTCAGCTTTTTAGCTGAAGTCGCAGCGGGGGCAACGCTAGGGCTAGCTGGCCGGCTGGTATGAGCAGCGGCGGCGGAGGTCGAGGGGAGGGGAGAGGGAGGGCAGGTAGGCGCTTCGGCAGCTTTTTTGGCCTTGGTGGCCTGAGAGCTTTTGCCCTTCTTCCTCTTTCCCTTTCCGACGAGTTGGTACTCGTCTTCTGAGGTTGCGTCGTCCGAGAATTCGGCATGCTCGGAATCGGATACCGGGCATGACGTGTCCATAATTTCAGGTGCGGACGACACCTGTTCCACGAACAATGGACTTATCGGAGTCCGGTTTCTCGGAACTCTTTGTCGGCACCATTGTTCCAAGAACAATGGACTTTTCGGGGTCCGGTTTCTTGGAACCCTTTGTCGGCCCGGACAAAGGGCGAGTCACCGGCGGCAGGATTAGCTCGCTAAGTGGCCTGCCTTTGTCGGCAGGCGGCGGCGAGAGCGGGCTGTCGAGACAGTCACTAAATTGCGCTATGGAATTGCGCTCCAGTGCTGCGAGTTCGGCGCCATATTTAGCCTCTAAATGAGGCAAATCCTTAAACATGCGTTGGAGAACCGCCTTGTGCGGGTTCTCTGACGCCATGATGGAAAAAAAGCCCTAAGGCGGTTAAAAGTTAACCGGCATGAGTGAAGCTCACCTAAGGCCCTAAAAATCCTAACTCCCCGGGTGGGTGGACCCGGGGGTGTGTAGCCCCCCTGTCGGGATTGTGTATGACAGGGAGGTGAGTACCTATGGTGTGCCCTAAGCTTGTAAACCGGCTGCTAGTCTTATTGAGCAGCGGGGCCCTAGGGTCTTAAGACCGGTCCGGGGCGCTGGGGTAGACACACCCAGACGTCCCGGGTGAATGCTGAAAGAGAACGGGGTTAAGCAACTGGGCGCGACTAGGAGATCCCCCAAGGCCGTGTGTTCAGTGCCCTTCCAATTTTGGTCACCCCTGAAGGGGGTAGACTCGGTGTATCGGGTCAACACCTCTTGGCTTCGTTGGCACCGTAAGGTTTCCACCAAGAACCACGAAACAGTGGATTTTCCCAGAGGGGGCAAGTATAACGTTTGACACAATCTCCAAAAGAGAAATACTGTAACAAGAGCTGTCTTGAAAAAGACAGCAATTGTTGCGGGCGTAGTCCGAGACTACGGATGAAGTCACGCGAGCGTGACGAACCGGGCGAGCACTGACACAACACAATAGCGGCGGGGCGAGCAGGTAGCACGTCCGTGAACCGCTTGCGTTGGTCGTCGCTGCGTCCCCGCAGGGGGGCGCGGCTAGCGGTCTCGGGGCATCGCCCCTTGGCCGCGGGAGCTATACCTCGGCCCGTTAAAACGGGCCCGTCGTTGGGTTGCCATTCTTGGCCGTGGGGTGGTGGCACATGTAGGAACGTGCGCCTGTGTGAGTAGTTGCAATGTTGTTTCTGTAGGCGCGCCTACAGTGCTGTGTACAGCACTGTTTGCTTCACGACACCTTGGCGGTCAGTCCCTGCCGGGTGAGACCCCCGGTTGCCCGGGGGAGGCCCAGCAGGAGACGACCAGCGACAGAGGTGCCGACTCCGGCGCACCTACAGTGGATGTGAGGCTCCCGTCCGTCCCGTTCCCAGAGCTAGCCGGTTGCGTTCCGGACTAAGGAGCCGTTATGAGTGTGTGGGCGGTATTGTGCTGAGTAACACCGCCCAGTGTTTTGCATGGGTCGTGCGCCCGCGCCGCGGCTCCACGCGTGTGACTTTATGTGTGTAAAGTGGCGAGTGTCTGGTCAAGATACGCGCCGTGCCTATATTAACTTAGCACACGACGCGCAGCTGGGTGTATGTGTAGTATGTGGAGTCTTCTTGTGGGGCAAGCTGTGTGTAGCCTGTACAGCTTACCCTGGAGTCCAGTCCGGTGCGATGGGGTCTACGTCCGCCACCAGATCGCGGGGAAAGCGTCGCGCATCGGGGGGGCGCGCGTGCCAGGGCGCTATGTGCTTGACATGAGGCCAAGCAGATGCGTCGGCACGCGCGAACATTCCCGTCGCGAGGCGTCGGATAAAGTCGTCCAGGCTCTCAGTCCCGAGGTCCCTCTGTATGACATGGTTCCTCACGTAGCGAGGGGCACCAACGATAGTCCGCAACGCTAGATTTTGCTGCGTGCGGAGGAGTTTCTTGTTTCCCTCGCTCGTGAGGGCATACCAAGCTGGGGTGGCGTAGGTCAAAATTGAGCGTACATATAGTTTATATACGCCCAACTTGACGCGCACCGGGAGGCGGGACGAGAACGCTGGACGGAGGCGGGCGCGGGCGACCCTGGTCCGTGCCGCGACCTGGCGGACATGTGGCCCCATCGTGAGCCGTCGGTCGATGGTGACGCCCAGGTATTTCACCTGGGGCGACCACGCGACGTCGGCTCCATGTAGGGTCAGGGGTGGTGGGAGGGGCGCGAAGCCGGTGATCAGCGCCTGCGTCTTACCCACGTTCACCGACAGCCGCCACTTAGACAGCCAGTCTGGCAGTAAATCCATCACGCGTTGCATCTTCGACGCCGCGTATTTCGCATTAAGCGAGGTTGTTAGATACGCGGCGTCGTCTGCGTACAGCGCGAGCGTCGTGTCTGGCGTAGTGGGGATGTCGTCGGTGTAACGTGTGTATAACGCCGGCGACACGCAGCTACCTTGCGGGACGCCCGCAAGCACCGGGCGGGCGCTGGAGAGCGCTCCCTCGACCACCACGCGGAAGCTCCTGTCTGATAGGAAGGATTGGACCACCTTAACTACGCGGCGGGGCGCGTCGGATGTGGACAGTTTGTATGTAAGACCGTCGTGCCACACGCGGTCGAAGGCCTTCTCCATGTCGAGGAATACTGCAACCGTATACTCCTTCTTGTTTGAGGCTTGAGCCATGTGGTGCAGTACCCTCGACAGCTGGAGCGTCGTGCTGTGTTCCGACCTGAATCCGAACTGTTCGGGTCGTGGAGAAATGTGCGGCTGGAGATGCCGCAACAGGAGTGTTTCAAACACCTTGGAGATGGTCGCCAGCAGCGTGATAGGCCGATAGCTCTCCGGCTTCAGGATGTTTTTCCCCGCCTTAGGCAGCATGATAACGCGCCCCTCCTTCCACGCAGCAGGGAAAGTCCCGGTGCGCAGTATCGCCGTGAACAGGCGCGCCAAGGCCGTTACCATACGGAACGGTAGATGGCGCAGCGCTGTATTGGTGATACCGTCTGCACCGGGCGCCTTCCTGGGCCGCGTCTTAAGGATGGCGCATCTGACTGCCCCAGGCGGGAAAAATACGGCGTCCTCCTCGGGGGCTATCGGCATGGCGAAGTAGTCCCCAAGGTGTTTCTCGACTGTTGCGACATGTTCGACGTCGCTGGTCGGATTCGGTCGGAATTGACGCTCCAGGTGTTCAGCGAAGACCTCCGCTCGGTCCTCCGCTGCGTACACGAGCGCCCCGCTGCAGTTCTGTAGAGGGCGTACCGGAGCTGGGGTGCCAGTAAGCCGGCGGCACAGCTTGTGAACGGACGGCCAGCTGTCAGCCGTCTCCTCAATCATTCTTTCCCAGCTCTCGGACTCCTGGTCTCTCAACTCGGCCTTAATCCTCTCCGCGAGACGATTCACCCTGGTCTTTAGGGTGGGGCATCGTAGTTGTTGCCACTGCTTGCGAAGACGCCTTTTCTCGGCGATCATCCTTAATAGATACGCTGGCAGGGGCGGCTGGTGCACTCTCCCCTGTGGTATTTCGGTAGTCGCCGAGTCCAGGGCGCTCCGAATGCAAGCAGTGACGTCGTCTGCCATCGAGTTGACGTCTGCGGAGGTAGTCAAGGGCCGAGTTGGAGTGGTGGCCTCAATCTTCTCCTTGAAGGTTTCCCAGCAGATCTTTCGACGTGGCGCTAAGGGCTTCTGTCGGGTCGGCATCCCCGATAGGACGACGAGCACTGGGTGATGATCCGATTGCATGTCGTCCTCTAGTACTTGTTGCGTGATCTGGCAGTGTAGCCCTCGGTGGGCCACGATATCCAGCACGTCCGGCATATGGTAGTGGATTTCCGGGTAGTGGGTGGGCGTTTCAGGGCCGGACACCGTGTATCCGAAGGCCTCCGCGTCTGCGAAGAGCTGTCTTCCTCCGCTGTTTGTCGTTGTAGAGTTCCACGCCGGGTGCTTGCAGTTAAGGTCACCTGCAAGGACCGTCGCGCCTCTGCTGTTGTTAAGAAGGGCCCTGAGCTCCGAGAGATTCAGTTTGGCTGAGGGCGCCTTGTAGCAGGCGTACAGGGCGAGGTCCTCGCCGGCGACATGCAGCTGCACACCCAGCGCGTAGAGCGTGCCGAGCGTTGGCACGGGAAGTTCCTGGTGGACAACTCTTCGCTTCACAAGTACTGCCAGACCACGGTAGCGGGTTGTGAGTGCCGACCTTTCGTCTTTCCTATAAGCGAGGAAACCAGGGACTTTGAGTCGGTCCTCGGGTCCCAGGTGCGTCTCGCTGATTAGCGCCACGTCTATGTCCTCATCCCTGAGGAGGCGGCGGAGGGGGGCGACCTTGCCACGAAGGCCGCGGGCGTTCCAATGGATGATCCTCAACGGCCTATCCATTTAACAGGTTGAGTAAGGCGGTCAGGCCGTTGAGGACCACCGGCGCCACATCCTGGCCCTGACTGATGGCCTTGATTAGGTCCATCATCAGCCGGATTGCGCAGGCTGTCACCTCTTTCTGGTTCGTCCTGAGGCCGGCGCTAGTCGCTGCGTCGGCGTTCATGGTCATCGGGGTTTGATTGGTCCAGTTTGTAGCCATTGGTCGCGTTATGCCGGCGACGGCCGTGGGCTTGAGGACAGTCGGTCTCATCGACGTTGAGGTTTGTGCCTCCGCCGTGTCTTGGTCAGCCCGTGTAGTGGGCTCAGGGGTTTCGGTGGTAGCGGTGGGGGGGGGTGCGGGTTTCTTCCCCTTGCCACCGCGCTTCTTCCGCTTCCGGTTCCTCCGTCTAGAGGAGGAGGGGGCTTCTCCCCTGTTGGTGGGTCCGTTGGCCGCCGCCATCAGGGTCGTGCCTTGGGTCTCTGTGGTGGTCGCTTTCGGGGCCCTCGCTGAAACCTCTGCCGGTCGCTGCGAGGCGGTCGTGGCGGCAATTGTTCCCGCCCGCCTGTTTCGTGCCTCCGTTTGGAAAACGGGGCACTTAACATTATTTGCGGGGTGTTCGCCCCCGCAGTTTGCGCACGTGGCCGGCTCCTCGCGTGGGCGAGGGCAGTCGCGCGCGGTGTGCCCTTCTCCGCAGCGGACGCAGGCGAGTGGTCGGTGGCATTGGTGCGACGAGTGCCGAAACTTTTGGCACCTGTGCCGGTCCCCGCTTGCTCCGCCAGGCCTCAATTTTCACACCACGCATTAGCATAAACTCCGTGGTGGAGTATAGTTGGCGGGCCTCCGCTGTCCTCTTCAAGACTGCGTGAAACACGCAACCGGGTCGTCCTTGGCGCGCCTTTATATGGCGCACATACTCCGGTTCGTGTCCCATCGCGCGGAGCTCCTCCTCAATCTCTTCCGGAGGTGTGTCCACCGGAAGCCCCCTGATGGCCACCTTTAAGCTTCGCTCCGCTGGTAGCGAGTAGGCAAACCAGGATATGCCGCTTTCCTTTTCCAGGTCGGTCAGGTACCTCTGGACAAACCTATATTCGTCCTCGCTTTCAGGCGAGAAACGAACGCCAGTGCCGTATGGACGGGCATTGGGGGGTCGGCCCAGTTTGGCCCTGATCGCCCTAAAGTGGGCGGCCCACCCAGGCAGCCTTTCCACTATCAGCGGAGGATACCTGGGCCGCTTTGGCGGCTTCGGCTTGGGCTGAGTGGTGGCCTCTCCGGTGTTGGCGCCCGGGGGCGCCTTGGTGGCATCTAGAGTATTTTGTGGGTTGGGACTCACCACATCCATCGTTGATGGTGTCGGCGTCCCTGGTGAGCGTCTGGTGGCTTCGGCGAAGGTGGGCGACACAGCTGGGCCCTGACCCCGCGGGGGCGCGCTTTCGCGCTGCGGTCGCGGCGGGTCAAGGCAGTACCTTTTCGCCTCTTCCTGGGCCTCGTCGGTGCTTCTACGACGCCGCTGAGGTCTTGCGTCCAGTTGGAATTCGAAGTCGAATCCCAACTGCGGCGTCGGAGACGTCGAGTGGTCGCGTCCCCAGGATGCGCCGGCTTCTTCGGAGCCGGCAGACACCATCGACATGCTCGAGCCGGCTCTCGACGAGCATGCCGATCGCATAGCCGGTGAGTCGAAGGCTGAAGCACGTGGGGGCGCTGGAGAGTCAGGCGCTTGGTAGGTAGGTAGAGTGGGGCGGCTTGGCGTCCTCAGTAGAGGGGGACGTTGGTCCCGCGTCGTCGGGGCCGGCCCTGCCAGCAAGCTGCGGTTGGCAGCAGCACCGTCGGCGTCAGCAGGGCGCTGGGTTACAGGAGCGCGGGTAGGTGCACGCGTTGCGGGCGCGGCCGTCATGGGCGCCGCTGGCACGGCGGAGCGCGCCGCGGCGAAGCGCACAGGTTGAGCGGCGGGGGGCGCGGGAGGCGCGGCGGGGGGCGCAGGCGGCGCGGCAGAGCGCGCGGGCGGCGCGGCGGAGCGCGCGGGCGGCGCGGCGGTGCGCCCAGGCGGCGCGGCGGTGCGCCCAGGCGGCGCGGCGAGGCGCGCGGGCGGCACGGCGGTGCGTGGATTCAGTGCGTCCGGTGACGCATGGGGAGCTCTAGAACGCGGCGGGGGCATGGGATCCCGTACGTTAGTACGCACTACCGGTGCACGAGGACGAGACGCGCGGCCGGGGGGTGCGGTAGGGCCCGGAGCTTGAATGGGCACCGGGCGGAATGAGGACGGGCGCACGGCTACAGCGTGCGGTCGGCTTGGCGTCGTCTGAGGCGCAGCGCGCGCAGGCGCCACCGGCGACGGGCCGGGCACAGCCATCGTCGTGCTACTTCCTATATGGGTTGTTCTCCCTTCTTCTTTGTCCGGTCTTCTGGAGGAAGAATATTTCCCCGCACTGGTCGCTTTCCTCTCTTCGCTACGAGGAGGGGGGCGGCCTGCCGGAGCTGCGCCGAGCGATGCGGTGTCGATCTGCGGCATCGACACCGTCCGGCCCAACTCCGGGTGGGGATCGTCATCTTCTACTGCTTCTGCTTCTTGGCCGGCGCCTCCATGGCCCAGTGATCTACGTGAGCCATGGGCGCCAGGCTTTGGCATCTTCAATTTTGTTTTGTTTTGGGGTGGTGGCCTCCGCGACCGCAACAGTGCCTAGGCACTGGGTGGCGTAATACCCCCCCCCCCCCCCCCGTGTCCACCCCAGCACCGCGAGGCACCAGTGTAAACACAGGGAGAAGGTTAAAATAGGCGGTCCGAGCGGATGGCTCTCGCCAAGGTAACGTACCCCAGGTGGGGTACTCCAAAACAGAGAGGCTCTCCCCAAGGTAACGTACCCCGAGTGAGGCTTTACCGAGCGGAGAGGCTCTCAGCAAGGTAACGTAACCCAGCTGGTCTACGAGACAGCGAGAGCTCGGACGCAAGAACACTGAACTGCACTGCTGCAACAACTGACACTGCACTTCACTTCCACTGCACTGTTTTTCGGGAGAACCGGGATTTCAGGCTGCTGGCAGGGGTTCGCGTACGCGTCCGGGACCACTGACGGTCCCCGTGAACCGCGCCCGCTAGCGCGCCGCCTTATATTACTCGTTCCCCACCTCGCCTGACTCATGGAGTGGTACGATGATGTCACATTGCGCACGTGCACGACGCACGTTCGCCGTTGCAGCTGTGTTTGTCTTCTCAGCGCCGACATAGATGGTATTTTTTACAGAGTCGGAGATAATCAATTGAATGGTATGGTGTCTTTTGATGAAAACAAAGAAATTTGACAAATCGTTTTTGTATATTTTCAATACGGTCGATGAACTTATTACACTCAAAAAAAATTCTAAACGTGGCGACCAAAAACCCTTAACAAATGGGAGCCGTCTAAAGGCCTCAGATCCCGCGTCAGAGGAAATTTGATCACTTAACCAAGTCACCGACAAAGGAACTTAGACGCGATATATTGTCGCCTCGTATTAGCGCTGTAAACTTTGACATTGTTCACATGACAATGCAATAAATGATGGGTAAAGCATCGATATGTAACTTTGTTCCTTCGTATACGGGGTATTGTAAATTTGTTAAAGGTTTAATAACGGTGTGTTTTTACTGTATTGTCACTTCAACAATGTACCTCTGACGCTTCGTTTGGTGCAGTTGTGCCTTTGTCCCTACGTTTAAGGTAATATGTCTCTATCACAAAGGTACATTGTCTCCTTGTCTAAGGTGCGTCGTCACATCGACAATATATCTTTGACGCTTCGTTTGGTGCAGTTGTGCCTTTGTCCCTACGTCTAAGGTAATATGTCCCTATCATAAAGGTACATTGTCTCCATGTCTAAGGTTCGTCGTCACTTCGACAATGTACCTCTGAGGCTCTGACGCTTCGTTTGGTGCAGTCGTGCCTTTGTCCCTACGTCCAAGGTAATATGTCCCTATCACAAAGGTACATTGTCTCCATGTCTAAGGTGCGTCGTCACTTCGATAATGTACCTCTGACGCTTCGTTTGGTGCAGTTATGCCCTTGTCCCTATGTCTAAGGTAATATGTCCCTATTACAAAGGTTCATTGTCTGCGACAATGAACCTTTGTTACTACGTATAAGGTATATATTATTCTGTCACCACGACAAAGTTCGAAAGTTCGAAATCAGTCGTGATAGCAGACCTGCAAAATAAATTAAAACACTTGGATAGTTTAAATACAATTTATTAATTATTAAAGAAATGTCATTAAACATAAGAAAGACCAAGTGTACGCGTCTACCTAAACACTTACATAAACAATTATTATACCACCGCAATGATAAACAATCCGAAAGGGATACCTTTACTCTCTATTAACTTGAGACGATCATCGCACCTTTCAATGTCCCCTGGTGAACTCACGTAACTGATGAACGCTCTTGATACTTCAGGGCGAGCAGGCTTCCATTTCTTTCCTTTGGATTTTACTGGTACGGGGGCTATTTGTTTGAGCAGGTACGGAATACACCGAAGCGCAGCGACACTTGATTGTTCCTCGCCAACTATTAAGAATAAAAAAATATTAAGAAATGATATATCTTTTTTTCCTGTGTGGGTAGACACAGGGTGCACACTGATATTTTGTTTACTCCAAGTTTTAATTAATTTAAATATATTTCTAATGCAATTTTCAATGTTATAATTATATTTTTTTGTTGTTAACCACCCAACACTCACTATATCATATTTTCAAGTTTATCTGATTCTTCTATCTACTTTCCAACTATCACCTTTCTATGGACACTAAAATGGCAGCTAGCCTGGAAGATCTGGAACACTTGTTCAACTCACGGATGGCTGAGTATGAAGACAAGTTCAGGAGCGCATCTTCAGGATCAGTGCCGGTTCCAGATATCACAGCACTTTCACGTGAGTTTGCAGATTTTAAAAGTTTCGTATGGCAGGCACTCTCAAGATTCAAGTCACAAATAGAGATGCTTAGTCTTGGTTATGACAGACACGAAACTATGATGAGACGTAAGGTTTTGTTATTCCATGGGGTTGCTGAAATACCTAATGAAAAGTTGCAGGATTTGGTTCACAAAATATTAATCGACCAATTGAGCTTGACCGAGATAACTAAGGAACACATTCATGTCTGCCATAGATTGGGTTCATCGCGAGGCAAAACTAGACCTATTCTGGTGAGACTCTACACCACTGAGCACCGTCAATTGATCTGGGAGAATAAAAAGTTGCTGAAAGGTACTGGCATCACAATTTCGGAATTCCTAACGCACACAAGACACTGTACATTTATGGACGCTCGCAAACATTTTGGCGTGTCGAATTGCTGGTCGGTGGAGGGCAAGATAGTCATCATCACGAGCGACGGCAAGCGACACAAGATAGAAACTTCGGGTGAACTACGAGCTCTGGTTTCGCGGTTCCCCAAAACCTCTAGTGACTCGGGTATTGCTGTGCAGTCTGTTGGTCGTACTTCGCCTCAGAGCGCGAGCTCAACCGAAGTTACCGCTACACCTTCTAGAGGCTTAAGGAAGGCGCGCCGGCGCAATTAATCTGGGATTGTTGCTTGCCAACTTTATCTTTTCTACTATTGTCTGCCGCCGGTACTTTTAACATTCCGTGTCCTCTGTATCACCTTCACAGTATTGTTTTTTTTTTTATTCTGTATCGCTAACATTCTTTCTAGATCTTGTCGGTATGTATAAATAAAACTCTTTTTACGTATGTCACTGTCATAATGACATGACAATGTCATTTTTTGACGTGTAGCGTTCCATTCCGGTCTGGCGGTAATGACTGTTTGTTTGCATTGTGGTTGTGTTTCGTTTCACGTTAATTCTTTATGTCCTTTTTCTTATTATATTTTTTTTTCTCTTTAAACACTCCAGTGAGTTAGGGTGGTTGTCTTTTAAGCAATCAGCCGTATATTAAATTTTAATCTGTAGTTTTAGTTTCTGTTACTTTTGTATTTAGTTTTTAATATTTATATATATATTTATCTATGAATATTCCTTCTGATTTGAATGACAGTTTTTTTTCCTGTTCGTCCTCAACTTGTAGCTTTGTTAGTGTGGACAGTGAGCTTCCGCTTCATACCTTGCGTGACAACATATCCTCTCTTTTTTATAATTATCCTAGCAATCTGCACATAGCTCATATTAATGCTCAGAGTGTTCCTGCTCACTACTCCGATCTTTTGGCATCCTTTAGCAGTGGTCATCTTGATGCACTTCTAATATCTGAGACCTTCCTTAAGCCCTCTCTCCTTTCCTCGCAGTATACACTTCCTGGTTTTGTTCTGGTCAGAAATGACAGAATTGGCAAGGGTGGTGGTGGTGTCGCTATTTATTTACGTGCTGATATACCGTACAAAATTGTATGTTCGTCTCCTTCGCAGTACTCTGGGTCGGCTGAATCATTGTTCCTAGAGATTGTCTTAAATCACACGAAAGTTTTGCTAGCTGTCTTCTACTCTCCCAACCTTCTTATAAACTACTTTGACTCTTTAGAATCCTCGCTCAATAATCTTTGCCCGGCGTACGATCACATCATCTTAATGGGCGATTTCAACACTTGTTTAATTAAAAATGATTCTCGTTCACATAAACTCCGTTCGCTTTTATCTTCTTTCAATCTTGATATTCTACCTCTTTCTGCGACCCATAACTTCCCTAATTGCACGCCTTCTCTTCTTGACCTAATGATTGTATCTTCACCTCACAACGTTGCTGAGTTTGGGCAGCTCACTGCAACCTTTTCGTATCATGATCTTGTTTATCTCTCCTATCGTATCCGACCTCCTAAACGTAAACCTCGTTTCTGTTCACTAAGATGTTTTAATAGTGTGGATCTTGACTCTTTGAAGCGAGATGCTAGCGATATAGACTGGTCACTCGTTATCGATAGCACCAGTGTCGACGAAAAGGTTAAAATATTTAATGAGAAGATATTACATATTTATGACAAACATGCTCCTCTTAAGCGAATTAAAGTTAGGCATAATCCTGCACCGTGGATGACTACTGCCATTAGGGATGCAATTGCTCGTAAGGACAAGGCTAAGAGTAGATTAAAGCGTAGACCGACGGAACATAACCTCGTTCACTTTAAAGCTTTGCGTATCCGCTGCAATCGTCTGTGTCGAGATGCAAAGAGACGTTATTTCCATGAATCTCTTATTGATCGGAACACTTCTGATGTCTGGAGATTCTTAAAATCTGTTGGTATTGGCAAATCTCCAACAAACACTTGTAAAGACGTTGACTTGAGCGCTCTTAATAAACACTTTTCCCTTCCACCTGTTTCTCTGGATCCTAATGTGAAAGCTTCCACTTTGCTTGAGCTTTCTAACTTACCATTACCTAATTGTTCACTTTTCAATTTCAACCCTGTGTCTGAAGACGATGTGAAAAAATCTCTTCTTTCTATTTCCTCCTCTGCCGTGGGCCAAGATAATTTGTGTTCGAGAATGATAGTACCTATTATTACACAGTTGCTCCCTATTCTTACTCACATTGTTAATTTTTCCTTATTCTCTGGCATATTTCCCTCAGCCTGGAAACGGGCTCGTATAATACCGCTTCCTAAAATTTCCAACCCTACTTCGTTTTCTGATTTCAGACCCATCTCCATTCTTCCTTTCCTTTCTAAAGTTCTCGAACACATTGCCCATGGTCAAGTTTCAAGATATCTATCTTCTAACGCTCTTATTTCCTCTTTCCAATCTGGCTTCCGTACTGGGCACAGTACTGTTACTGCGCTCCTGAAGGTTACTGACGACATCCGCTGGGCTATGGACAATAAATCTCTCACTTTGCTAGTTTTACTTGACTTCAGTTGCGCATTCAACTCAGTGGATTTCGACACCCTTCTTGGGATCCTGCAGTCTCTTAACTTTTCTGCCTCTGCGTTATCCTGGTTTGACTCATACCTTCGGGGTCGCTCTCAGTGTGTCCGCCAAGAAGAGATTTTCTCTGATTGGTGTGAACTCACTGCTGGTGTTCCCCAGGGTGGCATTCTTTCTCCTCTCCTTTTCTCTGTCTTTATAAATTCTGTTACCAAGGTTATCACCTCCAGCTTCCATCTCTACGCAGATGATTTGCAGCTTTATCATCATTTCTTGTTAGCTGATGCGGAGTCGGCTGTCCTTGCCATTAATCGTGACCTGGCCAGCATCAACGAGTGGGCTAAGTCTTATGGCTTATTGATCAACCCCACCAAGTCCAAGGCTATGATCATAGGCAGCCGACATTATCGTACCGCACTTGACGTTTCATCATTGACACCTCTGTCCCTTGGTGGCTCGTCTATTGCTTTCTCTGAAACCGCAAAGGACCTTGGTGTCGTTATTGATAGTAATCTGTCATGGCAAGCTCAAGTGAATGAGGTTAGTCGTAAGGTGCACTTTTCTTTCCACTCGCTAAAATCTTTACAGAGCTTTTTGCCCTTTAAAACCAAAATTTACCTAGCTCAAACTCTGATTCAGCCGATCATTGATTACGCAGATGCCTGCTATCTAGATGCCACTGAGGAGCTTTTAAACAAACTTGAGCGTTTGCAAAACATTTGCATCCGCTTTGTTTTTGGGCTAAGGAAATTCGACCATGTCTCTCAATTCCGCAAGGAACTAAAGTGGCTACCTATTCGCCTTCGCAGGAACACTCGAATATTATGCCTTTTATTCAACATCCTCTACAACCCTGCATATCCCATTTACCTACGAGACCGTTTTTCTTTTACCCGTCCTCCTGACGCTTTGTGTAGATCGCATTTGCGTCATCATCTCAATTTCCCTTCCCATAAAACCGACTTTTATTCCTACTCCTTCTCTGTCCATGCAGTGCGTTTGTGGAACTCACTTCCGGCTAACATTTGTGGCGCTAAAACTATCTCTGTTTTTAAAAAACTGGTCAAAGAACACTACCTCTCCTCTATAGTTTGATATTTTGTATATATTTTAGATATGTATTAAGTATTTTAGTTTGTATATATGTAAACTTGTATTTATTATTTTTATTTCTATTAGTATGTAAGTTTTCTATACTGATAAAGTTTTGTTTGTTTAAGTTAGTGCTTAAGTTGTTTTGTTTTTTACACACTGTGTCTACGTGTTTATTTTTTTTTTTTCCATCTGTCCTATCGCAGGTCTGCTGGAAGAGATTTCTTTATGAAATAAGCAGTACCTTTGTGCTCTTTTTTCCTTATGTACTTTTTTATAAATTGTTCTGTGTGTACATAAATAAATAAATAAATAATCTCAGTTACAAGCACTGGTGGTCTAGTGGTAGCGGCCCTGTCTTCCGATCCTACGGTCGTGGGTTCAAATCCGTACTAAGCTAGTACTCTCAAAACGGTGAAGAAAAACATCGTGAGGAAACCATCATGTCGTAGAACTTTTAAACTTCAAAAACATGTTTCAAGTGCACGAAAGGAGCATTTTAAATCATTTCACTACACTGGTGAAAGAACTAGTGACACGGCAAGAAGATCTCCGTTACAATGTTTATTATAAAACTAGTTAACTTAAATTTAGTAATTAATTACAAATGAAAAGTATTAAGTGAAGAAATTTCGTATGACATCTTGAAACTAAAATGTAAAATTGAACAAAAACTTACCAGTTGCTAAGTCCAGGAGGTCGGTGATAGCCGGTTCAGCTCTAATATCAGTCCCTTTCTCCACTAAAAGCTCCAAAAGTCTTTTTTTGAGTAGCGTGAAACGCTCGTCGAAGGTGGCTGACGCTAGTGGGTAGGTGTTTTCGAAATCATTTGCCAACTAAAAATTAAATTAAAAATGTAAACATCAAAACGTTAACCCATTCGGCCACAAATACAAAGACAGATTTTACTTTTGTTAACATTCTACTAATTACATTTTCACTAACCAATTGGTGACCGGTCGGTAGCCGCAGAGACAAAAACTGGCTAAAGTAATCGTCAATTGAGTTATTTTTTAATATTTCATGTCTTGCTTGAAATGAAGCCATCCATTTTACAATTACTACTTCATAGGGCGATGAAGACGCCTCTAGCCGTTTTATTGATGCATCGGAGTCTTCGTCTGTAACAGGTAAGTTATGGGCAGGTGAAAGAGGTCGCAAGCGTTTTGAGTTCCTGGCATCTGTTGTTCTGTCGCTGTTGGTACTGCTTCCGCTGCTACTGCTTCGTTTGCGTGAGGCGTCTTGGTTAAGGGAACGGCGGTGGGTAATCAGTCTATTGTGCAGCAGGCCGGAGGCAGCTAACGCTTGTCGCTCAGTTACCCGGTAGGGCACATAATAAACATCGGCGTGCTCCCCTTCAAATATCGTGCATATTTCATTAGCCCAGCTGCTCCAAACCTCTTGTCTTATTGTATCTTTAATGCTAGGCAAGATGCGGAGTTGGTGCTCCACGATCAACTGCACTAGACCTTTTCGATCTTTGGGAGTGAGTGGCTGACCCTGTTTCTGCAACAGACACTTTCCGAAGGTTGTGAGCTTTAGTAACTCTTTCAGATGTTTTTTGTCTTCCAAAGGGCCAATTTCTTGCACGAACTGCCACTCTTCTTGTACCCAATCCTGAAAGAGTATTACAGTTAAAGCATGGTTCGGATAAGGGAAAAAAGCACTCGTTTTGATTTCATTTACATGTATGGGACACTAAAAAAAACTATGTCAAAAAAAATGTCGATGGACAGACAGGACCACTATTTGCGGCTTCGATTGGGGGAGGCCTATGTTCAGCAGTGGCTGATAATAATTATAATGAGTAGAGCTTTTTGTGTGTGGCTCATCCGGGGAAGTACTACCACCATCCCTATTTCTGCAGCCAAGCAGTGCATCGTAGGGTACGTTCCTGACGTGCGTGACCTACGAGGCAATTATTTTTTATAGGCGATGGTTACCACTTAACATCAGGTGGGCCATAAATGCCTATGAATGGACTCATAAAATACACGTTGCTTACTGCTTACCCTCAAGTTCTGTAAGCCGCCACCTACGACCATCAATGACGAACTAGCGAAGTTGTTATCAGGCAACAGTTGAGAAGTGGATTGGCCAATGCTTTCAGGCAACGGTAGAGGAGTGGATTGGCCAACGCTTCTGTCAACCTCCTGATAGACATCATATTATTATTAGAAAACATAAGTACTCATAAAAATTAATCACTTAACGTCTCCTTAAGTAGCAACATAATATAGAAAGTAAAGTAGCTGAAGATTGTCCAGTGAGAACTACATTTGCTACAAGGCAATTTACCAAACAATCTTCCCGTGTATATAATACTCTCAATGAACAATGAGCCATCTACTCTATGACATACCGTGACTGCAAAAAAAGTCTAACTGAATGGCTGCAGAGCAAAAGTTACGAAGAAATCGAAGATATCCTACACAAGATCACATAATTAAGAAACACATATAATTTGTACACATAAACACACCACACCCACACACCCCCATGCTAATACACACGCATACACACACTCACACACATACACACACTCACACACATACACACACTCACAAACATACCCTACACCCAGTGCGCTCACTTACTTTTATATAAGTTATAAAATGTTAATTAGTTTTAAATTAATATTTTACTTATTTCTCACGCAATGTTTGTAAACTGGAGGAGCGGAACCACCTAATACAAGCAAATCTTTGCTTAAAAGGTGACTCCAAACCTAACATAGTTATTTCCTTTTGTGATGAAATAAACATTTTTATTTTTTATTTATTTAATATAGTTTAAAGAAGGACATAGGCTACTTTTTATCTGGGTACAAAAGCTAGACAAACAGATAATGAACCTTTTGTTATTAAACCCTAAAAGTATTAAACTAGAAAATCTGTTCTATGCATCTAAAAGTGGCTTTAGAATAAGTATAAGAATCAAAAACTCACCACTAATGAAGGTATTTCTGTAACAGAAATGTCCTCCCCGGGTAACACGGAAGGTGAGTTCTCGCAACTTGAGCTCTCAGTAAGAATAAAGCTCCTTTCCTAAAAAATTGAAGAAAGATTATTGATATACAAGCGTTTGCTTGTTTATGTTCATGTCAGTCCCATATCGAGCTACTACAAAAAAATAAATACTGGGGCTGGGCTGATTGTTCCACCTATGGAATAATGCTATTTGTCGAATAAAAAATGTCAGTCCTTATTTATTTATTTATTTAAACTTCATGTACAATAGTGGTACATAGGCGGACTTAATGCCATAAGGCATTCTCTACCAGTCAACCTTTGGGTAAAATACGACAACATTGTGATAGGGTACAAAAATATTTATATCTAAAACTATTTGTTTTTGAAAACATATATATTTATACGGATACTAATACACATATACATATCAAATAAATACAATTAAAAATAAATAAAAACGAGAACTTTAACAGTAATTACTATGACTTTTAATTGGTAGACGGACCTAAATAGTGGCTACGAACTTTTCTTTTAAAGGTAAGTTTACTTTCAGCTTTTTTAATGCCAAAGGGTAGCGCGTTCCAGAGCTTTATTGATGAAATTGCGTATGACAAGCATAAAAAAGAGATGAATATATTTTTATATGACGAATAAATTTATCTGTTGAAAAATTAGACCTTAGAAGAATTCAAAAACTCACCACTGACTAGGGTGATTCGCAGGAGCCCTCTCCAGCTGATGTGGAAGGTAAGATGATGTTGTTAGAGTCCTAAAAAGTTGTGAAACTATTGTTAAAATCAATATCTTATTTTTATGTACCATTATGTGAATTAAATGTATAATTTCCTCACCAGAGATTTCTGTCTAGAGTCAGTTTCCGCCTAAAAAAAAATCTAAATTAATGATGATCCATAATAATTCCAATACTTCAACATTTACATCTTGGCAATTATTTTTTGATATTATTTTACTGGGACACAATGCATCAAGTGGACATTTTTAATTTAGGACTGAAGTTACTATGTAATCTAATGAAAAGAGGAGCAAGTCATTCATAATAGTAAAATCAGTTCAAGGAAAGCCGAAGCAACAAACCATAGCATTCCTGAGTTTGATTCTATCAATCATGCGGGGTGCAAGGCATTTTAAATCTTCTTCATTTGCCTGAAGCAAATATTTTAGATCCATCCCCTCATCTGCGAGTTATTAAGAAAAGTAATAAATAAAAGGTCAGTGGGTCATCTTAGGAGCGGACTTATAGCATATGCACTGCAAATGATTGTACAGAATGGAGGAAATGGGGGGAAGCCATTGCCCAGCAGTTAGACATTGAGAGCAGAGCAAAAGGTCAGTGAGTAGTCTTAGGGGCACTGTGAAAAAAAGACTTAAAAAATTTTTCGACCAATTTCGAGGTAGTTAGTCACAGTTCTAACCTAAATTAACCTATGGATCCCTTCTTCATCGTTTTAACGACAAACGGTTAGTGGGAGACAAAAAACACCAAGACACTTTTAACCTTTATCAATTCCAGTAACATCATCAACACAACTTGGCTGCCACCGCAGACAGGGCGCGCTCGGAACACTCTTTGGTTATACAGATCCCATAACTATTCAGCTATCCACTGTAATTTTTATTTAGCTCTTTATCTCTTGTAGTTTGCGATCGTCAAGAGTTTTTAGCTAAGGTGTCTACTACGCTACTTTGGCGTCCGCCACCGACAGCCGACTCACGGACGGATCTCGCATCTAGTCACTTGACCCGCCGCAAGTGGTTAGAAAAGATAGAATCGAGTAAATAAACGATTTATGAAAATAACACTTTTTTGGCTAAATTTTTCTAAGTCCTCGCGCCATATTGCAACTGGCTACCCTCCAACCGAGAAGGAAATGATAACATTAATATATGGTACAGGTACTTACCAGTGAATACTTGATTGCCGCGGTTTCGTTTGCATTCAAATAAAATTATTTATTAAAGATTTTAAATTACAGAGCTATGATCTCTGTGTTGACGTTTCGTGACAGTTCGATGTTCAATTCATTCTTCTCATCCATCTTTTGATACAATACAGGGGAATGGAGAAATAGTTCCTGGAAGCTGGCGAACGGAACAGGCACCAACATCACTACTACCGATAGATGCCATACCACGAAGAGCATCACAAAATGCCAAAGATATTCGGTTCCACTTAGCAAGACACTTTATAACAAACGGGGCCATTGTTTGGCAAAATGAGTACCAATAAACTTATATAATTTGTACTGTGTTTATATGTTTTATAAGTTAGCTGCATTAAGAGAAATATAATGTAGTTCAGTTCATTATACTTTAACCAATTAACTATGTATTTTATTTAGAACTATCCTCTCCCTAAGTTCTATTCCTCGATTCTCTTCTTCTTCTTCGTCTAACCCTATTATTGGTGCTGTATACAATTTGATACGTTGTTCTTTTCAAAAATCTAGACACAAACTGAGATATATTTTGAATACTTTTATTAGTTTAGAAAAAACAAAATATAATTAAAAATGTTGTTTCACTATTAGCAACTCTGTTAAAGTAGTAGAATCAAAGATGGCGAACCGAACCAACGCGTCTACTCATCGCAAGGTAAGAAAACTCATTTTAAATTGTATTAAACGATAATTTGAAACGAAAGTGATATTATTTGAATAGCTTAGAATATTTTACAAGTTGGTATTCTGTTTTGGTTGTTCAAAATTGATTGTAACTGTATTTTATTCACTGGTTTTTTCGAGTGTATCAGATCTGATACATTGCCAGATAACGAATATTATAGATATTTTTGACTATGTATCTAATATGTTACATTGCCAGAGATGTTTACAGATACATTTATTAAGTTAGTATTTATATTTTGTCACTACAGATGGTTGGTCAACTAACTATGCAGCAACAAAATAGAGCTCGACAACTTGTGGCTCTTGTACCGAAACCGGGGGCAAAATCTGATTTGGACGAAAGTGAATCATCAGGAGATGAACTCCAGTATTACGAAGGTCCAGTGCATTCTGACAGTAGTTCACCACCGCTCTCATTACCATCTTCGATGGAAAACCTCCATCTATTATCAGACGACGATACTGAGGTAAATCATATTGCTGCTTCAACATCTTTGGTGTTATACCAAAATTCATCGCCAATAACCAACCCTTGTTCGCCATCAATTTTATCGCCAAACGTATCTGCAAGTAGACAGCTGCATTCGTTGGAGACCATACCATTGTCTCCAGTTCCGTCTACATCGTATCAAGTAAGTTTACAATCTCCACTGGCATCGTCCCCACAAGTCCCTGCACAACTCGTCAATAACTTGATGCGTCGTAACCAGCTTTTGTCTCCATTATCAGCGGCTACCCGCTCAAGTAGACCTAGAGTTGTCACGGTACGGCGAAGAGTAATACCACCAAAAAGATTAACACCACATTGGCGTTGCTGTAAATTTACTGGTTCCGCAGAAGTAGAAGATGTTTCATTTGAGCCTCGTGAAGAAAAGAGTGCCATTGAATACTTTAAGCTGTTCTTCTCAGACGACATCGTCTCTCATATAGTAGAACAAACAAATATCTATAGCACACAAATAACTGGTGCATCTATAAATATTTCAGAGGATGATGTCAAAGACTTTTTGGCAATCCTTTTAAATATGGGAGTCGTTAAAATGTATGCATATACAGATTATTGGTCTAAAATTCTACGATATAATAAAGTAGCTGACATTATGACATTAAAGAAATTCCAACTACTCAGACGATACTTACATTTCAATGACAACCTCAAAGACGATGGTGACAGATACTATAAAGTGAGGCCAGTTCTGCAAAGAATTCGCGAGAACTGTTTACAGGTAGAAGAAGAGCCGCGTTTCAGCATCGACGAAATGATGGTGCCTCATAAAGGAACTAGAGCGGGTACCCGAAAACAATACGTAAAAAATAAGCCTAAGAAATGGGGCTACAAAATATTTGTGCGCGCTGGTGTCTCAGGTATCGTATATGACTTTTTAATTTACGGAGGAGACGACACATTTAGATTTCATGTTTTCACTGAAGAAGAAAATAGTATGGGCCTGGGAGCGAAAGTTGTGCTCGCTTTGACAAAGTCTATTCACCAACCTGCATGCAAAATCCTATGCTTCGACAACTTCTTCACGTCTATTGAGCTCCTACAATATTTGCGTGACGAATACGGCGTATTCGCCTTGGGAACAATCCGAGCAAACAGGCTCCGAGGAGCAGAGAAAAAACTACCTACAGATAAAAATTTAAAAAAGAAAGGCAGAGGATCTCACGCACAAGTAGTTTGCAACAAAAATAAGATAGTGGCTATTAAGTGGTATGATAACAAATGTGTTACAGCTGCTAGTACATATGTAGACGCCCACCCTACTCAGACTGTGTCTCGTTACAACAAAAACCAAGGAAGGAAAATACCCGTGACTTGCCCAAACATAATTAAAGAATACAACACTAATATGGGTGGAGTAGACCTAGCAGATATGCTGGTTGCTCTGTATCGTACGCCGTTTCGTGGTCATCGCTGGTATTTGCCAATCTTCTCACAAATGTTAGATATCTGCGTAAACAACGCCTGGCTTTTATATAGGCGTGATAAAAAAGCTAGACATGATACCAAAAAACAGAAGTCACTAAAAACATTTAGAATAGAAATATTCGAAAGCCTACGCAAATTTGAACGGACGAACGATATTGGTGGACCCCCTTCCAGCTCAACAGTTACGATACAGAAACCAGTAGCTGAAAGACCCCCAGATGCTGTGCGATACGACCAGGTTGGTCATTACCCTAAAATAATAATTACCAGGGGAAGGTGTATGTACTGCACAAAAGGACAGACGAAATTTTTTTGCCAAAAATGTGAAATACGACTGTGCTTATTGCCCGAACGTAATTGTTTTTTAGAGTACCATTCTAAAAAGTAAAAAAATAATTGATAATAAAAAAGAACTCTTGAGACTGATATGTAACGTATGTATTAAGTAGTTATGTAAAAAAAAATATTTCATTTTACTTATAAATAATACTCATTATTAGGTAAGACTTAAAGGCTGATTGTGACTGATAATTATATTGATTTTTAGAAGATTTTTTTTTTATACTTGTTGATTATGAAAACAGAATTTATATTATTTTTAGTTTTCCTATTCCAAGCAATGTGTCAAATATGATACGTAGTTTTTTTTCTATTAATTATTGTGAACCTGGCATTGTGCCTAATGTGATACATACAATAAAACGTAAACTAAATGATTACAATTTTTTTTATTATTTTTTGCCCTTTCAGTGAACATCTAAGAACACAAACCAGGCATTTTTTTTCAAAAAATCTGAAAAAAAAATGCCTGCCAAGTATAGGGCTAAAGCAATTTTAGACGAAGAAGAAGAGAATCGAGGAAAAAAAGAAAATGGGTACATGAAGCATGGAAGTTAGAGAATCTGAAGGAGAATTCGTGACATTATACAAAGAATTAATTAAAGACGAAAGAAACTATTTTGAATATTTTAAAATGTCGGAAAGCTGTTTTAATATTCTTCAGAAGCTAGGAAATAAATTAGTAAAGAAAGATACTCGTTGGAGGAAAGCTATATCTCCTAGAGAGCGGCTAGCAATTCGTCTAAGGTAGGTAAACCAGATTTTATTAACTTTATTTTTACCTTTTTGGAGGTAGGAACAGTCGACAACATATCAGTGAACACTTTTTTTGCAGTGCAGATGTATCCATCCACTGACAGGTATGTTGAGGATAACTTTTTAATAAAAATTCTGAAAATATGTATTTAAATAAGTTTTATTACTTTGTATGTGGCACATAAACACATTATACTTTTAACACTTTGTTAAGTTCTAGCTAGAGTATTATCATTCGTTAACTGTATAGTTCATAACAAATTGCTGCACATCACTATGTTGAAGGTATGATTTTGTGGGATCTACTATATTAGCCAATCCAGTAGAGTCAAGAATAGATTGCGATGTGAGATTTGTATTTGTTGGTTCAGTTGCAATATCTCTTGGATATAATGGTACATTTTGCTCTGTCATCATCTTCATCTCATATTTTTGCACAGTTGTAAATATTTCAGTCTTAGCCAAATTTAAGTAATATTGATTCAAATTCTTCAGTGTGGGTGCAATACCATTTAAAAAAGCATCAACTGGGTGCTCGTCGCGTTCACCTTTTTCTTGATTTTTTTGAAGAACATATTCCATTAATGAAGATGCTGAGGATGGTTTTGGTGTGCACTTTGTCGAACCTTTTCTCTTTCTTAAAGTAGATGTAGTAGATGGAGACGACAGTGATGGTGGTGATGGAGTGGATACATGGCTTGGTGATGGTGTGGGTGTGCGGACGTACAGTGGTGATGCAGTAGACACATGGCTTGGTGATGGTGTGGGAGTGCGGACGCACTGTGGTGATGGAGTGGATACGTAGCTTGGTGATGGAATGGATGCTTCGTTACCAGCGACAATGGGTATATCAGGTGAAATGGATACGGTATTTCGAGGCTCGTTGGTTTCGGAGTCAAAATTTTCTTTTTCTGGTTCTACACTTTGTACTGTCGGTCGTTCATTGAAATATTTTTTCAAAAAAAATAATTGTTCATAGTACTTGTATAATTTAACATTGTTCTTCTTTTGTCCACTTTTAGTTTCCGTTTTCTTCAACGATTTTCGATAGTTGTCTCTTATGTTATTCCACCGTGTTTTGCATGTTGAATCTGCAATGAAAATAATATTATACATAGATTTATTTGTTCCAGGTATCTAACAACAGGGGATTCTCTGAAGACAATTTCATTTAGTTACCGCTTGGGCCACAGCACAGCATATTCCATAGTTATGGAAACATGCAAGGTAATAAAGGAAACTCTGATGAGTGAAATGCTACCTTTGCCTACAGAAGATAAATGCAAAATTATTGCCAGTGACTTTAAATTGTTGTGGAATTTCCCTGTGTCGGAGCACTGGATGGTAAGCACATAACAATTCAGGCTCCCTCGAACAGTGGATCTCTATATTCAATTTTAATTACAAGAAACATTTTCAATTGTTTTGATGGCCCTTGTGGACGCGAACTATAACTTAATTGCCGTTGATGTTGGGTCTTATGGCAAAAACAGTGATGACTTTTTCCTAGGTTGGAATTTGCAAAAATGCCACATTTTTGCAAATTCCAACCTAGGAAAAAGACTACAGCAAGGAACTTTAGGTATACCTGGAAATTCTCCGTTGCCAGGAACATCAATAGAAACACCACACGTGATTGTGGGAGATGAAGTATTTCCTTTCAAAACATATTTGATGCGACCTTATCCAAGGCAAAATTTGAATGACGACAAGCGCATTTTTAATTATCGTTTATCAAGAACAAGAAGAATTGTTGAAAATACTTTCGGTATATTAACACAAAAGCTTAGAATATACAATAGACGAATCCAAGCTAACCCAGAAAATGTAGATAATATAGTACTCGCTACTTGTATTTTACATAACTTCATCAAATATTTCAATCCAAATACAACACAGCATCAGATTATGAGGGTAATCAACCTCATACAAACAGTTTACTGGAAACTGTGCAACCTCAAGGCGGAAACGCCACAGCGGGCGCATTTCACGTTAGAGAAGTATTCAAAAATTAATTTAATTCTGAGGCAGGATCAGTACCCTAGCAAGAAGATAAAATATGATTTGTACTTTGTCTATTAAAATAAAGCAACTTACTTACACTGTATTATTTTATTTTAAAACTAGCGGCCCATCTCGATTTCTCACATGTTGTATTTCAAATGCAACAACAATTTAATCTTTTTGCGTCGGATTACTATAAAATCTACTATCTTTTAAAATCGGTCCAGTAGTTTGTAGGTTCAAACACATAGACAAAAATCTAATCTTTCCTCTTTACAATAGCACTGTAGATAAGTAAATTTTGACTTACCGTCTACATTCATTTGTGTTCCTATTTTGTTCCACAAATTGTTTTTGTATTTTGTATCCATATACTTTTCATGAGATAAATCATACAAAATAGTATTCTCACGAACTAATTCAATCAACACCTCGTCCTCCATTTTGTTTTCGATGCAGCGGCGTCAGTGATCCGTGATAAAATATCGTCGTCGCCGATCACGTCCGTGATGGCGGGTGCCAGCACTGACACTGACGGCGGTGTTGCCGTTTTATAATTTAGAAAAATGCTAAATGTTCGCCGGAAAAACGCTAAATAAATTTTAGAAAGTACTACATAAAATGCCAATTAAATTCTAAGTATTTATTAAAAATAAGAAAAGAAGAATACTTGAAGTTCATCAACAGGTTCCTCTTGTTGTGACGTTGACGGCCCACTTTCATCAGTCACTGCATGTTCTTTAACACCCTTAATGCGTTTCAGCACGTCATCAGGAATATTATAGGAATGACAAAATTTTCCTGATCTTCGGAGTCCATATCTGACATGCAGAATTGAGTTTAATGTGGTTAACGACTTCCGATTCCTCAGTTTAGTTTTAACCACATTCATTTGACTAAATACTCTCTCTACTTCTGCATTGGAGTGTGGAAGACAAAGGATGGACATTACTAAAGATGCCAACTCCTGAAATGGATTGTTATCGGCACAGTCTTTGTACTCAAAGACCAGAACTCTATCGTTGAATTTTTGTTTTTCCAGTCTAGGGGACGGACGGGCAAGAAGAATATGTTAATTTCAAAATTAAATAAAAGCCATAGTTATAATCATACGTATAATGTTGACTTCTTAATTACAGTCTTTGGTCACAAAAAAACACAAAAAAAAATAAAAAACTAACAAAACTGGATTCTTCCTATAAAAAATAACATTTTTAAAAAATTGGGCGATTATCCATTTTGCCCACCCATGGCGGGTAAAATGAATACCGCTGTATTCATTTTACCCGCCAATGAATAATGAAATTAATCAAAACACTCGTCACAGAAATATGATCCTCGGCCGGAATATGAAGAACAAGCTTCATGGGTCCACTCTCGACAAACATCGCACTGTATCCAATCCTCGATTGGGGTTGTATGTACTGTTCTTTACAGACAGTGCAATAGAAGTGACTGTCTTTATTTTCTTTATTTTTCTTTGGGCATCCCTTGGCACGTGTCTTTCTTATTTTAATATTTGATGGACCAGGAGTATCAAACAAACTCTTCTTTTTGGCTGCAGCAGCATCATGCTTTTCCTTGAGAGCCATCTTAATTGGCGTGCTGGTTAAAATTTCAGACTTTTGTTGCTTGCGTCGAGATATATTTCGTTTTTTAATTTCGACTGGTATTGGTCTGATTTCTTGCAAAATATTCGAATCCGTTATGTTTTGTGGTAGGAAATCATCTAAATTTTCAGTCCCGGCGTTAATTATGGTATCTTCACAAGAGTCGGGAACATTTCTTATTGGCATGCTTTGGGAGAAATCTGCTTCCAAAAGTTGTTCTTGATTGTTGGACGCTATTGGTACATTTGGCTCTTCCACTGTTATATTTTGCTCATCTTCTCTTCTAAGGTTTATATTTGTTTCTGATGACATCAAGTTCTCGGCATTTGCTTGATAAACCTCAGACGGTGCGTAATGTTCATCCCCAATAATGTGACTATTAAATGGGTATACTACTCTGTCAAGAAAGTACCGGGAAAAGATCAATAATACACAAAATGTCTGTTATTCATCCAAATTTATTTTATCACCTTCAAAGTATGCTCCTTTAGAAACGATACACTTGCACCAACGAATAATCCATTAATCAAAACATTTTTTAAACGCTGCTTCCGGAATTGAGTTCAGTTCTCGCCGCGAATTCTCCTTTATGTCTTCTATCGATTGAAAACGGGTGCCACGAAGTGGTAATTTGAGTTTAGGAAAAAGAAAAAAGTCAGCAGGAGCCATATCTGGTGAATATGGTGGTTGCTGGATGGTATTTGTTGAGTGTTTGGTCAAAAATTCGTTCACAATGATAGCCTTGTGCGAAGGCGCATTGTCGTGGTGCAAAATCCAAGAATTTTCTTTCCACAAATCTGGCCTTTTTTATCGAATTTGCTCTCTTAAACGCCGCATAACGCTCAAATAATATTCTTTATTTACCGTTAGACCTTTTTTTTTTTTTTTTCGGGTTTGAAATCATCCAATGACTTCCCCCGCTCTGGGTGGAGCGGGGGGGCATGTCAGACTTGTACTGACTAAAACCCACCCATGTTCCTTCTATTGCCTTTTACGTATACGTTTTTGGAGAAAATTCAGATCTTTTGGGACTAGCCGAGCAGCAAAGTCAAAGTCAAAGTCAAAAGTCATTTATTCAAATTAGGCTGATAATCAGCACTTTTTGAACGTCACATTACAAGAGACAGTCCCACAAAAACGCCCTGCCCTTCGCCACTTCCTAAGTGTTTTAGCTGGGAAGAAGAAGTGGCGGAACAAACTCCCCAGCAACACATCTGTCTGTCAGGTTAGAAGAACCAGATTTTATACAATTAATATTATGACAAAAAATTATAAAAAAATAAGAAATTATTCATTCATTGTCACTTGTCAGCTAGCAAACACCAATTATATGTAAAAACAAAAAAATACCCAAGTCTAAATAATAAATTCACCAGTCTAAAGGGTGTGCCCGCTTACACGTGCAGTGAAGAAGTCACAGGTGATAAACTAGGACCATAGTGCAAAAGAAATAAGCTAAGCATAAAAAGATAAATATAAATAATTATATTCAGTCAATGCTCGAGGTCACTAGTTAACCACATGCCAATAAGTAAAAACACACAAAATGAAACAAGTATATAAACAAAAGAAAGTAAAATATAAAATTACATGACGAAGACATGTAACGTATCAATAAGCTAATTTGGCGAAAAAACATGAAGGAGAAAAAAAACGCAACATGTTTCATACCCAAATGATTAGTTACAATGGTACGGATCGACTCGTGAGATACAGAAAGTTCGGCGGCTATCTCTCTCAGAGTTGAATGGGGATTTTCAGTCACTCATTTCTTCACTTTTGCGATGTTAACTTCAGTTGCAGACGTTGACGGCCTACCAGAGCGAGGCAATTCTTCCATCACATCTCGACCGCTTTTGAACGCTTTGAACCTCTCATAAGCACGAGTTTTTGATAAAGTCGATTCACCGTAAGCCTTCTGTAACATTTTCAGTGACTCCGAACACGAAATTCCATTGGCGATGCAAAATTTAAGACAAACTCTTTGTTCGATATTTTTGTCCATTATGAAATTCGCAATACACACTATATATGATATTACTAAAACCAGCACTGTATTTAATATAAATAACAGATGCAACTAAAACTCCGCGCCAAAATGGAAAACAGTTGTGCCAATCTAACAACTACAAAAAAAACAAAAAATTTAATTTGGAACCATAAACAAATCATCCATTCCCGATACTTTTTTGACTGAATGTATACCGCTTGCACGAAACCCACTAATTGCGTTTGCTGGTGTAGCTTCTTTCAAATATGCTCCCGTAAAAAGTTTTGCTATGTCGTATTGATTGATGATTCTGCCTGCATGTTGTTTTTGGAAAGTGTTAACCTCAATCTCAAAGTATTTTTTTATTGGCCCGTAGACTGCAACGTCTAGTGGTTGCAATTTATGCGATGTGTGGGGAGGAATTGACAAAAATATGATATTATTTTTCGTTGCAAAGTCAAGAGCTTCATAACTCTTGTGAGATTCGTGATTGTCTAGCAATAAAAGTGCTTTTTGCTGCTCAGTAGGTCGCACTTTTTGTGCAAACATGCGTAGCCAGTCTAGAAACTTAATTGAGTTAACCCATCCACTGTCAGTGGTGGTAGCTTCTGCACCAGGAGGAGCACCATCTAAGAGCCTTGGATTTAGTCTTTTTCTCTTAAAAATAAAAAAGGGTGGTATAAATATTCCCGTGGCACAACAGCAACAAATAACAGTCGCGCTAGTCGTCAAGACACCTTTTTCGTTGCTTGAAACAATCCCAACTTGTTTTTTTCCATAGGTCGATAATACCTTAGGTGGTTTTGTTGATGAAGTTCTCACTCCAGTCTCATCCATATTAAAAATCATGTCCGGGGTAATATTATATTTTTCTCTTACTTCTTCTAACAAACTATAAAATCTAGTACCGGCTTCACGATTAAACCCTTTCACACGAGCAATGGAAGTAGATTCAGGTGATCTCAGCGCCAGTGTTGGATGACGAAGCTTGAAATTTTTAAACCATCCTTTTCCAGCTATATTTCCGGAAAAAAATCCAGATTTTCCTTTTTTATTAGCAAATTCTCCAGCAACTTGTAGAAATTCGCGCGTAGAGTCCGCGTTAGGCCATAAAACAAAGAATCCATTTTTTTAACGTATGTCAAGAGCTCTTCCTCTTCCTATGGCGTAAAAACAGACACAAAGCGACCCAATTTCTTTTTTGAAGAACCACTCTTAATGTGTCTGTGCAAAGTAGCATAAGGAATACCATACATCTTACTTGCTTGTAGCTTTGAAGTTTTTTTAGCTTCCTCCATCGCTTTAGCTAAGGTTTCTTCGGACCAATTAGCTCTATCAGTCTTACGCTTATACGTATACACCATCTAAAACAATATAGACATAAACTGTATTAAATAACAATAGGAGGGTAAAATGGATACTATTCGTTTTACCCGGTTTCGTTATGCCCGTCGGGTAAGTTTCAAAGTAACCTCAATATCACACAAATACAGTTAATAAAAACGTAAATCAAAATAACGTTTTTACATGTCAAATTACATTAAAATATGATAAAAAAATCAAACTACGAATAACACTTGATATATTAAAACAATCATGTATCAATATGTCCGTCCTTCTCTATCAATTTTACGATTTATTAGGCTAAGTATTCTTTTTACCCGCCCTCTCCGTTATGCCCGTCCGTCCCCTATGTGACTAATGTTTCGCCATTGCACCACAATACGCTCTATATCGACAGCGTTATAACCAAACTCTTGAGCAATGTCAACAATTTCTGGTTTAATTAGCTATGGAACCCTAAAAATGATAAAATAATGCAATATGCTAAGTTCAAATTTAACATGCTAACTTAGGTGAAAATATGCCAAATTTAGAATTAAAAAAAAAACCGGCCAAGAGCGTGTCGGGCCACGCTCAGTGTAGGGTTCCGTAGTTTCCCGTCCGTCACAATAAGTGTTCCCACTTATGAGTTTAAAGGTGGAGAAGGAAATTATTTTGTACAACTTTTTGTCTTTTTTGTACAAAAACTGTTGTGTCAATCAAGTTCAAAATGAATTTCCTAGAAAGTCCTTATAAAGTTCTACTTTTCAGATTTTTTTCATATTTTCTAAACTTATGGTTCAAAAGTTAGAGTGGGGGGGGGGACACATTGTTTTTTACTTTTGGAGCGATTATTTCCGAAATTATAGACATTGTCAAAAAATGATTTTAGTAAACCCCTATTCATTTTTAAATACCTTTCCAACAATATATCACACGTTAGGGTTGAAATTAAAAAAAAATCACTTCCCACTTTACATATAGGGTGGCTACCCTAATAAAACATTTTTTTCCAATTTTTATTTTACCATTTTGTCGGCGTGATTGATATACATATTGGTACCAAATATCAGCTTTCTAGTGCTAACGGTCACAGAGATTAAGCGAGGACGGACGGACGGACGGACGGACGGACAGACAGACATGGCGAAACTATAAGGGTTCCTAGTTGACTACGGAACCCTAAAAATGCCAAAACGGCAACACTGACTGACGGTACTGAGACGACACTGACACTGACAAGTGTGAATACATCCATAGAGAATGTTTGAAAGAATAATTATCACTGATGCGGTACTGTGCCGGAACTGTGGGCTCACTGATATGTGTGAATCGACCTTTATCCGCCATGAAAGCAAACTCATCGTAAGCAAACCATTTTGATTTGTAAGTATCTTCAGCACCTGAAATAAACAATAAATTAATATAACCGGCAAATATCAATGTCCGTGAAGTCACTCCCCTACCCAAAACTTTTTAACATTGAAGTATAGCGTTTTATCACAAACTAAGTTACGTTACTACGTTGTGGGGTTTTAAACAATACATTTTATTATTATTACTAATAAATTAAAATTAAAGCTTCACTAAGAGTGGCAGGTTATGTACTGAACTATAATTATAAAACAAAAGGAACTATAATTTCTTACCTGATCCGGTAATACGACTCTGTTTTTCTCTGAATCGTTCTCTTCTGTAGCCACCCGACAAAGACTTTCTGTTGTTGGAATATTGTTCATTTGCCGACTAATTTTCCGCCAGGCATCTTCTCTTACACCTCTATTTGTGTAATTGGTATCATTAGGATCCCATAAACATTTATTTTCCCTATATAGGGAAATTAAACGGATACATTGCGAATTATCCATAACGGCGGATCACGCGATTCTACACCACCGTCCAGACCGCGCGCGCCAAGTGACTGAGGAGGCCCCTTTGTGCGTGACCAAAAAACCGACAACAAATGGATCGCACGCGGCGAGGAGCGCGCGCTCTTCGCCGCGCGCGGCACGTCTACACTTCACGCTCCGTGGAGTGCGCTGCAGTGTTGCCAAGTTTGAAATCTAGCGGATGGTAGAATTCTTCTAAAAATACGGTAGATTTCCTGAAATTACGTTGTAATATATATTTGAAATACGGTAGAATTACCTTGTTTATTTAGTAGTATGTTAAATATGGGTCAGAGTTAAAAAAAAACATAATATTTTTAATCAGAATCAGACAGTATAATTGTTTCAATGTTTTTATACATATCGACATTATGTTTTTGGATCATATCGTGAGTGGGATTAAAATCAATACAGGTTTTTCCTTGACGCTGTATGGCCTGCTGCGATAAGAGATTTCCCTTGATGGATTTCGTCAGAAGTTTATTCCGTTTTTTCGTTTTAATGTCGTTAACTTTGCTGAAGACTCTTTCGCACTCAGCATTCGAGTGTGGTGCAGACAAAATGGCCAACATAAATTTTGACAAGTGTTTGAAATAGTTATTTTCTTCCCGATGCTGGTCGCGCAGTTTTGCTACCTACAAAAAAAAAACATGATTAGACTGCTATAGCAATAGAAACTAAGTAATACGAATTCAGCTTGCTTCGAGGTTTTCTAGGAAACTTACCTGGTGCCAAAATATGTCCGGAGGTTGACTTATATCCAAATCTTTGTAGTATAAGGGCAACTTTCGCCACTCATCGTCAAGTTCCTGTTGATTTTCGATTGAAATTGAGGAAATTCTGGGCAGTAATGGAAATAATGAAGAAAGTGACTCTTCCCTGTCAGCGGACATTACTCTTTCTAGATCAAATTTTGATATTTCTGTCATGATTTTGTCATTAAAACAGTATCGTTTACGAATGCCAACACAAGCTCTAATTATAAAATTTTTACACATTTTTCTTAAAGTTAATTTTCTTTCTTCGTTTTCCACCGTATCCAGTTCTTTCTGGACACCTAAACCTAGGTAGATGTCTTTCATGTCCTTGTGGTTTGCTTCTTCCATTGGATCTATGGTTTCAATAGGCGCAGAATTTACAATATTTCTTTGTAAAACTAATAGTAACAGTTCTTTATAAAAAACTATCATTTTCCCATGTAGTTTTGTAATTAAAACAGATTCGCTCTGAAAACAGCTATTTCGTCCCGTTCACGACCTTGCCGCTATGAGCGGCGGCGAAAGCGGCGGCGGCGAGCGGTGAGAACAAAAGTATGAAAATGTTTGAAGCACGCCACGAGTCGCCGCTCATAGCGAAAACGCGCGCGGTTTTGTCCGAGCGAATCGCCGTAGCGGCGCGCGGTGCGGGGAGCGGTGGGATCAAAAGTACAAGCGAATGAGTGCGACGCCACGAAACAGAGCGGCGCGGACAGCGGCGTAGGCGGGACGGACTCGGCAGCGAACTTATGAAAAAAATATTTTAAACGTTTTAGTGTCGGTAATGGATACCGAGGCGTTTATAACAGAAATTTTAAATCGACCCCCTATATGGATGTCAGACATCCCCAACACACAACAACATACTTCCTGTTATCTTCGTATAGGTCACGAAATTCGAATTTAAATATCGATCTTTATTAAGTTCGTGCACTCCCTTTCTCATATTAAGAATATCTTGTTTTAAAAATATACTGCTTTCCAAACACAGAAGGGATAATTTTGATAACGCCATTATTTTGAGCACGTGCTGACTACCTAAATCCGTCCACCTCGGCCGCTGCCGCTCGTCGCTACTGAGAGTACGTGGCGTGTAAAACGCACCGCTTGCCGCCGCCGCGCCGCCCGCCGCGCCGCTCGCCGCTAAGACCGAAGTCGTGAATGGGCTCTTTAATGTTGTAAATTTTGGCAACATCCAAGCCAAAAAATAATAATAAGCCTTGATTATGGGATCATTCAAGCATGCATGAATCTCGTGGCACTCTGAATCTTCCAGCCATTTGCTATCGAAATAAAGACGTAATACATCCCATTGTTCAAGAATCCTTTGCACTACTGCATTTAAAGACAACCATCTAGTCTGGGCTGGCCTAAGAATTTTGTGCACATCTGCCTCAGCAAAATATTGGAACTCTTTTAACTCACTCTGCCTTTTACTACTGGATTTAAAATAGTTATAAATATTTCGCGCCATTTTTTCACAATTTAGTGGAAGCTCTTTACATGCGTCACTAGCGCAAAGATGCAGAGAATGGCAAATGCGTTTGATCACAATTATGCCTGGACAACGTTGACGAAATCGACTTGAAACTGAATTATTACATCCCATCATTGTGTTGCATCCATCAGAACCGAAACCTATGATGTTTTCCATAGGAATCCTATACTTTTGAAATGAATCAATAACATTATTAAAAAGTTTTTCGGCATTTGCGACATGATCAGTAGTTTTCTCATCGAATAATTGAATCAAATCCCAAAACCGAGTGACCACTTTACCAATTATTGGGTCAAAGTACCTGACCACTACAGCTACTGTTTTTACTACAGCAATATCTGTACTTTCGTCTATTAAAATTAAAAACATTTGTGACTTCAAGTCACTGATCAAATTTTCTTTTTCAGTTTCCCCAATACAGTTATTTATCACAGCTTGAACTTTAGTTCTTTTTATTTTAATATCTTTGACTATCTGAGAATCTGGGAACAACTTTGGTAACAAATCCGCTAAGTGATTCATGACATTATGTGATATCTTATGCTCAGCAACAAAAGCAGCTAATTTTATTTCTGTAGTCTTTAACAATTGCTTTTCATTAGTTGGCATGGATTTAAAAACACTTACTATAGACTGCTGTTTTTTAGATGTTGAAGCACTACACCTCTTTAAATTATTCACATGTTTAGTTCCTTCTTTGTGGCGTTTTATTACACTTATTTCGGCACTGAAAGATGTATTGCAAACATTGCAGGTCGCCTTCGATAAGTCCTTATTATCTTTTCTTAACCAGTTACGATATTCTTTATTCAGCAACCATTCTTCCCGAAATTTCTGCTTATAACGCTTTCTCTTAGCTGGTACTCGTGTTAGACTATCTTCTCGATCAGTAGCGCTACCGCTATCACTCTCCATCTTCTAAAATTTTCAGATCTTACACAACACAACACATGAAACTCTTACGTAATGTGAATGAAACTCGCGCGCCTGTTTGAGTGGCGCGCACTACACCGGGGGGAAAACCCGCTGCCGCGGCAAGTTGCCGCTCGGCGGGCAGACCTCCGGTGCGATCTCATGGTGGCATGGAGAGAGCGACTGTCGCAACCCCGTGCAGGGCACGCCACAATAGTGGCGGTAAGTCCCCTCTTTGAGGAGTGGCTGGAGAGGCGTCATGGCGTCCTCACCTACCGCCTGACGCAGGTCCTCACCGGACACGGAAGTTTCGGGAGGTTCCTGCACATCATCGGGCGGGAGGAAGCGCCCGGGTGTCACCATTGTGACGATCGCCCGGAGGGCACGGTGGAGCACAGTGGCGGTCTGCCCAGCTTGGGCGGAGCACCGCCGTGCCCTCGTGGAGGCGATCGGCGGCGGCGATCTCTCGCGTCCGGCCCTGGTTCAGGCCATGGTCCGGAGCGAGAGGGAATGGGAAGCGGTCACCACCTTCTGCGAAGCAGTAATGCTAGCAAAGGAGGTGGCCGGGCGTTTGAGGGAGAGAACATCTGCCCAACCCAGCCGCCGCGGGAGACGCCCAGGGCTCCGGGCGCCGCGAGACGACTTCCGGCCACCGTAGATGCGGGCCTGTGGACGGTGAGCAATGGGTAGCTCACCGTCCGTCCGTCGATTGACGACAGGCCGTGTCGACGGCGCGTTCGTGTTTCACGCGCGCCTCAAAGAGAGTCAGCAAAACAGAGGGGCTTGCCAGAGGCCGGGGTTGCGGGTTGTTCGAAAGAGATACCGCGGCCCCGGAACGTAAAGGGCAATAGAAGGAACATGGGTGGGTTTTAGTCACTACAAGTCTGACATGCCCCCCCGCTCCACCCAGAGCGGGGGAAGTCATTGGAAGATTTCCCACCCGAAAAAAAAAAAATGTGAATGAAATGTCAGTCGATTAAAATACAAATAAACTGGGTAAATTAAATAGTTCTAAGTATACATTGAAATTCAAATACATACAGTACCACCGAATTCGTTCGTGTAATATCTCTAAGCCGGTACCGCGCTATTGGTGAATTCCCGAAATATAAAACAGTGTAGTCAGTAGGAGAAAAGGAAAATACCCTAACGTAAAAAAAAATATATATCATTAAAACTCTTAAAAATAACTTTAGTAAATAGATAATCATATTTATCTACAATATTTAAAAATAAATACGTTCTTCATTGGGTATTACGGTATATTTTGCTACCGTAATTATATTCCTACGGTAGGTGGTAAATCTTTCCTGATTACGGTGTATTTACCGTAATTACGGTGCAGTTGGCAACACGCGCTCCATGCCGCGCGCGTTCGGAGCGCTTTGGATCGTCCGGTGTGGATCCGGCTACTATCCCTTCGGTAGACCATTCGTCCAAGTTCAACGTTTAACTTAAAATTAATAACAAACTATGGCAAAGACATTTTTGGGGGTAGGTAAAAAAAACAACTTAATATCAGTTAAAACATTTATTAACAGTTGATAACTATTACTAAATAACTAAAACTAAAAATATTTAAGGCTCAGACATTTCGTTGTGGTGTGGTCCGTAACAGGAAAGACAGAGTCCTACATCACAATCCGGACACATTATTTTTATGTATTTTCTGTTTTTCCCAGCACCTGACACATTTGCGCCTTTGGAGACATCCATTTGTGTTTCTATCTAGTTCTTTGGGCATATGTTTTGCTTTTTGAAGCGCAAATGTGTCAGATAAAGGGGGAAAAAATTCAAGCATTTTTTTATTTTTTTTGTATTTTTCCCTAAATGATTCTAAGGAAAGAGTACTGCTTGTACCTTTTTGGTACAAAAAAAAGTAATTCAATAGCAACATTTGTAAAATGTGAATCCCTATTTTTTTGTACCACCTTATTGATTTGTGCTCACTTTTATAATAGACCAACATTTGGTCGTGTCGATCAACACCTTTCATGTATTTATTGTATTTTATAACCATATTTGGTTTGTTGACCACACGACCACGCCTATTTTCCACTGGCGTCAGTTGGGGTGAATGCTCAGTGGAAATAGTGAGCACATCTCTCTTGTCTTTCAATTTACAGACACAAACACCTTTTCCATTGTACCTGTGAATAGTTCAGCCTTTTAAAAGTTTTTTGATAACCACAGCTTTCGGGTTATTTTTTCTTTTAGCCAGTAATGTTCCTGTGCAGTATGTTTTTTTTAATAACAAAGTTTCGGCTAACTGCACACTATTATAAAAATTGTCCATGTAGACAGAATGACCGTTATTTAAAAAGTCTTTCAAAAGTTTTAAAACTATTTTGTCTACATGGCCTTTTCCACCAACTTCAACATCTTCTGACCTTTTGTACATGTGGATTCTATGAACAAGTCCTTTTGGGTCAGCCAAAACATATACTAATTTTATACCATACTAGTGTCTTTTTTTTTAATATATTGTCGAAATACTACACGCCCTCTAAATCCAACCATTGACTCATCAATGCTTAACTCTTTTTCTGGATATGTTAATTTTTTCATAGTATCATTAAAATAATTTAGTAAATAATCAATTTTCGAATATTTAATTCTCGTAGGTAGTATTAAAAAATAGGCATCTTAATATTAATAAAAATCTGTCCCTAGACATATATTTATTCATCTGGAATTTAACTAAATAGTTTTTTTCCAGTAATCCGCTATTTTGCTCAGCCTACATAGCTGTACCGATATAAAATAGGATGCCCTAAAACGTCCACAATTCGCCGGTATTTGTATTTTACCCCTTTGTTAAGCGGATATTGGGCTTAAGTGGCCTGGACGTCAATATTTGGGCATGCATATTCGTCATTTCCGCTAGGCTGGTCATAAAATCGTCGTTAAAAAATTTCTTAAAATACTCGACAGGTCCTTTCATTGATGCCTCCGCGATCTTGATCTCGGGGGTTCCAGTAAATGCAAAATTATTTACAATCGCTGTTTCTTCGGTCCACTCTCCATCTGGAGACAAGTCACCGAAAAAAACTGTTGAGCTATAAAGGAGAAAAAACCATTATTAAAAAAAAATCAATTTAAATAATACGAATAAACAACTAGACATTAATTCTGGAGTCCTACCTGTCTGATGCGGTGGTGGAGACGCTTTCGCTGTCAGAGTTGTCGGACTCGACATCCCTCCCCGAACATTTCGCTCAAATGGCGTCTGACGTCTTCATAACTACTACGTGCCATCTAAAAACAATATTTTATGGTACATTTTGTGCCACATAATCATTAACCCCGCAAGGTTACTCTGAATTCACATTTTTGGTCTGCAAAATGCGATGTATTTACCTTTAGGAGATACCTGTTTCTTTTACAATCTACCTCTGTACTTTTGAAGAAATATAAAAAGAGCCGTGCCAGTCAAACGTTTTCAGCAGGGCGTTCGAGTAACTTGAAATATATATAACGTAAAAATGTAAAGGGAACGTACTCTATTAACACGTTAACGTAAATGTACAAGGAATGTACTCTATTAGAACATTATTGTAAATGTATAGGGAATGTCTTTTATAAACAAGTATCCGTCGTGCGTCCAAACGTCGTGCACACGCACGGCGACATTTTGAAAATACGAGCCGTGGTACCGTTAGCGCAAAAATGTTACGTACAAAATATTTCAATGTTATAATTTTCAAGTACGTTTTTTGTTCTTTTAAGTATTTTGGTGATTTTGTTTTGTTCGTAATGTTAATTTATTCTAAAAACAATATTTATTTTTTATAGACTTCAAATAAGATGAATTATGTATGTTCATTGATATCTCCGTCGATGTTATTTGTTATTCAGTGTTGCCACCTTGGATTTTTATAAAGCGCTAGGTCAAAAGTAAAATGTCGCCAGATTTCACAAACTTAAAACACGAAAAAAACACCAAATAACGCTATATTATTGCATTGAAATTATCACATTCAAGAAACCCTAATTCAAATTTAAAACGAAGGAATATGTTGTATGTATGTGCCAAAATTCGACGAAAATATTCTCTACAGCACAAAATTTATTTTAAAAATTATATTTAGAAGCAATGAAATAAAACGACATAACTATGTTGATTTGTTATTAATTTGTAACTAATCAGTACAATATGAATTAAGACTTAAGAGGAACAAGTAATACAATTGAAATTAAAATTCAAGGTTATCAAATGTTATATCTTCCATAACATCATCATAATTCACAGACGCCGAAACTACTGCCGATGACGTCGACGTCGATGCAGATGTTGTTGCTTGTGGTTGATTTTTAAAAGCGTACTTAGTGTTTTTTCCAATAGCTGCAATGACATCGCTTGGTAATTCATAATTGTAACATTTTGCATCCCTAACTTTTAATCTATTTCTGATAAAAAATATCGCATTTAGAAGAGGACCAGCCATCTTGTTCCGTAGTTTATTTTTTACGATGTTCATGACACTGAAAATTCTTTCGATACCTGCATTAGATTGGGGTAAAGATAACGATGATATGGCAAGATCAACTAGTTCTGCAAAGTCATTTATACCCGCTGCGTTTCGGTAATCATCTACCTCAACCCAAAATTTTATAACATCGTTTGTATTTTTGCATTAGATAATACAGATATTGTGCCACTGATTCAATATCTTGTCAAAGTCACTAGCAGTATACCCAAGTTCTTTAGCTAGTTCCGAAATGGAATTGTCCTTACTTATACTTTGGCGGAGTATTATCTCTGGGTCTAATTTTGACATCGATTCCAGCACATTATAATTGGTAGGCAGTCTTGTAGTTGAATTTCCTTGGCTTTTTTTTTTTTTTTTTTTTTTTTCGGGTGGGAAATCATCCAGTGACTTCCCCCGCTCTGGGTGGAGCGGGGGGGCATGTCAGACTTGTACTGACTAAAACCCACCCATGTTCCTTCTATTGCCCTTTACGTTCCGGGGCCGCGGTATCTCTTTCGAACAACCCGCAACCCCGGCAGGCGGAGGCTCTGGCAAGCCCCTCTGCTTTGCTGACTCTCTTTGAGGCGCGCGTGAAACACGAACGCGCCGTCGACACGGCCTGTCGTCAATCGACGGACGGACGGTGAGCTACCCATTGCTCACCGTCCACAGGCCCGCATCTACGGTGGCCGGAAGTCGTCTCGCGGCGCCCGGAGCCCTGGGCGTCTCCCGCGGCGGCTGGGCTGGGCAGATGTTCTCTCCCTCAAACGCCCGGCCACCTCCTTCGCTAGCATTACTGCTTCGCAGAAGGTGGTGACCGCTTCCCATTCCCTCTCGCTCCGGACCATGGCCTGAACCAGGGCCGGACGCGAGAGATCGCCGCCGCCGATCGCCTCCACGAGGGCACGGCGGTGCTCCGCCCAAGCTGGGCAGACCTTCACTGTGTGCTCCACCGTGTCCTCCGGGCGATCGTCACAATGGTGACACCCGGGCGTTTCCTCCCGCCCGATTATGTGCAGGAACCTCCCGAAACTTCCGTGTCCGGTGAGGACCTGCGTTAGGCAATTTCCTTGGCTAGCTTCACATTAAACTCAATACAGCGACGTTTTATGACTGATATAGTTTCAGCTGTTAACGATGTTTTTTCATGCTCCGATTCAAAGAGGTAGCCCATGTATGGGACCGGGTTAAGGTTACGGTCGATATCAATATTTAAAAAATCCTTATCTGTAATAGCTGCATTCGGTAACAGTATCCTGTTGCAAACTGAACGTAATAGTGTAATCAGCACATTTAATAATTTAAGAGGATTTGCACTTTCGCTTTCAAAGCTTTTTAATGCGATCTGCACATCGTTTAGTACACTTTTCAATAATAGCAAATATAAATAACTTGATTCATCCTTGTATATAGAATATAATAGATCTGCAGTGTAACATCGATCTCTCATAAGCCCACAATGTAAAGTCAGTTCTTTCCACTGTGCCAGAATTCTTTGCACCGCCGGTTCAATGGATAACCAGCGTGTGTCACATACCTGCAAAATTTTTAAAGGTGCTTCACCACAATTAATAGTTTCGTAAATTTCATGATATTCATTTTTACGTTTTGTAGAGTGGGCAAACCAATTGTACGTTTCTCTAATCAAGAATTCAATATTTCTTGGTAGCGTATGTTCTGAAGCGTGAGATACAGCAAGTTGTAAAGAGTGGCAAGTGCATCTGATAAGAATTAAATTAGGTATGTAATTTTTCAAGATTTTATACACTCCATTATTAACCTTCTAACCGCCCGACTTCAAAACAGTTGGCGTGCCTTGGCGCACGCCAACTGTTTCGCCCGGCATAGTGAATCGAAAATTAAATACCTACAAGAAAGAGGGATGTGCGATACTTAACTTTGCGATGTCGATATTTCGTTTTAATAACGACATTGCATTTGCGAGCATGGTTAACTAACAACTACATCTCACCAAGCTAAGTTTGCACCTCGCGTCGTTTACGTCACACTGACATTTAGGTACGGGCTGCAAAAAAGGATTCACTATGATGAAAAGTAAACAAATGTTTTTTAGTTTGTATTTATTGTTTTTAACATTACATTATATATAGGTACCTACCTACTTGAATACTACCTACTTACCTTACAACCACAATCACAATAATTTGTATCACACTAATTAACAACAAACATAAAAATAAAAATTTTACTTGACAATGTCATTATCAGTTTACCTATTGACTTAGATGTAACGATTATCACAATCACAATATTTGGACAATGGGCAAAATTGTATGGAGCTTGTCCCATCGGCGGCCACATCTGTACTATTTATTTTCTAGTAGCCAATTATGTATACAATAAGACTACAAAAGACTGTTTCTGTAAGTTCCTTGGATAAAAAGTTATCATAGGTGGATTATATTAAAAAAAAAACTAATTAAATCATTTAAAAGAATGATTACAGTTTGTATCTTAAATACAATATTTTGTACACCTCGTGATGATGTTACATTGATATAATAATGAATTTTAAGTACATTATAATGATATGACTTGTTATTATATACGTAATATACAAATATAAGATAATGATAGCTTAAATAAAACTAAAGGTTTGTTAAATACGTTGATTTATTAAAATAAAAACATTATACCAGATTACAATAATACAATATTACTTAATAACTACAATAATTATTGGACTTTAATCGTCATCAACAATTATTTCATTTAAAAAATCAGCTGGCAAAAGAATGTCTTCCTCTTGGTTTCTCGCCCACCCTAAGTACCAAACTATACACATTATGTGGGCGCAGCAACCCAGCGTGCGTTTACCGCTAAGGCAACTGCAATAATAGTTTTCTATAGCCTCCCTACCATTTTTCTGCCTGTCTATAAGAATAATAAATTCTAGACCGCGCATGTCGTGATTGTATTCGGCAGCGGAGAAGCCAAACATTTGTAGCTGTAATACCGTATTCGACTAGACCTGTACATTGGGTATCTCTATACACTTCTATATTATATAGGCCTTGTCGCACATGCTCCGCATAATAGCTGCGAGCTAACTTCACTTGATAGGTGCCAAGTGCAAAAATAAATAAATCGTCCTCGGTCAGCGACGGAAAATCACTTAAGTTAGGTTGGTTACCAGTAATACTATCAAAGCTAGCCCGTCGACGATTTAAGTTGTTGCCTAGGACATACTCTGCTAGGTGATTTGGTTGGTTCAATCGTTGGTTTATTATTGTTATAAATGTTTCTGCGTGTACACTATCACGTAATGGTTCTCTGCATGCGTTCAATAACGCAGCGGCTATTTTAAAATCCTTCATCATATGGGGCAAGGCACGATTAAAAAAATCTTGCCGAAATAACTTGAAGTCGCGTTTAAACCAACCATTTATAACTTCGATAACCCAGCGGCATATGGTAACCAACCTAGACTTATTAGCTTGCTCTGTCGTTAATTGATCTTCGTTGCGATTTTTTGTTTTTGGCAAGTGCGCTTCATATCCACAGGCATGTAAATCGTCGATTACGTCGCGAAATCCACGGTCTAAGATGAACACATCCGCTTGTCTAAAAAACCAATGAATACTGCCTTCTTCGTCTTCGATCATATTTTTTAGGATTTGTGCATCCGACTCTGTAGCTGCATATGGCCCAAATGCATCTATTATATGACCATCGCAGCATACTATTAAAAATGGTTTCAATAAATTCGTGAATTTGTGTAGACTATATGATCGCCTTTGGAATAAATGGTTTGTGGACTTTTGAATGTAGATATAAGTGGCGTCTGCTATCACAATTGCCTTTCTATCTGAGGGTTCTGCATTTGGATTTCCAAAAACAGCATTTGGCACTTGAAGATTTCGATCAGCTATGTCCCTTCTGTCAATATGGTCGTAACCCAGATGTCGAGGAACGAAGTCCAAAAAAAGGGAATCCCTGGCTAACTTAAGATGTCTTTCAAGGGTTCGCCGGCTCATGTTGAAAAGTGATGCCAGCCTTTCGTTTGCTTCACCACTTCGCAGCTTCATTAGGTAACAGGCTAATGTTGTGTTCGGCCGAGTTGATACGTTCGACAATGACGGGGTTTGTTCCAAAATATTCATAAATTGTTCTCGACTGACACCCAATCGAATGTATATTTCATTTATGTCCATGTCATCTATGTGATCAAAATCCAATATAGATCCTCGAAGCACTGCTATTTTCATGAGGCTCATGATATGCAAAAAATGTGTGGCATTGAAATCGTGGAGCAAGTTAGGGCTGTCAATTATTTGATCCCAATTGTTGGATTCCAAATGTTGAACGCAAACTCTTGCGCTATTGGGAATATAAAAGTTAAAATGAATTAAAAATGTTACTTTCAGATTATCCGGAATTCTTCGGAGTAACGTTCGTCTGCAGTTTTCAAATATACAACGCGTAGCTGTATTAGGGAGTCTTGAATATTCTTCGATTTGTAATGCACATTCATGTGGTTGCGTATTTTCATTAGGTTGCGCAGCTCTTTCTGCCCGTTGCCAGCATGGTCGACAAATATACTCCTGGCCGTTGTATTCTAGCTGAAGATGAGAATATTACAATTAGTTAAACTGCATAGCTTAAATGGTTTCACAAAACTGTCGATATGAAATACTTAGTTACTCTTCTAAATAAAAAAAAAACCGTTAAAGATAAACAGTATTCTTTTTCTAAATACGTATATAATATAATACCAGTAAAAACGCTTCATAACGATACTTTTTAAAGTGAGAAACTACCAGTTCCTGACATGACAAATAAGACATAATGATTTAGTTTGACTTACCTGACGTTCAGGAGTAACAGCTTCAATAATATATTGGGCTACAACGGGATTGTCTTCAAACCGAGCGTGTGTTATCTCGTATCTTCTTCTGTTTATCACAGATCGATTACACAAAACACACATTTGACGGTTATCAGCCATAGTTATAGGAATACAATTCACAAAGTCCAGTAAAACAAGCATAAGTCACCAAGTTAGATATCAACAAGTCCGAGATACAAGCCAGAGTCGAAAGAGATGGTCAAACAAAAATAATCGCACAGTACTCAACGAAACAAATGTCAACGATGGACTGCACTGTGCTCGCGGACCTGACGTAAATCCTCGGGTGTTGTGTGGGAGCCGCACTCGTCGCTGATTGGTCACACGAAGCAGGTAGAATTGGTTGGTCTGATTTTAACAATGGTTCCTAGAATTGAAAACAAAAGCCGCCATTTTTCTTTGAAAGCGGTGTAATCCTGGTATGGTTTACGATCAGCCCAGTGCATATTAGCGGATAAAAGGCATGATAACAAAGGTATTGAATATGCATACGTTTGTAAAATAAGCAAAACGCAAAGGTTTTTCGTATGTTTTGTGATGAAAAACAAAAAATGCTGAATGATAAAAATATGAAAATTCATTAAAATAGTATTTAACCCATATCTTTTTTCTCAAATGATATTTAATCATACTGCTTGAACAATATTTGTTCTACAAGCATTCACCTTTCAAATTACACTAGTTTTATTAATGGCCGCTAATGGGCCAGGACGCCCATTGTTCTTTGTATAACACTAATTTCAATAAAATCAGTCAACTAATCACAGATAAAATTTCTTATTAATAAAATCAGTCAAATAATCACAGATAAAATTTCTTATTACTAAAATCAGTCTAACAATCAGAGGTAAGATTTTTCAATAATAGTATGATCCGTCGAAAAATTATTTATGCTCGCTATCGACGAGGTGAATTATTGACGAGACCACATTTGTGTAACATTCGATAAACTTATTTTTACGAGTTTCATCGCCAACAAAATAATTGCCCGCTAAAATTTTGGCACTTTCTTTGATTGGATTATCAATTTGCTCGTATTGTGTACTTGCATTTGTTGTTTTGACTAAAGTTTGTGTCGCCGTAGATCTATATAAATCTGGCGTACTATCAGAACTTCTCAAATGCGACTGACCCTCATTTAAATAAACCATATACTCGTCGTTGGTCAGCGTTGATTGAATGTTAACATCTTGGCTACAGTCTACTACTTCGTCTACTTCGTCTTGGCTATAGTGAAAGGGAGCCAAAATTGACTGGCTCTCTTCAAACTTCCCTATAAAACAAATCAAACATGAGTTTTTGTAATTATATCACCATTTACATGGAATACGTTTCGAAGACCACTTACTTTTGGACCCCATCTTGATATTAAAAAATTGTGAAATGTTCACTTGATTTTACAAACGTCGTGCCACAAACAGTCGTCACTGTCGAATACGGAATAATGGATATTGTCGAGTATCGACAACGTCAAGCTGGCCATAGACATAGTAGACTAAACGCAAAAATAGTGATGTGGGATTACGATACCGATTGTTTTGTAGAATTGTGGTACTCAACAGCACATGGATCACAGATAAACTTTGCATTTTTGGCACATAAAACGAGTCTCAGACCGTTTTCTTTTTGCTGCGCACATTTTGCATCGCTGTCTTTTGCCGGTTAGTATTCTAACAGGAAAATGCTCTAAGGCACTATTATGTAAAAAACGATTAGGGTCAAGGATGCCGCGCGAAGATGACTGTTTAGTTAAAGAACATTATATTTTTCTATTATTTGTCTGATAACGTTTAATTGGAAGTCAGCTAAACTATGATTTTGTTTATTTTTAATCACTTTAATCAAATAAGTAAAAACATGTCAAACATGTGAAACCCAAGCTTTTTATGCCATTTTTTTGATTTTCTTATACAGCCTAATGTGCTAGTCATCATATCAAAAGTGTCAACCGACCCCATATTTTTTGTGTAGTCTACCACACACTGTGGTTTCATTTTGGGTAGCCCAGTTGAGTAGTCTACATTGTCGGATGGTATTATTTTGTCATCGTGCTTTGTAGACAACATTAATATCGGTTTCTTATCTTGCCATTTTAGGGCTAAGAGGGGAGGAGACGAGTAAGCGGCTATTTCTCCACGTTTCAGTTTTTGGAATTTCGGCATCCCTTTTCTACTTGATCTTACGGTACCACATGCATAAGTCGCCCTTTCTTTTAAATATGTATATAAAAAGCTGAGGACTGGAATACCAGTTATCTACATACAACTCTCGGTTGCAAAAATAGTAGTCTTTCAAAAGTTCAGTCACAACTGATCCAGTTAAGCCTAAATTTGGTACGGTCTCTATTTCTGTTTCCGATCCACAGTACACTATAAAATCCACGATATAACCGGTTTCGACATCACATAAAACAAATAGCTTAATGACAAATCTATTACGTTTTTTAGGTAAATATTGTTTTATAATTAGGCGACCTTTAAAACGCACAATACTTTCATCAATGCACATTTTTTTACCCGGGATAAATGTTGTTTTGAAAGTTTCACGAGCGTGGTCAATCATCATTTTTATTTTGTGCAATCTCGGTACACAACTTGTCCCTGCAGGTGCTTCACAAAAAGATAACATTGCAAGAATTGAGCAATATCTATTTCGAAACATAGTATTACTGAACACCGTACTATGTAATAACGGGTCTGTAGACCAGTGTTCTTCAATTGTTATTCTTTTGTTTCTAGTGAAAAGCATTGTTACTGCTAGGAAAATGTAAAGATCGTCAATAGTCACGTCGCGCCATTGTTGTAGTCTTGAATATATTCTGAGATCAGTATGTCTTACGAAGTGTTGATGATATTTATTCGTACAATTGGCTATTTTCTGTAACAAGTCTTTGCTACAAAAATGTTCGAAAAATTCGAATTCCGTGGAGGTATCATCTAATTTGACAGCAGGCGACAGTCCACAAACAAAGTCGTCGAATTCTTCTAACATTGGGGTAGCAATTTGCGTTGTCCAATTAGTGGTTGTGACATTGTTTCCTTGAATCTGAAATAATACAAAAAAAAAATTGTAGAGTAATAAAAATACATCGGTCTCCAAGGTAGGAAATTTGAATGGCCTACAAAAGCAAAATTAGCAGTGCGATTCAGTGCGGTGTGTGGCAGCGCGGCGGCACGCACAAAATAAACTCTACCTATGTATCTACGAGCGAGTCAGCGAGCCCACACGTGACTCGCGCTTCAACCAGTCAGAATCACCGTTCCAGAGTGGCCACGCGCGCATTCTCATCGCACGGCGCGCTCTCGCCATCTCACTCTCTCTAATTAAGTTTAAAATTTCCATTCAAACATCACCACCATACTACACATTAAATTAAAATACATATAACTAGATAAGTAATAAAAAAAAATTACCTCTACATCAATGTCAAACTCTTCGCCTGATAAAAATTCTTCATTTTCATCGCCTTCTAGAATTCTTATTAACTCTTCAGTAGTCGTCATGATAAATTTCTATCATGTACATTTATCGACATACTAACGTAAAACTTCATGCAAAAGCACAACACTGATGGAAAATTCCAGAAGTCGGCACTCGTTTATGACGTAAGAAGCGGTCGTCTTTATCCGACCGTAGCGCAGGGCGTACTAACAAAGTAAGTTTCGGAACATGTAGGCTAGGGATGGGAACCATCAATTCAATAGCTGACATTTCATTAGTAAATTTACTTAATTTTAAAGGAATTAAATGAAATACTCACAAATATTTGTAAAAAAATGTTTAATTTTCAATTGCTGTATTTGTTTTAAAGTTAATTAGTCAGTATAACGAGAAATATTTTAATTTATGTTTATTTTTGTATCGGTAAATCTTGGCATATTATGTCCCGTCCCTCAGGTCGGATTTTGTCGTCATGGGCGTTGCACATCAATACAATTTTCTAAAAATAATGTTAGTAATTTATCTAACTTTGGACATTATTTTTAGGACTTTTAATTGAGAGACTAAAGTGTATTAAACTGTAAATGATTACTTAGTTAACTATTTACCTAATATAAACATATTTTTGATAGAACACAGCGTAATTAAATAAAAAAGCTGATTAAACGAGCAGTGATATTTTGGTCGTAAAAATACGACTCTGGCGAAATGGGCCCGAAAATATTTGTCGGATTATTCCGACGTAGGCGGTTAAAAGGTTAATTCCAGTCATGACTGACGCATTGTCTGTTCCCAATCCAATCATTTTATTTTTATTTAATCCATATTTTTGTAAGCAAGAAAGAAGGGCTTTAACAATACCAACTGCATCGCTGATTTCAAGTTGTTCTAGAGCCAGAAACGAAGAAACTACTTTTTTTAGTTTTCTACTGAAATACCTGATTACAATACTAAGTTGCTTGCTCGTGCTGATGTCAGTTGATTCATCAATGATAAGAATATCTTAAGAATATCTTCAGTAAAATGTGGTGCCAAGACATTTTTAATAACTTCAGTACACTTAGTACGATGCATTTTTAAGTCGTCCGTTGCTTTTGAGTCAGGGAAAGCCAATTTCACTTAAGGTGTGTCCAAACACGGCATGCAAGGTGCGCGGCATTCGCGGGACACAAATTTGCCGCGCAACTAGTTTAGACCTTCTGCGCGGTAATGCTGTGCGGCATGTCCGAGACACGCCGCGTTCTTTATTTCGTATTCAAACCACAATGAAAGCGGCTGCGTGTGTTGTTGTTCTGCTTATTATTCGTAAATTACGTAAAAGAAGGAATAGAAGAAAGTGTATTAGACAAAGGCAGTGTTGGATGCGACCACTCTTTCAACAGAGGACAAAGAATCTGGAAGTGATCTATTACGAAATCAACTACCGAACGCCACACTTTTTAAGATTATCTTTGGAAGAATTCAAACACATACATACATTGGTAGAACCATTTATAAAAAAAAATGGATACTTACTGGCGAACGGCAACAACGTCGAAGGAGAGACTTGCAATAACGTTACGATATTTGGCTACAGGAGACTCCTATTCCAGCCTACAATACACGTTTCACGTATCAAAGCAAACAATATCAACAATAATTCCAGAAGTGTGCGATGCCATAGTGAGAACTCTTAAGGAAATGGTACAGGTAAATAATTATGAACTTTCTTACTTATATTATTTTTATTATTTGGCGAAATATTTTAAACTACAGATTGTTATTTTTTTTTATTTATTTTCATAATTAAGTAGTAATTAAAAAACAACACAATCATCATTCATTAATCACAGTTGCTCTCAACTAATTCACAATATTAATCTACATCCGTGTCTTAATCGTGAATCAATTGTGTAAGGCCAGTACCCATGTTACTAGAAGATGATGAGTCAAGATCGGTAAACTGTGAAGTGAAATATCCTCGTCTGTTTTCAGCGTTATATTCTTGTAGTGATGATTGATTGAGGCGCTCCATATCAGCTTCGTATAGTATAGTATTTATTGAATGTTTAACTCTCGTAAACATAGTGGCATCATATTTTCTTAGTTCGGCTGCTATGTGCATGCCAAAAGCAACGTAAGGATCATTACTATTACTGTCATTTTGTTTTCGCATTACTTCTAATGCTTCTTCTAACATTTGATTTTCAGCATCATACTCTGACTCTTGGTATGTCCTCTTGTTAGCTGGCTTTTCTTTTCTTGACGACTTCTTGGTAATTGTATCTTGGTCTCGAGTGCCTTGTTCCGAAGTTCCTGGTTGCGAAGTGCCTTGTTCTGAAATGCCTTGTTCCGGAATAGCTTGTTCTGTACTACCCGGCTCTGAGGGTGACCCACAATCCTGAAACAAAAATAACGAAATAAATAAAACGATATATTTTTTTCAGCTACCAGTATCAGAGCAAGATTGGAAAGCAGTATCTAAAGACTTCGAGGAAAAATGGAAATTTCCGCACACCATTGGGGCGTTAGATGGAAAACACATAACTATACAAGCTCCTTTTCGTAGCGGCACTGAATATTTTAATTATAAAAAGTTCTTTAGCATCGTGCTATTAGCATTAGTAGACTCAAACTACAATTTTATGTATGTTAACATAGGAAGCCAAGGTCGAATTTCAGATGGAGGAGTTTATAAACATTCCGAATTGTATCGAAAGCTAGAAAATAATCAACTTAATGTACCAGCACCAGAAATTTTACAAATACCCTACATAACTAAGATACCATATGTAATATTAGGAGATCAAGCTTTTGCATTGAGCACACATTTGATGACACCATTTGCAGGAATTCATCCAAAAGGGTCAAAAGAAAAAATTTTCAACTATAGACTATCAAAAGCACGCCGAGTAGTAGAAAATGCTTTTGGAATCTTGTCGGCAAACATCACTCGCTGCCCAACCGCCACCGCGTACGGACGTGCTACCTGCTCGCCCCGCCGCTATTGTGTTGTGTCAGTGCTCGCCGATTCGTCACGCTCGCGTGACGTCATCCGTAGTCTCGGACTACGCCCGCAACAATTGCTGTCTTTTTCAAGACAGCTCTTGTTACAGTATTTCTCTTTTGGAGATTGTGTCAAACGTTATACTTGCCCCTTCTGGGAAAATCCACAGTTTCGTGGTTCTTGGTGGAAACCTTTCGGTGCCAACGAAGCCAAGAGGTGTTGACCCGATACACCGAGTCTACCCCCTTCAGGGGTGACCAAAATTGGAAGGGCACTGAACACACGGCCTTGGGGGATCTCCTAGTCGCGCCCAGTTGCTTAACCCCTTTCTCTTCCAGCATTCACCCGGGTCGTCTGGGTGTGTCAACCCCAGCGCCCCGGACCGGTCTTACGACCCTAGGGCCCCGCTGCTCAATAAGACTAGCAGCGGGTTTACAAGCTTAGGGCACACCATAGGTACTCACCTCCCTGTCATACACAATCCCGACAGGGGGGCTACACACCCCCGGGCCCACCCACCCGGGGAGTTAGGATTTTTAGGGCCTTAGGTGAGCTTCACTCATGCCGGTTAACTTTTAACCGCCTTAGGGCTATTTTTTCATTATGGCGTCGGAGAACGCCATATTGGCGTTTCTTCAACGCTTGTTCAAGGATTTGCCTCATTTAGAGGCGAAATATGGCGCCGAACTCGCAGCACTGGAGCGCAATTCCATTGCGCAGTTCAGTGACTGTCTCGACAGCCCGCTCTCACCGCCGCCTGCCGACAAAGGCAGGCCACTTAGCGAGCTAATCCCGCCGCCGGTGACTCGCCCTTTGTCCGGGCCGACAAAGGGTTCTGAGAAACCGGACCCCGTGAAATCCATTGTTCGCAGTACAATGGTACCGACAAAGGGTTCCGAGAAATCGGACCCCGATAATTCCATTGTTCGTGGAACAATGGCGCCGACACAGGTGTCGTCCGCACCTGAAATTATGGACACGTCATGCCCGGTATCCGATTCCGAGCATGCCGAATTCTCGGACATCACGTCGACATCTGAAGACGAGTACCAACTCGTCGGAAAGGGAAAGAGGAAGAAGGGCAAAAGCTCACAGGCCACCAAGGCCAAAAAAGCTGCCGATGCGCCCACCTGCCCTCCCTCTCCCCTCCCCTCGACCTCCGTCGCCGCTGCTCATACCAGCCGGCCAGCTAGCCCTAGCGTTGCCCCCGCTGCGACTTCAGCTAAAAAGCTGAAACCTCCTCCTCCGGTCTTTCTTCAAGAGAAAGCCAAATGGACCGACGTGTCCAAGTTGTGTCTGGCTCACAAGATCCAGTACACAAAGGCCACCAACACCCAGCAGGGTATTAAAATAACAGTCCCGTCCGCTTCTGATTACAGGGAGCTGATCCGTCAACTGCGTGGAAGGAACATCGCCTTCCACACCTACACCCTCCCAGAGGAAGCGCCCACCCGTGTGGTGATCAGGCGCGTCCCGAAGGAGATCCCGTCAACCGACATCTTAGAAGACCTCAAGGCCCAGGACATCCCGGTCTTGGCCGTCCACCGCCTTCACAAAGCGAGAGGAGGCGAACAGTACGACATGGTATTGGTCGTCTGCGAACCAGTGGAGGGTCATCATCCCATTTTTAAAATCCGTTCCGTCTGCTCGCTTACAGGCATAGCAGTCGAGAAACCGTACAGGTCCCACGTCATCGGTCAGTGCCACCGATGCCAACTTTACGGGCACAGTCAGAGGAACTGCTACGCGCCTCACAGGTGCGTCAAGTGCCTGGGCGACCACGGCACTGCTGACTGCCCACGACCGAAAGACATCGCTCTCTGCACAGAGCCACCCAGCTGTGTGCTATGCGGCCAGTCCGGGCACCCGGCTAACTACCGAGGCTGCCCCAAAGCGCCCAAACCATCCTCCTCGAAGTTGGCGAAGCGTGCCCACGCCCGCCAGCAACGTGAAAGCCCCTCTGTGAGGTTTCCCTCCTCGCAGATGCCAGAGCGCCTCAGTCCACAGAGGCCCATCCCATGGACTCAGCAGAGCCACCAGCGAGCGTTCCCAGCTCTCGCTCAGGCTAAGTCCAACACCATTCCCGGGCTCTTAGATGCCCCCGTCCCTCCGCCAATTACTCGCGAAATCGTTCCCGCGCCCTCTCAACCCGCGCTCTCTCAACTCGCGCCCCCCCGTCCCGTGGCCTCCGGCGCCGCGGTCGGAAACGGTAGAAGGAACTACGAGATCATCACCAAGGCCTTTAGTGCTTTTGTCACCGCAGAAGCCGACCGTATGGCAGACGAAATCGAAGCTGCCAATGGTGATGCCGCAACTTTGTCACGCATCTGGGAGTCATATCCCACGATCCTCTCGAACCTCCGAGAACTTACTTTTAATAAACCTCTCAATGGCTAACAAAAATTTAAGTTGCTTCAAACCCCGTTCCCTCAAGTTAGGTTATTTTAACGCCAACGGCATTAGAGACCAACGTGATGAGATCGCCTCGTTTTTGCGCGACCATCAAATAGATATTCTCCTCATCCAGGAAACCTTCCTCAAGCCTTACCATCGCGGCCCGAGAATTGCCAACTATCGCGTAGTTCGCAACGATCGGTCGCGCTGCCACAAAGGCGGTACGTTAATTTATTACAAGAAGGAATTGCACTGCATCCCTCTAGATCCTCCTCCCTTAAAGTCTCTCCTCGAGGTATCCATTTGTCGGCTTGGTATGACCGGTCACCAGCCTATCTCCATCGTTTCCGCGTACATTCCCCCCGCTAGTTCATCAGAGGATCATACACCTCTCATGGGCGACCTGACTTCCCTATTCGGCTTGAGTGACTCCGTTATCATAGCGGGTGATCTCAACGCCAAGCACCCCGCCTGGAATAGTTCGACGACCAATCCCAGAGGAAGAGCCCTCTTCAACTTAGGTGACAGACTTAACTTTGACCCCATCGCGCCTATGGAACCCACCCACTTTCCCCACGACCCCGCGCACCGCGCCGACGTTCTCGACTTAGCGCTTCTCAAAAATATCAACCTTAGGTTGCATACCATTGAGACGATTCACGAGCTAGACTCCGATCACCGCCCAGTTTTTCTCCACTTAGTTCCTCGCTCGGGCCCTTCTGACCCCAGCCAGCCCAAACCTGCCCAAGTCCAAGTGATAACTGACTGGAAGAAAGTCAGCGAAAAGCTGAACTCCGCCACGTCACCTCACCTGGACGCCATCCCCGATCACATAGTTTCGGCCGCAGACACGACGGCCGCTATCGACTCGTTTACAGAGCACGTTCAATCCATACTAAAGGATTGTTCACGGGAAGTCCCAGCAATGAGTGATCATCGCTGGCGTCTACCCGCTGACGTACGTGATCTGATAACCGAGAAGAACGCGGCCATTCGTGCCTACAGCCATTTTCCCTGCGACGCGAACAAGGCTCACATGCGCTCATTAGGCCTCTGCCTCGAATCTCGCGGGCAGCGGGGCGGCGGCGGCGGCGGCGCGGGAGCGGCAGGATCTTACGCGTATAATCAAATGGACCGGCCCTCGAATACAGCGGTGCAGGAGCGGCGCGGGGGCGGGCAACGAGCGGTGCACTCCAGTCAAGCGTAGACCGCCCGCGTTGCGCGTCTGCATTGTAGGTATAGTGTTGTACATTTTTTTTGTGACGTATCAAAATGTCTTCGAATTAGCTCTTGCAGCTAATTATTTCGGCAATCTTTGAGAGGACACCCATATGGAACAGCAAAGATGTGAAACATAAAAATAGAAGAATAATTAACCAATTATGGGAAGAAATAAAAACGAACTGAATGTTAAAGTTAAAGTCTGTTCTTCATAATTTCGATAAAACTCGCCATTTATTTTCCTTGCCCTATAGTAGGGATCCACTTCTTCTTTTGCCCACAATAAATCGAGCGTTAGGAATAAATTTGAATCAAAAAGATGTCGCCGTTTTCCAGACATTTCGTTCGCGAATAAAAACAAATATCTCGACAACACAACCACGAACACAACACTACACCGCTATAGTGCCGCGCGATCTGCCCGCTAGTTTGGAGAACAGGTATGCGTTGCCCGCCCCGCTGCCGCGCCGCCGCCGCCGCCGCCCCGCTGCCCGCAAAATTCGAGGCAGAGGCCTTACAGCGTGCTGTAAGGAAACGCACTAGCGAGCATCGTTCGAATCGTTGGGACAATGAGCTCAGCGAACCTGAACCCACCCACCAAGCCTTTTGGCAACTACAGAGAAGAATGCGCGCCACCGAGGAGGCTTCGATGCCCCCGCTCATTCGTCCGGACAAAAGCGTCGCATTCGATGACTCTGAAAAGGCAGAATGCCTAGCAGACAGTTTGGAGTCCCAGTGCTCCCCTAGCACACAACCGGTCATCAAGCGTCACCTCGACAAGGTGAACGCTGAAGTAGAACGTAGAGCTGCCCTACCTCCCGTAGAAGACCCCGATGATCCTCTGCCCCTAGTCACGCCCGACGAAGTGCAAGACATCATCAAAAGGCTTCAACCACGGAAAGCTCCCGGCTCCAACGGTATCACCAATAGGGTAATTAAACTCCTCCCCGCTCAGCTCATCATCCTTTTGGCGGCCATCTTCAATGGCGCCTTGAGCAACAACTTTTTCCCCCAGGTATGGAAAGAGGCCACTGTTATCGGTATCCCCAAGCCAGGCAAGCCCAAGTCTGAGCCCACGAGCTACCGACCCATCAGTCTCCTGAACGCACTCGGCAAAATCTATGAGAGACTTATTTATAAGCGACTCAGAGATTTCGCCGAGACTAAGAGTCTCATTCCCAACGAGCAATTCGGCTTCAGGACCGAACATTCGTGTATCCAACAGGTCCACCGCATCGTCGAACACATGAGCGCTGGCTTCCAGCGCGGGGCGATGACGGGCGTACTATTCTTCGACATAGCGAAAGCTTTCGACAAAGTCTGGCACAACGGCTTATTATACAAGCTGTACTCACTAGGAGTGCCGGACCGTCTCGTGCTCATCTTACGGGACTTTTTGTCGAACCGCACCTTCCGCTATCGCATAGGGGCCTCATTTTCTTCCCCTCATCCTATTAGGGCCGGTGTCCCTCAGGGTTCCGTCTTATCCCCCCTCGTCTTCACGCTGTTCACTAGCGATATTCCCAAGAGCAAAAATGCTCAGTTAGCGCTGTTCGCGGATGACACGGCCATTTATCATACTGGCCGCTGTACAAACGCTATCGCCCGTACCCACCCTCCAGACCTCAGCCGACGTCCTAGGCGCTTGGTTCAGGAAATGGAGAATCGAGGTGAATCCCGGTAAAAGTCAGGCGGTTATTTACTCCAAACCGCGCAAAAATCCTCCGATCCCCAGTCCGATCGCTATGTACGGCAAGCCTATCCCCTGGGAGAAGCAAGCCAAATACTTAGGTGTCATTCTAGACAGTCACTTGTCCTTCGCGGCTCATATCAAAGCGGCTCGTTCGCGCGCTGCCTTTGCTATGGGTAGGCTTCACTTTTTAATTCAGGCAAAAAGCAAATTGTCACTCAAGTGCAAATTGCGTTTATACACCGCGGTCATCCGTCCCATCATGACATACGCATGTGTCGTGTTCGCCCACTCCAACCCGCGTAGCCTTCATAAGATGCAGGTCTTGCAAAACCGATTCCTTCGTAAAATCACGGGAGCCCCTTTTTACGTCCGTAACGATAGTCTTCACTTAGACTTAAGAATCCCCACCGTCGTTCAATTCATGAAGCGCCTTACCAAGCGCTTCTTTGACTCCGCGTTAAAACATCGCAACCCCCTTATCGCATCGGCCGCTCGATACGATCCCTCGCGAATAAGTAAAATTCGTCGTCCCCGTCATACCCTCGTCACTCCTGACGATGCTACAACCCTGCTTCAGGAGAGCAGCAGGGAGACTAGCACCCTTCGAAAATTCAGACGCAAAGCGCCGTCATTCCGTCCTCGCCGACGAGGCCCGTCGCGACGTCCCGGTAATTGTCCCACCCGTCCCTTGCAAGAGCCAGCCCGCGCTGCTGAGCCAGTAAGTCCAAATCAGCCCTTAAATAATATCACTCAGATCCAGCTTGTCCCTTGCTGTCCCTCAGCGACGCCCTAAGCCGAGGCTCGTACCCCACAGGGGGTGCCCTTAGCGTGTAGTCGCTTAGTTTATAAGTTTTTACCCTGGCTGGAGGTCTTAATTTTTAAGGCATCCACAGGATTCGCCCGGTTAAGCAGACGACAACCTCCTTGGTTGAACTGCGAGATGCCATTCCAAAAAAAAAAAAAAAAAACAGAACACGTACGATTCAGTAAATAATGGTAAATTGTCGAATTGCTGCCCGAATAAACGGTGAAATCTATGTGCAGTTTAATTGTGAGTCAAGAACACTTCAAATAAAACACAAGAACCAACAGGAAAACACTCATTTAATACAGTCCACTACAGTATTAAAATTACAGAACAATTCCTGCTGATCCTTTTCCTTCATGTTGGCGTAAAGGCGCGTACGCACGTACGAACACGAACATAGCGAACACAAACACCAGACCCGAACATTTGGTTCGTACGTATGGACGGCATATTCGAACACGAACGCAAACATAGTTCGAGTCGAGTTCGCGAACAACAGTCGTGAACTCTATCTTAGTAGCCATGACGGCGCCGTTGGAAGTGGTCGATTGTGAAGTCTTCGAACACCGTCCATACAGAACACACTACAAGGATCGCCGCGAACATGTTTGACGAACAGAGTGTTCGATGTTCGATAGTGGTACGCACGTGCGAACCAAGTTGTTGCGTATCATGTAACGCAACAAATTTGTTCGTACGTGCGTACGCGGCTTGAAGGCGCGCGCCAGCCGCGCGATCCATCATGCGCCAGCGCAGCCGCTCGGCGGAAACCGGTTGGCTCACTACCCCGGCCGCCGCGCGCCGCACCACCGACCGCAGCCCGTTCCAGCGGCACTTCGCGCCAGCCGCCGAACAGTCAGCTAGACGCCTTCACCGCGAATCCACGACGCTTTAGCTCGCTACCGCGTATTTATTATTGCTATCGTAAATTCATTTTTCTTAGTCACTATCACTTTAATCTTTCGCTTATATTCTTCTTCACTCTAAATCTATTCTGTTCTTTCTATAACTTCTCTCTAACGCTGTAAACCTTCGCTTCCGCTTTATACAATATAAACTTTAATAAGTATACGAGTCCAGTATCATTCCGCACTCCCGTATACATCCAAAAGTGGATCATTTAAGTCAAATGTGTGCAAAAGCTTTTCCAGACTCCAAGGCTGCTTGTACCATGCAACTACACACATCAAAAGTATCTAGGGATCAACATATATTTTTGCAATAACTTTTCTCCTGATTGATATTAATTAAAATTTTCTTTAAGGATTCATCAAATAAAGTGTTTTCGTTTGTCACAGTAACGATAAACCAAGTCACCTTTGCATTAATAAAGAAATTTGCCATTTTCCTACTAAGGGATTTTTGACATTTGAACCACTAACATTAAAGTTCGAAAAAAAGACTGAAATAACAGTTTTCTTTAAAATTTTGTTGGGTAACTTTAACAATTAATAATCCGTGTTTCTACCGCGAACACTAACAACACAAGAACATCGGTTTGGCATACTCAAAATGAGTTCATCCAAATCACGCCGTGGAATGGCCGCCCATGTTCGTTGCAACAACAAAAAAAGGTCTTCTTGCGACTGGATACCCTCCATATTCGGCAGAGCTCTTCTCTGTAGCATATCCCATGCATGCTCAATCGGGTTCAAGTCTGGCGACTGAGCAGGCCAGGGCAGGACATTGATGTTAGCTGCGGCGAGAGTCTGTCTTACAACTCTTGCGGTGTGCGGTCGTGCATTATCATGCATTAACTGAAATAAGGGACCGATTTGCACTTGTAGAGGAACGATGACGTCTGATACAATCGTCTCAGCATAAATTTGAGCGTTGAGGTTGCCTCTGATCCAAATCAACTCAGTTCTTCCGCCGATCCAAATACCCGCCCATACCATGATGGTTCCACCACTATAAGGATGGACTTCCTGGCAGGATTTTAATCGCTGTTGGCGTCCAGGGGTTCTCCAGTGTCGTATACGTCTTATATCCGGTCTCATACCAAAACGAGACTCATCAGAAAAGCACACGAAACGCCATTGTTCTTCTGCCCAATTTCTGTGTTCAAGAGCCCATTGATATCGAATCCTACGATTGTGCATTGCTATAGGTGGTACCCGTAGCGGTCTTCGGGAATGAAGGTTCACTTCATGCAAGCGGTTTCTGACTGTTTGGTCGCTAATTAAGTTCCCTGAAGAGTGATGAAGCCTCACGGCTAACATCATGGCGGTTATTGTTGGAGCTCTTCGAGTTAAGATTTGAATGTATCGGTCTTGTCTCCGTGTGGTGCAGCGATACCGTCCTCCATGGCGCTCAGCCACGGTACCAGTGCTTCGGTAACGTGTCCAAAGTCGACTGATAACACTCTGACTTGTATTCAGAGCTAAAGCTACAGTACGTTGCCGGGAACCAGCTTCTATCATTCCCACGGCTCTGAGCATTTCTTCCCTGCTTAAATGACGTCGTCGCTCCATAATAACGTTGGTTTTAATCAGTAGTAGGGAAACAGTAGCACTAATAATGTCTTCAATGCGTTGTATGTTTTTATAGGGAAAATATTGACAGCTTATTTTCATCTTTTACTCGAATTTGATTGAGAGTTCCTGATTCAAATTATGAAATGCACCAAAAAGGATCCATATAAATTTATAAAATCATAAATTTATTACAAAGCCACATCTCAATCTCAAGAAATCCGCATAAAAATGTTTGATCCCTAGACACTTTTGATGTGTGTACATCGTACTAAATGTAGTGAAATTATAAGAAATGTGTTGGCGCCCCATTTTAAATCGGCGCTGAGAGATGATATCGGTGATACCAACTACAGTCTCGAAATTGATGAGTCGACAGATATTTCGGTTCAAAAATATTTAGGCCTTGTAATAAGGTACTATAGTACATCCATGAAAAAAATTATGTCAACATTTCTTTCAATCACAGAATTAAAGACTGCAGACGCCAGAGGAATTGTAAATGAGATCGTGAAGACATAGGTTTAAACCTTCAATATATGGTTGGCCTGGGCACCGATAATGGCGTTCACAGGCATTAATAATGGCGTTCACCGAATTTTAAAAGAAGAGTATGGTCTGGAACATTTAATTTTGGTAAGATGCGTTTGTCATTCCTTACAACTCGCAGTCAGTCATGCTTCCGAGGAAACGATACCAAGGAACATTGAGTACCTGATAAGGGAAACTTATAATTGGTTTTGTTTGTCGCCTGAACGCCGTCTCCAATATGAAAAAATCTATGCAACCATAAATTGCGGAAAAAAACCATTAAAAATTTTGAAAAAGTGTGCCACTAGTGGTTAAAGGTAAAAGAAGCCCTTATCGCTACCCTCGCGATAATGCGCCCAGATATAAGTTTATCACATAAAGACTGGCAGACGATTGAAAAAGCGACAAAATTATTAAAAACCTTTTAACGAGATTACACTTGAGATCAGTGGTGAAACGTATGTTTCCGCCTCAAAATATATTGTTTTCTGCAAAATAATTAACCGGGCTTTAAATAAATACGTGCCCGAGGACAATCAAAAAATTCAGCAGATGCATAATTCTCTTAAAGGTCAGATGCAACAAAGATTTGGAGAAATAGAAAACCATACACTTCTTTGCGAGGCCACCATTTTAGATCCTCGTTTTAAGAAAAGCGGATTTAATAAACCCCGCAATTTCGAAAGAGCTGCTTCAGATATGAAGCTTAGGATTGGCTCAGATCGAACCCAGTTTCCGCAGGAATTAGCTGTACAAGTACCTGTTCCTCATCAATCAAAAACTGGGTCCATATGGGATGATTTTGATGAAGAAATTTCAGCTCTTGTTCCTCAAAACCCTACTGCAGCCGGTATTGTGGAATTTGACAAATATATGGAGGAACCATTAATTAAAAGACACGAAAATCCACTGTTGTGGTGGAAAGATCGGAAGGGCGTGTATCCGCGACTTTATAAGTATATGCTGAAACGCCTCAACATTACAGCCACTTCAGTACCGTGCGAGCGTGTCTGCTCGAAAGTTGGCTTAATTTTAAATGAGAGACGGACACGACTCAAAACAAAAAAGCTTTCGGAATTAATATTTATTAGCTGTAATTAAACATTTTACAGCTTTAAGTGTGTACACTAATAAAAAATGTGTACCTATATAAAAAAATAGAAATTATATATAAAGAAAACAGAAAATGTACATAACAAAAATTTATATATGTAAAAAACAAGCACATTTAACTTGTATATAATTATGAAAAACATGCAATAATTGTACATAAAGTTGATTTTTAAATACGCTAATATTCATGGGTCCTTGACACCTTTCATAGATACTTTTAAGTTTTAATCCTACGCCTAAGAATATTGCCAGTCCTAAGCCTGGAAACCAGTTACTTGTTTTAGGGTATAAGTATGAAGGAAAATCAAGTTTGTATAATTTGTATATTTAAATCATAGTGAGTAAATCACACTATTGCCCATTTTATTTCTTTCATGTAATTATAAATCATTATAATGACACGCGGAGAACATCGTATCGCTTGCTGCTATGTTACTATACTATTTCAATAACATGTCATATTACATACACTAGAACATTTCATTACACTATTACGCGCGATGGTGTGCTATCGAATGGCACTACATCACAACATCACGCGTGATGTTTGAAGTTATGGTGTAATGTAATATTACTCGGCACGAAATGTAATGTCATATAACATCACTTCGTGGTGCACTGTTTTGCACATGTCAAATAGTGACGCAAAAGAAAATCGAGCATTTCTTATGTCCTTTGTACCCATTATGGATTCCATGACTCCTGATTTGGCTATGGAAACTAGATATGAAATTACGAATATATTCAGAAATCTACAAAGAAACGAAAGAAACCGCAGTATTCCTAGCAACTTGTCCGAGTTTATTTACCATAGGAACCAGGAGCCATCTGGGAGCTCTGGCTCTAGAGCATATCACGATGGCACATTAACTCTAATGACTAGTGTCGCATCGCCACAAAACGATAGTACTGCTTCGGACACATCAACGGAAAATGATGAATATTTTAATGTTCTGAACTACTTACCCCAATAAAAAAGATTACATAATAAAATAATGTTTTTATTTACCTGAGAGTTACAGCCAAACGTTCCGCAGGTGTGATGGATCTTCGCATATTTGTATCCTGTTTCTTAATACGTTGGTTTATAATTGATAGAAGTTCATCAAATGAGTTTACAGACATTCTATAGTAAGAGAAAATGAGGGTTATCACGGTGTGCACTAAACATTGAATGAAATATTCCCGAAGGTAAACGGTTACTAAACACTGGTTCCACCCAAACATTGCGGTTTACTTTATTTTTTAACAATTCTAATAATATAAGAGCTGCAAGCGCAGTTATCATTGGCGGATCCATGTTGAAATGAACACAAAACACAGCGCTAAACCGCGTCCTGTGTAGGTTGCTGGTTTGCGGGAGCTTTGTCGAGCGGATTCCCGCGGCGGGAGAACCGCCCGTGTAGCATAGCCCTAAGTTAGAATACGAAACTGGTAAGACTGGCAACAATCGAAGCAATTCAGCAACGATATGTGATAATGTAGATTTGAGAGAACGAGAACCTGGAATTCCTCAAAGTCATGTACCCAATGATTGCCACCAAGAACATTTACAAACACAAAAAGATGAATCTGAAATGAACTTTGCTTTTACAACAAAGAACCAACAGACACTAAAGATCTCCAAAACTGGAACATAGAAGATTGCGACATGTCAACTGTTACATCATATGTAACTGCAGGTTCTATGAAACAAAAGACATATGATAGTTTAAAGACTGAGCTAGAACATGAAAAATTTAAAGACTCATAAGAATGTGAGTACCTTAGCAATATTATGTGAGAATAAAGATTTGCCGCAACCTGAGATTTCACAAACTCATGAGTCCAATGATTCTCACCACGAAAATGTGGATCCCTTGCAATCACAGAGAGGCTTTGAACTAGATTTAGATATGTACTGTAATGAAAACGACTAAAATTATAATAATACCAGCCAAAAACGTGAAGAAAGCAATCAAGAACTTGATAAACACGCAATGGAGTCTTTATATGCTGTGAATGACCATGTTTTGGTGCGCTACGGTGACGGTAAAAAAAGTAAATATTATGTTGGATTTATCGAAAACATTAAAGCAATAGCGCACTAGCGGCTAGGTCGCGGCGGCTATCGAGATAGGTACCTTAAATCGCCACAGAACACGCGCACCTGGCCGCAAGCGGCCACACCAAGCCGCAGCGGCCAGCGAGATCGAAGCGACGTATTTGCGGCCCGTGTTCAGTCGCTGGTCGCTGCGGCCACTGAGATCAATTGCATTGTAGTTAAATCACCAGTGTGCGCGCACTAGCCGCGGCGGCTGCACGTATTGTGGAACTACAGCGTGATTTGTGTTCATCGCGATGTCTTTCGACACGGAAAGGTTTATAACAGAGATGCGAGACTTCCTAGTCTCAATCTACCCAGTAGTATCTACTCAGTCCCGCAACGCCCTCCTGGGCGTTGTGGGACATGTCCTGTGAGGACTATGCCAACCGAGACTTAAAAAGGATGATGTGGGAAGATATCATAGAAATATTTGGTAATGAAAAATTAACAATAACTGAAAAAAACGAACTCGGTAAGTAATGTTTTTTTTTATTGTGTTCTCAGAGCTACTCGATTTTGCCACGGGAGTACTTCACGTTAGACACATATACGCATTTTATTACACTTGTCTTAATAACTGCATATTTTATACAAGATTGCTACGACACACGACAAAAATATAAAATTAATTTAAATAACAATTTTTATTGTTATTTTAGGTCATAAAATCCAGAAAAAATGGAATAACTTGCTGACTTGCTTCGCTAGAGAACTGAAAGCTCAAAACTCAGTAAAATCTGGACAAGCAGCTTCAAAACGGCGCCCATATGTTTACTTTGAGCGCATGTTGTTTTTAGTGCCTTGCATGGAATCACGACCCACTGAAGGCAGTATTGAGAACAGTGAATCAAACCAAGATGACGCTTATACATCAGACTCACAATCATACCCGCAACGGAAACGGAGAACTAAATAAAGCGACTGTGATGAACAAATAATAAAAGCGCTTCAAGCTAAGACTATTGCTTATCTTTGGTTCCTTTTATGAAAGAGCTGACTTCTGATGAAAAATTAGATGTGCGCATAAGTATTTTACAAACATTCAAAGACATAAAGAAAAAAAGATTGCTGCCAAATACATCATTTAATATTATTCAACCTAGTACTTCCAATTTTTTAGAGCTTCCAGGCGGACTACTCCATCAACTTCTGTTCGTATTATTTCTGATCAAGTTATTCAGCCATAACGTAGTCAATCAGCCCACTCCACACGTAAAAGCTTATACGTTGTTTTGGTCGTTACAAAATTTTGTTTTGATGCTTAGTTTTAAGGGCCAGTATAACGTTTGTGTATTTACGTTTTATTGGCACAAACATTTTTGTTAGATAAATAATACAAGTCAATGGCCAAAACGATGTATTACGATTTACGTTTTTGTGGCAGTACTATTTTGTTTGATTAGAATTTTATAGTCCATTGACAAAATATAAACTTACGTTAGTTTGGCACCTAAAAGTTGATGTAAAGTCTCAACGAGTTGAATCAACACACAGTGCGGGGAGCCCCCTGATTTGAAGTTAGGAGAATTCTTTTTTTTTGCTTTTACTTCGTAATAGGTGATTGGTTTACCATCTATCTATCCATCTATCTTTTTTTCCCAATACCTTCGTGCCAGCAATAACAGAAAACGTTACGCTTTTCTGTCTCAAAATCTAGCATGGTAAAGTTGTAAATTGCAATTCGCCGTTTGTAATAAATCAGCTTAGATGATGATGCATTTATGTCAGATACTTGTGCGAGCCAATGTCGTAATGTATATATATCAGCTCTACTACTGTACTGCATTGAAGCTTTCAATATACCAGAGATTAACCAAAAGTATTTTGAACCTGGGCACAGTCAAATGGAAGCAGATAACATCCACGCAACTATTAAACTGGCTAGGAAGAATATACCTTTATTTCATCCATCTGGATTCTACAAAATTATACGAAAAGCTTCCCGAAAAAATCCATTTGACGTCCATGAAATGGGAACAGAAAACTTCGTAGATATTGATACAGTTTTTTTTAAGTTACAGTGTACTAATAAAATATGGATGTAGCTATAATATCCGAAATAAAATGATTATTATATTATTATTGAATACCTAAAAACTATATTAGTTAAGAATGCAAAGGTGGACTGTGATGGCAATGCTGTCAAGTGGCTAAAAATAAGATGGCTGCAGTATCTTAAAGAAGACAATAAACATATATACAGTATGTTAGTTTAAACGAGGGACATATTCAAACCCACAATAGTGCATACTTACATGATACTAATAAAAATATGAACAAAAAAAAAACACTAATAAATAAAAGACAGAACCATACCAAAAATTTCGCATAAGTCTCGCAACGTGTATATACCCTTGCGCTAGCGATTTAATACTATCGCAGCACATGTGTGCATGTCAATGACCTTTAGGTATAATCCATTTTCCCTTCATACTTTAAACCTGGCTTAGGACGCCTTTTCGTTAGAATCGGCGCGTAGGTATTTTGCCGCGTGATTTACTTCACTGTTTACAAGTTAACTTCTCTCGCGCTAAGTGTTCATGAGTAATGTATTTTATTGGACAATTACATCAGAAATTAAGGTTATAGGCTTTTTACATATTTGGGACGAGAATCGAATACTGAATACCCTCCCTCAATAAGTCCCTCGTTTAACCTAACATACTATATATTTTAAATATGATCTGGAGGATGATGATTTTAAAATGATTAAGATTATCAGAAGAGACAAAAGACTACCTGTGGAACAAATTGTGTTGAAAAATGCATATGACAAACCCACTTCTAGTGAAAAGTATGACGATTTACAAGACTTATGCAGACAAGGCATCATTCCAACGCAATACCATGATTTTTATAAAGGGTTTTCAGTTGGAACTCCAACAACAGATGACGAAGATAATAAATATTTTTGTAAACGCTGATATGCTGATTACAGGTTTTATTATTTAAATTGTAATTGTAATTTCAGGAGTAAATAAAGATTATTGATTTATTACCTATTTTATTACTCATATTTTTATCACTAAGACATAATAACACTTAACTTCACAAATTACGTATTTAAGTTTGATAATAACATAAGTTTGAAAATAATAAGGGCCACACTAACGTATGTCAACCGAATTTTAAAAATATATATATTGCGTCTATGTAAGCATTTATGTAAATAAATAATTTCTAATTTTTTCAAAGCTCTAAGAGTATGGCAATACATAGAAAAAAATATTTTTGTCCATACTAGTATTTTATCTGTATTAAAAAGCTGCTAAAGTTTAAAGAGCCGAATATTCACAGTATTTTTGCTTTCCTGTAAAATTGAGAAAATGTAGATACGTTTATCTGACTCTTACACCGCGATATATAAACATTCCGTACCTCAGTGCCCTGTCCAGCAGGGCAATAAGATCTAGGTCGCTACGACCTCCGCTTTCAGGAGCCTTAGCAAACTACTCCGAACAGGGAATATTCCCTTTCATACATACTCCATCCAGGAGGAAAAACCGATCCGAGTGGTCATTACTAATGTCCCACTCGAAATCCCCACTGTTGAGCTCAAAGAAGTCATTGAGACACAGGGGGTCCTTGTCAGTCACGTCCACCGCATGCACCGACCGACGTGGCGGAAATCCATTCAATATGGTGCTAGTCGTCTGCGAACCCACAGACGGCAGACATCCCATCGTCCAGGTCTCAAAGATCTGTGGAGTGTGGACTCTCGGGCATCGGGATTGAGAAGTCCCGTAAGAGTGGCATCGTTGGCCAGTGCCACCGATGCCAACTGTACGGTCACTCTCAAACCCACTGCTTCGGCAAACCCCGATGTGTCAAGTGCCTGGGCGACCACGGCACTGACGATTACACCCGTCCCAAAGACCGCACGCTATGTACGGAGCCACCCAGCTGCGTACTATGCGGCGAACAGGGCCACACGGCCAATTACAGAGGGTGCAAGAAAGCACCCAAATCCTCGGCATCCTCTGTAGGGACCACTAACTTATATCACTACAACAAACACAGACCGCGATCTGTTCCGGCCTCACCGCATAGGCCCGCCGCGTTTTTCTGATGTTAAAAACTTGAGTCCGTCCCTTGCTATAATAGCCATCCCGCGAGTTGAGCTAGTAGTTTTAAAAGTCCCCAAATAATAACCCGACCCGGCCCTTTTATGGGTGATTCTTTGAACATGTGCATATCACGCGGCCCTCCCCAAATAACTACTTTATGAGGTATAAAGTTATATTTTTTTTTTTATTTCACATAAAACATAGTTTCAACACTATATACAGATGTACATAATATGTTCCTCTTGCTATATACAACTAAGTTATCTTTATAAACGTTCCCCAAATCTCATCACCATTCGTGTCCCAATTTCCGAATTTTAGCAGTTCATGCTCGAAAAGTAAAAAAATATACCTTAAAGAACGTAATTTTAAGTAGTAGTTTAGATAGTACACAACACGTTTTACCATTTACCAAAACTATATACATTAAAAAACATTTTCAGGTAATTAGTAATGACTTTGAAAATTGTCCCAACACTTTGTACTCACTACCATTTGTCCACACAGTCACAGGATTATTTTTCTGCGTAATGTATTGTTACTTAAAGTACAAATTCTCGGCGATCGCGCTCAGTTCCGCGTCTCGTCTCGTGCGGGTCACACGTCAAAGAATGTTTTGGCGCACATTCTAGCATACCTTAACCGCCCAGAAATCGTGTTTGGCAAACAAAAATCTCCTTACCGTTCGAGTTTCCTGTGGTAAGTCTATTATTTTTATTAATCATTTTTAAGCTTTTTAATAGTCGCTATAGGTTACTTTTTGCTTTGATTAAGTTCCAAAATTATTAACTCCGTTAAAGAACGTATAATGTGATAAAGTGTACAAATACCTAATTACCATTTTTCCTGTTCATATTTTAGCAAACGGTAATGAGCAATTGAAAATGTAATTAGTACCAATATAAGCTGGCCTCTTATTATATTGACACTCATTGCTTCGCTAGGCCAGCCCAAGGTCGAATTGTTACTACAAACGCGTAAACGATTAGTGATCGTTCGGTGTGAACTGACACTTCCGTAATATGTTTTTTTTATTTTCAGAGTAAATATGCCTCGGAAAAAGCAACAGTCGAAGGAGGAAACATTGGCTAAAGCCAAAATTGCACGCCGGAATCGATACGCTAAAATCAAAGCTGACCCTATTTTATACGCCCTTGAAAAAGAAAAAGAACGACAACGGTACAAAAAACGAAGAGAACAGAAAAAACTTTTGTCAGTTGCAGAAAAGACGCCAAGAGCTAGAAGGCTACAGAGGAAGAAATGGAGAGAAAACTTTAAAACACATTTTCAAAAACAGAAATTAATAAAAGAAGGAACTAAGCATACGAATGAAAATACACCAAGTACCAGTGACAACGAAGATAATAGTAACGAAGGTAATAATAATGAAAATAGACTCAGAAGAACAAACTTAGTTAGCGAAAATGAGCCACAATCCTCTACATCTAACGATCCACATGAAATATTAGTCAATAATTTAAGAAGCAAATTGAGAAAGATGCGCTATATAATAGATAAAAAAGACCAAATATACAAATCTCAATTAGAAACTTTACAACGAAAAAATAATGCGTATAGAAAAATAATTATAAGACTGAAAACGACTGATGAGTCCCAATTCTAAAGTAACAGCACTGCTTAGAGATAAAACCAAAGTAGAAGAAGCTAAGAAGAAAATTTTATTTGGAGAAGCAATGAAAAGTACTTTACAAACAAATTACAAAAATAAAAAAACTAAGAAAGATAAAAGAGAATTTTGTAATGCTGTCGTTGGTGATAAGCAAATTTTGAAAGATCTCAAGGTGTTGTCAATAATTCTTACGACTTAATTAACAATTTATGTTGCTCAAAAACTGAATATTTACTGAAACGATGTGATTTGTGCAAAAATAAAGTAGTTGATTATCAAGAATTCGATAACGATGATCTATTATCATTCAAAAAATGGGAAAATTCGATAAGCACTTACGTAGTTAAAGGCGTAGAGAAGACTAAAAAGATTATAGCAAAGACCAAATTGACCACTTTACCGAAACAAGCCATTGAAGTATTAGAAAATATAATTCCTTTATTTTTCAAACATGAAGGGTCTCGTAGGTGGCAATTTATTGCAATAAAAGATCTAAAAGAACATCTCAAGGATAATGAAGCGATAATTCACATAGATTTTAGTGAAAACTATGCTTTAAAATATGAGTCGGAAGTTCAAGCCTTCCTCTTTGGTGGAAGTAGGCAAGAGTTGACACTTCATACTGCAGTAATATATATGACGGATGATTCAAGTAATTTGACAAAAACATCATTTTGTACAGTAAGCGAAAACTTGCGACATGATTCTGCTGCTGTATGGGCGCACATCATCTCTTTACTTGAATATGTGAACTCTACAAGAAAAAATATAGACACATTACATTTCCTATCTGATACGCCAAGTAGCCAGTAAAGAAATAAAACAATGTTTTATATTATTTCTAAACTGAGTTGGTATTTTCATGGGCTAAAGATGGTCACCTGGAATTACTTTGAATCAGCTCACGGCAAAAGAGCGTTGTTAAACGCACTGCTGACGCTGCTGTAGCGCAAGGTAGAGATGTTTTAACATTAGATGGATTTTTGAACATAGTGAAACAAAACACACAAAAAATTAACCTAGTAACTGTTGAAGAATACCAAATAATAGCAAAAGATATGTTGATACCTTCAGAACAGCTGAAACCATTAAAAGGTACGATGAAAGTCCATCAAATACTGTGACAGAAAGAAAAAGACCATCTGATATTCAGAGAAACTAGTTGCTTTATGTGCTTGAACATAAACTGTAAACATACAAAACTTATCGGAAAAATATGCTGTAAAGACAAAAATGAATCAACACCTATTACAAATAAAGAGAATATAAATAATAATATAATTGATACGACCACAACTATAATAGCTAAAACTACACCGATTAACAGACCTATTAAAATCTTAAGTAATGTTTTAATAGAACCAAATAAGACTCACGAAGCCAACAGTTCTATCTGTGTTGGAATCTATTGAAGACAAGATAGAGTTTCCGACCAACATGTAAGAACCAACAGAAGTTTTTTTTCGTATTAGCTGTGCTGCCTTTTTATTAGCCGCCTCGTGCATAAAACAGCTACTCATGTCTCATTCATTATAATTTGTGTTTAAGAAACCACAGCGTGTCTCCAATTAATCAACTGCTTTGTGCGCTACGTTTCTATGCAACTGGGTGCTATCAGATGACTGCTGCTGATTTGTGTGGATTAAGCACCTCTACTGCTCATAGAATCGTACACAAAGTCAGCACTGCTATAGCTTCTCTCCGCCCACGCCATATTTACTTTCCAGAATTACCACACGATATCCACAAAACAAATTTTATAAGAAAGCTAAATTTCCGTTTGTTATTGGTGCTATAGATTGCACTCATATAAAGTTCACAAAATCACCAGGTACAGCAATGTTTTTATTACAGATCAGACTATCTGATTTTAAATCGTATAAGCCAGCAGCATTTTTATAAATGCCTCCAATGCGTTTACACAAAATATTGCGGAGATAGTTTTAATATAATATTTTGGACACAATTTAAAACGAACATATTTTTAGGTGGGGAGGATCTAGAGCTTTTCCGCAATAGAAAACAATATTTTTCTCTGAATGTGCAAGCAATCTGTAATGCCAATTTGGAGTTCATTGATGTGGTAACTCGATGGCCAGGGAGTACACACGATTCGTATATTTTTAACAACTGTTATGGAAGAGCTATATTTGAACAAGGGAAATATGGTAGTGCAGTTCTCGTTGGAGATGCTGGTTATGCCTGTGTTGGCAACACAACATTTAGTTTTAAGGCAAAAGGCCCAGAGGCCGCGTCAAAATATATATGTCATTTTAGTGTCACTGTAATAATATCTGTGCACTGTACCAATCAACGAGCAACGAAGTATACGTATTTTCTTACAATCTGAGATTTTATTTCTATTCAACAAGCAAGTTATCCCAACATGGTCCTTCGAGCTACAAACAATCTAGTCAATCCAGCGTGAGAATAGTGACTCTTCTTCTACACATCCAACTTCGGTTCGTGCAGCAGGCAGAAGACAACTTCCGGGGACGCCAAGGCAGGTTCAATCTGATTGGCTTGCGAACACGCGTCATTCATTGCGCAACACCCACGAGCCAATCAGCGACGGGCGAGTCCACTTTGTGTCCAATAAGCACGCTCCACCAAGCTACAGCACGCCGCCCGGAAGACATTAAAATCGCCACGCGCCGCAACCGTCAGTTTTTTACAAGTGCAGACTTGCAGACAAAATACAGATCCAGATTTTCAGGAAAAAGTGCTTCTTAAGTTCTTGTGCAGTCAATATAGTTGAAATAAATTCTTGTAACGAGTCTACTTTGAACAATGGAAGGTGAACAAATTAAGATACTCGTTAGAAAACGTGCTTCGATCAAAGGCACTATTACGAAGATTGAAAATGCATTTAAAAACCAAGAAACCTACAAGGATTTCTCAAAACAAGCATTGATCCTAAAAGAGGAGCGTCTACGGAAGTCATTCCAAATTTACGAAGAATACTCGTTGGAGTTATGCGCCATGCAACCCGACGTGGAGGCTGACGATGATGTTGAAGACAAATACATAAAGACACTCACCGTCATCAGGGAATTATTAGACAAAATTCAATGTAAAGACAATTGTAATAAAAGTAGTGCTCCGAAAAATTTCAGCAATACAAAGTTACCTACTATAAGTATACCTACGTACTCTGGTAAGTACTCAGAGTTTAGGCCGTTCATACAACTTTTTGACTCGCTCATACACAACAATCAAGATTTAGACGACGTGCAAAAGTTTTTCTATCTACGTAGTTTTCTGCAAGAGGAACCTCACGATCTGGTTAAAAATCTCACCTTGTCTACTGAGAGCTACCATGAGGTCAGAAAAATCCTATTCGATAGATACGACAATAAATATAAAATTACAAACGAACATATACATATTTTGTTAGACATCGTACCTATAAGTAAGTCAACAGCGAGTAATTTAAGAAGTTTTGTATCTGTTGTAAAGCAACAATTAGCTGCCTTAAAAAACCTAGGGCATTCAGTTGACCAATGGGATTCAACAGTGCTTTGCATTCTGACCAGAAAGTTGGATTTATTATGTAGTAGGGAATTTCAGTTGACTCGAGGACGAGATCCCACGGTTGCACATCTTATCGATTTTCTAGATAAGCGTGCACTTGCACTTGAGAATGCAGAACGGACACCAGATAGATCCCAACCATCTGTGAAGGTGGCTCATGTTGCAGCTGTCAAGGAAGCTGATCCAGGTGCAGGGGCTGCTGTGAAATCGGTAGGAACAAGATGCTGCCTGCTCTGTAAGTCCAACCACAAGCTTTTTACTTGTCCACAGTTTCAACTTATGTCTGCAAGTGACCGAAACAAATTTGTTTCATCTAACAAACTATGTGAGATTTGTTTGAATAGTCATAGTAATAATAATAATAAAACAGATCCTTTATTTTATCAAAATTTAGAGTGAGAAACACAAAAAGCCAATCCAGCAAAAATGGCAACAACTTCTGGAGAACCCAGTTTAAAGCGAAAAATGGAAGATGTATTAGTAGACCCAGATACACTGAAACCAATTGAAGATGCCAAAAAGCCGAAAATAGATCTTAGCCCCGATAAAAAGTTCTCTTGCATAAACTCAATAGTGCAAATGCATGAACAACTTGTAACAGTTGCTTTCTCCAACAAACCTGGTCAGGACCCAACAAGGATGGATACAGATGAAAGTTCCCATGTGAGATTGTCTGAGCCTCTCATGAATATTACTGTTGGGAATCACATCGTCAGTATCATATTTACCATACATAACGTTTGCAGGCAAGCCACTAAAAGGTCTGATACCAATATGATTAAAAAGACAGAGAAAACATCTTTTAAAATTCATTATAAAGGGGACGATTATTCTATTTCAAATGAGGTTGTAAAAGGACTTTGGTTGGACATATTGAAGAAAAATGGTCTGAATTATAAAGATTTTGATGCTGGAGACAGTGACAACTGGTATAGCACCATGGGGCCCTATTTGGACATGTTCTCAGCCTTTGCATTGAGAGTAAACGAATTGCGTTTGGGACACAATAACATGCCTATCACTAAGCAAGATGGAGTGCACAAAAGTTTTCCAGTTGCAAAATACGGCCTCTCAGGTGCTCATCATGTATTGTTGGAAGGGGCATCTTTTCCACCTGAAAGACGTTCTTCTATAGTTCAAAGCCCGACTGTCAAATTGACGTGACGTTTTTCATCTTTAAATAATTTTCTATTTCATTTAATATTAATAATTTTACCCCAAAACGAACACAATTCAATTAAAATAAACATTAAATAGCAATAGAATAAAAAAACATACAAATGAAACCAAGAAAAGTGAAATATAAAACTGTTTTTATGTCAACCGCCAAATGCTGACAAGACGCCGGGCCCAGGAACAACAGACACTCCCACAATCTCCGGGCTCGTCACTCAGCTCCGCCTCGCAGCCGCCGGGACGCGCTACAAGCGAGAGCGCCGTGTCGCCGGTCGCTGCAGTTGCGTCGAGCTCGAGCGACGAGTTTTTCTCCCCGCCGTCGTCACCACCACCACCAACACGACAACGACGAGGAAGAGGACGGCCACCAGCGGGCTTGGGATCTAGGGGCCAACAGGCCCCGATCAGGGTTTCCGCTGCCGGTGGAAATGTGTCGCGCATGCGATGGACTTCGTTTATCAACGCGAATGTCATGCGCGCATATTATGGGTCTACAGAGGGGGGAACTAACCTCACTGCGTACCGTGTTAGGATGCTGTCTCTGTTTAAGGGGCCAATTCTACTAATATCTAACAATAATCTAACAGTTTCGTTTATGTTTCGATTCAGTTTCGATTCAGTTTCGACCATTAGGGTTTTTGGTATTCTACTATTTTAAAACTAAAACTGTTAAGGAACCGCAACGTAACTACAACGACATAGTAACGTGAACACGGCGCCTAACCAGCGAAATGAAATTGTGATACCATAAGAAAAAATCTTCTAAAATATAAAATTACGTTTTGCTTGCTTTAAATAAATTAAAAGCTTGCTTGATTGCAAATACATCTATTATCTAGGTAATGGAGACAATATCAAAACATAGAATTGAATAAAACATTAATACAATGAAATCCTTTACGCTGATTATAATTGCCAACATAAAAAATCGGTCGATTCAATATAGCTGACAAAGCGCGAAAAACAAACAACTTATAAAGCCGGTGAGTGCCAAATAAACTTTTATTCTATTCTACTTTCAAACAGATTGAATATATACATAACTAATTCGATTGGTTTCGTTAATTAAGACCCCAATTATTTTTAGACATGGAAGAAAACCGAAGGAGGCCTAGCTCTGTGAGACAGTTGGAGCTTCTCATAGAGTTTCTGGAGGACCACACTGATCTCGCATTGGGCCGAGTTAGGTCTAAAGAAGGTCGCGCAGTCGCCAACAGGCTATGGCATAGGATCGCGGACATTTTAAATGCGGAAGGGTCAAGTAGAACTCCTAAGGAGTGGGCTAAAGCAAGTATAAAATGTATTATTAATGAAATACAGTTCATAGGACACTATTCTTTGTGTGAATCAGTATGTAACAATTTTTTATTTCAGTTTTGGAATGACTATAAGTGTCGGGTTCGAACCAAGTTGGCCAATATAAGAAGGAGCCAAAGTGGCACAGGGGGCGGACCTAGTGTGGCCCCACAAATGAGCCCTTTGGAAGAGAGAATGGCATTTCTCATAGGGAGGGATGTGGGCCCTTTACCTGGAGTCCGTAGGGACCCAGTCATTGACTTTGAAGAATGTAACTATTTTATTAAATGATTACTAAATGTACAATTTATAAGCTCATTTAATTTAACAATCTACTTTTCAATTTTATATCAAGAGTCAAGAGGCAGAACCTATGATGATGGTGCCACAGGATGAAGATATACCTGTGATCATAGTACCACGGGATCAGGATAAAAAAACAGTTTATGATAAAAAAATGGTTTAATTCATACAACTTCATTTCTTAACATACCAGTATACAAAATAACCTAAATACATTATATTATCTACTATACAAAACAATGTTTACTGCTGTATTTTACTACAAATGTGAATTATAATTTCAGAAACTTATCAAGTTTGCCGCAATGGGGTACTGACCAGACTCTACGTTCTCTTGCTGTAGAGCAACCAGTAATAGTGGCAATGTGCCTGACCCACCAAACATTGGTTGGCCAAGTGACTACAGAAAATGTGCCAGACCAACCAAGCACGAGCCAAAATGTAGAACAACGAGGTTAATATTCATATTTATATTCATTCATCATACTTCAAGTATTATAAATTTATAGTATCTTTAGGACTAACTACACAGCGAGGTAAATTCAAAATATTTGGTATCAAAGAGATAATAAACGGAGCGATAAAAAGTATTACAGAGGGCCATGAATCTTAATTTGTCTTTCTTTCAGACCTGCTGCCTGCTCTGTAAGTCCAACCACAGGCTTTTTACTTGTCCACAGTTTCAACTTATGTCTGCAAGTGACCGAAACAAATTTGTTACATCTAACAAACTATGTGAGATTTGTTTGAATAGTCATAGTAATAATAATAAATAAACAGATCCTTTATTTTATCAAAATTTAGAGTGAGAAACGGCAACAACTTCTGGAGAACCCAGTTTAAAGCGAAAAATGGAAGATGTATTAGTAGACCCAGATACACTGAAACCAATTGAAGATGCCAAAAAGCCGAAAATAGATCTTAGCCCCGATAAAAAGTTCTCTTGCATAAACTCAATAGTGCAAATGCATGAACAACTTGTAACAGTTGCTTTCTCCAACAAACCTGGTCAGGACCCAACAAGGATGGATACAGATGAAAGTTCCCATGTGAGATTGTCTGAGCCTCTCATGAATATTACTGTTGGGAATCACATCGTCAGTATCATATTTACCATACATAACGTTTGCAGGCAAGCCACTAAAAGGTCTGATACCAATATGATTAAAAAGACAGAGAAAACATCTTTTAAAATTCATTATAAAGGGGACGATTATTCTATTTCAAATGAGGTTGTAAAAGGACTTTGATTGGACATATTGAAGAAAAACGGTCTGAATTATAAAGATTTTGATGCTGGAGTCAGTCACAATTGGTATAGCACCATGGGGCCCTATTTGGACATGTTCTCAGCCTTTGCATTGAGAGTAAACGAATTGCGTTTGGGACACAATAACATGCCTATCACTAAGCAAGATGGAGTGCACAAAAGTTTTCCAGTTGCAAAATACGGCCTCTCAGGTGCTCATCATGTATTGTTGGAAGGGGCATCTTTTCCACCTGAAAGACGTTCTTCTATAGTTCAAAGCCCGACTGTCAAATTGACGTGACGTTTTTCATCTTTAAATAATTTTCTATTTCATTTAATATTAATAATTTTACCCCAAAACGAACACAATTCAATTAAAATAAACATTAAATAGCAATAGAATAAAAAAACATACAAATGAAACCAAGAAAAGTGAAATATAAAACTGTTTTTATGTCAACCGCCAAATGCTGACAAGACGCCGGGCCCAGGAACAAATGACACTCCCACCATCTCCGGGCTCGTCACTCAGCTCCGCCTCGCAGCCGCCGGGACGCGCTACACGCGTGAGCGCCGTGTCGCCGGTCGCTGCAGTTGCGTCGAGCTCGAGCGACGAGTTTTTCTCCCCGCCGCGCCGTCGTCACCACCACCACCAACACGACAACGACGAGGAAGAGGACGGCCACCAGCGGGCTTGGGATCTAGGACTCTCAAATAGTATTAGCCTGGCTCAAAACTAACATCAACACACTTAAGGCTTATATAGCAAATCGTGTTAAGGTCATCTCACAACTTGCACAAAATTACACATGGTCACATGTTAGCTCGAACGAAAACCCCGCCGATTGTCTCAGCCGAGGTGTCATGCCAAAGGAGCTAGCGGATCATGAGCTGTGGTGGAAAGGCCCAGCGTTTCTACATTCACGTGAGTACAAGCCACAACTTAATTTAATTTTGGCAAAGAATCTACCAGAGATCAACGTCGATTCTGCGTGCTCAAGTGTAATGCTTTGTATTACTTCTAGTGAGCAATCATTGTGTCTCGATTTTCTTGAAAGATTTTCTGATATCAATAAAATGATGAGAGTTTTAGCTTATATCCTGCGTTTTGGTCGAAATGCAAAGTCAAAAACCTCTAAAACTAAACCTAATTATATCACAACTCAGGAACTTGATCTGTCTTTGTCAATGATTGTAAAATATGAACAATAAAAGTATTTGTCAGAGGATATTCATATTCTTAAATGTAATAAAACTATCGTTAAAGGTAATTTAAAACCGTTATGTCCGTTCATCGATGACGCGGGTTTGGTTCGTGTGGGTGGTCGCTTACAAAATGCCTCCATTCCTTATGCACAGAAACATCCCATTGTTTTACCCAAGGATTCGCGCATCACTAAATTAATTATTATAAGTGAACATCTAAAAAACCTCCATGCAGGTTCTAAGCTTGTTCTGTCATCTATAAACCAAAGATTCTGGATTGTGAACGGTCTCAGATAAGTTAAAAAAGTGTTACCTATGTGTATTGTTTGTTTTAGATTAAAAGCTGAAGCAGCAAAACAGTTAATGGGTTCTTTGCCGCCAGATAGAGTAAATGTGTGTCGCCCCTTCCAAAAGGTTGGTTTAGATTACGCTGGCCCGATTCCACTGAAAATAGCCAGGATCAGAAAACCGATAATCTCAAAAGGTTACATTTGCCTGTTTGTTTGCTTTGTAACCAAAGCTATCCACTTAGAGTTGGCCTCTGATTTAAGAACAGAGACTTTCATAGCCTGCCTTAATAGATTTATATCGCGACGTGGATTGCCTACAGACATATATAGCGACAATGCTTCAACATTCAAATGCGCAAAGAACCAATTAAACGAATTGCATAACTTACACAACTCACCAGTTCATCAAAAACAGGTGTGTCACTTTTCAACTCAAAAGAGGATTAATTTTCATTTTCTGCCTTGCTACTCACCTGTCTTCGCTGGATTGGCAGAAGCTGGCGTTAAAAGTGTAAAATACCATTTAAAAAGATTATTACTGAAGTCCATTCTTACTTATGAAGAATTGTTTACTGTATTATGCCAAATTGAGTCTAGTTTAAACAGCAGACCTCTCATGCCAGTATCTAAGGATCCAAATGATTATATGTGTATTACCCCAGGTAATTTCTTAATAGGAACTGCTTTAAATACCTATCCTGAATCTAATGTAAACACAATAAAACAATCTCAATTTTGGAAAATTTGTAATGAAATAAAATTGTCATTTTGGAAGGTTTGGAGTAACCATTATTTAAATTTGTTACAATCTCGCCCTAAGTGGCAAGACAATCAACCTAATGTAAAGGTAGGAGCATTGGTGATCCTAAGGGATGACAATTTGTTACCACTATATTGCCCCCCTAGCCAGAGTCATAAACACTTACCCAGGTAAAGATGGTAAAGTAAGAGTAGTAGAAGTCAAAACTGCAAACGGCCATACTCATAAAAGAGCTGTAATGAAAGTTTGTGTTCTGCCTCTAGAATGTAGTGATTAGTTGGTGGTTCTTATAATCAAAATTGTAATTTTTCCTATCTGTTATATTGTTAGTTTAATAAGATAACAATGTGAGTTGCTTTTTTAGTTTCTTTTTTTGTTAATTTTACTTTTCTCTAAAAGGATATTAAGTGTGTAATATTAATAGTCAATTGTTAATTTGATTTGTCTTTAAAGGGTGTTATTATTAGTTTATTAAGTATGTAAGTGTCATAATGGTCAATTATTGACTTGACTTGCCTGTGAAGTAGTTTTTTTTTTAATTTTGTATTCTTCAATAATAAGTACTCAGTCTTTCTGCTGCCCCGCCAATATGTTGGCAACACAACATTTAGTTTTAAGGCAAAAGGCCCAGAGGCCACGTCAAAATATTATGTCATTTTAGTGTCACTGTAATAATATGTTATCTGTGCACTGTACCAATCAACGAGAAACGAAGTACACGTATTTTCTTACAATCTGAGATTTTTATTTCTATCCAACAAGCAAGTTACCCCAACAGCCTGCAACAAGTATATGATGACTCCATTAGATAGGTGTAATACAGCTGCCGAAAATGTGTTCAATGAATCTCAAATAAGAACAAGGAATTGTGTAGAAAGATAATTTGGAGTCTGGAAAAGGCGTTTTCCAGCCATGGCTCTAGGTTTAGGAATATCATTGCAGAATTCATTTCCGATAATTATTGCCACAGCCGTTCTGCATAACATTGCAATACGAAGTCGTGAATCCACGCCTCCTCATGATAGCCAAGTTATCAATCCAGATTTTTGGGATGATTTGATAGCACAGGGTGATGTTCACAACATAAGTAAAAACACATCCCAAAGAAATAATACGAATTACGAGAGACGTTGTGAGCTAATCGCTAACTACTTTACGCAGTAAGTTTGAACCCTATATATTTTTTAATTTCAAGTGGGCGTACCCTTGACCTTAATCAGATCTCCTTTATCTACAACTATCAATGGGTCGTGATAGCACAATATAGGGTGTCTCTAAAAAAATTATTTAAATGTAATGTTAAATAAAAAATTGGTTGTTTGTAAAGTAGGTTTACGATCGAGATGTTTACGTGATAACGTCTAGATGAGACGGGAGATCGGTCAGGATCGATCGATCGATCGCGCTCGTGAGGTTTTGGTGTGACACAAGTTTCTGAACATGTCACCCGACTAAAACGATTTTAAAGACGTTATCACGTCAAAATGTAAGAAGAAGAATGTCCAAAACAGATGTAACACAGCCGAAAAAAAAATATTTAAATAAACAATACATGACCTACAACTTTATTTTCTTGTCTTTTCAGATTAGCAAGTTGAGTACCTACTACAGGACTAGATAGAGATATAAAAGAAAACATTAACATTTTACGAGTTGGACGATTATATCATTTTCACATAATCTAGCATCTCAACATGAATGTTTTGTAACAATATTCTTATTTATGAGTGTCCATGGAGTTTATTTTCCATTCTTGTCCATAATGATCTACGCTTTGGAATGGTATAGTACTTTACAGACTGGTACTGTAGCTTTATTTTATTGTTTTCATTGTTTCGACAATTCAAAGTGCTTGCTAAAATTTATTTGTATTTTTAAATTCATATTTTATAAAGTATTTAATAAACAAAGTTTTATAATATTACAGAAATTTTTATTTACATCGAAATAATAGACACAATACAAACACAGACCAAACATTTTTCTTGGAATAACAATAAACAAGATTATTTCTATCGGGAGAGGGAAGAGAAACTAACTTATTTTCAAGAGAAACAATATGAGGACCAGCTTGCATCTTTTAATCTGTACTTAAGAGGGATTAAAATAACGCATTGGAACTACTCTATCAGAGACAGAGACAAGGATAGGCAAATGGTCACTACCATAAGAATGAGGCAAGATATTCCAGGAATGAATGGAAGCAAGAGAAGCAGAGCATACTGTAATATCCACAGCCGAGTTAGGGTTTCGTAAATGGACGAGCTCAGCTTTGTCATTTCCTTATTTATAAATTCTCTAAGAATTATGACAATCACGAGTAATTGAAAGTTAGTTCAACAATGTACTACTAGATGGCGCAAAACACTAAATAATATTCTGAAAGAAATACACTCTTTGTTTTAAGCTTTTTTATTTAAAAATAGCATTTAAAATATAACAATTCTTAATAAAACAAGAGCCATTACATCGTTTGATTTGATCGCGTTCTCTCACTGCTGAGGATCGAGCAACCACATATGATCCGTCTCCAAGTTATGCGGTCTCCTGCAGTTCAAACCGTTCGGTAGAAACTGTCTCAAATAGCCTTTTTGATCTTGCCGGCGCTCTGCCTTGCGTATATGGTCTCAATAGTTCCCATTACGGTCATATCTCGGTCCATGGATTACGTATCAGTTTTGGGTCTAGTTCACAATATCGACAGTCACTACATCGATGGTCGCTGTATCGAACACGCTCCATCGACGGGCTAATGTATCGACAGTACCCCAAATCGATGGTACGCTACATCGACAGTACCACAAATCGTTGGTGCGCTACATCGTTAGTACAGTAAAGCGACGGTATGCTACATCGATAGTAAACCAAATCGATAGTACGCTGCATCGACTACCCGATCCGAAACAGATTTGAATAAAAAACAACATTTTTAAAAGTTTTTAATCACAATTTGTTAAATCTGTAAATTGCTTAATTTTGATGGAACCCACATTAAATGGTTGAAAATAAAAACATAAATTCGTATTCAGTAACATTGATTTCTTATAGTACTAATTTAAAAAAAAGGAAACTACTAAAATTAATAATAACAAAAACTATCCAAATCAAATATAATAAAAACACTTATAGAAAATCTATATCCATACAGGAACCCTGATAAACTCTTTGTGTAATTAAAGATAGGTGTTACTAGCAATCCCTTTAAGAAACTTTAAGACAGTTATACTGCTTTTTTGTTCAATAAAATGTGAGATAGCATTCTGATTGTCTCGATTTTTTTTTTAGGGGAAGGACCTTGTGCTCCAGCTTCTGCCTGCTCAATTTGAATATTCACCGCGATCTTCTCCTTTTTAAGCTCTTTGATAGTAGAGTATAAACCTAGTTTTTTATTATTGAGTAACGAATTCCAGCGCCTATGCCACGCTTCTACGGAATTTTGGGTTCTAGGCAAATTATGTTCGTTGTTGTAGTGAACAGACCATAAATCTGGTGGAAACAGCGGAGGAGTGGTGTATATAATTATTTTATTGTCAGCACTTGTACGCGAAGTCTGTTTACCTTTGACATATGTTGTCTTAAACCACTGTATAATATTTTCAGTGTTGCTGTCCTTAGGAAGAACTTCATCTTTTAGCATATCAAACGCATTTGGGATTTCGTTTGGCGGCAAGTATGCCAAAGCAATTAAGTGGCGTATTTTAAGAGCAAAACTCGCATTTTCAAAATATTTTTTCTGTAAACCATGTTGCTGTACTCTTCGCCAAACGTTCTGTCCCAAATGAAAAAGACAGCATTTGTGGGTGGCCTCAATAAACACCGACCTAACAGAGTTTATAACCGCAACTTCAAAATCTGTCATCACCAATTCCGGGGCCAAAAGACCTTCACCAATAGAATCTGCGTAGCATTTGAGTTGTTCGAAGAAATGAGTATAGCACTCTTGGGATTTACTCGATAGAAGAGCATAAACAAGAGGGACTGTTTGAGTATTATAGCCTGCGTCACCAACGATTCCATGTATTGAATAAGAAAATAATACTGGGCAACACTGAAATGTTCCGTCCATTATCCATATCGGTGATTCTTTCATCAGCTGTATGTTTTTTTTTGTACAAAAAATTAGCACGCAACCGTCTTTATTAAATCTTGTGTTTGAAACTAAAAATGATTCATCATCAAACATCTTTAAATCATCTGGTACTTGAATGTCATCAAAAGATTGTGGTTCTGATGGTCTATTCTTTGCTCGGGATCGTTTTATCACTTGCCTTAATGCTTTTTTATTTGGTAAAACACATGCACTAGATGTTGGCACCATCTCTAGATTGCGGTTTATTATTTGACATGGTTTTTCCATTGTGTTTGTACTGGACTCTTTTTCACATTTTCTCTTAGGCGCAGTTCGTCAATAAGACCTGCAAGTACATATATGTACATTTTACTTCTGTGGAAAATCCTCAGGGTGCAAGTAATGGCATTCGATTAGTTTTTTTTACTTACCAGGTTGTGGAGCATGATTGTGAGCTGTCATATTGTTCTTTAATACGTGATTAGTATCACAAATCACACTGCTACAAGTACTACGACACTTTGCATCGGTATATTTTTTTACACAATTCCAGTAGTGCACACCTTTATCGTTTACTTTATTCTTCACCATTTTATAACCGTTTATTACTAAACATTGCTTATTGTTATGCGTTGTAGATAATTTAATTTCGTCCATTTTCGCAATAAACACCAAGACAGACGACAAAATGATTCAAAACCATATTATTACAAACTCATGAGGGTAGTACAAAAATCTTGTTTAACCTCTGTACGAACTACCTACGCTAAAAGATACATAATTATTATGATTCAATAACATTAAAAAAAAATTAAAGTTTCTTATAGGGATTGCTAGTAACACCTATCTTTAATTACACAAAGAGTTTATCAGGGTTCCTGTATGGATATAGATTTTCTATAAGTGTTTTTATTATATTTGATTTGGATAGTTTTTGTTATTATTAATTTTAGTAGTTTCCTTTTTTTTAAATTAGTACTATAAGAAATCAATGTTACTGAATACGAATTTATGTTTTTATTTTCAACCATTTAATGTGGGTTCCATCAAAATTAAGCAATTTACAGATTTAACAAATTGTGATTAAAAACTTTTAAAAATGTTGTGTTTTTTATTCAAATCTGTTTCGGATCGGGTAGTCGATGCAGCGTACTATCGATTTGGTTTACTATCGATGTAGCATACCGTCGCTTTACTGTACTAACGATGTAGCGCACCAACGATTTGTGGTACTGTCGATGTAGCGTACCATCGATTTGGGGTACTGTCGATACATTAGCCCGTCGATGGAGCGTGTTCGATACAGCGACCATCGATGTAGTGACTGTCGATATTGTGAACTAGACCCATCAGTTTTCGCCAACACCACATCTCAAAACATCCATTTTAATGTTTTCACGACTTTTGTTGCACCACATTACAGAGCCAAAACAGAAATATTGAGAACACCAGTACACGGACCAATCATATTTCAGTAATCCGCCGGATGTCTCGTCTTCCATATTTTTCCCAGGTTGGACATTGCACTTTTAGCCATACCAGTACGACGGCGTATTTCCTCAAAGCTGCCCTCACAAGTAAACAGAGTTGCAATATCTCACTGCTGTTCTCATAACCGACCAGAAGATTTGAGCTTGGAAGAAAATAAGCATGTTGATTCATGCGAAATCTTCTTCAGACGTACCAACACCCGCTATTTATTCAATCACTTCAAAATTTGGTCCTCCTAAGGTACTCTACACTACGCACATTGTCCCATATCCACCGGTCAACGGCATACCTTTTACATAAAGAAATAGGAAAAGCTTGCAGCACATCGCGAAACGAAATATGAAATTGACACAACTATAAACAATTTTGACACAGTGTAAGTATGGACAGTAAGGAAACTAGGCCTAGTTGTAGAAACAAATACCTACGCTCCACTGCAGCTTTAGGGTTGTCTCTCTAAATGTTTTTGAAACTGAACTGTATGTATTAAAACATCTGATTCTGTGTTCTGTAGTGATCAAACAATCGAGTTAAAATAACTAGTTTCCAAATAAAATTTAAATAGGTAATCTCATGACTTTAGTTATTACCAGTAAAAGAAGATCGTTTATAACACGGAACAGTTTAATATTAATACAAAACGACTTGTGAGCTTTGTCAATATGGCGTAACCTTTTACAATTTTTGGCGTGAGCCGCGGATAGACGAAAACGTTTCCTTCGGTCCCTGTCGGAAGGGCGCGCGGTGGACGCCGCAAGCGACGCGCGGCATATGTGGCGCTAATATCTATATTGTTCATGTTATTTTCAAATGGTTATTTTTTATTTAAGAGCGTGTAAGTGTTAGAAAAGCGTGCATGAGGCATGAGAGAATTCTAAAATAGGGCCAAAGTCATCCTTTTCTAAATTGAAACGCATAGTACTGGGTTTTAACCCGGAAAACGCGTGTGATAGTAATTAAAAAACCACTACATTAAAAAAAAATCTTTATATTACACAGTTACAAATTATTATTTTTGTCTGCTATGACATGTTCGGAATGCTTTATTATTAAATTTTATAGTATAATAAATTCTCATTCTAATGAATATCTTCTTCAAATAAACTATAGGGAAACAAGGACAGGGTACTATAAAACCAATTTTGTCTAATTTATGCATTTTATGGAGATAAACGCAACAACTCGTCTTGACGCGGCACTCCCGACTGACAGCACCGCGATGTCCGCTTAGAGGTCTCGTATTGGCGTGTTTGTGTGAGTGTGCCGTTTCAAACGTTAGTACGTAGTTTCCGTACTGTCTATATTTTTACTGTGATTTTGATAACTTGCAGCGTTTTGAAATGCTGACATGTTTCGTTTTATAGACGCAGTAAGTCGCTTTGGTATGTTGCAAATTCTAAACGTTTTTCGTTTTTGTGACAACTATTACGCTGTTTGTCCTTGGAAACTTCATTTTAGAGAACGAAATTCGAAAGGTGAAATCAGTTTTCAGATGGTACCGAGGTGGTACCGAGCTCTCAATGGTGCTGGTGGAGCCAATAAAGCGCAAGGTGTGTTAGATCATGTGATCTCGATCCTATTAAATTGGTGAAATCGGCCCTAAGTTGCTGTTTTAAATTTGTGTTTTGTGAAAGTTTATTGTTAAGTTATTCAAATATTGTGATATTGTACTGTTACTTCAATAACAAAAGTTGATTTAATTCCAATAAAAATGCCATTAACACCATACAGGTCGCACGAGCTGTAGCATTGATCGAACAAGGGCTGACACAGCGAGAAGTTGCTGTTATTCTGAATGTACCACGTTCATCGATGCAGTATGCGCTGAAACGATACCAGGAGACAGGCCGCTACTCCCGCAGACCAGGCAGCGGAGGCGTCAGATCCACATCAGCCCGGGATTCATAACGGAATTCATAGTTTACATTTTATTTCTTTTTAGGTGAAGTAGTAGTAGGTACGCATAGATTTTTAGAAACCGAGTTTCGGCTAATTTATGTTCAGTTTTTTTTTATACTATGTTGGTAAAAGCGTAGTTAATTATACTAATTATAGTTATTATTAATTAAAGTATTTATAGGTTTTTATTTTTAAGTGAAGTAGGCATACATAGGTATTTAGATAGTATTGGACGGGTTCCCTCTATCTGGCAGAATCTTGATGCTCCGAAATGTATTTGGCATAACACACTTAGCATATTTTTCTTTAAACGAACATTTTAAAGGCATAAAAATTATTTGATATAGTTATCGTTTGGCATAATGTTTAAAACTCCGAATTTACAATTGCATAGTTTTAAAATTGCAGAATTACATTTAGTATAATTACGATTGGCAGAGTTCAAATTTCGCATAATATCGTTTAGCATAATGTTCATTTAGAGCGACGAGTATTTGGTATAATTTCACTTTTCACACTATAGTTTAAAGACTTATATGCGTAATAAGTCTTTAATCTGACATGGTCACTAACATTATTATTAACGGTTAAAACGGGATATTTACCATGTTTGGCATTTATTTTGAGTTTCCAATTACAGTGAGTTACAATTGTATACAAAAACATATAAAGGCAAAAATAAGATATTTTTGGAATTATATAGAAAAAAAGACATTGTTTTTAGTAGGTTACCCGGGACTCATCTATTAAGATTAGGTTAATTTGTTCAAAAAAAAAATGCGTAGGTTAGGTTAGGTTAAAACTGTGACCCCCTACGCCCCCAGTAACGACTTGCATTAATAGAAAATGAGATTGTTTTTAGTAGTTTACCCGGAACTGAACTATTTACATTAGGATTATAATTACTTATGGAATTAAATGACATTATTACAAATTCAATTAAATAATAGTTAAAATAAATGATATTTTTTAAAGAAATAAATAATTAAAATAAATGACAACAAATAATAATAAAGATGATTCTAACTATAAAATTTCTGCGATATGACAATTCTGCCGTTTAATGATATCGATATGAAATATATGTCAAAAGACGATTCTGACTGTGAACTTTCTGCGAAATGATGTTTCTGCTTTTTGAATATTATGGATATGAAATTTATGTCTAGAGATGATTCTGACTTACAAAATTATGAGTTTTGAATGTATGATAAATGAGTGTCTGCCAAACAATTTTCTGCGAAATGAAGTTTATGCTATCCGTTGTTATGCAAAATAAAATTATGACATATAAAGTTCTGCTATAAAGGGTGGACCCAGTATTGGACAGGCGTTTTAGCTTTATTTTAATTTCTTTTTTTGTTACAACTTGTACTTACCTACATATTTCTGGGTATAATTCTATTAGAATTATTTAGTTTTAGTACCTACTTTATTTGGTAATTAATAGGTTCTTATAGATAATAGGCATAATTAGATATATTAAAAAAAAAAACAAAAAATATATATATAATTTAGTACTTAAATTATTTTCATGTTAAATATAAATCCAAATTATTATTTTTTGATTTATTTAGCTGTAGTTTTATTTAGTTGTAGCTGTAGTGTATTTAGGATCAGTTTTATTATCTAAGTAGGCACTTGGATTTTTTAAGTGTAAGGTAGCTACAGTTAGGACCTCTAACGTAGCTTATTTCGTTAAATAACTGAATAGGCATTCAGTTACCTTCGGTTATTTTCATAAATCCTTACTAATATTATAAAAGCGCCAGTGAGTTTGTTTGTTTGTTCTTTCTTTCTTTTTTTTTTAAAGTTGCCCCACACTTGGAATTTCTCCTGTATCGTGGGTGCGTTTACAAACATTCAATCTCACATACACAAACAGCCAGACCCGGAACAACTATCTGTAGGTCATACAAATATTTGTTCCGTGCGGGAATCGAACCCGCGACACACAGCGCAGCAGTCGATCGCTCAGCCACTGCGCCAACCGTGTCGTGTTTGTTACGGCTTCACGCCTGAATGACCGAACCGATTTTGATGCATTTTGGTACAGAGATAGTTGGGGCCCTGGTGTCGGAAATAGGCAAGTTTTTTTAAAGTGAGGAAAGGGGGAGAATGAGGGAAGAAAAGGGGAGAGAAAGATACATTTTTTCGGGTCATCACGCGGGTTAAAGTTAGCGTTAGCCCAAAGTAACTATGCCACGCGGACGAAGTCGCGGGCGGAAGCTAGTAGTTTATAATACTGGATGCCAGACAGTGTTAGTTGTGATATAAATATCAAACAATTTAAATTGCTTGTATTTTACAGAGCTCTGAAACTGATTGCATTTGCCATGCATGTTGGGAATTGGCAAATTATTAACTACTGCATGGAAATGGGCAAGCACATTCTTCTCAACAAGTTGGGCATCGCTGCTTATGCATTAGCTGTGGTCGATCCATTTTAAGAGCCCGTAGACGGCAGTTGGTCAGACCAAATGCAAGCGAAGGAGAGAGGATGATAGTTGCTATTATATCTTCATGGATACATCCACATCAGGCATGTTATTTTTTAGCTATTAGATTCATACTTTAAGTGTTTTACAGTAGAGCCTAGTACCTAATCAAAGTGTTAACTTGTTTGTTTCAATCCCCTTGGCTATATATTTGTTGTCTGTTAAATATTGTATATGTGTTAAAAAATAGTAATATATCAGTATTACTGCATGATGCATTTATGTAGATAAATCTTATACAACATTTCTATTTTTTGTTGCAGCCCACTTCTGTTGATCAAGTATGTGTTCCATGCTGGCTACGGGCTCAAAGAGCTTCACGACGTGGCCACCCATCTGGCCCCTCTAACATTAATCAGCCACTTCAATCAGGAGATGCCAATAATTCACCTGGACACCCATTGTCGGTTAATGTTGATCCAGATTTACCCGAATTCCAAGAATCGAATCTATCAAATAATGAAGATATTGCTTGCATCAATTGTGATATGCAGACTTCTCCAGCAACTGGTCATTGTTTATCTACAGTTAATGAAAATCTAGTTGCTATCATAAAGCTGTGGACATTCCCGAGAGCTGTAAGTATGAATTAAATTAAAATATTTGTGTTTAAAGACAACTATCAGCCACAGTTTTTATGATTATTTTCTGAGCAAACATTTTTTTTTAGATCAATACTTCTGATTATATGCGATTCTTGCTGGGTGATAGGAATGCATCAGCTGCAACACACCTGTATTGTTTGTGGTACTTCAACAATTGAGACTGAGGGTCATATAATCAATCATGCATCGGAGGAAGAAACCCAGATAGTTGCAATAGTTAACCAGAGGATACAGCCACGTCAGGTATGTATGTGACATAGTTTTGCTTTTAGTCCATTATTTCCTGGAAGAATAACACAAAAAAAAAGAGATGTTCAAATAGGGAGGATACTGATTGAATAACTTCCCCTAAATAGACATATTTTTTATAGACCTGGTTATTTAAGTATTTATGGGATTATTATGTATTTAAGTATCTATGGGATTATTATGTATTTAAGTATTTATGGGAGACGTTTACATTTAAAAATGTTGTTAGGTACCTTGTAACACAAGGATGGTAATTTTTTACTATGAGACCATAACCATAACAAAATAGTTATTGTTAAAGAAAACGGTAGATTGTTGTTAATTAATGTGTTATTAAGTAATAAGTTGAACCTTAAACCTTACCGCTACACTGTATTATATGTTTGTATGTTATTGCCACTGACTTATATTTCGTGGTCCGTAAAATGAGTAATGGTGATAGTCGAAAAAGTCTACACTAAATGGGGCTATAATTCGTAGTATATTAGTAGATTTATAGTGGAATCTGATTTTAAGGCAATAAAAAGTTCATATGCATCAAAATAAATGATTGAATTGTTTTAACAGGTTACATCAAATGAACCAATTTGCGTAACTTGTTGGGAACAAGCACAACAAGAACTTCTGAGACGACACGAACATCAACTTCGAGCTCAGACAATCACTCTGCCCAACTTAAGAAGAGTACCAGAAGCACCCAGGCACTGCTTATTTAGTGGTTGTCGCAACTCGGAACGTTTTCACGTCCCTGATAACACACGTCGACGCGTGTTGATAGAAAATAACTTTTTCATACCTAGAGGATCTCGTGTATGCGCTTATCATTTGGGACGCAATACATACAGGGAACTGTATACTGCTGAATATGCACTTGATTATTTCAATCCAATCCAAATTGAAGACATGCTTTTTATTTTGATGGAAGAAAATTATTTTCAGTTTGATGACATACAAAGACTTCCTGATCAGTTGGTACATTACTGGATTGGAATTAGTAAAGAACAGCATCAACAAATATTAAGTGAAACACCAACATTGAGAGACATGCGTCGAGGAAGTCTTGCACTCACAGCATTATTATGCAAGCTCCACACTGGAGACTCAAATAAGCGACTCTCGGCACTTTTTCAGATCCCTAGGCGAACCTTAGAGACCTTAATGAATGTAGCAAGAGAAAGCTTGGTGCCTGAATTTGTAAACCAGCATCTGGGCATGGGACATATACCCCGTGAACGAGTCTGTGAAAAAAATTCTATAATAGCAGAAGGCTTATTTAGTAGTACAGTTGGAACAACTGCTATAGTAATTGCCGATGGCACATATATATATATATACTCAAAAGAGTTCGAATTACCTATTTTAAAAAAAAACATATTCTCTTCACAAATACCGGAACTTAGTGAAACCATTTCTTGTTGTATGTTGTGACGGATATATTTTAGATGTGTTTGGTCCGTATGCTGCTACTACCAACGATGCCACGATACTAAACAGTTTATTAGATGAAGAAACTTTTATACATTTTTTTAATGAAAACGATGTATTCATATTAGATCGTGGCTTCAGGGACTCCATGGATAAATTGCATGATGAACATTTACTGGGTCATATGCCTGAAACAATGTCACCTGGTCATTCACAGCTTACAACTTTAAAAGGAAATCGATCGCGTTGCGTGACAATTAATAGATGGGTTGTGGAAGCTGTGAATGGCCAGATAAAGAGAGATTTCAAAATCTTCAGACAGGAGTATTTCAATCGTGCGAGTCCTCATCTTATGAAAGATTTAAGAATTGCTTGTGCTGTATTAAATTCATTTGGAACTCGATTTACTGACCCAGAAAACGCTCAAATAATATTAAATATTATAAATGAACGTTTATTTTTAAATAACGAATTAGCCGCGATTGTAGCCATGGAGCGCCAGAATCGTCGCAATGTTATGTTTACGAATATAGATGCCTCAAATATATCATTCCCACGGCTCTCCATAGAAGAATTGGTGTTCTTTGCGTGTGGCACATATCAGATCCGTCAAGCTAGATCATACGTTGGAGAACATTTCCGTTTTCACGGACTTTACAAACTCGAAATAGGTCGCGACCAGCTGGATTTGACCAGTTTAAGGGGAGAAAATCCTTTTTTGTTAAGAGCTAAAATAAAGTCCCGTCATGTGGCACGGAACACATATTTTGTTTTCATAGCCGTTGAAAGGGAACAGCAAGGTCGGAGTGCCATCATCGGCTACTGTTGTAACTGTATAGTAGGACTCAGAACCGTGGGCTGCTGTTCACATGTCATGAGTGTGGTTTGGTATTTAGCTTACGCTCGACACGAAGGAACAACCCCCCCTGCGGTATTTCTTGACAATGTATTGTTATCATTATAATAAAAAGTTATTATAAATACTGTGGTTTTGTTTTTTACCTTTACTGTTTTTATTACTTAATTAACTTTTATCCTGTTGACGACCACTATATGGATAGATCATGGATCATCTTGCATGCGGATTCGAATCCCGCAAAAGGAACGGAAAGGAGGTTAATTATTATTTTTAGTAACGTCATAGCAGTTGGATGGCCTATAATAAATCTAAATCAAATTATTTGTAATAGGCAAGTAATAGATATTGTTTTCATATCACAACTGAGAACACCCTACTTTAAAAACTTACTAGCACCTATCACAAAAATCCTTCTATAGTTAATAAAGTACAATCCATCCACTTTATCTGATTGAAATGTATGATGTAGGCGTCCTATTTAGCTAATCATCGTACGATTGAACGATGCGATTTCGTCGCACGATGAAAAACGCACATTTTTTAGAGTGTACTAATTAAAGCTTGCAAATCATCGCGCGAGCACAGAGTTTCATCTCGTCGTGCGACGAAATCGCATCGTTCAATCGTACGTTGATTAGCCAAATAGGACGACGCCTTGAGGGTCTGCCTTGAGTTACATAAGTATGTAGGTAGTAGGTACCTACCGTACTCTATTTTTGATAGTCCATTTTGAGGTTATGTAAATAAATCAATTTAATATCCCCAAGTCTAATGTATATCTTACCACTACATATTTTGTTATACTCTATTGTAGCATTCAAATTCATATATTCATTCCATGAAACAGTAGGCCTGTATGTGATACTGAAAATACATGGGTTCTTGCCAATCTTCTTTACCTAAATTAGATTGTAAATCACTATTTATTTATAAAACAAAAATATTGACTAATGTTGACAAAATATTTTGTAAACCTTTTTTTCTTATCTGTACCGGCGCAAACACGCGGCCATTGCAACTTCAGAGCGAACTAGAAGTTTGGTGACGATTATACTAATAATTTTCTTCTTTCTTTTGTTAATTTTCTTGTTTTTTTTTTCTTTGTAAATTTTTTGCTGGTTTTCAAAGCCAACATGTCTTGGATATGGATCCAAGACATGTTGGCTTTGAAAACCTCCAATTCCACTGCTTTGAATTTTGAGGATATAGATTCCATAGAAGACCACATTTTCTATTATAGGATTGGATTTCCAAAAGACTAATTTCACCAAATATTATTAGAAGTACCAACATTGATACAGATCTCTAGAGGTGTTACAGCCCTAGCAGCTTATCTTATGAAACTGCGTACTGGCAAGTCTGATGACAGATTGGCTACCATACTCCAAATGCCCCGGGGCAACATTAGAACGCTTAATGAAGGAAGCAAGAGAAAATATGGCAGAGAATTATGTGCCACATCATTTAGGCCTAAATCACTTAAATAGGCAACAACTTATAAATAGATCTTTAACGATCCCAAGAGGTTTGTTTGCTAATAACAATAATGAATGCACACCTGTAGCAATTTTAGATGGCACTTATATATATGTTCAAAAAAGCTCAAATTACATGTACCAAAAAGACACCTATAGTCTACATAAATATAGGAATTTGGTCAAACCATTTTTAATTGTATGTACTGATGGTTATATCATAGATGTTTTGGGCCCCTATCCAGCTACAACGTCACATGCCGATATAATGAAAGAGGAATTTAAATATGGTTCTGCAATGCGAGAATATTTTCAGGCTGGTGACGCATTTGTACTGGATAGGGGATTTCGGGATGCCTTGCCCTTACTAAATACGTGTGGATATAGAACGTATGTACCCGCTTCGTTACAACAGGGTGAAACACAGCTGTCGACAATAGAAGCAAATAAATCGAAGGCAGTCACCATTTGCCATTGGGTTGTGGAAGTAGTAAATGGTCGATTCAAACGTGATTTTAAAATCTTTAGGCAAAAATATTTCAATGTAGCGTCTAGATATTTAATGCAAGACTTTGACGTGGCTGCCGCTCTTATAAATGCGTTTCATCCTGTTATAACCGACCGAGACGATGCCGGGGAAATTCTCCAATTAATAAACCAAAATATTATACGTACATAGAAAATAGGTTAATTTATGTTGTTACAAATAATTTAAACAGAAGAAGAGTTGAATTTAGACCAACACCAGTCGACAGTAATAATATGACAGATTTTCCCCGGCTCACATATAGTGAATTAGTACTAGTTTCCCTAGGAACGTACCAAATAAAACAAGCTCGATCCTATTATGGGGAACACCTAAGGGCAGATGGCTCCTATGTAATAGAAGTGTGGAGGGAGGTCGATAATAATCTTTTAAGAGAGCTGTCGGCTTCAAGCACTGCTTGGTTGCTAAGAGGGAGAATACACTCTCGACATGTAAGTAGGAAAACATATTTTGTTTACATATTGGTCGACAGCTCTCTAGCAGGAAGGCAAGCAATTGTGCAACATTATTGCAATTGTATGGTGGGAAGGCGTACAGTAGGTTGTTGTGCACATACTATGTCGATTATATGGTACTTGAGTTGGGCTAAGTACCAAGAAAATGTCACACCCTCTGCACACTTCTTAGATTCTATTTTAATTGTTTATGAAGAGGAATAACTGAATATATAATAAATGATTAAAAGTGAACTACAAAATGTTTTTTTATTTATTAACTTATTCCTTTAGATTGACGTTCCTCTGGACCAATCTACTTAAAAACCTAGTAACTATTTATTAATTATACTGTGACATTAATGCTAAATCAATAAAGTCTAAATCTACTAAATCCTAGGTCTAAATGCTACCGAGTAATAGTAAGTGATCTGTGGTTCAAGTCTGTCCGATACACTTCTATGATGGATATAAAAGACTAATTTAGTCCGCACGCATCAGTCATTGTTCATAATTAGTTAAACCCAGTGGCGTAGCTAGGTAACCGGTAGCCCCGTATCAGGAGTCCCTGCTCTCACAAACTCTAAAAAAAAGTCACAGGTGTTTCGGGGTCTCCTGATAATTGATACAGCTGATACGGCCAACTGTCTTAAAAAAAAATTCAATCGCATGTGTTTCGGGGCCCGTGTTACCCGAGGCCCCTTATAATTGATACGGCTGTAGCAACGCCTCTGATAGACCAATCTTTCTTTTGGACTGTAGGTGCCTGGACTACCTAGATACAATGTAATGGGTGGTCGATCTGCTGATCACTCTCAGATGTTGAGTGCTTAATTATACTTAACAAATACCTTTAAAACGAGTCATTTGATCGTTACTAAATTATAAAAATAATCTTCAAGTGCTTCAAATAATACATTTTCCAACATAACCTAACCGTATTTTCAAGAGCCTATATGTCCAATACGCAATTGTCAATCAATCTGAAATTAAGGGAGCCTTAAGCTGATATGATGACCTAACAAATGACACCAGTATGGAACTTGTAACGGTACATCACAATCGTGGCCCAACGATGTATGGCAAATGGGCAGACTCCTTTTAAAATTTATTATATTTATTTTCCTTCTAAAATTTAAAGGTGGATCACATATGCCACTGAAACGCAGGCTAATGGACATGTGTGTTCTCCCCGTCTTAACGTATGCGCACAGATTTGGTGTTTGACTAAGGGTAGGTTCAGATGACAAGCGATCAACGCGCGTTTTGATAACGCGCGTTTACAACTACATACATTTTATTCAGGCCGTACACATGCTAACGCGCGTTTTAGTAACGCGCGCGTTCAACGCTGCGCTAGCGCTCGACTGTTGTCAGCGCGCGTCAGTGTCTCCAACTGCACTGTAATTACGGTAGACCTACCGTATTTTTCTAAAATCTACCGCCTACCGTAGACATAGCATTACGGTGCGGATATCTACCGTAATTCCGTCAATGCGGTTGCGTCTTAATTTTTTTTTTATTTATTTCTATAACGGCAACACGAAATGTGCTTTTCAAACTAACACAACAAGGATTCCCGAAAATAACGATGTGACAGACAACGTTTATCCTACCAAATTACGAAGTTACAATTAATTCGGATAATTTATACTATTACATAGCATTTTAATTTTTGCGAGTTACCATAATCTATGTTTGGTGTTTTTCTGTAGGTAGTATAATTAAAAGTACTCTGTGGTATAATTTAATGTCTTTGTTCTGTAAACACAGTTCGAAATTCATTCTGTTTTGTACGTAATAAATTGCCTATAAATAGAAGTATTTCCAAATAAGTACTAAATGAGTGATAATTCCAGTTATTCTAGTGGCGAGAGTAGTGGAGGGCCTTCTAAAAGAAGTAAGCTTGTAAAAAAAAGTCTTATAAACAAAAGTTTCGACAAGAGTGGCTGAGAAAGAAAGATTTTTCACCATGGTTACGTGAATGTCCAAAAGATCCGTACAAAGCTAGTTGTAGCGTTTGTGATACTACTATTCAGGCTGATATAAGTGTTATAAAACGACATAGCGCGGGAACGAAACACCAAAATATGTCAAGATCGATGAGAGTGCAACAACCTATTACAAAAATATTTCAAACGTCGGAAATATTAGCAGAAGAGGAAAAAGCAAAATACGCAGAGCTGAAGCTAGCAGCATTCATGGCGGAGCATAAAATTGCACATGCAAGTATGGACCACTTATCTGATTTGTTAGTTGACGCATTTCCCGATTCGAATATTGCTAAAAATTTAAAATTAAAGCATACCAAACTGCAAGTTGTAATAAATAATGTCTTGGGTGATACAGAAAAATCCAACTTATGCGCCGATTTAAAGTCACAAAAGTTTTCTGTGCTTATAGATGAAAGCACAGACATCAGTTCCGTAAAAACAATGTGTGTGGTTGTACGATATTATGACCCAAAGGCAGGACGAGTAGTAAGTCGATTTTGGGACCTCATTGACCTGTTCAACGAAGATAACGTAGATAATACCACAACTGCAAAACGCCTGTTTGAACTCCTGATTAGATCATTTGAAGATAATTGCGTACCACTAAAAAACATTGTTGGATTTGGCTCAGATGGTTGTAATACAATGATGGGCTGTAACAATTCAGTATCGACGAGGTTCAGACAGATGTGTCCAGGAATAGTCGTATTGAAATGTATTTGTCACTCACTGCATTTATGTTCGAGCGAAGCTTGCAAAGAATTGCCACCCGAATGCGAAAGTCTGGCACGCAATATCTATAATTATTTTAAAAATAGTAGTAAGCGGCAAAAACAATTCAAAGCTTTTGAAGAGTTTTGTGATACGAAAGTACATAAAATTTTGCGACCAGCTCAAACTAGATGGCTTTCCCTATCTTCTGTTGTCGATAGGATCCTAGAACAATGGGACGCGCTTGCGCTCTTCTTTGATGACAAGTGGATGGAAGATCACGAATGCCGTGAATTACATATAGCTCTACGAGATCCTATTCATAAGGCTTACTTTTATTTTCTGTCGTGGATGTTGCCAAAATTTACAAACACCAACGCATATTTTCAAAGCGAGTCTATAGTTTTAATAAATTTACACGGAAAAATGCAAGAGTTATATACAGAGCTGCTTCTATTAATTATGCCTTCGATCTATGTTAACAATACTCCGCTTGATAAAATAGATCCCACAGATGTCAGTAAGCATGTCAAGACTGATGACCTGTATCTAGGACTTGGTGTTCAGAAACAGCTGTCGCATTCGGAAGTTACTAATGACTGTGCGAAGAAAGTACGCGAAAATTGTAAGCAGTTTATCATCAAGGCTGCATTAGGCATAAGAAGAAGGTACAGTTTGGATGATAAGCTATTGATAGCTGTATCAAATTTTGATAACGAAAACTGCATGTCTGGAACTGAAAAAAGGCCAGCATCTTTATCCTCATTATTCCAGATATTGCCTCGAATAGCCCCCTCATCTCTTGAAGTCCAACAGAGTATTGACGACGAATGGCGTCGTTTCCCCAATTATATTTTAAATAACAAGTGCGTGCTGGACGTTGAAGATCCTCCAGATGTATTTTGGCATAAAGTGTCGCAAATGAAGACAAAAGAAGAGTCACCACCATTCTTTAATTTAGCACGTTTTATGTTAGGAATGTTATCTCTACCGCATTCAAATGCTGACTGTGAACGTATTTTCAGTCACATTACTGACTTAAAGACGAAGAAAAGGAATCAGCTGTCCACACAATCTATTGCTGGGAATCTGTTCACACAGCAAATTATCAAAAGGGAAGCTAAGAGCTGCGTTGATTTTCATCCTAACTCCGAAATGATAAAAAAAATGAACGTTTCCATGTATAAGAAACCAGAATAATTGTTTAAAGTGTTTTTACTATATTTCTTACGCAATTTTTGATAATAAAAGATCACCATATTTGTACTGTATTTTTTATTTTGTGTCTACCACAATTTTCTACAAACTACCGTATTTTTAGGCTAGCAACACCGTAATTTTGTCAGCCATAGTTGGAGGCACTGGCGCGCGTCAACGCCGCTTTGAGATCATTGGTTTTCTATGTTTCCGTTCAGTTGAGCGCGCGCTTTCGACGCGGATAGACGTATTTTAGGGTTCGTCAAATTCGTCCGAAAATCGTCCGAAATGGAAACCGAAGCTTTTAATACGGAATTATTAATTGATGAAATAGAGAAACGTCCTGCGATATGGGACATGACAAGTAGCGATTATTCAGATAAGAATTTGAGAAGACGGGCTTGGGAAGAACTCGTCCTTATATTTTGTGAAGGACATGACAATGAAGAAAAGAAGAAAATATTATGTGAGTATATATATTTATTTACATTTACAATCGGTTTGTGTTACAAGTTAAATATAACGATCCTGCCAATCTACTTTTCCTTCATTAATGAAATAGTTTGTTAAATGTACTCGAACATTATCCGCCTGTCGCACAGCACGTCCGGTATAATGTGAGGCTAGATTTTCCAGGGGTGGCGTATAAAGTGTGTCTTCAAAATTGTAGCCATCCCTGATTCTGACATAATTATTTAGTGTACATATCGCTTTTACGATCTTTTCTGCAAAACCGATGTTAACATCTAACGGCCTGTGTAAAATGCGCCATTTATTGCATATTATGCCAAAAGTACATTCAACATACCGGCGTGCTAATGTCAAACGGTAATTAAATAATTTTTTAGCATAAGTTAGTGACCTTCCCCCATATGGACGCATTAAATTCTCCATCATGCCAAAAGCTTCATCAGCCACTATCACATATGGCAACGTTGTCGGTCTATTTTGTATTAACAATGCCTTTGGCTCAGGTAGATCTAATGACCTTTCTGTCAGCTTTTTGTACAATGAAGAATTCTTGAATATACCTGAGTCACTGTTTTTACCGTAGGCACCTATGTCAACCCACACAAAACAATAGTTTGCATCCGCTAGCGCCAATAAAACTAGCGAAAAATAATTTTTATAGTTATAATACATAGAACCCGTGTGTTCAGGCTGGATTAACCGTATATGTTTCCCGTCCAAGGCTCCCAAACAATTGGGAAACTTTGAGTTCTTTTCAAATATCGTGGATATTTCACACCACTTTTCTTTCGTTGGTTCACTCATAACAACGGGCCTTAATTTTTTCCAAATAGTTTCACATACATGTGGTATTATAGTAGCCACAGTAGATTTGCCAATTCTATAGTCGTAGCTTAATGTCCCAAATGAACATCCAATGGCCAAATATCTGGAAACAAACATAAACTATTACTAAATACTGTTTTTTTTTCAGCGTCATCCCTGCAAAAAAAGTGGAAGAGCTTCCAAAACTTCGACATATATTCATTATAATAGACTACGATTTCTACAGGCATCAATTGCCAACAAAGATACAGAAAGTAGTTTCGATGCAGATAATGCATCAACTTCGTCAGAGGTTGCTGAAGTAGAAATAAGTTCTGGCTTTAAGAGTCCTAAATCTACTTCAAGAAAAAAACAAAAATTAAATCCTGCTGATGAAAGATTTGCAAACATATTAGAGCAGAGTTTAGCACAGAAAAATGTGTCTCATCCAAAAGAAGATGACGATGAAGACAAGCTGTTTTGTTTGTCACTCGTTAAAGAGATTAAAAAAATTCCGGAATATAGGCGACTTCAAACTAAAATTGCCATTTATAATTTAATTTAGCAAAACCAAAATGAATTTCAAGGACCACAACAACAGACATATGAAAATCAAAATTACCCGGTATCACAACGAAGAAATTATTCATCACAAGAGCAGCGTCATCAGTCATCAGCTTCTGTTGAAGGCTTTCGTTATTATGATTATAGATAGTCTAGTGTGTCAAATAATTTTGCACATTATGGTTATACTACAGCAATGGGGTCTCCATCGCCAGTAACACCTACTCCATCGCCAGCACCAACTAATGTCAGCAATGAATCAGAGTTAGAGTTATTCTGCGAGTAACAAAATGTTATTTTTTCTTTAAAAAAATTGTTCCTAAACAAGTTGATTTGATTTATAGATTATGTTGATTATTAAAAAACTTACCTCAATGTAATTATGAGTTTTTCTTCCGGTGAAATGCTATATCGCACAGCGTTTTTATCTGCTACGAGTTCATCGTTTATGAGAGTCAGTAAGTCATCAAATGACTTGATGGACATTCTGAAGTAGTTAAAGAATTTGGGCTCAAATTGCCTTAACTTAGGATATAAAATAATGTACTGACTTTCAGTCAGCCTGGTTGACAAAATTGGGTGAACCCAATATCTCCGTCTTCTGTTGTGTCGTTTCTGCCGTCTGTATAAAATCACCGATAAAACTGTTTCTACGTCCATCTTCGACAAATGTAGAACTCAAACTGGCCGCAACAACGCGCGTTTAACGCCTGACAAGCGCGCACCATGTGAACACTATACAAAAATTCAACGAGCGTTCAACGCGCGCTGAGCGCTTGTCATCTGAACCTACCCTAAGCCTCAGAAGTCCAAACTCAAGGTTTGCCAACGAGCAATGGAGCGCAGTATACTAGGTGTTAAATTAACAGACCGAGTTCCTGAAGTGCAACTGAGCAGGACACGTCTGCATGCCTGACAAACTTGAGCTAGCTAGGCTAGGCTTGAGTAGCATAGAGCTGGTGCCGAGACGCAGACCACGAAGGAGATGGCGGGATGAGATACATGAAACTTGGTAATTGAGCTTATCTGTTAAAAATTCAACCCCCTAGGGGAGGTGGTAAAAGTTAATATTGAAAATCCGTTATTTTTTAAGTTATTAAGCTAGGTCGGTAAATTTGTTTAAGCTCTAAGATGATAAAATAGGAAATGACAGTTTAACCTCTCAACCTTGGAAAAAAAATGTCGCTAAAAATGACAGAGGCACCCCTTATGAGAAAATGGCGTCGCAAATACCGTCACTTACTAAAATACATATTACTCTACAATCAAACCATATTTTATCGTTCTGTAAACGACAATGTACTAACTGATATATTTCCTATCTATCAGGTATCAAAATAAACCGAAAATCGAAACAGTGTATTTGTTGAATATTCAAACAAAATCCAAAGAAGAAGGGCCTTGGTTATCTAATTATGTAAACAATTTGACGAGAGAGCTCCAGATGTTTACAATAACAGCACTTGAAACTCAACCCGACGAAGCACAAAAACTACTAGGGATGTTCCCTCCACTTTTTAAAATTTTATCGATAGTTGTTTTTTTTCGGAAGGTATATGAGAATAAAAATACAATATCATTCAAAATTTTATTTTGAAGTAAAAACAATACAAATAAAATTTATTTTCATACAATAATTAACACTTTGACAGCGGACGATTTTCTGCATAATTGTTAACATCATAGAAAAATAACGGACAGGATTATATGGATAATTCTTCTTGTGTTTATAAAATCTACTATTGTTTTTTATGGATAATAAAAAAAAAATATTAATTTAATAAAAGTAATTAAAAATCGCAATTTTTTCAACAAAAAAAAGTCATACAGACTCCTTAGGTCTTTTCAAATGTGATATTTTTTTAGTGTGTGGTACTTTTTGAAGCACTTATCATAAGATAATGGCACGTTACAGTCAGGGCAATATCAGAAACATCATCATTTTGTAAGTTAATATGCTACACAAACATTGCATATGTGTGTGTAGCATATTAACTCAGCTACAAACGCGTACAACGCGGATCACGATAAGACGTCGTGTTTTTCTAATAAACAGTATGAAACGCGATCACGAGTGCTACTCGTGATCCGCTGTGAATGTGTTAAATGTTATTTTGACAATTTTTAGACCAATAATAGTACTTATAAGTTGAATTAATCATTACGATACATCTGCAGTTTTAAAAAAAATATTAAAAATTTAGTGGTCAATGTAATCATTTATTCATTTACGTAGAGTAACAATGGTTCATATAACATGTAGAGGGATGGTAAAAAATAGTTACAATATGACCTCTGACACGGTATTAATGAATTAATAAGAATGAAATTGGACTTACATTATAAATTAAGTAGTTCTGTCACTTAGAAATTAGTAAAATAAAGTCATAAATGATATTTATTTTGTAAATTGGTTAAATATAACACTTTTATACGTCAATATTGTTTTTTTGCTCATTTTAAGCGAACGATGGGGCCGGTGTTTCCTAGCTGACTACTCTGAGAAGAAACATCCGAAACAAACTTAGAGGTCACAGTCTCTTTTAAAGTCCATACAAGTGTATTGGTCAAATCATGCGAGGACCATATAACGACCTATACAGTCCTCACACTCACAATAATTATCTTGTAAAAAATAATATACTTAAAGAAGTACATGCGAATGTCAATATACAATAATTATTATGTCAATGAATGTATAATTTATACATAAAAGTAAACATTGGCCTGTGATTACCATTGAAGCAGCTTAATCCCAAGCATTTGAGTCCTCAAGATAGTCTTTAACCGAGTAAAAAGCTTTCTGGCATAATTTACGTTTTATTAATGATTTGAATTTAGTAATACTTAGCTCTTGACTCGGCCTGGGAAGTTTATTATAAAAGCGTATACATACATAAACTCACGCCTTTTTCCCATGGGGGTAGGCAGACACCACAGAACGCAACCTGCTACGATCCTTACATACTCCTTTCGCCTCATCTACGTTCATACATCTCGTCATACAAGCACGCCGGTTACGAGTACTCCGCACCTGACCTTTCTGAAGAACCTCACCAATAAGGTCAGTGTAGGTCTTCCTAGGGCGACCCCTCCCTGCGCTGCCACTCACCTCTGCCATATAAATACCTTTTGTTAATCGTCTTTCACTCATCCTCTCAACATGACCGAACCATCTAAGCATACCCTTTTCTATCTTTGTCACTACATCCTCTTATAAACCGCAACGTTCCCCTATAACCTCATTCCTCACTCTATCGTTCAAGGTTACACCACACATACTTTAAGAAGTACATATGAATGTCAATATATAATAATCATAATGTCAAGAATGTATAATTTATACATAAAAGTAAACATTGGCCTGTGATTATCATTGAAGCAGCTTAATCCCAAGCATTTGAGTCCTCAAGATAGTCTTTAACCGAGTAAAAAGCTTTCTGGCACAACTTACGTTTTATAAATGATTTGAATTTAGTAATACTTATCTCTTGAGTCTGCCTGGGAAGTTTATTATAAAAGCGTATACATCGGCATTTAAGCTAACTGGTAGCAGAGATACGTAATCAGCCAGCGGCTTCAAAGCTATGGCAGCTATGACAATCTGATAATATAACCATGAAAAATCAACATTCATCATTACCTTTCTCTCTATCTTTCACAATAGTTATTTATGAATAATTGAAAGAAAAAAGAAAGCATTACTATTGCGGCGGTGTATGATAAGATTGAAAGCAGTTCTGTATGCACAATGGAACGCGACAGGATTGGCATTGGTAAGAAGTTCTCTGGTTTCTCTTGCCCTCGCGGAGGCACACAAAGCAACGCTTATAGAAATTCCGGTTGCGTGCAGAAGTGCTTTCAGTCGGTTCCAGTAAAATGGGCCAATGTGTAGAAATGATGTACCTATTAGGTAGTTGGTGCGTAGATCTACTGCTGGAAACAGTATGCCTACGGCTTTGTGGACAATGAGAAAGTTGATTTGTGAGGATAGAATCTACAAGCTGAAGGCGGAAAGCTAAATGATCTTGGTGTTTTAGTGTAGATGACTGCAGAAGAATGCGAGAGTTAAGAATAGACACATTAAGAAGGCGTTTAAAGAGTTTCATGTACCATTTGGCACAACGTTTTCTTTCTAACAAATAAGGCTCCAGCATCTGATCTTTCAGATCCACCCCCCCCCCCCCCCATGAATTAATTATAATCTAAAACTACTTGTGGTTTAAAAGGTACTGGCCGAGATGATGGTCGAGATGAAACTGTGGGCAAGGCAGTGGAAGAAGTGTGACAAGTCGAAATCATAGTGATTCGTTTCTTGTCCTGCCATGCTAACACAGAGACATCGCCAGAATGTCTTGCAATTAAGTCCCCCCTTTTAAGTGGAGCCTTATTTATTACAATGGGAACGTCTCTTCGGGAAGGTCTCAAAGTACCGACGCAGTCGGTACCATTAAGCTTCAGAAATCTAGCTAATAGGGGTGATTTATACCAATTATCCATAAATAATCTATACCCTTTGTTCAGTAGGGGACCAATGAGCTTCTTCACAACAGCTGTACTTTTAAGTACACCGGGCGACTGCTCCAAATCTGTTGCGGATTGTTTACCGGCGTAAACAATAAAAGACCACAGATAGCCAGTGGCACTCTCGCAAAGCTCAAAGGTCTTGATACCAAACTTAGAAGCTTTGTTTTGAATATACTGTTTAAAGTTCAATCTTCCTTTCCAAAGGGTTAAGCTTTCATCTATACAAAGTAAAAATATACAAATATTTTTACTTAAAATATAATTGGATTGAAATTTAGAATTTAAATGTGTAATAATTGGTCTCAAACGGTGTATTCGATCAGAGCTTCTAGCAGCGCCAGTGTTGGAGGGATTAGAATTGTTCATAGCGGGGTCAGAATCTACAAAATGTAATGCTCTAGTTAACAGTTCGTATCTCCGTCGTGTAATAATGCGTCTGAAAACTTCTGTTTTCAGAAGAGGATCAACAGAAAAACAACTAGTAATAGTTGGTAATCTGATGATCCCCAACATCATCCAAAACGAAAAGAGACACAAAATTTCGTGAATGTTAGTAGGAAACCATTCAGACTGGAAAACAGCAGAAGAAATTTTAGTGGCATACAAGTTCGTTTCAGCCACAATATTGCCTAAGATGTCATCGTCCCAATAAGAACGAAAGGCATCATAGGCAGAATTGAAAACATGAACCGAACCAGTACGCTCTGGCTTAAAACTTTCCTCCTGCCCCTGAAAGGAATCCATAGGAGACCATTCAAAGTGGAGGTTCTGGCCTTCCAGTCTTGGGAGATCATCCACTCCATCACTAGCGTTATGAAATTCATCTTCATCTTCGCTCTCGCTAGCAACCCCTCGTTCAGCGTTTCTGGCAGCATCTGGCATACCCATCTGTCGTCTCCTCAATACATCCATCGCCAAACTTACCAGTTCATGGGGAACGTCGGCGTCACTGGTCCAGATCTCGTTCAGTGGGTGTCCCACCTCCCACTGGTTACCCCCCCTACTGCGCCGGTTAAAATGGCCACGCCCACGTGCGCTCTGTCCCCGCACACCCCTGACACCCCTTCGTCCACTCCTTCGTCCACCTCTTTCCCGCCCGCGCTCTTTAGGGGACACAAACAAAGAATGGTTGTCAGGGGTTAGAAAACTGCTGTCCTCGACCTCGACGTCTGCAGATAGAGGCGTGCCGCTTTCATCATAAACCCGCAGTACCACGCCCGCAGGCGCTGGTGCGCTGTAAAATAAATGGTATTATTAAATCCATTCAAAATGCGTTCATATCATTAAATTAATTCGTTTAATATGACAAAAAAAATAATGGTGACCGGGACCTGTCGCGGGTCGCCGACGGACGAAGCGCTTGTTCATCCTAAAATATAAGAAAGGCGAATTAAAAACCATTGAAACCCAATTGCAATGAATACAACAATAACGCAAACCTAACACAACAATAAAAGCATTACCATTTGCGGCATCCTCTCTGGGGACGTCAGAGGAGAGTAGGGTGGAGCCTCCGGTGAGCGATCGCATTCTCCACTCTAAGACGTATACAAAAAGCAGATAAGCGTATTGCAATCCATAAGCTATAAATACATCATCTCAACGCGAACCACAATAAACGCATTACCATTCGCGGCGGGTTCTCCCAGCGATCAGGTGACATAGTGGGCGAGTATGGCGGGTGCACTTCCGCAACTTCATCGACTTCATTCTAAAACATGCAAAATAATGTCACCACCACCACCACCCAATAAAAACTCTTACACCAGCGCTCAACAACCTACACAGTATTAGTAAATAATACACCAAACAAGTAAATAAGTAACAAGTACCACAAAGTTGAATACACTTACTCAATCCTATGGAAAATAATACACATTTATTTATTTATTTAAACTTCATGTACAATAGTGGTACATAGGCGGACTTAATGCCGTAAGGCATTCTCTACCAGTCAACCTTTGGGTAAAATACGACAACATTGTGATAGGGTACAAAAATATATATATCTAAAACTATTTGTTTATGAAAACATATATATTTATACAGATACTAATACACATATACATATCAAATAAACTAATAAATACAATTAAAAAATAAAAACGAGAACTTTAACAGTAATTACTATGACTTTAAATTGGTAGACGGACCTAAATAGTGGTTACGAACTTTTCTTTTAAAGGTAAGTTTACTTTCAGCTTTTTTAATGCCAAAGGGTAGCGCGTTCCAGAGCTTTATTGTTGAAATTGCGTATGATTTGGACATAAAACCGGTGCGGTGTAATGGAACTTGGAGGAGTAGATTTTCGGAAGCCCGAAGGTTACGGCTGTGAGAACTGCCCAACACTTTAAAGTAACTTTTTAAATAATCAGGAGCATACGGATCATTCATGATAGAGTACAGCATACAGAGAGATCTGAGGGACCTCCTGAGTCGTATAGGCAGCCATTTAAGCTGAGTACGGAAGGAAGAGATGTGATCATATTTACGAAGGCCAAACACAAACCGAATGCAATTGTTAAGAAGACGATCCAATTTGTTGAGAAGTTCCTGGGATAGATCAGAATAACAAACATCACCATAGTCGATAATGGGAAGTACAAGAGACTGAACCAAAATGAGTTTAGTGCTAGATGGGAGAAAGTGCTTAAATCTATAGAGAGACCGCAGCGAGAGAGTGACTTTCTGGCTCACTTGAGCCACGTGCTTATTCCAGCTGAAACAGTCGTCAATGTACAAACCTAAGTCTTTAACGTGAGGTGAGAAAGAAATAATTGAATTCTGATACATCAGTGGTGCAAGTTGACTAATGTTCACATTTCTCAAATAGTGCGAGCTACCAATGAGGATGGCCTGACATTTCCCAACGTTAACAGAAACACAAAATTTGCCAGACCATTCCTCAATAGTTCGGAGATCAGCATTAAGGGATGAAATGCATTCATCAAGGTTCGCAATATCTGATTGAGCGTATAGTTGCAAGTCATCAGCGTACAGATGGTAAGAACATTTGAGGATAGCAGTAATGGAGTTAATAAATAAAGAAAATAAGAGAGGAGAGAGTATACCGCCTTGTGGAACGCCAGTCATCAGGTCGCACCAGTCAGAGTAATCCTGATCAACACGCACCGCCTGCTGGCGACCACGAAGATAAGAAGACAACCAATTACGTGACAAAGAAGAAACCCCAAGTTGAGACAGTATGGCCAGGAGAATGTCGTGATCAACGGTGTTAAAAGCATTGGAAAAATCTATTAAAACTAACACCGTTAACTTAGAATTCTCCAAGCCATCTCGAATATCTTCTGTAACTTTAAGCAAAGCTGTGGCTGTGCTGTGGCCAGGCCGAAAACCGGATTGGGAACTGGACAAAAGATTATTCTTAAAAACGAAAGTGGATAATTGTTTAAGAGCAACTGCTTCAAGGATCTTAGACAGGAAAGGGAGAATGGAGATGGGTCTAAAGTGATTAGCTAAACTAGGATTAGAAATTTTAGGAAGAGGGATAATGTAAGCCCTACGCCAAATCGCAGGAAACACACCAGATTGCAGAGATGAATTGACGATGTAAGTAATAACTGGGATTAAGTTTTCAATCATAAAAGATAACATAGTACGACTGACCCCATCACAGCCCACAGCCTTAGATTTAATTGAGGTAAAAAATTTAAAGACCTCATGGTTAGTCACAGGGGAGAAAGAAAAGGAGTCAGGAGGAAGTATTGGCTTGGAAGTAATTTCCTGAATAGTATTATCCTTAATACCAACCGCAAGCGCAGCAGACGTTGAAAAATGTTTGTTAAGAGCATTTAAAGGCAAATTAAGAGGAACAGCACTAGACGGGGACTTTGTGAAGCCAAGCGACTTAAGAAACTTCCAAATATCAGCCGGCGAAGAATTAAGGACATTTTCACAAATGTATCGGCGTTTAGATGTTCTTACCATCTGGTTGCAACGATTTCTAGCCAACTTGTACAGGTCCCAGTACTCCCCACTGCGGTCCCGCCTATATCTTCTAAACGCCCGGTCGCGTCGTCTCATTGCCATCCGAACTCCAGGAGTTATCCAAGGAGCTGGTGGGCGCTTAACGCGAACAGCCCTCAGTGGCGCATGCGTGTCAATAAGCTGGAGAACATTCCTGTTAAAGGTGTCCACCATCTGATCCACTGATAATGACTGGGAAATATCGTTCCAATCAAGAGCCTGCGCATCGGTATTAAGTATTTTACATTAAATATTTTATAATCATAACAAATTATAAAGCAAACAAAAGAGGGGTTACAACCTCATCAATTTCGGAGTCATAGTCGTCGTCATCTTCGTTGGTGAATAGGAGTTCGAGGTAGTCCGCAGGCGGCTCCTCATGCTCATTCACCCTCCAAGTTGACATGCTATAAAACACAAAAGAGAAAATTATCGCAATAGTACTCATATACTTCTGTGTCATACCGTTCAAAATCATAACCCTCCTTTTTTGCTTTGCCGTGTCGGGTAAAAATAACAAAGTTATCATGTAGGAGTAAATATAAAATCATTACAAGGTACCACCATCACTATCGATAATAACAAAACTTTATCGTATAACTATCGACAGATACGTTTCCCTAGTCAATACACCGACCAAAAAAGGTTTCACATCGGCTACAGGCAAACTATCTACTTAGTCCCATACAAATAAAGACCAAAATGGCTTGCATTGATATTGACAAATGAAACCCCATTATGCCTGCACTGTACATCAAACATGTCTTGCTTTTATATCACTAAAAATGAATAAATACGTTGTTATATGGTTGTGTAAACGAGTTCCAATTACATTTTATAGTCTTTTTATTGTATTCACTAACAAACATCGTTACAAATCACTCAGAAATCGGAAACGTACCAACGGATTTCATCGAGCTGTATCTAGTAGAAAAACTGATGTATTTCTTACAACTAACTACCTAAATAGAATCATTATAAGCACAATAATCACTTTTCTAATAAAAAACAGTACTTACTTCAGATAAATCCGGAAAAAACAAACACAGCAACACGGTGACTCACTGTCATGCACTCAGAAAAAGCGCGAAATGTCAATGACGAAAAAAAAAAAACCAAGCACAGATTATGTAATAATCTAATATACTAACTATAACATATGTTGCGTTCACGAGTTAGCAAATTTAACAAAGGACGTAAATAACTAAACTTCTTCTTACAAAAGTAGTCTGTAAACACAAGAAATAAGGTGTAAATTCAAGGAGCAGCTACGCGGCAGCCGGCTGCCGCTTGGGATTTGACGGAATGGCGCGATTCGTAGACGCGACAGCCGGCTGTCGCTCTGTGTTTGAGAGGTAGTATCTCACAAATGATAACATTTCGGAAGCTGATAGTCGAATAACATTATTTGTCATTATTTGACAAGGTCTACTTGAGCTATCTGGACCAAAGTCAAAATGTTCCATTCTGTCATTCAAAGTTTTGTATGTGAAATATTTTAATTCGTGTGCATTATGTCAATACCTAGTTGGTCAAATAAACTAAAGTTATTAACTGAGAGCCATACACATTTTTCTTTGATACCAGTGTGAGATGAGGAGTTAAGTAGTAATTGGGCGTTGTAATTTTCAGAATTACGAAGCGAATTTACGTTTTCAAATAACTGATCTTTCAAGTTTTCTTTTGACACATTGCAAATACGGCATGGAAAGTTTGAAGAAAATGTTTTATTAAATCCGGCAATTGAGTGTATCCCAAGGTTGTCTCCAAGAATTAGCCCTAATCTGAAAAACAATTTGCCTTTATATTCAGGCACATCTATGTTCACACCAGTTTCTGATAAAAAATTTAATTCTTGTATCAAAGGTTCAAATATCAATCACATTGTTCCCAAAAACTATTCTATCTGTGGAGTGAAATAAAAAAGCTAGAAATATGTTATCTAGGGAAGATGTTCGGTCCGGAGGCATGCAAGCAACTGAAACATACACAGCTCCTAATTTGTGTATTCCAGAATGAGTTCCAAGTACATTCTCTGTCTCATAATCATCAAAATACATGAGTAAAGGAAATACCAATTTACCATCATATTGTTCAATGACACTTCTCCAATAGCTACCTTGGACAAAGTTTTGCAAACAGTTAGAATTCAAACCGTTAACATAATCAAATGTTTCTTTGATCACACCTTTGAGTGAAAAAAAATTTTGCAACACGAATCGAAGAGGTATTAGCTGCTCTGTACATTCTACTGATTTATATTTGACTACCCCTCGTTCTTTGATATTACACATTCTATTACCTATCACAACTTTTTTTGGTGGTATATAAGTCCCCTGCTTTTCCAAGAACCCGAGTCTCTTGAATTCAGTGTCAAACTCCTTACACTCATCTTTTACAACAGACAAAAGCTTTTCTTTAAAAGGTCTAATATCATTTCCTTGTTCAGCAGTTGTCGTTATTTCTGAAAATACACTTTCTATGTTTGATGTTAAACTACTACACATATACCTATGTATGCCATCGACTACATCTTGAATGACCTTTCTCGGAAGCAGAGGATTTGCATACAGGGATGAAATAAAATGAACTACTTGTTATACTTGTTAGTTTCTAATGGGGGTTCAACAACATTCAAGGAGATATTAGAATGTGAATACGAGGTTTGAAGAACTGATATATTACTGGTATTTTCAGAATGTGTATTATCAGCATTAGCAGTAGTATGACTATGGTATAGATGTTTTCGATAGGTATTTCTTAAATGGAAAGAACGATTACAATCATCTTCAATGCAATGATAAACACTAAAATTTTGTCTTTCATGAATCAAAGAAAAATGTGTCATTAGGTTCGGTACACTTGTCAGGTCTTTCAAACATAGGAAACACTTGGGCATTTTAGTTTGTATGTTTATGTGCGATTTATGTGATCAATGCTGTGTTCTTTATGTTTTAATGCCGATATAAGTGTATTTACTGCAGTAAAGCTTTTATCATATTTCGTTTTTAATTCAAAAATTACAGTTTGTACAAACTGCCAGACATGACGGGACTCTTTAAGGTATTCAGCATTCAAAACAAAAATCGCCTTTAAACAAGCTTCTACAGCTTTCGTAATAGTTGGCATTTCATAAGTTATGGTATTAATCACTATGTACCTTGCTGTAATTGATTTATTCGGTGACACAACTGGTTCGGTGACACAACTGGTTCGGTGACACAAAAGGTTGCATTTGAAGGTCCATTTCCATAAGCTTGTCTCTTTTTCTTGTTATCTCTACTGCTACCTCAGCTGGACTTGCGACTTGAGTTATGAAGCCTTCCAATACCTCTTGCTTTGATGGTCTCCATTGTTTCTTTTTAGTTGCTTTCTTTGTAGAAGTAACATTTGATGTGCTCATCAAAAAAGGTAGCGATGTTAGAGCGGCTAAATCAGTTTGTTCTTCATTAGTCTCTGTAAAAAATAAGAAAAAATAAATAACCCTCTTTCTAGCGCTGTCGTATAATTAAATAACCCTTCAGGTATCTCTTGAAAAAAACCTTATTCATTTACCATCAATCTCGTTTATTAATCCTTTTTTTTTTTTGCAACGCTTATAAGTTTTGATTTAATTAAGGGCCAATTTTCATTAAACTTGTCTCCGTAGTCTGGGTACATAATCTTAAAATCCTTTAGTAACTGAAAATAAATGTTGGATTAACAGAAATCAAGTAGAAAATAAAAAAAAAATAAGTAACTGTGGTTTCTAGTCACCATATATTACCAGTTGCCCTTCTTTCGAACACCACCAGAGGCAAATAGGAATGATTACCCACAAAGCTGGAGCAACTGGGAATATAGGATAAACTTTAAGGGCAAACTACTAACTTAACTTACCAAATATATTCCACCGGACAGATTGATAGCCTTATATTTTGTGAAATAATTTGAAATCGTCATATTTTTAGAAGCAAGATCGTTCAACCTTTCTTTAGCAGTAACTTCCCAATATGATCACAGTTGTTCTGAAGCCATAATAACTTCTCTGAGATGTCAACACTTTTGCTTCCTTCGAGGTGACTAATAGCTTCCTGTGCACTTATACTGGGCCGGGGGGAATTTTGCTCATTTGAGTTTGAACTGCTTGAGGAGCAACGTCTTTCAAAATTTTTAATAATTCCTGTTTTGATAAAATCTCGGCGACGTTGTCGATATTGGTCTAGTAATTTTCCTTTTGCTGAAGTCTTTTGCAGCGGGCTGAAGCTTGCATATGGTATAAAATATACCGATGAACTTTCCTGTTTGAAGATTTTGCTTATTTCATATGCCAGTTGATAAAACCTTGAACTAGGATTTTTTTTCTCTGCATCGTTTTTCAGCTCGTGTGTAATTATTAGATTGCAAAGTCTTCGCCTGGCTGCATTATTCAAGAGACCCTTTTCTTGGTATTGGAGCAAAAGACCTTTGCCTTCATTCGATGAACTTAGGATTCCATATAATTCCTAGAAACATATTTTATATAATTAATTAGGCTCTGGAAAGAATAAAATACAGTCTTAAAATAGTCCACTGTCCCCCTTTCTACTCCACAACTAGAATTAAAAAATCTTAGCAAAAACCTAAAAAGAATGTCAAAATAACTAACGCAATCATATTCCGGCTTTTCCTCTTCCATTTCATTAATTTTTTCAGACATTTCAGGGGGGTCTTCATCATCAGATAATGTCTGTACAACTGGCAAGTCTTCCACTGTATACAGCATTATTTGGTTGTTTGAGTCCAGAGTAGTATTAGTACACTGAAATATAAAATAATAACCTGATCAAACTCTAACATGGTTTTATATGACGACCACTGTTAGAGACAGTGACAGGGACTGATGGCTGAACATGCCTTCCAAAGCACAGGATATCTTACTGAACAGACAACAACCCTGGATTTGGTTCGGCCTGCATTATCCTATACAGACTGGGAACAACTTTACAAAATGACTTTCATGCTCTAAGTATTTTCCATGGGATTCAATTCCACAACCTCTGGATCAGGTGCCGAAGCCCCAAACCACTAGACCACAGAGACAGTAATGAAATTAAAAAATAATCATTACTAACATACATACATGAATTATAACATTATACATGTTTTTTATTAAATATTTTAATGTTAACTAGCGGACGTCATGCGATTTCACCCGTGTAATTCCCGTTCCAGTAGTATGGGGATAAAATATAGCCTATGTTACTCAGGGTAAATGTAGCTTTCTAATTATGAAAGGATTTTTTAATTTGGCGCAGTAGTTTTTGAGTTTATTTGTACGGGATCGCTCAGGAGCTATTCTTAACACGAAGCTAGCCGGGGGTAAAACGGCGGCAGAGTGACGACTGGAGCAGAGTGGGGACGCTGGTTCTTGTTGGGAAATAAAAGACCTTTTTCTTCTTGTTTTCTTCGTGTATTATTTCCTGTTTGGATGCTCATTTCGGAATGCTCTACCGTTTTTTTTTTTTGATTGGGCCACTCGCAGCTAAACTCATTTATTCGAGTTTTTTTATCTGCTCAACCGGACTATCCTGTGGTGACCTTAAGAATTTAAGGCCCCCGGCCAGGGCTCTAAAACTACTATGATGAATTCGATGACCGCACTCTAAGGGCACCCCCTGCGGGGTCGAGCCTCGGCTTAGAGGGTCATGATTGAACTATGAAAATGGCCAGGTCGGGTTATTATTTGAGGACTTTTAAAACTACTAGCTCAACTCGCGGGTTGGCTATTATAGCAAAGGGTCGGACTCTAGTTTTAACATCGAACTAACGCGGCGGGCCTCTGCGATGAGGCCGGAACGGATCGCGGTCTGTGTTTGTGTTGTAATGATTCGAGTTATTATTGTCCCTACGCTCGGAAGTGGGGTAGGTTGAGGACGGATTGGGCTACGTCGCACGGTGGGCTGAAAATCGGCTTTCATAGACTTAGAGATTTCAATTTGTAAGTGCTTGTTTTTATGCCGGATATCGCTTCTATTAGTCATTACTATGTACAAAAATGACACCCGAGTTAATTCTACCCAAAAACGAAGGAAATATAATTTTTTTACGAAAAATTTGTATGAAGCTAGTATGAAAAATCGAATTATCTCCTAAACGGCATGTTTAACCGTAATATCCTTGGAGATGGTCATAGTGCTAATTATTTATGATTTTTTGGTTGGCGATTGGACGAAAAATTTAATGCCGTTTTTTTTTTAAAAATCGTCAAAATATTTTTATTTATTTTTACATGTAAAACGATCCCTTTTAGTGTCTAAGTTAAAAAGTTCGATATGTTATTAACCCAAATATTAAGAACACACGAAACAAGAAAAATAAAATAAAAAAATTGCTGTTTTTGACACATTTATATTAATTTAAATAAAAAAAGATTTATATTGAAGTAACATATTATTATGAAGTTATATTTTATACAAAATAAGTTAATTTAAGGAATTAATACTAAGCATTCGTAAAATAAAGTAAAATAAATAAAAAAAATAAAACATATCATTAAATATTACAAAAAAACCCAAACACACTCAAATACAAATTTACAAATATGTACATATATATCTTTTTTACAAATTTTCCTTATCACTCTCGTTGTCAGACTCCAATTCTGAGTCAGCATCCAGATTGGATATATCCAAAAATTCGAACTCAGTTTCCTGAAATTGAATTAAGTCGAGAGTTTCAGCAAAAAAGCTCTGCTTTTTCTTGGCATCTAACTTAGGCCTTTGTGCACTTAGCAAAGGGTCCGAAGAAACAACAAGCATATTTAAAATGTCTTGATTGGAATCCTGCCTGCTTCTTTTCCGCGAATGATGTTCTCGAAACCTCCTAAAATCTTTGTTTCGAGACTCTGAGGCTTCTTCCGAGAGAGTCCCAATCGGCACAATATTATTTTTCTCGATTATGTCAGCCCCATGGATTAGTAACTTATGAACGGTTGACGACATGTAGTACCAGTCGTATAGTAATACGTACTTTTCTGCTGTTTTGCGAGCATAATCTCTAAATTTTATTATATCGATCTGCTCTCCAGATGTAATTGCTTGTAAAATTACAGCAAATCTTTTGATGAGGTCTTCATCCAAACCGGTTATAGCTGCGGTTTTATTAGGAAACTCAAAGAATTTTCTTGCAGTATTCCCGTCATTGGTGGTTCCCGAGCCTTGTTTTACTATATCAATCAACAGATTGAGCTCATCTTTGAATTTATTTTGAATTATTTTCTTTCTTGTCTGTAGCATTTCTTTGTGCTCATCACTTCTCGCTGCCCACCGTTTGAAGTCCAGTCTGTATGCAATGTGTAACAGACATTCCATACAATTTATACGGGCGTGTAGGGATGACAAGCCAAACTCATACAGGTCCGAACACACAATTTTTGATGTTACAGCATCTAAGCGGTTCATTTCTGTAGGCTTTGCTAAGCACAGGTAGCACGATGCATTTGATCTAGCTTCAGAAAGGTAAGTACAGACTTTAGCGTCGATCATCGTCATCATTAGTTGATGAGTCACCCTATTATTATTATTGCACTCTGTGGGGATAAGGGCCTCAATTTCTTCATCCATTTGTTTTTTCAGCCCAAGGACAACTGCTTCACTCTCCTTTACAAAAGTAAACTGAACTGGACGACAATACAAAACTGAGCATGGTTTTGGGTTCGTCCATAAAATGTTGTCTCCATCTGTCAGTTTTAGTGGCACCAAGGAGGTCATGAAAATGCTTGAATCATCTTCCTCACCCTCAATTTTCTGCTTGTATCGGCTTTGGTTAGAAGCACCGTCAAATCCCCACTTGGATATCAGCTTCAACTGCTTGTTATGCTCTTCGTTAGAAAGGCTTTGAAGGATTCTTGTAACCGTGATATCAAGTAAAGCTTGAAGTGTAATCCTAGCCGATGAATCAGTAACTGTCACTGATTGCTTCGGAGGGTAGCAATCAAGCTTAGTTTGTTGCACTTTATAGTAAGATGTATAAATATCTTTAGCACCTTCTCGAATGGCAGCCTCACGCAACGTAATATATTGCCACTTTGAGAGTTTTAGCGAAAGAAGCAATCCAAGCGCCTTTTCTGGCGTAAATATGATTGTTTTCGCTGGTTTCTTAAGCGTTTCATTTAATTTAGCGGCTGCTTCAGGATTTTTCATCATGTATTCGATGACAGAGGCGATATCTCCATGCCCTTCTTCTTTTAAACGTGCTGCAGCTGCATATGCCAATTCACTGGAACCTTCGCCTGTGTGTTCATCAGATCTTCTCTTTTTTTGTTTACTTCCCAGGTCTTCGAATGGTTTACGGGATCTTTTCGTCATTGTTCCAATGGACGTTGATGTCGACGGTTCTGGAGAGACTGAGGGCGCTCTTGGTATCTCATCAACACTTGGTTCTTGATTAACTAAAGTTTGCACAAAACTCGGCCAATCAATATTTGCTCCCAACCAATTCTCGTACTTTCTCCTGAAATTATCAAGGAATCGGTTGGATTTCTCCCACCTTTGTAAAGCGGCTCGCGTAAATCTCCGACAAAATTCTTTGAGAACAACATAATCTTCGTCAGACAGGCAATCGCCTATGCGGGATACAACTGCACTAAACAATACTTCATGATCAAATGAAGTACTCTCACTTCGTAGAAGAACAAACAAGTCTAAATTGGTCATTAAACTTTCCATTTTAAGATTTTATAGTCGCAGATTTAGTGTTAGCAGTTACACAGTTGTGAACAAATTAAATTATAAAACAAAACTCTAGCCCTTTTATTGCAAAACGACAATAATTAGGTAACTACCCTCATTAGTTATCTCCTCATTAGCTAATGAAAATCTATAATTGTCACTAACTATTCTTAGAACTCATAGCACTGCTAATTAACAAATTAGCTTACTTATCAGGAAATGTTAAATATAATCCATTGTCGTGAGATATTGAAAATCATTAAATCACCTATTAAGACTCATTAGAAGACCTAATCAGTGTAGTTACTTAATCACTTCTTTTTGGACTCATTAGAAGACAATTGGTAATTTGGTTGTATGAAAAGTTTTAAAACTCATTTTGTGTTGATAAATATCTAGCTCAAACATAGTTGGCTACGTGTGGGTGTACTATAAACCTCTGCCAACTCCTTCGGAAATATAGGAGTGATGCTATTTTATGTTATGTGTAGTTAAAAGTCCGTGTTCTTCAACATAAACACCAAAAGGAATCGTTTCATACGTAAAAACAAATAAAAATGTTTTGACGATTTTTAAAAAAAAAAACGGCATTAAAATTTTTGTCCAATCGTCAACCAAAAAATCATAAATAATTAGCACTATGACCATCTCTAAGGATATTACGGTTAAACATGCCGTTTAGGAGATAATTCGATTTTTCATACTAGCTTCATACAAATTTTTCGTAAAAAAATTATATTTCCTTCGGTTTTGAGCAGAATTAACTCGGGTGTCATTTTTGTACATAATAATGACTAATAGAAGCGATATCCGGCATAAAAACAAGCACTTGCAAATTGAAATCCCTAAGTCTATGAAAGCCGATTTTCAGCCCACCGTGCGTCGTCGAAATCAGCGAGGACGGCAGAGAGTTGAACCAAGTCACCGCGGGTAGCGATGATAGCTTGGTTGAATTGACGGGCACGTTCGGTGTAGAACACTCCTAGAGTGCTCGCTATGACGTTATGTTGGGTGAAAGGCGTGGTGGGTGGGGGTGGGCTTGCGCTCGCTGTACGTGCGGGCGCTGGGGCCGGGGTTGGCGAGACGGTTGTGGCCGCCGCAGCCTGAGTGGCCGGCCTTAGGGCCGGGAAATGGGTCTGGTGGTTGAGCGCGGTCCAGGGACTGGGGCGCTGAGGGCTGAGGCTCGAAGGGAGCTCGGCAGAGAGGGTCGGGCACTCAACTGACGGGCCTTGCTTCTCTTTTCGAGACGCGGGGCCGAGGACTTGGGTGCTTTCTTGCACCCTCTGTAATTGGCCGTGTGGCCTTGTTCGCCGCATAGTACGCAGCTGGGAGGCTCCGTACATAACGTGCGGTCTTTGGGGCGGGTGCAGTCGTCAGTGCCGTGGTCGCCCAGGCACTTGACGCAACGGGGTTTCCCGAAGCAATTGGTCTGTGAGTGACCGTATAGCTGGCATCGGTGGCACTGGCCAACGATGCCACTCTTACGGGGCTTCTCAATCCCAATGCCCGAGAGTCCACAGATCTTTGAGATCTGAAAAATGGGGTGTCTACGTTCTGTGGGTTCACAGACGACTAGAACCATGTTGTATGGATTGCCGCCACGTTGGTGCATGCGGTGGACGTGGGTGACGGGAACCCCCTGTGACTCAAGGTCTTTTTTGAGTTCATCAGTGGGGATTTCGAGTGGGACATTTGTTATGACCACTCGGATCGGTTTCTCCTCCTGGATGGAGTAGGTGTGGAAGGGGATATTCCCCTTTTGTAGGAGCTTGGTGAGGCTCCTGAAGTCGGTGCTCGTGGGCACCTGGATCTTAATGCCCTGCGCGACAGCACGGGCACTAGTGTAGTTGATGTTGAGCGCATTGCACTCTTTTGAAAGGTCTGTCCACTTCGCCTTGTCATGAAGGAACAAGGGAGGCGGGGGCTTGATTTTCCTGCCGGAGTCGACCTGTTCGGTCGCCATTGGGCTGGAGGGTCGGGCCGACTGCGAGGCCGGGGATGCGGGGGGGGTGCGGTTACCCTGTTTGGGCCCCTCTGTGACCTTCTTGGCCTTAGAGGCTTGCCCTGTGGAGCGCTTCTTCTTGCGCTTCCCTTGGACGAGTTCGTACCCGTCCGAAGAGTCGTGCGAGAAGTCGACGTCATCGTCAGACTCAGCGTCGGAGGAGTGAGCCGAAAACATAATGTCCGGCTGAGAAGGAGTGGGGCTGGTGAAGTCCCTGTACGGAGTCGCGGGGGGTCTGCGATCCGAGAGTGAGGCAGAAGCGGGGCTCTCGAGGTCAAGGTCTATGGGAGGCGGGCCCATGGAGGGGAAAGCTCGTAAGAGCAAGTCCCCTAGGCGGTCGCCGAATTTATTCGTCAACTCTTGCGAGGACGAGACAATCTCAGTGAATAGATTCATGAGAGCTTTAAACTCTCTTTCCTCTATCCGGACAGCCATAATGGCGAAGAATGGGGACGGGGGGGGGGGGAGAAGATCCTATACTCCTATCCTACCCTCGAGGAGACACGTTAGACGTGAGCTCCCCGAGCAGACAACCCCCTAAAACGAACCCTCCCTTGTGGAATTCCTAGTGTTATAGCCGGCAAGAAGAAAACCACGAACAAACTTGCCGACAACACAGTTGTCTGATTGCCTGAAGGGCCAGAGTCCTACCTCCCCGGGTGGGAATGCCCGGGGATGAGTACCCTCCCTGCCGGGTGTGGACAGGGAGGTGAGTGCCTAGAGTGTTCCCTAAGCTTGTATACCCGCTGCCAATCTCAATGTGCAGCGGGGCCCTATGGGTCTTGCGACCGATCCGGGCCGCTGGGGTTGAGACACCCAGACGCCCCGGGTGCAATCTGGAAGAGAACGGGGTTAAACACTGGGCGCGACTAGGAGGCCCCCCAAGGCCGCGTGACCAGTGCCCTTCCAACTGACTACCCGCCCCTGAAGGGGGTGGGCTGGGTGCGTTGGGTCAGCACCCACTTGGGTTCGTTGGCACCGTGAGGTATCCCCCAAGCACCACCGAAAATTCGATCGCAGATGATGACTAGGTCACCCATTTTAGGTTGGGTGCCGGTGCTGCTGGGCTCCCGCCGGTGTTGCAGTAGGGGTAGGTACTCCTTGACCATCTTCTCCAGAACATGTCTGCTAATGTCTGGGCTCGCTTCCATTGCTGGCGAGCTGTCACGTCGTTTTCTTCGAAGTGGCCAGGTACCGGAACATGGGGATTCGGCCCTATGAGTATGTGGTTCGGGGTCAGCGCTTCTGGTTCCAGGTGGTCGACAGACACGTGGGTCAATGGGCGTGAGTTCACCGTGTTTTCGACTTCGGTCAGCAGTGTTGTCAGTGTCTCGTCACTCGGGTATTTTTCTGTGAGTGTGACGCGCAGTGCTTCTTTTACTGAGCGTACCATTCTTTCCCAGGTGCCTCCCATGAATGGTGCTGAGGGTGGGATGTACTTCCATTTGATGCGGTGACACGTAGTCTCGTGGTGCAGAGCTTCGAGTGCTGCCTCGCCGAGTTCCTTTTCAGCTGCTTTGAAGCAGGTGGCGTTGTCGCTCCATATTTCCTTGGGGCATCCTCTTCTGGCCATGAACCTTCTTAGTGCTGATATGGCTGAGTCAGCACTAAGTGTGTGGGCGATTTCTATGTGGATTGCCCTGGAGGTCATACATGTGAAGAGTGCTCCGTATCTCTTCTCTCGGTGGCGGGCGACTGTGACCTCGATTGGCCCGAAATAATCGAGTCCGGTGAAGGTGAATGGCCGTGCGTGGTGTGCCAGGCGCGCCGCTGATAGATTACCCGTGAGGGGGGGCATCGATGGCTTCGCTTTTCTTATGCGACACGGTAGGCAGCTTTTCACTGTGTTTCTTACTGCTGGGCGTATTTTTAAAATCCATAGTCGTTGTCGTAATTCATTTACGACCATTTCCACGCCGCCGTGATGTAGCTTTTCGTGTACATAGGCTATGTACAAGCGTGTGTAGGTATGTTTACCTTCCAATATTGGGGGATTGGAGGTGTCTTCCTGTATGTCTCTGGCCGCGGTCACTCTTCCTTTCAGGCGTATGATACCTTCGTCGTCGATGTACACACTGAACTGGCTTAGTCGGTCGTTGTGGCCGGGCGTGTTTCCTTTTATTATGCGATCGATCTCGGCCGTGAAGCTATCTTTTTGACTCGCCTTTAGCCACAGTAGTTCCGCCCTTGTTAGGTAGGTGGCGGGTAACTCGCGGTATTGATTTGTGTGGCTGGGCGAGTTTTTTATTGCTCGCGTCGGTGTTGGCGCCTTTTTGATAACACGCCAATCGGGGTCATTGACCCTGTTTTTTGTTGTGCGTTTTCGAGTGGCTGCGACTGTGTTTCGGCTGGGTCGGCATAGGTCGATGAACTGTAGTACTCTCGCCGTTGTTCTTATGAGTCGATTCCACTTAGAGAATTTTTCTATGTGTGGAAGTGGAACTTGACTGCAGATGTTCTCCAGCTGTTGCAGGTTACATTTTTCTCTTTCTTCCCCGGTGTCGTATTGCACAGCTTTTTCTTCCTTTGGCCATTGAGACTCCGGGTTTTTCAGGAATGGAGGACCTTGAAACCATCTATGAGTAGCCGTGAAGTTGTCCGGCGTTTCTCTTGTTGCGTCGTCCGCTACGTTGTCTTTTGAAGAGAGCAATCTCCACTCATTTTTCTTAGTGGTTTCTTTTATTTCAGCGAGTCGGTGAGCCACGAATGACTTGTAGGTACGTGGTTCTGACCGGATCCACACTAGTGCTGTGCGTGAATCGCTCCAGTACGTCTGGCTCGCTGTCTCGTACTCGTGTTCTTCCTTCACTGTCTGTGCGAGGCGCACACCTAGTAAGGCGGCCCGTAGCTCGAGCCTGGGCATGGATACAGGTTTTAACGGTGTGACCCGGCTCTTTGCAGCTGCCAGGGCGACGTGTACACTGCCGTCAGCTCGTTCTGTTCTCCAGTATACTGCTGCTGCGTACGCCTGTTCGCTCGCGTCGACAAAGGTGTGTAGTTGTCTTGAGACACTGGGTTCGACGTCATAACACCGCGGTATTCTCAGCTGTTTTATTACGCTGAGTGACGTCATCCATTTTTTCCACCTATCTTCTAATTCTGTAGGTATTGTTTCGTCCCAGTCGGTTTTATAGCTCCAGGTGTCTTGAAATATTCTCTTGGCCGGGGTGGTGATTGGTGATATTAACCCCAGTGGGTCGAAGCGAAGAGTGCCATTATGATGCTCAAGGCTTTTCGCTTCGTGGGAGAGCGCTTGTTTTCTTTTACTTCTGCTGGTATCTTCATAGTGTTAGTGTTGAACCCGATGTGATCTTCTTTCACGTGCCAGAGCAGCCCGAGTGTCTTCTCTGTTTCTGTGCCACCTAAGTTTACTGTGGCTGACTTGTCTTGCTCTGGTAGGCCGTAGTCTTCGATGGTTCTTACGTCGTTTGAGGTCCACCCATTTAATATGAACCCTGCCTTTTTGTGAATGAGATCGACTGCCTTTGTTGTTTGTTGCGCTTCCGTAATGGTGGGGAAGCTCTGTAGGTAGTCATCCATGTAGTGGTTCTTGTGTATTGCAGCTGCTGCTTCTGGGTAGAGGGCTGCAAACTCGCTTGCGTTTTTATTCTTGATGTATAGAGCGGTACATGGTGATGAAGTGGATCCGAATATGACTGATGTCATGCGGTATTCTTCCGGTTTGCCCTCCCGCCGTTTGCCTCTCCACAGGAATCTGAGGGCGTCTCTGTCTTCTGGTCTGACTTTCACCTGCATGAACATTTCTTTTATGTCTCCGCTGACGGCGTATGCGTGTTGTCTGAATCGCATAATCACCCCAGGTAGAGATTGTAGCAGGTCTGGTCCTGGAAGCAGCATGTCGTTCAGACACATGCCGGTGGCTTTCGCTGACGCGTCGTGAACCAGTCGAGGCGGTTTGTGTGGCTTCGCCGGGTTGATGACCGGGAAGTGAGGCAGGTACCAGGTCTTTCCCTTTGGTGCTGGAACGGGTGCTTGTTCTGCATAACCGGATCTAAATAGGTTGTCTATTGTGATGTAGTATGTAAGTACTTATTATTTCTATGTGTGTAACCAATATGTAAGGGCAGGACCCTTACAGTAAATGTTGAATGTTAATAAAATAAATGTTAATGTTCAAAAAGGTATTTTAATACGAAAAAATGCACTAAAATAATATAAAAGAAAATGATGTAAAAATGTTATAAAAAATGTTTAAAATGTTAAATGTTACGCGAGCTCGATATTCTACCGAAGACTGACGTACTTGAGTACGTGACTGTATTACATTTTATAAATTAACAAAATTTGCAGTTCTCTAACTAGGCCAAAGTACAATGTGCGGTTGCTTGACCGTACATCTTGGCGGGGCAAAAAGAGTAAAAATTAAGAAAGAATATAACATCAATGTAAATAAATTCATGGAATAAAAAGAAATGTAAATAAAATGATTAATGTAAATAAAGTTAAATGTTAAAATCATGAGGCGTCGCGTAGGTAGATGCCGTAGCTCTTGGTGGCTTCTGTGGCGCTGATCTGGTTGGCGCGCCGGCGCCGTCACTGACGGCGAGCTTGCCGCAGCGTTTACAGTACACGTAGGCTCCTCCCGCGACGAATATTGACAGGATCAGAAGTCCCATCGTAGAGTATGAAACGATGTATTGATGGACATCGTGTTGCGACATTTCAGTCTGTTTTGTCTCTTCTTCCAATTCTTTCAACGAATTATGAAGTTTTTCATAATCGTTTTTCACAAAATGCGTATTATGTTGGGTTGTTGATAAGTCAAGCGGTTGTACCGATGTTAAATTGTTGATGTCATCTAGGTCTATCAGCGGTATTTCCGGGTTGACGTAAATTTTGTTTGTGTAGTAAAGTTGTGTATAATATGTTTCTTCGTTGTTTCTAATTATGCATCCTTCTTTGGCTTCTAAAATTCCCGTTGACCGTATTGCCTTCGTAGTCATACGACCTTCACAGATGATTTGCAGTTGACAATCCGTGCAGCAGACATAGAGCCAGGTATTCGGTTTTTGTAATGGCGTCCATTTGTTGTTGCATGACTCGGATGTGTAGATACATTTTGATAATGTAATATTTGTTATTGCTCCGATTTCGCATGGAATTTGATGATTTCGCATGTTGCGTGTTGGTTTGTTTAGTGAGCATACATATGTCCTTGGTTCTATTTTAATACAATTTTCCAGGTCACTGTCTGTTAGCTGCATGTATGTCTCTTTTCTCACATTTACTGCAACATATTCTGAGCTTGTTTTCATTGTAATTGACTGGTTGTTATTTTTGATCATCGGAATGGGAACTGTTTTATATATAGTGAATGGAGTGTCACCCGTTAGTGGTAATGTTATTTCGATGATGAAATAATTATCAAACAGTCTAGATTTTACTTCTAGTAGTTTGTAAATATCAGCTAATTGGTTTTGAATGTTGTCAACGGGTAGCGATAATTGTTGTGGCAATTGTCCAGAGATAATGTTAAGCTCTTGAAAGAGTTGGTTCTGCGGTAAAAGTCTGGTGTCTACATGACCATGGTGTATGTTAATAGCTGTGTCTAAGAGCATCTGTTGTATGTGACGGAGTTTGGACAGAATGGTTGAACTTGTTAAAGCCATGATGTTAAAGTAATTCAACGCTTCATCTTGTTGAACAGCTTCGTCCAATTTCTTCAGATAGTTCTCTGTAGCGTTAAGGTGTTGCTCTAATAGATTGAACTGAGTGTTCATCGCCTCTTCGTTTCTCTTTAAAATGTTATTGTGTGCTTCAATGATTGAGGTTTGACCTTTAATCAGATTTAATAAATGATCTCTGTTATTATGTAATGTTTCTATGTCCTTTTTATATTGTGTTGCGAACCTTTCATCTAGCACGCCGAATAGGCTGTTTGCAAGGTAACCTACTCCATCGACGAGACCTCGGGCAACGCGTCCCCTTGTTTGCCCATGATGAGTTTCCAGCATGTAGTTATTATGATCAAGTTCGTTGAGTTCCTGTTTGAATTCAGTCATGATGGTTTTGCACAATGTTTGGTATGCAAATTGCTCACACCTTTCTCCTAGGTGTTTCACAACTCTATGTATATTTTCCATGCCTTGCCAGTATGTTGTCATGTTGTAATATGTTACAATCTTCCAGTCATCGTGCACGGTTTGCAAATTGCCGATTTTGTCAAAATACACTCCTCTATTTGGTTCAAACGGTGTAACATTTATGCCGTCACTGCTCTGCTTTGTGGGTTGAAATAATGTTAGCAATGTTACGAGGATGCATAGCAGGCTGGAGCTTATCTTGTTTGATTTAAAACGTTGTTTCCTGTTGGTGTTATTTGTTGTGGTCTTTTGTTTTTCAGTGCAGCTTTTATCATTGGAGGTGGTGGTGTCAGGTACTTCTATAGGAGATTCTGTTACTGGGAGTTTTACTAATTTTGTTACTGGTCTTGTTAGTAGTCCTGTTTTAGTTTTTAACGTCACAACTCTGACCAGATTGTCTCTCCCCGGGTGAACTTCCTGTATTCTGCCAAGTGCCCATTTCGCAGGAGGAAGGCAATCTTCTTTAATTAAGACAATATCCCCTAATGATAAATTGTTTGTTTTGTTTAACCATTTACTGCGAACTTGAAGTTGTTGAAGGTATTCTGATGACCATTTTCTCCAAAACCCTTGTTTCATTTTATCTAATAACTGCCACCTATGTCGAATGTTGATGTTTTGATTTTCGATATTTTCTGTTGGCAAGAATGTTAAAGGTCGGCCGATTAAGAAATGTGCAGGTGTGAGGTAGTCAATATCGTCCACGTCCTCAGTTAAAGGGCAAAGTGGTCTAGAGTTCATACAGGCTTCTATTTGTGTAAGCAGTGTTAAAAACTCTTCGTATGTCAACTTTTGCTCTCCTAGGACACGCTTTAGGTGATATTTCATAGACTTAACTGCAGCCTCCCAAAGTCCTCCCGCAGTCGGCCAGCTTGGAGCGTTGAAATGCCATTCTATCCCCATCTCGTTACTCTTTTTCGATAAGGTGTCGTTGTTAAATGTTTTTGAAATATGCAGTTGTTTTGCTAACTCCCTTTCGGCTCCAACAAAGTTTGTTCCGTTATCAGAATAAATATGTCTCGGACATCCTCGTCGTCCGATCATGCGGTTAAGAGCCAGTATAAATGTTTGAGATGATAAATCTGATGCAAGTTCTAAATGCACCGCCTTTGTTGTCATGCATACGAATACAACGACGTAACCCTTACTCGTTCTGACGCCCCGGCCCTTGTTTAATTTAACGTTAACAAACCCTGTGAAGTCCACTCCTGTGTGGTAGAATGGTGGCGATTGTGTTATTCTCTCCCTGGGTAGGTCAGCCATCAATTGGTATTGTTTCGATGGTTTGAAGCGACAACATTTTACACAGTCCTGCAGGTATTTTTTAACAGTGTTATTTCCACCTGTGATCCAGTATTTCTGTCTCAATGTAGCCATAGTTAGCCTCGCTCCACCATGCAGTGTTGTAGAATGTGCACGAGCAATTAAGAGATGCGCCAGTTTGCTGTTTTTTGGGATGATAGCTGGGTGTTTTGTTTCTTCTGGTAAGTTTGAATTCTTTAGTCTCCCTCCGACACGCAAAATGTTATTTTCATCCAGGTAAGGGTATAGTTTTTGGAGTCCTCTATTTTTGCTTATTCTTCCTTTAGTCTTTAATTCATTAATTTCTTGTTCATAATATTCGTTTTGTACATGTTTTATTATTATATTAGTAGCGCATCGAATATCAAAGAGTGTTAAATTACATTGTTTTGACGCGTGCGAGTCATTAATGTTTGGATGATTCATAGCTGCGGCTTCCCCGTGCCGATTGTTTTGCGACGTCCTTGTTATGAAACGCGACACCCAAGCTACGATGCGTATTATAGTCATAATACAACTGTTCTTGTTAAGTAATTCTGTTATAAAGTTGATGTTTTTGTGTTCCGTAATTTGTGACGTAACTGCATGCACCTTTTTTAGTTCTATTTCAGGCATCTTTATCATGTCATGTGCTTCAGGAATGAATTCACTGTTAAGCCATTCCGGTCCACTAAACCACAGAGGAAAGTTGTGTAACTGAGACGGTAGTAGTCCACGTGACGCGCAGTCGGCCGGGTTTTGTTCAGATCTCACGTGTTTCCAATTCTCTGCGGGCACTACAGATATGATCTCTTGAACTCTGTGTCCGACGTAGGCTTTCCATCGCGAGACATCTCCCTTCAGCCAGCCAAGCACGATCATCGAGTCCGTCCATGCTGTTACTTTAATGTTAGGCTTATCAAAGCAATGTTTTATTTTCTTAACCAGTTGAGCTAACAGCTGAGCACCGCATAACTCAAGTCTGGGAAGTGTTTGTTGTTTTTGTATTGGAGCGACCTTTGTTTTTGCCGCAACCAATGTAATCTGTTGATGTTCTCCCTCTGTAATCTTGCTGTACACTACGCACGAGAACGCTTTTTCTGATGCGTCACAAAATGCGTGTAATTCCCAATTTTTGTTTGCTTCTAATCCAAGCCATCGGTTTATTTTGAAAGGTTGCATGTTTGTTAATTCCGTTTTTAATGTTCTCCATTCCTTTTCTATTCCATCTGGAACAGTATCATCCCATTCAATTTTGTACTTCCAGATCTGTTGGAATAAGATTTTTGCCTTGATTGTTATTGGGGATAGCAACCCCAATGGATCAAAAATTGTTGAAATGTCGCTTAAGATTTGCCGTTTTGACGAATTCTTGTTGGTTTCAGTGTCGGTTTTGTTTTTTAGTGTGGTTGAAAATATAAATTCATCTTGTTTTGGATCCCATGCCAAGCCTAACGTTTTGGACGCTGATGCCTCTGTAAAGCTTAAACTGACGGGACTAATCATATGTTCTGGCAGGTCTTCTAGCAGTTGACGTTCGTTGCTCGACCATTTTCTGAGATTGAACCCTCCTTCCTTCAATAACTGTATAAGTTGGTCTCTTGTGTCTCGGGCCTCATCTATGGTATCCTTTCCGAATAACGCATCATCAACAAAAAATTGGTTGAGTAGGATGTTTTTTGCTTCAGGGTACTTGTCACCTTCGTCTCTTGCTAGTTGTTGAAGTGTTCGGAGTGCTAGGAATGGAGCGGCCTTGGTACCATATGTTACTGTACATAGTTGATATTCTCTTAGCAGTTGCTGTGGGCAATCCCTCCACACTATTTTCTGAAGAGGTTGGTGTTCAGGCTGCACCATTATAAATCGGTACATTTTTTCAATGTCTGATGTTAAGACATATTTGTATTGTCTCCATTTCAGCAAAATACTAAAGATATCTTTTTGTAGATTTGGCCCGGCCTCCATTAAATCATTAAGACTGCGTTTTGTACTTGTTTTTGCCGATGCATTGAACACAACTCTGAGTTTAGTTGTGATCGCACCTGGCCGCACTACCCCATGATGTGGAAGATAATATTCCATGTTTTTGTTCCCAGTGTTGTTATCGACTTTTTCCATGTGACCCATTTCTTCATATTCTTCCATAAAGGCTTTATAATTACTTGCAAACGCATGGTTTTTAACCATTCTTCGCTCTAGTTGCTGAAATTGAGCGATTGCCTGTGGTTTTGATGTTCCTAATTGTTCAATAAAATTGTCCTTGAGGGGAAGACGAACTTGGTATCGTCCATCAGGAAGTCGTGTTGTTGTTTCTTTGTACAGCTGTTCGCACTTGTTGTCTGGGTCGACATCTTCTTTTTCCTCTTGCAGAGACTCCTGTTCCCAGAATTGGGCAAGATCCTGAATGTTGTTGACAATTACATGGCAATTGAATGTTTTGTAATTACCACATACTATCCAGCCTAAATATGTTTGTTGTGCGATGACGGATGACGTGTTTGTTTTTATTAGCCCCTCTAACAATATTTCAGAATATACCTCGGCTCCCAATAGTAAATCTATATCCTGGGATATGTTAAAATCTGGATCAGCAAGTTGCAAATGTTGTAAATGTTCGAAGCTATCTTTATTTATTGTCTTACTCGGCAGTTTGTTTGTTATTTTCTTCATAATAAGTGCGTTAATGTTAATGTTGAAATTGCTGTATATCGCTTGGCACTTAAGATGGAGAACCCCTTTACAGTTGGTGGTGGCTGAAGTCCCAACACCTGACACCACCGCGCTCATCCGCTCTCGTTTTAATTGCAATTTTTGCGCAGCATTTTCTGTAATGAGGCTGACCTGAGAGCCCTGGTCCAATAGAGCGCGTAGAATGACCATAGTTCCGTCGTTGGCTATTGCTTTGACCTGGGCAGTGGCTAGAAGTACCTCATTTGAGTTATCATGAGCTAAATGCGTGCTTACTTGTTGACCTACATTAGGTCTGTTGGTTCTCGATTTCGCAACTCCAATCGCATCATGCAAAATGCTGCTATGCGGCTCATCGCAGTGCTTGCACTTTTTTTCCGACGTGCATTTTTCGCCGTTATGACTAAACAGGCAATTTAGACATACATGTAGGTTGTTAGCGGTTTTTAACCTTTCGTCTGGTGACATACTTAAAAATTCTCTGCAATTATAGAGACCGTGTTGCTTGTAACATTTAGGACAAGTTATAAAAGAATGATGAGATGTTTGCTTGTTATGGAATGTTCTCGGCATGTTCTTAGATCCACCTGGACTGGTCTGTTGTTGCGCCTTAGACTTGCTGTATGTTGCATTATGTACTGTTTTTGGCTGAGTGTTTTGCTGTTGACTGTTAACGTTCCGAGGGCGGTTCGGGTTTGTACCCGATTCCATTGACATGAACTTGGTTTCGATGAATTTCAAGAACTCGTTTAATGATGGCATTTCCCTTGGGTTTTCCATGGATTCTTTGAAGGACTGGCATGTGTCTGCGTCTAGCTTTTGCATTAAAATGTGAACCACTAAAGGGTCCCAACTAGTAGTATCGTATTTCAGATTCTGAATAGCCTGGAGGCACTCAATGGTCGTGTCATGCATTCTTTTCAGTAGTGATGCCGTTGGGGTTTGTATGCTGGGTAGACTCAGTAACATGTTGGCTTGGTAGGTAAATAACAGTCTCTTATTGTCGTACCTCTGTTGAAGTATCCGCCAACTGGCTTCGTAGTTGTCAGCACTAATGTTCATGTGCTGTATTAATCGCTCAGGCTCTCCCTTTAACTTCGCCTTTAAATGTTGCATTTTTTGAGCGTTAGAGATGAAAGTGTTACGATGCACAATTTCCACGAACAAGTCCTTAAATGTTGTCCACTGGGCGTAGCTGCCACTGAAAATCGGAAGTTCGATTTGAGGCGTGGATTTTTCTTGGTGTTTGTTATCCCAAATCTTCTTGTTAATTTGTTCCTTACTGAATTCATACAGCCGTTCTAGTCTGTTATAGTCACTTTCAAATGCTTGCATGTTGACTAATATGTTGTCCAGCTTCCAATACGTGGTATCGACTTTTTCCCAACGTTGCGTAACTGACCTCAATTTATCTTCAAGTTGCCATTTTTCTTTCAAATTTTCAATGTCCATGTTACGTACTGTTCGCTCAAACGCTTTTATGTTAGACCGCTGCTCATTTATCATATCTCTAGTCCGTTGATCAACGACTAACTCTTCATTTGATCTCGTGTTCTTCACATCCTCCGCGATCTCGTCGCTTTCCCGTTGTTCTTCAACAACCTCTTGAGCACTTGACCTTTCTTCTTGTTGTTGTGACTGAGTGAACGAAGTAAATCCGTCGTCTTCGATTTTCGCCAGTAATCTTTGTTTCGACTTATTTATCATAATCTTCGTCTCCTCGTATAATTGTTCCAAACGCTCGTAAACACGACTCTCATAGTAAGGTCCAGACTTCTTGCCTTCAAATAAGGCTAATTGGATGTCGTTGTTTTTAAATTCACTCCAATACTCCTCCAGCTTTTGAAGTCTTTCATCGTGATACTCAAGAGTGGTTTTACGTGTTGAGCTATCTTTCTTAAAGTTTTCATTTATACGTTTGATAGAGTTAAGATTGGCAGATTGAGAATCAAGTAAAGCATCGTACGAAGACATTGTTGTTTCTCGGTACACAAATCCAAAATTTCAGAAAAATAGGTAAAATGGAACGTGCTCACCGGATTCGCTGCTTACACCTGCCTGCTGCTTATACTTCACCTCGTTCTGCGTACTCTCACTTTCACTCTTCACACTGTGTTTTAATGTTCTGTTGAATGTTCTGATTAATGTTCGAGTTTAATGTTCAAAATGTTCCCGCGAGTGAAAATATACCACGGCACTGATTTTACACTTAATTCGAAGGACCAAATGTTCTTCAACAACCTTGAACGATTATAAACGATGTAATCTCATATTAAAGGACAGTCTTGTACAATATCTTGTGATGTTTCATTTCCATCTGACACCCGACCTTACATGGCGACCCTGCCACTAAACAGGGCTTGAATCATGTGCGCGATTAGTATAGACTTTGCTCTGCGCGGAAACTGTTTAAGTGAGAGAAGATATATTAAAAGTAACTTACAATCATGTGTAACTCAAAAGTAACTAATGAAGAGGTATTTCTCAATCAAAATAGCGCCGCTAAAAACACCGCGACAGTGGAGGAATTCAAATTACATTTGTCGGCCATAAGTATCGTGTTAATAATCATTTGCACGATTTTATTCCTCGGTACGTTATATTTCATGTATAACATATACAAGAGATGTCATGAGTCTTGGACGCGAGAGCTGATAACAAGACATATCTTAAGGCGTTCTGTGGACCGATCCAGAAAGGTGCCGCGGCGGTGCTGGTGGCATGTCTGCAAGCGAGGAATGTCGGGTCCATGCTTCCAACAAGGGTCCATGACAACACAGAGGCGTATAACAAATTCTACAATTCGGCAAGTGTTCTAGTGAGTTCAGTGTCCTAATAAATGTATGAAAGTGCGGCAATGCTAATTCGGACTGTGTACACGTGCCTTAGCAGTGAAATCATAATCGAGATTAAGGTATGTGAACTATATAATTATGAACAGTTATGTATGAGGAGTTGTTACAGTTATATAATGACCTTGTTAAGATAAGAATATATTTAATAAAAATAGGGCCAAGTAGACGAAGAGGTGAAATTGTTTTGAAAAAGCTAAAAGAGGCCGATAAATTACTGAGTACTTTCAATGACAGTTTAGAACATTTAAATTTGCTTAAAACTGGATTAAAAGACGAGGAATTACGTAAATTTGATAAATTAAGCAAGGATTTTGTTAGCTTGTATGACAATATTTTAGATTTGTGTAATAATTCATCATCAGCTGAAGGATCGATAATAGAACTAAATATGGCAAAATTTGATTTAAAGATCGCCTTGAGCTTATTACCAGTTTTAAATGACGACGGCACAAATACGAAACAGCTCATTGATGGGATAGAATACTATCAAACGGAACTTGACTCAGACGGTCAACTTAAATTAATAAATTTTGTTCTAAAAAGCCGACTTTCGCAGTCTGCTAAACTCAAACTTAACACAAAATATGACAGTGTAAATGAGCTAGTCAAGGCTATGAAAACAAGCCTGTTACCAAAAAAATCGGCAACGGCTCTACAACACAAATTGTACAATGTGAAACAAAACGATCTCTCTATAGATGACTATGGTAAGAAGATAACTGATTTGTTTGTTGACTTGACGATTTCCCAATCTGAAGGCAATGAGTCAAACTTCGGTATATTAAAGCCTATAAACGAAAAATTAGCCATTAAAAGTTTTGCCGACGGATTGAGAAATCGTCGGCTAAGCACTATAATAGCAGCACGACAATTTACATCTTTAAGTGATGCTATACAAGCAGCCGTCGATGAAGAAGTTTCAACACCGTCCACTTCAGGAGATATTCTATTTATGCGCCGTAATAACAACTACCACCAATATAGGAATTCCAGAGGTCAGGGGGTGTCACGAGGACGAGGACAAGCAACCCTACCAGCGGAACGGAGGGATGATCGAACATCGCAAACAGGTCGCGGTGGATGGAGATCTCGCGGCCGTGGTACATCAAACCGTGGAACCAGAGGTAAGATATTTTATAACCAGGCTAATAACCAGGAACAGCAAGAACATATGCATATTTTGACAGATGCAAACCTGCGAGAAAGTCAATCCGAAAATAGTAATGAAAATTTTGAAGAGTTTTTCGTGAATAAAAGCGTTATGATGTCATGTAACAGCATATATCATATTTCATTAAACTCCAAGCATAATAATCTTACATATACGTGGCTAATCGACACCGGAGCTTCCATATCGGCCGTAAAATATAAACACATTTGTGAGTTGAATGTACCCATCCAAAAAGGGAAGCTTGTTGTAAAAGGTATTGGTGGAAAAATAGAAGCGATCGGTTTTGTTTATCTTGAATTAAGAACAGGCGATCAAATTCTAAACCATAAATTCCACGTATTTGACTCCTTACCCTGTAAGGCTAGTGGCATTTTAGGCCAAGACTTTTTAAGCAAATATCATTCGATTATTAATTTTAAGACTAAATCATTGATTATAAATAATAACAATAAAGAAATCAGTCTGCCGATTACCTTACATAATGAGACGCTAACTATACCGGCTAGATCCGAAAGTACGCATTACATTACGACCGACATAGCGGAGGACTGTGTAGTCTGCGCGGCGGAAATAGGAAACGGAATATTTTTAGCAAGCACACTGGCAAATCCTGCGAATGGGAAGTTACCAATTAGAATCTTGAATACCACTGAAAATGATTTTTATATAAATAACATTCAACCTAATATACATAAAGCAAGTGATTACAATATCTGTATATTTGACAAGCCCAGTAAATATACAGAACGAGTCAAAAAACTGCTACCATTATTAAATTTAGGGCATTTAAATAAAGAGGAACAAATTAGTATTATAAATATATGTGCAAAATATAATGATACCTTTTATCTCGAAGGAGACCAGCTAACTACGACAAACATATATAAACATTCAATAACTATAAAACCCGGTACTAGACCAATCTATAGCAAACCCTACAGGCTCCCACATTCCCAAAAAGGGGAAATACAGAATCAAATTGACCACATGCTCGAACAAGGTATAATTGAACCTTGTAATAGCGAATGGTCTAGTCCCGTTCTTTTAGTACCAAAGAAATCAAACGGAGAGAAAAAATGGCGTCTAGTCATTGATTACCGAAAGTTAAATAACAGTGTACAAAATGATAAATTCCCTCTGCCAAATATTCATGAAATATTAGATTCACTCTCTGGTTGTATCTATTTTACACACTTAGACTTAAGTCAAGGTTTTTATAACGTGGAACTCGAACCCAATAGTAGGAAATTTACAGCTTTTCATTCAGGCCAGTTTCAAATGACTAGAATGCCAATGGGGCTTAAGACAAGTCCTAACTCATTTGCCCGAATGATGACAATGGCAATGGCGGGCCTTAATTACGAAAAATGTTTATGTTATCAGGACGATTTGATTATAATGGGACGGGGCTTATTGGATCATAACAAAAATTTAATCGAAGTTTTAGAAAGATTGCGCACTGTTAATTTAAAATTAAATCCGATGAAATGTGACTTCCTTAAGAAAGAAATGCTCTATTTAGGCCACGTCGTAACAGACAACGGTGTGTTACCCGATCCAGAAAAGATTAGTGCTATACAAAACTATCCAATTCCTCGAAGCACAGATGAAGTAAAGCGTTTTGTAGCTTTAGCGAATTATTATCGCAAATTTATACCAAAATTTGCTGAAATTGCGCACAGTTTAAATAATTTGTGTAGGAAAAATGTTCAATTTAATTGGAATAGTGACGCACAAAAGGCATTTGAGACGCTTAAAGAATGTATGTCTACACCTCCAGTTCTACAATATCCGGATTTATCACATAAAAATCAGTTTATAGTACAAACTGACGCGTCAGGTTACGCGATAGGAGCGGTTTTATCCAATGGCGATGGTCGCCCAGTTGCTTACGCCAGTAGGAGTTTAAACAAAGCAGAACGGAATTACCCGACTATTGAAAAAGAACTCCTGGCTATAGTATGGGCCGTGAAACATTTTAGACCCTATTTGTATGGGCGTTCATTCAAAATAGTCACCGACCACAAACCACTAGTATATTTATTTAGTTTAAAGGAACCGTCAAGTAGATTACTCAAATTTAGATTATGTCTAGAAGAATATGACTATTTAATAGAATACGTCAAAGGTCAACAAAATGCAGCCGCCGATGCCTTATCTCGAATTCCGATATCGTCGAAGGATTTAAAGAGTATGCACGAATGTTTATTTATAATGACACGAGCACAAATCAAACAATTAGAAACAACTTCACAGATTCCCGAAGCTACCGTAGAAAACTGTGTCTCAGGTGAAGCAAGGATTGTAGGAACTATTAATAAACCTAATAATGCAGTAGAGCTGCAATTTATTGATAAAACATGCCTAAACAGACTACAAAAAATAAATAGAATATCAAAGGAAAATGGTATATTTTCATATGATCATGAAAAATTAGTATTGTATATAAATCCATCTGCTCGATCACAACTGACGCCAGCCGCATTTGTGAGAGCGATGTGCGATTTCTGTAATGGCAATAATATAAATGAAATATATTTTGTGAAGAATAAATACAATAACGTATTTTTAGACAAAATAATTAATGAGATTAAAGGATATACAAAATGGGAAGGACCACGGCTATGTATTTTAAATGATATAGAAAGAGTAGATAATTTAGAAGAAAGGAGAATTATTTTAAATGACTTCCACTTGTTACCGACAAGTGGCCATGCAGGCATAAAAAGAATGTTTAACAACATTAAAAAATATTATTTCTGGCCGGGGCTCGAAAAGGATATAAACAACTTTGTTAAAAGATGCACTATTTGTCAAAAACAAAAGTATACTGTTATGGTAAAAGAACCCATGGTTATAACCACAACGGCGCAATCATCATTTGAAAAAATATTTTTAGACATAGTAGGGCCACTTGATAGAGATTACAATAATTACACATATATTTTAACACTTCAGTGCGAACTGTCAAAATATGTATGTGCTTTTCCACTAATGAGTAGAACATCAGCTGAAGTCGCTCGTGTGTTCGTCAACAACTTCATTCTCCTTCACGGGGTGCCACGGGAAATCGCTACTGACAGAGGTACGGAGTTTATGTCAGACACATTCAAAGCGGTATGTAAAATTCTAAATATTTCTAAACTGAACTCAACAGCATATCATCATCAGAGTATTGGCGCTCTAGAGAATTCCCATAAAACCCTAGGGGCCTTTTTAAGAATACACATTAATCAAAGACCAGACTCATGGAGTTCATGGTTACCTTTTTGGGCCTTCGCATATAATACCACAGTACATTCATCGACAAAATTTACTCCTTTCGAACTTGTTTACGGAAAGAAATGTAACTTACCAACTAACCTTTTAAGAACAGTAGAACCACTCTACAATTATGACAGTTATCCCCTTGAGCTTAAATATAGATTGCAGGTTTCACAAACAGAAGCACGGAAAAATTTAATTAATACGAAATTAGAAAGGAAAAACAGACATGATCAATATGTAAGACCAATAAAATATAAGACAAATGATAAAATCTTGATAAAAAATGAAACTGGTAATAAGCTCTCAAATCTTTATACTGGTCCTTATACTGTTATTAGAGATTTGTCTCCGAATGTAGAGGTAAACATCAATGGTAAAAATGATGTTATTCATAAAGACAGAACGAAGTTGTACTACTCGTAACTATGTATAGTAACAATACTTAGGTTACAGATCTACATTGCGATTGTGGCTGTAAAATGACATACACTCGTGTTGCACTGGATAGATTATGCCAGCTAATAAGTACACGTATTGTTTGTAAACACTGACGGAACATCTGTTGTAATTTTAGGTATAATCATTATTAATAAATTCCAGTAATTATGTAACCAAATATTTAGTATAAGTAATAATCAGATCAGAGGAAAAAAAAAAAAAAAAAGTATCCAAAGAATGAAATACTTTTTTTTTTATTGCCTTGGGAGGTGTGATGTAGTATGTAAGTACTTATTATTTCTATGTGTGTAACCAATATATAAACGATGTAATCTCATATTAAAGGACAGTCTTGTACAATATCTTGTGATGTTTCATTTCCATCTGACACCCGACCTTACACTATTCGTTCTTCGTATTTTTGTTTCAGATCTTCATCTTTATCTAGTTTCTTTTCTAATGAACGCAGGCGTCGCTCGGCTTCTTCGTAGTTGTTTGGTATCGGGAAGTTCTTTTCTTTCCATAGCAGGCCGGTTTCGAATCTACCGTCAGGTAGCCTCTTGCTTGTTTCTTCTAAAATCTGAATGGCTTTTTGTTCAGGATCTTCTTTCGGTTTCTTTGGTTCGATGCATAAGGATTCGAGTTTGAAATAATTCTTGATTGTTTCTTCGATTGATTGTTCATCTTCTTTTTCTTTGAGTTTTCCACAGAACGCTACGGTGGCTGTGAGTGAGCTGTGACAGCCATGGAGAACCCAGCCCAGTTGCGTGAGGGAGGCAACTGGCTGGTCACGACGTCCGGTGCGTAGTTTTCTTGATACTATGAGGTGCCAATTATCTTGACCAATTAGCACTTTAGGCGAGGCTCGTTGATAGGCGATCTGATCTTTGATGTCGATCAGGTGTTCGCAGTCTTCCAGGTGGCGGTCGTACACTGTTTCCGGTGTGAAGCTCAGTCTTTCCACGGTACGCGCGGCTTCTATTTTGTATTCTTCCTCCGCGTACTTTCCCCTTATGCTGAGGTTAATGACCTTGCTGCTATCATGTTTCATTTCGTTGCCGATTCCTTGGATCCACATAGTGTTGGTGGGTCCGTCGGCTCCGATGACGTCAGCTATCGACGCGTCGACCAGTGTGACTGTGCTTCCTTCGTCCAGCAGTGCATACGTTTCAATGCTGGTGTGTGGCCCCTTTAGTATGACGGGAGCGATCTTCAGGTATGCACGCCGACGGTCACATGGCTTGACTGTTGATGTGACCTCTACTGCTGGTGCTGTTGTCTCCTTGTCGCTCGACGTATCTTGATTCTTCTCATGATGCAGTAGCTTGTGATGTTTCATGGGGCAGCCGTGTTTTCCACACGGTGGAGCTCTGCATTGTAGTCGGCGATGTTTGCTTCGAAGACAGCGGTAGCATATGTTGTTTTTCTTTGCGACTTCCCATCTTGAGTTTGTATCGAGGTCAATGAACTGCTGGCAGTCAGGTAGTTTATGATTCTGTTTGCACTGCGGGCAGTGTTCGTCTGATGTTCTCTTCTCTGTAGCGAAAGTGCGTTCTGTTCTTCTATTCTTTCGCTCTCTTCCCGTGGAGTCGTCGTGGGTTGACTCCGGGAGAGCGTAGGCGCCGCACTTGTCTGCTTCTTCATTTGAAAACATGGAGATCTTCTTTAATTCAGGCGTATCTTCTTTTTTCTTTGCGACGTAGTCGTACCACTTGCTTTTTAATATAGGAGTGAGCTTCTCAATTACAATTCGCGCCATCTCGGGACTGTGTAGGTATTGTGTCTTCCTTAGTGCTTCAATGGTGCCCACTATGTTTGTCACTCGACCGGCGAAGATGCATAAATCTCTAGGGTTATCTGTGACCCGGTTCAGTGACTTGAGCTTCTCCATCTCGACGTGGATGAGTGCTTCTGGTCTTCCAAACCTTCTTTGCAGGGCGTCGATGACAATTTCTGGGTCTGGTTGGCTTACTATTAAACAGCCGACCGCTTCTTTTGCAGTTCCGCGTAGGCTTCGACGTATACGCGCTAAGTTTTCTGTTCTTGTGAAGTACTTCAATGTTTCTTCATACGCCGTCCTGAAACCGAGCCAGTCTGTACAGTTTCCATTGAAGAGCGGTAATTCTTGAATGTACTTCGGTGGTTCCCTTGTGCTTCTTACCGCTCGGGAGAGAGCGGCGGCGAGGGTATCCACGTCAATTAGTGGTTGACGTGTGTCTTCTTGTGTTGGTGTTACTTCAACGGGGTCTTCTTGTTTCTTCTTATTTTCTTGCGTTGGCTGTGGTTGACTCGCTTCAGGTTCTTTTAACCATGTGCTTATGCGGACTGAAGCTAGGTCATCTTCCAACTCTTCTTCATCTTCTGAAGTGTCTGATTCCGCTTGAAGACGCTGGACCCGTGCTTGTTGTAACTCCATTTCGGCCTTTGCTTGTTCGAGCTTCAGTTCGGCCAGTCTTTCTTTAGCTTTTAATTCTGCTAATTGTTTCTTTCGAGACGTTCCGGAGTATTTTGACCGGGCGTCCGCAGGTTTCAACGTGCGCTGCGATGTTTCTTCTCTGTGGGACGCGGCGCTCGTGTCTTCTGTTTCAGTCGTAGTGGTGGTTTTCCCCGTGGCGGTCGACCTGCTAGTTCCGCTGCTAGTGCCCGACGAGTCGGTAGCGGTGTTCGACGTGCCGCTGGTCGAGGAGTTCCCTGGCGTGGCCTCTTCTATGGCCGTAGGTGTTCTTAATTCTTCCTGCCGGAGTTTCTTTCGTTCCCCGTCTTGACTTCTTGTTAAAACCATTTTTCTTGATGCTGGCTGACGATCCGGCTACCGAAGGACCAATAATGTACGGGATCGCTCAGGAGCTATTCTTAACACGAAGCTAGCCGGGGGTTAAACGGCGGCAGAGTGACGACTGGAGCAGAGTGGGGACGCTGGTTCTTGTTGGGAAATAAAAGACCTTTTTCTTCTTGTTTTCTTCGTGTATTATTTCCTGTCTGGATGCTCATATGGCATCTCGCAGTTCGACCTAGGAGGTCGTTTACTGCTTAACCGGTCGATCCCTGTGGATGCCTAGAAGTTAAGGCCTCCAGCCAGGGGCAAAAATCTTATATACTAAGCGACTGCACGCTAAGGGCACCCCCTGCGGGGTACGGGCCTCGGCTTAGGTCGTCGCTGGGTGAAAACAACAAAGGGACAGGCTGGATCGGATTAATTAGGGGATTTTGATTTACTGGCTCAGCGTCGCGGGCTGGCTCTAGCAAAGAGACGGGGGGGGGGGGGGGGGCTTTTAATTTTACGTCGCGGCGGTCCTCGGCGGCGAGGACGGAAAAACGGTAATCTGTTTCTGTATTTCTTCAATGTGCTGGTGCGCTTATCGCTCTCTTGAAGGATGGTGATGGGGTCGTCGGGGACGGAGAGGGTGTGCCTTGGTCGGCGGACTTTACTGATGCGCGACGGCTCGTATTGAGCGGCCGCTGCAATCAGGGGGTTGCGATGTTTGACATTGCTGTCTAGAAAACGCTTGAGAAGGCGTTTCATGAACTGGGCTATGGTGGGCACTCTTAGATCGACATGTAAATTGTCGTTACGAACATAGAAAGGGGCTCCGGTGATTCTACGGAAGTATCTATTCTGCAGGGTCTGCATCCTGTGTGGGCAGGAGGGTTTGGCGTGGGAAAAGACGACGCATGCGTACGTCATGATGGGACGTATTACTGCTGTGTATAGACGCAATTTGCACTTAAGTGACAATTTGCTCTTTCTGTTAGTAAGGAAAAAGAGCCGGCCCATGGCAAAGGCAGCCCGGTTACGAGCTGCTGTGGTGTGGCTCCGAAAGGTGAGGCGGTCGTCTAGGATGACGCCTAGGTATTTGGCTTGTCTACCCCAAGGGATAGGTTTGCCATACATGGTTACCGGGCTGGGATGAGTGTCGGGTATTTTCCCCGCTTGTTTGGGGAAGAAGAGGACTGCTTGGCTCTTATCGGGATTGACTTCGATTCTCCATCTGTTGAACCACCACCCGAGGGCGGAGGCCGCAGCTTGGAGCTTTCGAGATATGGTTTCGGAGAAACGACCAGTGTAATAAATGGCCGTGTCGTCCGCGAAAAGGGCTAGATGCGCTGAGTTGGATTTGGGAATGTTGCTCGTGAATAGCGTGAAGATGAGGGGGGCGAGCACGGAGCCTTGGGGGACTCCGGCTCGGATTGGGCGAGGGGATGAGAGGGCATCTCCCATCCGATAACGGAAGGAGCGATTCGACAGAAAGTCTCGTAAGATGAGTACGAGACGGTCCGGCACTCCGAGTTGGTATAGCTTAAATATTAAGCCATTGTGCCAAACCTTGTCGAATGCTTTGGCTATGTCAAAGAAGAGGGCTCCGGTCATCATCCCACGTTGAAAGCCTGCGCTTACGTGTTCGACGATCCGGTGCACTTGTTGGACACACGAGTGTTCGGTCCTGAAGCCGAACTGCTCGTTGGGAATGAGGCTCTTTCTCTCGGCATAATCTTTGAGTCGCTTATAAATAAGTCTCTCATATATTTTGCCAAGAAAACTCAGGAGGCTGATAGGGGCGGTAGCTCGAGGGCTCCGATTTGGGTTTGCCCGGTTTGGGAATACCAATTACCGTGGCTTCTTTCCAGGCGTGTGGAAAGATGTTATTGTTCAGGGCACCATTGAAGATGATGGCCAGAAGCATTATGAGTTGGGCGGGGAGGAGTTTAATGACTCGGTTAGTGACGCCGTCAGAACCGGGCGCTTTACGAGTGTGCAGTCGCTTGATGATGTCCTGTACTTCCTCCGGTGTGACGGGAGTCAGAGGATCATCAGGGTCTTCGACTGGGGGGAGGGCTGCTCTACGTTCGACCTCAGCATTCACCCTGTCGAGGTGTCGCTTGTCTACTGGTTGGGAGCTGGGGGAGCACTGGTTTTCCAGGCTGTCGGCCAGACACTCGGCCTTCTCTGAGTCTTCGAAGGCCACGCTCTTGTCGGGGCGGATGAGGGGGGGCATTGCTGCCTCCTCTTTGGCTCTGAACTTTCGTTCCAGTTGCCAGAAAGCTTGGTGATTTGGCTCGAGATCGCTGAGCGTCTTTCCCCATCGAGAGTCACGCATCTCACTGATGCGTCTCTTTACAGATTTCTGTAAGGAGCGCATGTGGGCTTTGTTCGCCTCGTTGGGGAAATTGTCATAGGCACGGATGGCTGCATTCTTCTCGGTTATCAGGGCACGTATGTCAGCAGGTAGTTTCCAGCGACGGTCATCCGTCACTGGGACTTCTCGTGAGCAATCCGTAATGACGGATTGTATGTGCTCTGTAAACGAGTGAATGGCAGCCGTGGTGTCTGCGACTGAGTCAATACGGTCGGGTATGGAGTCGAGATGAGGCGCCGAGGTGGATTTCAGCTTGACGCTTACTTCCCTCCAGTCGGTGATCATCTTTGTGAGAGGGGGCTGGTCAGGGTCAGGCCCCGTGCGGGGCTTGAGGTGAACCAGTACGGGACGATGGTCTGAATCTAGTTCTTTTAGCGCCTCGATTGAATGCAACTTAAGGTTGACATTCTTGAGTAACGCTATATCAAGAGTGTCGGGGCGATGGCTGGGGTCAAACGGGTAGTGAGTGTGCTCCATAGGAGCGATGGGGTCAAAGTTGATGGAGGACGCTAGGTTTAACAACACTCTTCCTCTGGGTGAGGTTAAGGTGCTGTTCCAGGCTGGGTGTTTGGCGTTAAAGTCACCTGCTATGATAACAGAGTGACTTAAGCCGAAGAGGACCGTGAGGTCTTTGGTTAGAGCGTGTTTCTCGGACCGGTTGTTAGGGGGGCCATGTAGGCGGAGACAATGGTAATGGAAGGGTGGCCAGTCATGCCCAGCCGACAGACGGATACCTCTAGTGAGGATGTCAGGTCGGGAGGGTCTAGCGGGATACAGTGCAGAGACCTTTTAAAGTAAATGAGAGTGCCACCTCTATGGGACCGCGTCCGATCATTGCGAACTAGCTGGTAGTTGGCGATGTTCGGATTGCGGTTGGTCGGCTTGAGAAAGGTTTCCTGCATGAGGAGAATGTCAATTTGGTGGTCTTTGAGAAAAGAGGCTATTTCTTCACGTTGGTCTTTATAACCATTCGCGTTGAAATAGCCAATTTTTATTGAGTGGGGTTTGGTTCGGCCCTTATTTACCCTACTATTCATGTTGAGTTAGTTGGGGGTTTAGTCTTCGAAGTCTAAGGCGAGAAGCGCCTGTTCAATTCTGGGGTATTTTCCAAAGATCTCCTGGATCTTTGACCCGCTTTTGCCTGCTGCCTTAAGCTCGGCTGCCATTCTGTAGGCCTCCGGAGAGACGAACGCTCTGTAGGCGTTGAAGATGATATTCAGCGGTTTTTCGGCTGCTGGGGCCTGAGGGGCTTGTACCGCCTGGGGTGTTGGGGCCTGGTTGGCCTCCAGGACCGCCTTCACGGAGGGCGGTGGAACGGGGGCAGGCGTCAGGGGGGAGGGGACTATCAGGTCCATCAACCCCGGTATCGGGGGTTGCTCCTTTGGAGCGAGGGCGGGGAATGCCCGCTGATGGTTCAGCGGGGTCCACGGCGACGGCCTTTGAGGGCTGAGCCTCTCGGGCATGTCGGCGGAGGGCAACCTCCCCGATGGAGATTCGCGTTGCTGGCGTGCGTCGAAGCGCTTTGCCAGCTTACGGGAGTTAGTTTTAGGGGCTTTAGGGCAGCCCCTGTAGTTGGCCGGGTGACCTTGTTGGCCACAGAGCACGCAGCTCGGTGGCTCCGTGCACTGGGCCGGGTCCTTGGGTCGGGTGCACTCCGCAGTGCTGTGATTGCCGAGGCATTTCACGCATCTGTGGGGTGCGTAACAGTGAGCCTGAGAGTGGCCATATAGTTGGCAGCGGTGGCACTGGCCAATGATGGCGGAGCGGTAAGGCTTTTCTATGGATATGCCCGAGAGGGCACATACTGTTTTTATTTATAATATGGGGTGGTGACCCTCGACGGGGTCGCATACCACCAGCACCATATCGTATTTGTCACCGCCTCTCGCTTTGAAGAGGCGGTGGACAGCCTGTACGGGCACTCCCTGTGCCGTCAGGTCATTGAGGATCTCCTGAGTGGAGATCTCTTTGGGGACGCGCCTGATCACCACTCGGGTGCCCACCCGAGTTGAAATAGCCAATTTTTATTGAGTGGGGTTTGGTTCGGCCCTTATTTACCCTACTATTCATGTTGAGTTAGTTGGGGGTTTAGTCTTCGAAGTCTAAGGCGAGAAGCGCCTGTTCAATTCTGGGGTATTTTCCAAAGATCTCCTGGATCTTTGACCCGCTTTTGCCTGCTGCCTTAAGCTCGGCTGCCATTCTGTAGGCCTCCGGAGAGACGAACGCTCTGTAGGCGTTGAAGATGATATTCAGCGGTTTTTCGGCTGCTGGGGCCTGAGGGGCTTGTACCGCCTGGGGTGTTGGGGCCTGGTTGGCCTCCAGGACCGCCTTCACGGAGGGCGGTGGAACGGGGGCAGGCGTCAGGGGGGAGGGGACTATCAGGTCCATCAACCCCGGTATCGGGGGTTGCTCCTTTGGAGCGAGGGCGGGGAATGCCCGCTGATGGTTCAGCGGGGTCCACGGCGACGGCCTTTGAGGGCTGAGCCTCTCGGGCATGTCGGCGGAGGGCAACCTCCCCGATGGAGATTCGCGTTGCTGGCGTGCGTCGAAGCGCTTTGCCAGCTTACGGGAGTTAGTTTTAGGGGCTTTAGGGCAGCCCCTGTAGTTGGCCGGGTGACCTTGTTGGCCACAGAGCACGCAGCTCGGTGGCTCCGTGCACTGGGCCGGGTCCTTGGGTCGGGTGCACTCCGCAGTGCTGTGATTGCCGAGGCATTTCACGCATCTGTGGGGTGCGTAACAGTGAGCCTGAGAGTGGCCATATAGTTGGCAGCGGTGGCACTGGCCAATGATGGCGGAGCGGTAAGGCTTTTCTATGGATATGCCCGAGAGGGCACATACTGTTTTTATTTATAATATGGGGTGGTGACCCTCGACGGGGTCGCATACCACCAGCACCATATCGTATTTGTCACCGCCTCTCGCTTTGAAGAGGCGGTGGACAGCCTGTACGGGCACTCCCTGTGCCGTCAGGTCATTGAGGATCTCCTGAGTGGAGATCTCTTTGGGGACGCGCCTGATCACCACTCGGGTGGGCACTTCCTCCGGAAGGGAGTAAGTGTGGAAGGCGATATTCCTTCCACGCAGTTGCTTTACCAGTTCCCGGAAGTCCGAGGACGTGGGGACAAGTACTTTAATACCCTGCTGGGTGTTTTTAGCGCTGATGTACGCGATACGTTTGTCCGCGCACATCAGGGATACCTCCGTCCATTTCCCCTTGTCTTGGAGGTACAGGGGTGGAGGGGATTTAGGCTTCTTAGTAGAAGCCACTGGGGGGGGGGGGACGGCTCCTGAAAGAACCATGGGGCTAGCGGGTCTGCTGGCGATGGGAGCAGCCGCTGAAGTTGAGGGGACGGGGGAGGTTGCCCTGGTGGCTACCGGGGACCTTGAACGAGAGCGAGTACCGGCCTCCGGGGCGGGGTTCGCCCTGGGGGTCTTCCTCGCTTTGGGCTTGCGGCTCTTCTTCCGCTTACCCTGAACGATGGTGTAGGAGTCTTCCTCAGAGACGGACTCTGAGGAGGTCTCAGAAGAGGTTTCCGAGGAGGAGTCCCGCTCTGAGGCGGTCTCCATGTCCTCTTGGTGCTCTACCGTGGAAAATGGCCCTCTTTTTATATCTAAATTTCATTGCGCCTGACCAATCAGAGTTTTCCAATTGTGCACACGGCACTAGTGCCCAAACCTCTGACCAATCAGGCGCAAGGGACCTTTTTGTACGTGAAATCTACTGTGGCCATTTTCCACGGCAAGACCTTTATTTACATTATTTCTTACTTATCTAATATTTAGGTATATTTTATCTTTATTTATTTACATGAGTATTTTTATCCTTAAAATTACAAAAAATATAAAACGGCTCTCATTATAGTAAAGTTTCTTTGTACCTAGACTTATGCTACAGGTGGCGCCTCTAGTGGCAATAAAGTACAACATAATATCACATTTTATTCAAACTTATGTATCCTAAAACTTATAATAATATATTCTAAATACTTATGTACTCTAAACACAAAACAAATTATAGTAAAGTAAACATGAAACAACGTGAAGGTTACATGCCGTCGCCATCCGTTCGGGCGTCTGTCGTGCACATTATTCATTACAAACATACACACACACTGAAATACAAATCTTTTCGCTTTATAATATTAGTGTAGATTTAAATGACTAATTAAGTATTATTTGTTGTTATTATTACCTACAGTGTTCTCAAAAGCATTTGACATTATATTGGTCAAAAGTTTGATTTGTGTCGTCAGCTTAGCCCGGTGTCCAATAATTGGCACTAAGTCTTTCAGGTCAGCCTCTGACAACATTTGCAAGGTCTCCACATCAATGGATTCTTCTGAAATAATAATTATGGATAATAAGTTTTGTTTTTTTATCTCCGCACTAAGTCAGTTATTCAGATTGTTTACTAGTACCAAGGTTCTTTTATTAATAAAAATCAGAGTTGGTTGGGAGAGGACAGGCCCTAGGTTATGTAGGTGCGGGGGTCAGTGGTTCATCTTTGGGTGTGGTAGGTATGCAGTTAATAATATCATACACTAGGAAAGCAAAAGACCTGCATAAATAGTCAAACAATAGCTCATAACAGTCCATTGCTGAACATATATGCATTCTCCAATACTGCAGAGTACTGTCATAATCTCCATGTTTGGTAAACGCTGCTACCCGTTTCCTGGCCTACGAAGGTACCTATTAGGCGGTAAACCTTGAATCAGTCGCCTAGTGCGACACCCTGATGTGTAGTAGTATGGTGCTTGCTTTTCTACTTTGCCGAACACTAGGTACGCAACTAAGAAGAATGCAAAAGTGCATCTAACGGGAAATGCCCTGTTTAAAATAGTGATTTAACGAATGAAACACTATTGTCCTAATTATGTAAGGAATAGAAGTCAAAAACACTCACCCAAAAATTTTGGTATGTAAGCTTCCAATCCCCAAGACCGCAGATAGTCTGAGATCGTTTTCTCTGCCGCCTCGTCTGCCGGGCGTCGGCTCCATTTTTGAAATCTTCTTGACGTTGCTTGATAATAGATGATTCATGCATAAAATCAGAATTTGCAAAATACAATTGTACAACGCAAATCACGCGACGAGCCGGCTTTCCCACTTATAGATGATACACTACACTCGCCTCTCAAGCGCAACGCAACACGAGAAGAACAGGTTTCTACAGGTTGCTTCCTTCCGTCCGTTAGTGTTTGATTTAACACAACTGTCAGCGAACGGGAACAAAACGTTTTGTTATGCGCAGCATAACTTTATTCACCACCTATTATATTGCTGTGTTAAAAGCCCTACTCACGGTTCAACACAACCCACAATCTGCTGACACAATTTGAAGTTGCGATTGAGCGTTCTCTACTCACGATTCATCCAACCCACAATCTGCTGACACAATTTCATTCCGCGATTGCTTGCCACAACGTGTACATGCCTTATATAATGAACTTTTGGGTTTACAATCGGAAACAGGGTGCACAGATTTTTTTTTGAAAAAATTTGTATTGAGTCGGCGTAATAAATGATGATATCTCCATTATCGCACAATTGCGCCTAATATCCTCTTAGGTTATTAATATATGAATTATTTTGGATTTTTTGACAGACTCCATGTCAAGGTCAAACATGCGCTTTTTTTTTAAAAATCTTTAAAAAAAAATGTTTATTTTTTCGTTTTTAACTAATATTAAGCTTAACATGGATGTATATAGACTGGACATTTACGTAAATCAATTATGTGCCATATTATAAAGTGAAATTCATTAAAAACCATTTAATATCTTTATTTAACTATATTTATATTATAGAAACATAACGACTTAAATTTGATGAACAACTAAGTAATACAAATGGTCAGCTGACAAAGTATCTAACGACTCTCAAAATCAATTAAGTAAAATATTAATATTTAACAATACACTATCTAATGACTTACTAAATATCTATTGGATAATTAGGCTTCAAATTAGTTATAATTGGTAATATTTGTCAAATAACATCATAAGACACATTTTGTTGTTAGTAGTACTAGAAATACAATAAATATAAATTTTAATAGATGTGCAATACAAATAATCATAAAAATAAATGACATCTCATTAAAATCGAATATTAAAATGATTACAATGAAAGTATATGATAAACTTAAATAAAAAAATGAATATATTATTTTAAAATATTGCCTATTCTGAATCACTATCTTCAGAGTCGAACTCAGAGTCAGAATTTATTTGAGCAATATCCCTAAACTCGAATTCAGGTGTTTGAAGATTCAGCAGATCCAATGTTTCATCAAACAAAGGTTTCTTTTTCTTTGCATCCATCGTTGGTCTTACTGCAGAAATAAGCGGATCGGACGAAAGAAGAAGGAAATTAAAAATATCTTCATTAGAACTCACTCTGCTCTTCTTACGTGAGTGATGTTCTCTGAATCTTCTGAAGTCCTTGTTCCTCGCTTCTGAAGCCTCTTCAGATAAATTCCCAATCGGTACTATTGTGTTAGAATCGATAATTTCGGCTCCATGAAGCAGTATCGTGTGCACTGTTGATGACATGTAGTACCAGTTGTACAATTCAACATACTTCTCAGCAGTTATGTACGCATATTCTTGAAATTTTGAAACATTGATGGGTTCACCTGAAGTTATGGCTTGCAAAATTATAGCAAATCTTCGGATCAGATCTTCATCTAGTCCAGTGATAGCCACAGTCTTTTCAGGAAATTCAAAGAATCGTCGTGCAGTGTTGCCATCGTTAGTTGTGCCATAACCTTGTTTTACGACATCGATTAATAGGTTGAGCTCCGTTTTGAACCTGGCTTGGATAGTTTTCTTTCTTGCATCCACTGCGTCTTTCTCACTTTCCCCTCTAGCAGACCACTTCTTAATGTCTAATTTATATGCGATATGTAAAAGACATTCCATCATGTTTATGCGTGCATGCAATGAAGAAAGTCCGAGCACCATCAAGTCATCTTCTGTTGATTTCTTTATAACTTTTCCAAGTTGGTAATCTCCGAAGGTTTCGCCAAACAAATGTAGCACGCTGCATTCGATCTTACGTTAGGAGACAGATATGTTTTTATTTTAGCATCAACCATGGTGAGCATTAGCTTATGACTCACCATATTGCTATCACAATCAGATGGTTGGAGAGCTGATATCTCAGCTTTGACTCTTTCATTTTCTTCCTTCACCACTGTTTCACTTTCTTTAACAAAGGTGAACTGAACTGGACAACAATACGCTGCTTAGCAAGGTTTCGGGTTCTCCCAAACTGTGATGTCTTCACATGTCATCTTCAGTGGTGATAACGAAGTCATGAAGATACTAGAGTCATCTTGTGTACAATCCATCTTCTGTTTCTATCTGCTTTGACTGGATGCTCCGTCGAAACCGTATTTTGATATTAAAATTAGTTCTTTATTTTGTATACCTTCTGGCAAAGATTTAATTATTCTTTTTGCTGTCAGATCTAGCAAAGCTTGCAGTGAAATTTTTGCTGAGGAATCTGTCAACTGAATTTTTCGGTTCAGGTGGAAAGCACACATTCTTCTCTTTTTGCACGCAGTAATACGAAGGGTACAAGTGCTTAAGACCTTCTCGAATTACTGATTCTCGCAGAGTTATATATTGCCACTTTGATAATTTCAGAGATATCAGTAAACCAAGTGCTTTTTGGGGTGAAAATGTTTCTTTACTGGTTGGTTTTTTAATTAAATCTTGAAGTTTTTCGATTGATTCTGGGTGCTTCACCATATATTCAATCACAGAAGCAATGTTGTTTTGGCCTTCATCTTTCAATTTAGAAATAGTTGCAAATACAAGCTCACTGGAATCTTTGTCTGTCAGGTCTTTACTCCGCCTCTTTTTCTGTTTCGTTCCCAAGTCTTCAAAAGGTTTACGATTTGAGATTTTTCTTTTCGTCATAGTTCCAGTTGATGATGTAGATGGCTCCAAAAGAGAACCAGTAGCACTTGAAGATGACTCCAAAATAGTAACGTTAGAACTTGGTGATGGCTCCGAAAGTGACACTGTAGGGCTTCCCTCATCCTGAGTAATCGATTTTATATTTTCTTTTAAACAACTCGGCCAATCAACATCAGCCTCGAGCCAACTATCGTAATCAATTCGGAACCTCTCATATTTCCGTTGTGTTGATTCATATCGTTTCTGTGCAGCCCTAGTGAATCTCCGGCAAAATTCTTTTAAAGTCACACAATCTTCTTCAGATACACTGTTGTTTAAACGAGATAGCACGGTTTGAAACAAAAAATTATAGTCACTGAGTTTGTGAGCGTTTTTCAAAATAACGAACAAATCCAAGTTTGTTACAATGCTTGCCATGATGTTTGTACTTTCAATGATTGAAGAATACTAAATTATTTGCCTTTATTACGCTCCTCTTTATTGCGATCGATTTTAATGTATGTGACCGAATGACTAATTTACTGACTACCCTCTTAATTGCTAACTAATGAGAACCCAATTATTTAATAGATATAGGTATTCAAAAAGTCAGTAGACTGTTAAAATGTTATTAACAAACAATAATTTCCTTAATTTTATTAAGGATTTTGAGAATCATTAGATAATTACTATTTGAGAATTCAAGTAATGAGTCTTTAAGGGAATTTCACTTTCTAATATGGCACATAATTGCTTTGCGTAAATTTTTAGTCTATATATATCCATGTTAAGCTTAATATTAATTAAAAACGAAAAATAAACATTAAATTTTTTTTAAAAAATGCGCATCTTTGACCTTGACATGGAGTCTGTCAAAAAATCCAAAATAATTCATATATTAATAACCTAAGAGGATATTAGGCGCAATTGTGCGATAATGGAGATATCATCATTTATTACGCCCCGACTCCATACATATTTTTTCAAAAAAAATTCTGAGCTCACTGTTTCCGATTATAAACCTAAAAGTTCATTATATAAGGCATATAGTAGGTATTCCTAATCGTTTCCAAGCAAAAAAAGGTTCACTTGATATAAAATATTTGAATGTCTATGAAACGCGAATTTCAGTCCACTGTGCGCCGGCACAAACAAAATGTATACAAGTGCTGCGTTCCGCATGACGTCATTAGGTTTTTTCGAGTAGGTTTCTCAGAACGCGCCGGCTTGCAAACGAAACGTACGTGCGGAACTTATTCCGTTCGAAAAAAAAGCGAACGTGTGCGTCAAATAATGTATTTTCTACTGATTCCATGCATTCAGATGTCCGAATACGGAAAACGAATACGTTTTACGTATGTATGCGGCCAGCCTAAGCGACTGTCGAGCTTTATTTATTTATATTATTTAGGAGGAACTATAGCTACAAACATAAAAGTACTACTAAAGTAATACACATAAGTAACAAATGACAAAACAAATTACAAATTTAACATCTGCTATTTTATGACTCTTTCTTAAATTTCGTGGAACTTCCAACCAATGTTTTTTTATTGTTTTCTCGTCAATATTGAACCTATTCTATTTCGTGGAACTAAATAACGTTGTTATGTTATCATAATCATTTCGAATGGACACGTGTGCCTGTATCGTTCTGTTTCAACAGAAACACAAACTAAATTGACGGATTTTTGTAAGTGTTAAATAAAATAAAATTACATAGTGCATGAATTTTTGACTAGTCATTGCTGCGTACCTCTATAAGAGAGAAGCGCTACCCACGTACCTGCATTAGCGAGAAACTTGGTTTAGTGAGAAACCTCTATAAGCGAGAATTAGATTGTGCTCCCTTGAACTCTCACTTACCCAGGTTTGACTGTATAAGCAAATTAAGGTATTTATTTATTAATATTATTATAGAAAGATTGATAAAGTGAAACGAAATAAAAAATAATGTATATTATTAACAAAACAATACATACATATATGTAATATTTTGTTGGACCACCTTGCGCGTCTATGACAGCGGCCAGCCTGTCCTTCATGCCAACCATGTTCCAGCAGGTATCTTTACCTCTGAATTGCTCCCATGTAGTATGGGCTTCTCGCCGCAAGTTTTCGTTGTTGCGTATTTCTGAAGAATCCTAATCGAGAACCATTAGACCCCACAGATTCTCGATTGGGTTTAAGTCGGGGCTCTTTGCAGGCCATGGCAGGAGGATCACGTCCTCCTGTGCCGCAAACCACTCCTGCACCACTCTGCAGGTGTGTATGCGGCAATTGTCTTGGCACAAGTAAATAATACCCTCTGGGTAGTGCAGGCGCACGGTGGGGATCATCACGTCGCGTAATATTTCGACGTACTGTTCCCCATTCATGCGCCCGCTAACCTCCACCAGTTCACCCGGTCCCATAGAACTCGTCCATCCCTAAAAATTTAGTGATATTCTTCCACTTGCCCGATTTGGCAAAGTATTCACCTCTACATAACGCTCATTCCTATTGCGCCATAATATTTTTCTTCCATCTATATCCGACCGGAAGCTTTTCTCGTCAACAAAAATAACGATTTTGTTTTCCCAGTCAAAATTATAATACTCTAGGCAAAAACTTACTCTTGCCTCCTTATGAGCCTGGCTCATTGCTATCTTCTTGGCAGGGCGGCAGCATTTCTTTCCGGCTTCATGTAGACGCCTCCTGACTGTGTCTATTGATATCTAAAACAAAGGAAATGTTGTCAATTACACAAAATTCTTAACTATGACAAATAGTATGGGCTAACTTACTAACTGCGTTCGCGATTTATTCGCCTAAAGTGTAAACAAATATGAGTTTATGGAAAAATAACTGTAATTCCTACACAATAAAGTTCAGTTTACCCTACCGCTTTAAACATTTTTATAACTGCTAGTAGAGTAGTGCCAGTCATTCTAAAATCGACCTAATTTTAATTAATAAAGTTGGTGCTTGTTTAACTTGAAATAACATAAATTTGAAATATTCGTTCGAATTCACTTTTAATGAGTATGGGTCGATTAATATAAATATAAATTTAAAAAAAAATGTTGCTTCACACTAGATATTTCTTCTGTATCGTGAATGCTTTTACAAACATTTAAACTCACATATATACAAACAGCCAGACCCGAAACAACTATCTGCAGGTCATACAAATATTTGTTCCGTGCGGGAATCGAACCCGCGACACGCAGCGCAGCAGTCGATCGCTCAGCCACTGCGCCAACCGTGCCATCAAGTCTTCAAAATATACACCTTTGTTGGGGTGGGATTTAAATAACTGAAGATTTATCTAATAGTAATAATAACAACCGCCTAGTCTGGCTGCGCGGCGCGAGTATAACCAGTTTGCGTAAGCACCGAGTAAGCCAATTCGAGTCTGTAGGTATCATGTCTAATGTGTATTAAGGTAAAAGGTTAGCTTTTAATCAGTTTTTTTATTCACTTTTCAGAAAACCATATTTTATGTAATGATGAACAAGTTAGGGTGATAAACACCGTGTTTGTAATAATAAGCTATACATGGACTCACGCTGTACGAAGTTGAGGTTACTCGTGTGTTGAGAAATGGATCGGCAGAGTGTGCAGCGACTATAGCCACATCCTCTGCCGCCGTAGTCGCTCTGGCGTAGAGTTGGCGGCGGTGGGCTTCCAGAGATCCACTTTCTTCCCACCGCCGACGCCAGAAGTAGACAGTTCTTTTCTGGAATAAAGAAATAACTATAGTTTATTTGCCCATTATTATTCAATTACTATAGGCAAAGATGAATCATACTAATACTATAAAGGCGAAAGTTTATAAGTGAGCGTGTTTGTTGACGACCACCGCGCCATCTACACAACACGGCAGCAACAACTGACGCGGGAGGCGGAACGGGACGAAGAGGGAAGGGTACATAGCAATATAAGCGAGCCGCGCGCGCACCTCCGTTTTTTTTTTTTTTTTTTTTGATTTTGTTACGCGACGACTACATATATTCTAAACCATTGTAAAACTAAAATTACACATATTAAAAGCCAAATTATCTGAGTCTGATTGAGAATCCAAAACATCGACGACCTGAATCCAGAAAAGCCTAACATAATTGGACCTTCGAACCGAACAATCATTTGGAACAACGCCTTCTGGACAATCTTCTGAAGAAACGCGGAGAAACACATTCTGGAGCAACATCTTCTGGTGCAGCGGTCAGGTCAATCCATCCATTTACTACCCAAACCCCGAGCTCAGTTCAATTTGTGCTAATATCGTTCTTTTTTTCGCAAATTCCAGTGTACAATTGTGCATCTACCTACCACGGGCTCACGCCGCGTACCGGTTTACTGTAAGTACTTGATTCTTTTCTCTTGCAAACCACCAATATGAGCAAAAATAAAAGACATTCTATTGTAGATATTGAAACTAGTGATGAAATCATTCGAGATTTAGTTAAAAAAACGAGGAATCGTTAAACGAAAATTAACTTTGTATTCAAAATATATTCAGTCTTTGGATGAAACGCCAGTAACGGGCGCTCAAAGAGCTGAATTAGAAGAGCGTCATCTAGCTTTTAAACTTTTAATCGATGATTTTTCTAATTTACAAGACGAGATAGACTCCTATAAGTCAGATAGTGATCTGGATGGAGAACTACTAGAGAGAGAAACGTTTCAAAATCAGTTTTACGCTATTGTAGGCAAGGCTAAATGTATGCTTAAAGATAATTCCAATGTAAACTCTGGGGGTCAAAGTCGAACTACTAATTCCAACTACATGAAGTTACCCACAATTTTTTTACCAAAATTCGACGGTTCATACGATCAGTGGCTCGAGTTTCGCGACACTTACGTATCTATGATACACAATAATGACAACCTGGACAATGTCCAGAAGTTCCACTATTTACGATCAGTGCTTACGGGTGATGCGTTACAAGTAGTAAAGGCACTTGAGTTTTCATCAGATAATTATTTAGTTGCTTGGAGTCTATTAGAGAATAGATTTAATAACGATAACTTGCTAGTTAGTAACCACGTCAAAGCTTTATTCTATGCGCAAGCAATGAAGAACGAATCAGCTGGTCAAATACGTAAATTAATAGATACAGTATTGAGAAACATTCGGGCGTTAAAAACTTTAGGAGAACCTACCGAAACTTGGGACACATTAGTTATCTACCAGACTTTTCAACACATCGCGAGTGGGAAAGTAATAAAAGTACCCTCCCGAAAGCAACAAAAATAAAACTTTCTGATTTGATGAAGTTCCTCGCGGATCGTGCTGATTTTTTAGAATCTATTAGACCTCAAAGTAAACAATCGTCGGACTCACACACAAATAAACAGTCAGTCACAAAATCACACAGTCATGTTACAACACACAAAGATAACAATAACAAAAAATCATCTCATTCACCTCGTTACAAATGCGCTCAGTGTGGTTCCAACCACCCAGTGTACTCTTGTGAAGATTTCCTAAATCTATCTCTTAAAGATAAGGTAGACTTCATTGAGAACAAAAAGTTATGTCGTAACTGTTTACGATCAGATCACGCATTAAAGGATTGTTGGTATGGACCGTGCAGGCTTTGTAACAAGAAACATAATTCGTTAATTCACACTGATACTATAGCAGACTCTCGTACATCATCAGCTGTTGCTCAAATCACGCAAATAGTACCACAGTCTGATTTAAGCGATACGAGTGCTTCGCACACACAAATGCCGCTAACTACGTCTTGCAAGTCTCACACAATTCGCAGCGAAGATAATAACATCACGGCGCATTATTCTCCAAGTGTCGTACTATTATCGACCGCCTTAGTAGAAATAGCGGACGCGCAAAATAAATATCACACAGCTTGAGCTCTCCTCGATAACGGGAGCCAACATTGCTTCATATCTGAATCGCTTTGTCAAAAACTTAACCTTCCATTGATACAGTCCACTGTTCAAGTAATAGGGGTAGGTAACACTATCTCTCAATCCACACAATCATGTTGTATTCAAATGCGATCCAAAACAAAGAAGTATAACGCGCGCTTCAACTGTTTAGTTTTACATCGTATAACGGCACAACTACCATCACTAAGAAATAATCACAGAAATATTTCTATACCAGACCATGTTCAACTTGCTGATCCCGAATTCTATCTGTCTAACGACATTGATTTATTGATAGGTGCAGACAGGTTCTGGGACCTGCTTAGAGATGGCCTCATACGATTACCGACTGGTCCATATCTGCAAAACACGCAACTGGGTTGGATCATATCGGGAATTGTTCATGAAAAGGTTTCACGCGCTAACCTAACTCATTGTAATCACACGCAAACTTTAGATTCAGAACTCAAACGATTTTGGGAACTGGAAGAAATACCTCCAATAAATAACAATTTCACTAAAGATGAAACTGCATGCGAAAATTTATTCAGAGATACGACTTTACGCGACGATAAGGGCCGTTTTTCTGTGCGCATTCCGCTCAGTCAATCAGCTGATGTTTTACATGACACATATTCTATGGCAAAAAACCGGTTTCTCGAACTCGAACGCAAACTCATTAAGAGCGCACCTAGCTATAGACAAATGTACAAAGATTTTATGAGTGAATATTTAGGTCTGGGACACATGAGTCGCATATCAGAATACACATCCCCTTTTTTTATATTCCCGCACCATGGAATTTATAGGGAACAAAGTACAACAACCAAACTTAGAGTTGTCTTTGACGGAAGTGCAAAGTCCACTTCAGGCAAATCATTAAATGACATACAACACATTGGTCCTGCGTTACAAAATGATTTGTTTTCGATTTTGCTTCGTTTTAGGCAATTTAAATACGTTGCATGTGCCGACATCGAAAAAATGTATCGGCAAATATTAGTTCAGCCCGACCAGAGAAATCTGCAACTAATACTTTGGAGGGAAGATCCATCTGAGCCGCTCGGTGTATTTCAGCTTAACACGGTCACTTACGGGACGGCTTCCGCACCATATCTCAGTATTAGATGTTTGAAACAACTTGCGTTGGAATGTAAGGATGACGTCATCGCACAGGTAATTAATGACGATTTCTATGTCGATGATCTGATAACGGGACATCAGGATCAACAAAGGTTGTTACAAATATGTAAAGATGTTTCTGAAGTATTGGAATCAGCTTGTTTTTCCCTTAGAAAGTGGGTATTTAATTCACCATCTCCACAAATTGAACCACTGTTTTCGTCTAAGGAATTTACACAAGGGGAAAATTGTCATACCAAAACACTAGGCATGGGGTGGTTCCATTCCTCTGATGAATTGTATTTTAACACAAAATGTGACCATGACGTAACTCACGCTACTAAACGCAACATTCTCTCAGTAATCGCACAGATATATGATCCCTTAGGCTTACTTACACCAACTATAATGACAGCTAAAATCATTTTGCAAAAACTGTGGTTGTGTAAGATTGGGTGGGATGATGCAGTTCCAACAAATATACTTCTTAATTGGCAGAATTTTATTACAAAGTTATCAAATTTAAAAGATTTACGCATTCCACGTTATGTTATTGGGGAGGACTCACTTAATATTGAGTTGCATATTTTTTGTGACGCTTCGCAAGACGCATACGGCGCCTGCGCGTACGTACGCAGCTATACAGATGGGCAGCTGATATCGGTCAAGTTGTTATGCGCGAAGAGCAAGGTCGCACCCGTCAAACCGGTTAGCGTGCCTCGTTTGGAACTATGTGGCGCGGTAGTAGCTGCAAAGTTGTTTACTAAAATATGTATGTCATTACGATTAAGTTTTCATAAAGTATACTTTTGGTCAGACTCAACCATTGTTTTAGGGTGGCTTAAGATGTCGCCTAACTTACTGAAGACATTTGTACAGAACCGAGTTGTACAAATTAATGAACTCACGGGTGATAGGCCGTGGCTTCACGTAGCCCGCAAACAAAACCCAGCTGATTTGTTATCGCGCGGTGTACAGTTGGATTTACTTATAACTAACGACTTATGGTGGCACGGTCCATCATTTTTAAATATTACTAACCCACAATGGGAACATAATATTAATTCAAGTAATGTTCATTGTGATGAATTACCTGAATTAAAAATAAATAAAACTTCATTGCTTGTTCAAGTAGAATCTGATTCATTGTTATTTGATAAATTCTCACGTTTTAACCGATTGCGACGTGTAGTGGCGTATATCATGCGTTTTGTAAATAACAGTCGTACAAAACTAAAACCACAGCGTCTCACAGGTTGCCTATCCATAGATGAATTAAATAATTCTGTTAGAATTTTGACTCGAATCGCACAACAACAAGTTTTTTTTAATGTTTATGACACTTTAAAACATAATCGTCAAGTAACAAGCCCACGTAGTATATCTAGTTTAAACGTATTCCTAGATGAACACGATCTAATTAGAGTAGGTGGAAGACTATCATATTCAGACACATTTTCTTATGATAAAAAACATCCTTTGTTATTGTGCGGCAAACATAAACTCACTCGACTTATATTTGAGCATCAGCATGAGGAATTGTTACACGCAGGAGCTCAGTTATTACTGGCTACAATAAGAGATACTTGGTGGCCTACTAGAGGCCGTAACTTGGCTAAGCAAGTGGTTCACAGCTGCATGAAGTGCAAGCGCATGCGACCTAAACCATTGAGCATACAAATGGGCAACTTACCTACTGAACGGTTGCAGCCAGGGTATCCATTTATACGTAGTGGCGTGGACTACGCTGGGCCATTGTTCATGTTGAACCGCGAAGGTAGGGGGGCTAAATTAACAAAATGCTACATCTGTCTTTTTGTATGTTTTGCTACGCGCGCAATACATTTAGAATTGGTTACAAGTCTTACTACTAAAGCGTACTTGCTGGCATTGAAACGTTTCATCTCTCGACGTGGCAAACCCATGCAGATTTATTCTGACAATGGTACTACTTTCGTTGGAGCTTTAAAAGAATTTTCAAAATTTTTAGATTCATCACAATCCGATATTATAAATTTCACAACTAATAATGCTATTAAATTCACATTTGACCCGCCATATTCGCCTCATTTTGGTGGTTTGTGGGAGGCAGGAGTCAAGTCCTGCAAGTTTCATTTATGTCGCATTGTAGGCAATGCAAACTCTACTTATGAGGAGTTGACAACGATATTGGCACAAATTGAGGCTGTACTCAACTCCCGACCTATGTACCCAATGTCCACAGACCCGAATGACCTGCTTCCTTTAACTCCTGCTCATTTCCTGATTGGTCGACCGCTCATCGCGCCAGCCAGCCCAGACCTCACCGCAACGGCTACGCAGCGTTTGCCACGTTACGATCGCGTGGAACAGATGAGACAGAACTTCTGGCAACGCTGGTCAACCGAGTATGTCTCTGAGCTTCAGAAGAGGACAAAATGGCAACATAACCGAGACACGCTCACACCTGACACCCTAGTCGTAATCAAAGAGGACAACTTACCTCCTCTCAAGTGGCGCCTTGGACGAGTGCTGCAAACTTTCACCGGCAGGGATGGCATATCACGTGTGGCTACCATCAAAACACAGACGGGCGATATTCGCAGATCATTCCCGAAAATCTGCCCACTTCTGTATCCAGCCGATGACCGCAGCAGCTCAGCTTCATTGGAACCTGGTGCTTCCAAGGCCGGGGGCATGTTGACGACCACCGCGCCATCTACACAACACGGCAGCAACAACTGACGCGGGAGGCGGAACGGGACGAAGAGGGAAGGGTACATAGCAATATAAGCGAGCCGCGCGCGCACCTCCGTTTTTTTTTTTTTTTTTTTTGATTTTGTTACGCGACGACTACATATTATATTCTAAACCATTGTAAAACTAAAATTACACATATTAAAAGCCAAATTATCTGAGTCTGATTGAGAATCCAAAACATCGACGACCTGAATCCAGAAAAGCCTAACAGTGTTTGTTACTTCTTCACACAAATCTAATGAACGGATTTGTTTTTATCCCAACATTCCGACAGGATCGAAACTAATGCAGGTGAAATCGCGGGGCGCAGCTAATACTTATATGTAGGTGTTAAAAAAATAACTGCAAGAAAAGTAACAAGTTGTTTAGAATTACAAATACAAAATATATTTCAAAATAACAACCCGTTTTAAAGATCTGCAATATTTTCACTTCACAAAAAAATTATAAAATTGTGCTCCGTAAACTGCGCGTGCGTCTTTGGCGGCGGCCTAGGACTCCGCTACCGCGACTCGCGTATTCGTTAAACCATTCTTACACTTTGGACTAGCAAATTATCGAACTACTTACAAATAGAGTATTTTATTATCCATATTAATAATTTGAGTGTTTAAATTAAGTGAGCTCTAGGTCACTTAAAACCTTTTGTAAGTAGGTATTGAATTTGGTATGTTATCAAAAAATGGATCAACCTATTTTCAATCCTTTAAAAAGTTTTTGCAAGAAGTTTTAATTTAACCTTATTTACAAAAAATGGGTATTAAATAACCCCACTCTACTAAAAAGACCGCGACCTGCGTTACGTGTGCTTAAAGGTGGATTCTCATTGAAGTCCAACACTCGATCTTCAATGTCACCAGAGAGCTGTAGCCTGCTTGACGATGAAGAAACTGGCTATAGTGTAATAAGTGCTGGTAGACTCCCGGGATTGTTTGAATAGCAGGCACTTGTCTTTGGTCACCACACAGTTCACGGTACCAGTCACAGCTAAGCTTTCACCGATCATAATGTAACACACTACCATATCTAAGTACTCCAGATTAGAATACGTAAACGGCATTGTATTCACAAAACTGCGCGTGCGCACGTAAAGGCGGGTCCAGACATGTATCATTTGCCCGATCCGATCACCGTATCCGTATCTGCGTATTGTATCAAGCCCCGTATCAAGTTTTGGACGCCTCCGATTTGCTCCGTATCCGTATCTTCACAATAGTCATGATCGCGTATCAAATTGCCCAGTTCAGTTTCTGCTCTCGATCAAACATGTCGTCGCAGTTGGTTGAAGTGTACGAGAATTTAGCAATTTCATGTGCCTGTTTTATTGTCATTCACAATATTCTAACTTCAAAACCAAAACAGAGACGATGGTGGCAAACGGAGTTATTTAGAAACAGATACAGACTTGGAGGAAGAGCTTTGATGAGAGACCTAAGATTTCAACACATAAGTGGTAAATACAAAAACTTCACCCGTATGGCACCTAGTGACTTCGAATATTTGATAAATTTGATTGGCCACAAAATTAAAAAAACGGATACTACATACAGGAAAGCAATTTCTGTTGAAGAAAGATTAAGTATCACTTTGAGATTTTTAGTCAGCGGAGATTCCTATACAAGCCTACAATATTTATTCAGAGTTTCGAAACAATCGATAAGTGTTATAGTGCCAGAGACCTGTCAAGCTATCGTGGAGGCATTAAAAGACAACATCAAGGTAGGATATTTTTTATTATAGAAATAATTATTGATCCATGCCATCAATTATTTATAATTTTATAAACAATTATTGTTTATTACTAATAATTGATGTCATGGATCAAATCACGAAAAGAATCTTCGGAATCCATCGACGAATCATCCACTTGAGTCACTGGACAATGTGCTTGATTTTCAGTCATGTGCGGGGCTAAACTTTGTGCTCTGTTTGAATAAGAAGAATTGACAGACATTTGTGGAGTTGTAGTCTCAGCCATGGGATACGTAGATGACGGAGTGGAGTACCCGCGCTGATATTCATATTGTCCACAATCAGCGTTATATAGGATGTTGTTTATTTGATGTTCCACAGTCATGTAGGTTTGCTTGGAATAACCCCTAAATTTGCTTGCCAAATAATTAGCGTATAGCTGATACTGGTCTAATCCAGAAGCGGGTGCAGTCGAAGCAGTAGCTACCGCTTTAGCAGCCGAAGCTGATGATTTCAGCAAATCAAATGCCGATTGCAACATTGGGTTCTGGTTCGCGACGTATTTTCTCTTTTTCGGAAGTGGAGATTTGAATTGCGATTTTGATGAATTCTTTGCATTATCGGTTGTTTGGTCCGATTCAGTGCTCGCGGTGGAACGGGGTTGTTTATCTTGTGACTGATCATGATCTTCACCTATGTCGTCATTTTCCTCATTTTCAGATGTATTATCCTTCAAAGCGCGGTCTTGGTCTTCCTGCAAGCAAAATAAAATAATTAATATATTTGTTACAGTTGCCTACATCGCATCAAGAATGGGAGAAAATTAGTTCCGAGTTTCAAAACTGTTGGGACCTTCCACACGTGGTTGGTGCTATGGACGGGAAACACATCATGTTGCAGGCACCTTTCAATAGCGGGTCGGAGTTTTATAATTATAAACAATTTTTTAGTATTGTTATGTTCGCTTTAGTTGATGCTTCATATAAATTTATATTTGTCGATGTAGGGTGTCAAGGGAGAATTTCCGATGGAGGTGTATTTAATGATTCCATTCTCAAGGAAAAAATTTCAAACAACTCATTAAATTTTCCATCTCCGAAACTATTAGAAGGAACGAATAGCATTATACCATACTATTTTGTAGCAGACAGTGCATTCCCGTTAGGTATCCATATGATGAAGCCATATCCAGGTGTACATCCTAAAGGATCATTAAAAAAAACATTTAATTATCGATTATCAAGAGTTCGACGAGTGGTTGAAAATGCTTTTGGCATTTCAGCTAGTGTTTTTAGAGTACTACGAAAGCCAATTCTACTCCAACCTGAAACGGCACAACTGATTGTGATGACAATATGTCATCTTCACAACTTCTTAATAAAAAGTACTAATTCTGCTAAAATTTATGCACCACCAGGTAGTATTGATAGTGAAGTAGAAGGGTCAGTAACAATGGGAAGATGGCGTCTCGAAAATAACGATATAACTTCATTATTGCCTATCACGAATACCCCACGCAGACCTTCTTTGTCGGCCCAGGTAATGAGGGATAAAATTGCTGAATATTGCTGTACAGTCGGAAAATTATCATGGCAAGATCATATGAATTAGACTTAAAGGCCGTAGCATATGCCGCCGCGGCAACCACATGGTGTCTCCTAATAAAAAAATTGTTTTAAAAAAAATCAAAGTCAAAATAATTAAAGTTAAACGTAATAATGTGGTTGTGCTGAAGATACTCACAGTATTAATTCTCGGGCGAGGCTTGTTTCTGTCCATCAGAAATTGCAAAAATTTGAAAGCGAACCAAGAAGACTGGTATACTTCATCAGCTCCTATAATTTAAAATTATGCAATGATTACTACTACGATATAGAAATAAGTATAACTATTCTAATCCCATCACATTCAGAGTAAAGTTTTTAATTTCTGGCTTTTTCTGGTATTAGTGTGTAGTTAAATTAAAAATAATAATAACATTTTTTTTATAATGTGTTTATGTTTTGTAATTTCATTTAATATGTATTTTACTTTTATATCCATATTGTAAAAAACTTAATCTAAGATTAAAGATAAATAAAGAGGAATAATAATAAAATAATAATTATAAAATATCAATTGAGTTTTCATGAACGGGTACGAGTAGAGTGCGTGCAAAATAATGCCACTCTGTTCGTCGACCGGGGAGGGGAGGGCGGGCGACTTGTGCGAACTTCACAAACCAGCATAGATTTTGCACGCACTATATAGCAGTATCTACTTACCTTTTCCTGTTGTGCTGGTTTTAGCGATTTTTGATTTTTCACGGCGAACCAACAAATAATCCATCTTTTTCTTCAATTCGCCAACTGGACACTCCATTTCGACGGAGAGTTCATCCCAGGCCTCCTGCTTCAGATTCCTGTTGTAATAGCTTTTGTGGCTGGGGTCCCATAATACTTGCTTTTCTTTATAGGCCTCGATAAATTTAATAACATTTTCATTGTTCCAATTCATTGTTTTTACTTCACGGCAAGGACTGAAAATGACGCGCACGTGCAACCGACCGAGCGTCGCGAGTAGGGTTGCCAGGTCCTCAGACGCAAAAGCCGGACAGACCTGTGAGTTTGTCCTGACATTTGGGTAAAAAATCCGGACATCTAGTTTTTTTGTCCATTTTTTTATAAAAAGTGTAAAACTAATTTTTTTTTGTCCTAACATTCGGTCGAAAAATCCGGACGCCTCACATTTTTGTAAAATTTTGGTGTTATCGGCGCACCCCGCGTCGCGCCGATACTCGTTCGGCGTGATTCGATCTCGATCCGCGCGCGAATTTCGAAATTGAAAAATCCTACCTAAATCCTAACAGGCCGGATGCCGCTTATTTTGGCCGGACAAGCAATCAAAAATCCTACGTATGTCCTGCTTTATCCTAACACCTGGCAAGTCCTCACCTCGCGAGTGACGCGTCCAGACTGACCCACGTCCGTATCTGTATCACCTTTGATGATCGGACAAAAACCGACATGACATGGGACGGGCCGTATCATAACGGCGTATCGAGATCGCGTATCATGATACGCGTATCATTACCCGTCCACATATGCGATCATGATACGCGTCGACGATACGGATACGGTGATCGGATCGGGCAAATGATACATGTCTGGACCCGCCTTAAGTGGCAGAATTATACAGGAATGAACACCCCTAACGCACAAAGGATATCCGTCGACTAAGGTACGGCCGGGAAGGCATAGCGGGCGGCGGGCGCTGCGTACAGCGCACATAATAATAACTTTACTTTACTTACCTACTCTTGTTTTATGTAAGAAAAATAGAAATGCTCAACAATTTTTTTTGTTTGTTTTCGTTTTTCGATTTCGAGTACGTATACGAAATTCTTGCAGTTATATTTTTAAAACCTTATATAATATATCCCTACAATAATGGCTTACGTTATGTTGGTTAATAGATTTATTATACACAAATACAGAATGAATGAATGTTTAAACAAAAGTAAATCCAGTAGACACTGATTTGATTTTAATGAAGACGCTTTAAAATCCAATCAGTGTCTACTAGATTTACTTTTGTTTCATGACTAAGGGCTGATTTTTCAATACACAGATAATTTTTAAACAATGAAACAGTTCAATTTAAAATACCCTTTTTTTATTTGTTATTTCGTCATTCAACATTCAACAACAGGTAGGAACCTGTTTAGTTTTAAAATTAGCTTGTATCTCATTGGATGTTTTAATTTTTTTTCTTCTTTGAATACCAACACTAAAGTTCCCCCGTAGGAACTTAAATCGTTATGCCCTAAATATCAGAAAAACCCCTTTGAGTATCGACTCAAAGTGGTATTTCTGATATTTAGGGCATTGTATTCTCATTGAGTCTTAAACCGTCAAATTATCTTAAGTTTGAAAAAACAGCCTTATATGGAAGCAAAACATGGTTTATCGAATTCTGTTTACATAAATCTATAGAAAATACCACACGTTTTTTTCCATATTATTCTAAGTTTATGTTAATAAAAAAATTATAATAACAAAAATATAACTCACGGTTATGCCCGTCTGTCGACAAATATCTATCACCCGGCAACCACTCAAACGAAGCGCTATGATGCGCTGTCTTTCCACGTGAGTTAAAGGAGGCGCCATTTATATTATTTAAAAAAAACACACCACAACCACACACTTTGGTTCCAAATGACGTAATGGCCGACCGAACGAAGCGAACCACTATGTGATCGAGAGACTTTCGTTTAATTTCGTGAAAGATCGGGTCAACTCGGGAGCAGTTTTGCGAACGCGCATAGACAAGTGGGTGTAGCTTTTTTTTTTGAGATCATAATTGGCTTCCAATAATTAGTATGTGCAACGATTGGTCAATTTTAGAAACGCTAATATTAGAGATTACAATGTAGCATCACTATTATGAGTTCTTAGTCTGTGGTCTTGACTATGGTAACTCTCTCGTATAATGGCGGTTGCGTTGTATAGCGGTATGTGTTGTGTTCAATTAATTAATAAAAGGTTTTTCAAGTAACACTTCCTTTCTCTGGTATCCCATATACTCCAACAGGTTATGGGCCCAGGCATGAAAGATTGAGAGAACCTATTTTGCGAGTTTGATTCGATTAAGTCGCGGTGTAGCAAAGGTTGGAGCCCTACGTAGCCCGTGGTTCGAACAAGCAAACAAGAAGTTTAATGGCGGCAGTGGTTTGCGCGGCAATTCTATTTGTGTGAGATTGCGTGCATCTTAACAAAAATGTCGAGTTCGGAGAGTCATAAGACGATCGTTCTTAATGGTCGCAATTGGCAAGCGTGGCGTTTTCAAACAACAATAGTTCTTCGTTCAAAGAAGTTATTGGGAATCGTGACAGGCACTGAAGTGAGGCCTGCGGAAGCTGGTAAAACACAAGAATTATGGGATGAGAGAGAAAATAAAGCCCAAGAGGTGATCGTTACTAGAGTCGAGGAGACAGTGATGACGTATTTGATTTCGTGTTCCAGTAGTCGTGAAATGTGGCAGAAGTTATGTACCTTATATGAACCGGCAACGAGAGTCGGGGTGCATTTGTTGCAACAGAGATTTTTTAATATAAAGTATGAGGACCCAATAGCTGTGTTCATAACGAAGGTTGAGGAGTGTGTTAACCAGTTGGCATCAGCAGGAGAAAAGATATCAGAAAATATGATAACAACAAAGATACTTATGTCATTACCTGACAAATACAAACATTTTGCCTCAGCTTGGGAAAGTATTCCAGAAGAAAAACGGACATTGCAGGAGCTGACAGGCAGGTTGCTAGTTGAAGAGGAGCGCAGTGGCAATGGTGCCATTTCCAGTGCTAGTAGCAGCGGACAGCAAAATTCTGCATTGGTAGCCGGTGCACAGCATACTATAAAGTGCTTTGAGTGTGGTAAAATAGGCCATAAAAGGAGTGAGTGTAGAAATAGAAAGTGTAATAACTGTCACAAGGTGGGTCATTTAATGAAAGACTGTAAGTTTCAGAAAAATAAACCTATTGAGAAAAATATGAAAACCAATTCAAAAACTTCTTTTGTAACAAGAGAGATCCAAGGTAATTTATTAAATTCAAAGAATTTTGTGTTAGATTCAGGGGCAAGTGACCATATGTGTTATATTAAAGAGATGTATTCAGAGTTTTCTGAAATAAATACTAAAAGATTTGTTACAATTGGTAATGGTAATAATTTAGAAGTTTTAGGTATTGGAAAAGTTGATGTGTATGCCTATAATGATTCAGAGTATACTCTGTGTACTTTACATGATGTGTTGTATGTGCCTCAATTAAATGTGAATTTGTTTTCTCTCGGGTCAGCCATTAATAAAGGTCACAAGATGGTTTCAGATTCTAATGGATGTAAGTTTTATAAAAATGGTTCCGTAACTGGTGTAGCTGAGAAATATGATAAAATGTATGTGATGAAATTTAAATTTAGTGATGTAGCTTTGTTAACTTTGACAGATTGGCATAGTAAGATGGCACACCAAAATTATCAGTATGTAAAAGAGTTTTTAGATTTAAAAGGCATAAAATATGAAGGGCAGACTGATCAGTGTTTACCGTGTATCCAGGGAAAACAGCATAGGTTACCCTTTCATCAGAGTAGTAGTAGGTCAGTTGAACCAGGTGAACTCATACACATGGATCTATGCGGTCCAATGGAGGAAGTGTCAATAGGGGGCTCTTCATATTTTCTTTTATTGAAGGATGATTATAGTAGTTACAGATTTGTTTATTTTATCAAGAACAAGTACGAAATTAAAGAGAAAATTGTGGAATTTATAGAGCTGTTTGAAAATGAGTTTAGGCGTAAAATAAAAAGATTTAGGTCAGATAACGGAACAGAGTTTGTGAATAGAGTAGTAGAGAATTTATTTAAGACAAAAGGTATAGTACATGAGTTAACAGTTAGTTATACTCCTGAGCAAAATGGTAGAATTGAGCGTGAGATGCGTACTGTAGTTGAGTCTGCGAGAACAATGATTATTCAGTCTGGTTTAGGGAAAGAACTTTGGGCTGAAGCAGTGAATACAGCGGTGTTTACAATAAATAGGACAGGTAAAAGTAAGGTGAGTGGGAAGACACCGTATGAGTTGTTGTATAATAAGAGTTTTGATGTTACTTTATTGAGAGATTTTGGTTCTAAGGTATGTACACATGTACCTAAACAGCTTAGATTGAAGTGGGACTCTAAGAGTAAATTAGGAGTTTTTGTGGGTTATGGTGATCGTACAAAAGGATACAGAGTGTGGTATTCTAACACAAGAAGAGTAGAAACTCATAGGGATGTTGTATTTATCAAAAACACAAAAGAACTAGTAGAGAACAATATAAGTTCAAGCATTTTACTAACAGATGAAGATGTTATTGTACAAGAACCCCCTCTTGATATAGACAACAGGGAACAGAATCAAGAAGATAAACAAGTGGAGGAAGAAAATAAAGAGATTGAGATAGAAAAATGCAAAGAAGTTGAACAGCACGAAGACGGGCTAGGAAGTAATGTAGAAGATGAAAGATCAAGTGAAGTTGACATGATGGAAGAGTACTTAGAGGAAGAATTCTTAGATGCAGAAGAAGAGACATCTGAAGAAAATACAATTTCTAGAAGTAGAAGGAAAGTGAAGAAGCCTGTATGGACAAAAGATTACGAGATGGCATTGATAGCACAAGGAGAAGAACAATTAACTTATGAAGAAGCTGTTAGTGGAGAACATAAAGAAGAATGGCTAAAAGCAATAGAAGTAGAGTTAGAAGCACTAAACAAAAATAATACATGGAAAGAAGTTAGTTTACCAGAAGGCAAGAAATTAATTGATACTAAGTGGGTATTTAAAATCAAGAAAGAAGGAAATAAAGATCTTTATAAAGCTAGATTAGTTGTAAGAGGCTTTAAGCAAGAAGATAAGTTTGATCACTCGGAGATTTATGCTCCAGTAGCTAAACTACCTACACTGCGGATTTTATTAGCAATAGCTAGTGAATATAACATGGATATTCATCAGATGGATGTCAGAAGTGCATTTTTATATGGGAACATAGAGGAGGAGGTGTTTGTGGAGAAACCAAAAGGTATGAAGAAAGATGGCAAAGTATTGAAATTACAACGGTCTTTGTATGGATTAAAGAAATCTCCAAGATATTGGAATGACAAATTTAATCAATTTATGGTTCAGGAAGGGTTCCAAAGAAACCAGAGTGATTACTGTTTATATTATAAGAAGGATAAGAAGTTCTATATCTTACTTTATGTTGATGATTTGATTTTACTTTGTGAAGATGAACAAGAGATAAAAATATTTAAAGAAGCATTACAAGAAAAATTTGATATGAAAGACTTAGGGAGTAATAATTTAAAATATCTAGGAATAAATATAACTAAGAAGAATGATGTAATTGAGTTAAACCAAGAGCAGTATTTAACGAATTTATTGAAGAAGTATAATATGGAAGGATGTAAGCCTATAGCAACACCCATAGAACAAGGTTTAGTCTTAGAAAAAGAAGTGACTACAGATAAAGAATTGATAAAAAGGTGCAGACAGTTAATAGGAAGTCTCATGTATGCCATGTTAGGAACACGTCCAGATTTGTGTTATGCATTGAGTTATCTAAGTCGTTTTCAATGTTGTGCTAATGAGAGCTTATGGAAGGCATTAAAAAGAATTTTGAGATATATCAAGGGTACTATAGGATTAAAACTAATTTATAGAAAAAGAGTAGATGTGCCGTTAGAAGGGTATACAGATGCTGATTGGGCAGGAGATCAAGGGGATAGGAAATCTACATCAGGGTATATAATTAAAGTTTTTGGTAACATAGTGTCATGGTCTTCTAATAAACAGCAGTGTATATCATTGTCAAGTACAGAATCAGAATATGTAGCATTAGGAAAGGGAATCGCAGAGGGTTGCTGGATTAGGAATTTATTAGGAGAAATAGGAGTTGATTGTAAAAGTTTTATTATAAAAATTGATAATCAGTCTGCAATTCATGTTGCAAAAAACCCAGAATATCATAAGCGCCTTAAACATATAGATATTAAGTATCATTTTGTGAGACAGAAAGTTGAGAATAAAATTGTATGTTTGGAGTATGTACCTTCAGGGGATCAGCTTGCTGATATATGTACTAAAGGATTATGTAAAGTTACCTTTGTTAAGTTGAGAGAAATGTTGTTCTCTTAGTATTATAAGTTTGGATTTTTTAATTATAGTAGTTTGTAATGTAGAGTCAGTATTGAAGTAATAGTTGCATTGAAGTAATAGTTGCATTGAAGTATTGTGATGAAAGTTAGTTTTATGATTGTGAGTGATGTTTACATTGAGGAAGGGTATTAGAGATTACAATGTAGCATCACTATTATGAGTTCTTAGTCTGTGGTCTTGACTATGGTAACTCTCTCGTATAATGGCGGTTGCGTTGTATAGCGGTATGTGTTGTGTTCAATTAATTAATAAAAGGTTTTTCAAGTAACACTTCCTTTCTCTGGTATCCCATATACTCCAACAGCTAAAAACTCCACCAATCATGCCAAGCATACTTTCTTTCTATTCTAACCCTCTATGGCACGTCGTAGTTATAGATATGTATAAAGTGTAGCTTGACGAGCAGCTGTCTGTACAAATGTACTTCCTTATCATTGTTAACATAAAGGGTATAATTATGAATTTGAAGTTTCTGTTTGTAGTATTGAACAGAAACCTGCAACTTAGGTGATAATAAAACATTTTGCACGTCCATAGTCACTACTAGTACATCAGAGGAACACATTGATTTAGCGTTTTCTTTTGCGAGGTAAGCTTCTTGTTTCATCTGGATGTGGTGTACATATTCTTCTGGTATACAATTGCCTTCCTTGAAAGCAGTACAAGTTTAGTGTCGCATTGATCTTTTGTGGGTAATATAGATACTTTCTCATTTTGTAATACTGAACAGAAGAGTTTGCGTTGTGCTGCTAGAATATTCTTATTGGAACACCATTTTTTATATTCTGTAAACATGTGAGTTTTGTTTCTGAATGTATCCTCTACATACACTCTATTTGAACTAGATCTACAATAGTGGCTGGGTACCTTTGGCAATAAACCCAACCATTCCTTTACTTACATTATCTGATTTAATTGTTACAGGTACATTTCTTCTTTCTTCCTCTTCTGATAGACCATCTCCATTATAATTCGGGTCTAATATATAAGCAGCGAAATGTGCAGGTGTCATAGCAGCTTTAAATCTTGCTTTAAGTTTATCTGCTTCTTCTGGCAACCAGTCCGATGAGAGTAAATCTTTCCGCTTTACAGGAAAAGTTTTTAACCAGTGCGCATAGAATCATGCCCACTTTCTATACATTGATTGACCTGTCACTTGATTCTTTTTACAGGTCGCGACTACCATCAAATAGTGTTGTATAAAATCAATTATTGTTTATAATAACACAATAACTTATAATTTCTTCATTTAAGCCCTGGGAAAAAATGTTATTAAGAAAATAAGTTTTTGAGGTTATAACAGCTGTCAGTTAATGTTTGACAGCTGTTAAAACCTTAAAAAGTATACGATAATCAAAGAAATTAAACTTAGACTAGACGATAATACAATCAAATTGTTTCCTAATCGCTGAGAGTGGCAATCACTCAGAAAAAACTGTTTTCAGTTTAATATCATCATCATGCATGTGGTCGCTAACAACAGTAATATCCTGTATCTCGTAATATCCTGCCGATCCTGAGTTTTAGATACTTCATGTGATGTGATGTAGTCTACTAAGTAGTGTATCAAGAATGACATGCAGCCCTTGTTTTCTAGACTACACTTTTTTACAAGTTAGAGCAATTTAGGTATAGGTAGATCAACTTCTGTCGTCGAAACAGATCTGACTCCAGAAGTCGGTTTAACCGACAAAGCTTCAGTAGAAGGCAACGAACTTAAACGAGCCTGATGGACCTTGTTTGTCCAGATAGAGTAGATAGGTATTAATATCAGCCCATTATGGTCTCACTGCAGGGCAAAGATAGAGAAGGCATGGGCATTAATCACCACGCTTCCTCAAAATGAAAGTCTCAAGTTTTCTTTCACTGTTATCTAAAATAAAAAATGATGTAAAAAATAATGTAACTACCTACACATTAAAAAATACTGGTCCGGATTGAATCCACAGATCAGGTATTACTAACCTTTGGGCCATCACAACATAAATATGTAATGAAAAGAGCTGCTACCTATATGTTTTTAGCAAGGACATGGAAATAAAAAGCAGGATATGATTTATTATTATTTATTCAATGTCTTCTAAAACCTTCAACCACTTCATCTAAAAATGCTGCTGGAACCACAATATTGGATTCATGCCTGGCCCAACCTAAGTACCACACCAAAATCATAACGTGCGCACAACAACCTACAGTGCGACGTCCTACAATGCAGTTACAACAATAATCTTTAATGCCTTCTCGTCCATTAATACCATTTTCTATCAAAATGTATACATAATACTGACGTCTTGAGATATGTCTAGACTTTATTTTTCCTTTTATTAATGAATTTTCCCCACTGCCTAACTCTGGTATGCGATTAGTATCTATACAGACTTCTATTCTGTATCCGCCATGGAAACGTACATGTTCACCATAATAAGAACGTGCTTGACGAATTTGGTACGTTCCCAAGGCGAATAATATTAATTCATTGTATTCTAGACGGGGAAACTCAATATTAGTACTATCAGCTGTAATGCTTTGAAAAAGGGATGCCCGTCGATTTAAATTATATTCTGTAACTACATTAGATATGTTATTTTCTAGGGGCATCCTTTCATTTATTATACTAAGAATTTGACCAGCATCAGCTCTATTGCGAAGTCGAACACCAAACTTATTTATTAAACTTGCAGCTATTTGGAAATAAGCCATCATGTTTGGAACTGTTTTATTAAAATGGCCAAACCTAAATAATCTATTATCTCTTTTAAAATAACCATTTACAAACTCCACCACCCATCTGCATATAGTTACACATCTACTTCTATTTGCTTGGGTGGTGGTTAACTGGTGTTCGCCTTCCAAAAGGGACTTTGGCATATACAGGGTGTGGCGTAAATAATGGATAACCCTGAAACTGTCGATTGGCCAGATTATCATCTATCATTTACCCCACTTACATCACCATATGCCCATGGATGGCCAAATTATTGATATTTTTGATATTTTAAATAAAAATCCTACTTACTCATGCAAAATCAGCTGCCATTTCTACAATATGTAACTTTTTCTCGTTCTGTTTTTTTTTTGGCACCCTTGAATAGTTGTATTATCAGACCAGTAGCAAGATTTATTATCAAAATCTAAGATAACATTGCAAAAAATACTTATTCTCAATTTTTTTAATTTTTTCTAAGGAATAATGCAACTTTGAGCCCCTGTATCTTAAAAAAAATGTACTAAACTACAGTGGCCCATTATTTTAAAAAATTACCTATTTAATGCAGATTCTAAAATGGTATAATAGTAACCAGTATCTTGGTAAAGTACAAAGTTATTGCTGTTCGAATTGATATGGATCTTAATTTTGAAAATAACAACTAAGTCCTAAATTATTTTCTTACTTCTGTTAATACAAAAAACAGTAACGTCACTGTCTAATAATCATATTATCGGTGTTATGGGAGTGCAGAAACTTGATTCAGGTAAAAAATAAATTACCATTACCATTATTAATTATTTTTTGGACGACTACCTGGAATCCTAGTCCTGTACGATAAACGAAAGAGTTGTTAGTAAAGGACAGACTTTTGAGAAAGAAAGAGAAGGCCTATGATTTTTTGCAAATAGCATTCATCCGAACAAGAGAAAGCGACCTACAGTGCACTAATGTTTTCGTACTTAGTCGCACGCATCCGTATCTCGTCGTTCTCCCTGTTATTATCGTTTATTCGTGACTTACTGCTTTTCTTACCGGACTCCGGTAAATGCTATTTGCAAAAAATCATAGGCCTTCTCTTTCTTTCTCAAAAGTCTGTCCTTTACTAACAACTCTTTCGTTTATCGTACAGGACTAGGATTCCAGGTAGTCGTCCAAAAAAGCTGGTGAGGTAATTTTTTTTTTTACTTGAATCAAGTTTCTGCACTCCCATAACACCGATAATATGATTATTAGACAGTGACGTTACTGTTTTTTGTTTTAACAGAAGTAAGAAAATAATTTAGGACTTAGTTGTTATTTTCAAAATTAAGATCCATATCAGTTCGAACAGCAATAACTTTGTACTTTACCAAGATACTGGTTACTATTATACCATTTTAGAATCTGCATTAAATAGGTAATTTTTTAAAATAATGGGCCACTGTAGTTTAGTACATTTTTTTTAAGATACAGGGGCTCAAAGTTGCATTATTCCTTAAAAAAATTAAAAAAATTGAGAATAAGTATTTTTTGCAATGTTATCTTAGATTTTGATAATAAATCTTGCTACTGGTCTGATAATACAACTATTCAAGGGTGCCAAAAAAAAAACAGAACGAGAAAAAGTTACATATTGTAGAAATGGCAGCTTATTTAGTATGAGTAAGTAGGATTTTTATTTAAAATATCAAAAATATCAATAATTTGGCCATCCATGGGCATATGGTGATGTAAGTGGGGTAAATGATAGATGATAATCTGGCCAATCGACAGTTTCAGGGTTATCCATTATTTACGCCACACCCTGTATGCCTTATAATTACAATGCTCTAACAAGCTGATGCTGTCTCTGAATCCCCCTGTCTAAAATAAATATGTCATTATCTCGAAAGTACTGTCTCAGTGGGGAATTTTCATTGCTGAACAGAGAAGACATTATTTCTGCATCAGATGTAGTAGCTTTGTATGGACCATAACAATCTAAAATATAACCATCACAGGCTACTATTAAAAATGGCTTCAGCAGATTTCTGTATTTGTGTAAAGAATACGTATGTTTTTGAAACATATAATTGCTACTTTTATTTAAAAAAATGTATGTTCCATCACACATCACAATACATTGTTCATTATTTTCATTATAAATTCCATTTGGGATCATGAGATTGTGCTCTTTCAATTGTTCTCTTGTCAGGTGGTTTATTCCTAGGTTACGTGGAACAAACTGTTGTAACAATATTTTTCGTGCTGTTTGCATTAACCTTTCTAATGTAGTGCGAGGAACTTCTAACAGTGTTGATATTCGTACGTCCGAATCACCTGTCCTCATTTTTATTAGAACAGCGGCCAAGCCTAATATTCCCCTGTGTTTCCCCAACAATTGAGGAAGGTCTTGTAATAAATTAAGGAATTTAGCTTTTGTCAAACCCATCCAGAATCCAAATAAATGGTCATCAATCTCTTGAACGGATTCTATGCTTAAGAAATTAAGAAAACTCTTGTATTTTTGCACAAGGGAAAAAACATGCTATACTTGCTCAACAGTAAAATCATTTATGCTGTTTTCACTGGCATAAAGGGAATCCCAACTGTAGCCATGCAAATGTTCTGTGCATACCCTCGCCAGTTTGGGAATATAAAAATTATAATTCGATAATATAGTAGCCCGCAATGCATCTGTCACAGTGTGCAGGCAGGTTTTGATTCTCACATCCATAAAATGCACAATGAGATGCTGTATTAGGAGCACGTTTATAATTAAGTAATCTTATGTTACTTGATTGTGGATTATTGGCTCGAGGTTGCTGTGTATGAACCTCACGGTCTGGTTCTACAGATAAATCCCTTTCATCTGTACTTGCTGCAAGGAGCGGGGGAGGTTCTGTTTCAGAAACATGGACTGGATCCACTGACTGTTCCTTTTCTTGCTGAATTGCTTCAAAAGCCGCGTCACGGTCTATGTCTCTTCTCTCATCTTGTTGCTGGTTCGATAGAGCTTGTCTTCTAAATCTCAACCAACAGGCATGACACACACGATCAGATTGTGATATCTGTTAACAAAAAACAACATATTTGTAATGAATGCAATGACAGATTTAGTAACGTCATGGATTAGAACATGATATGTATATAAAGAAAACATTGCATGTAATTTAAAATAAGTTTGGATTAAATACAAACCTGACGAGGTGCTGCAGCAGTTTGGATTAAGTGGATTATTCTTAATGTGTTTCTTGATGGGTTTTCTTTCAAAATGTGATCACTTTGGCGATTGCGCAATGATCGACCACAAACGAGGCATAATTGAGTATGACCACGGCGAGATGAACCAGCAGATGGAGCACACTCTTTGTTTCCATGAATTTGAGCATTAATGGTCTGCATGGATACATCAAAACATGCTTCACAAATATAATCTTCTTCTGTTATCTGAAAAACAAATCAATTATAAGATTTTGAAATCTACAATCAGAATAGTATATTTAATTTATATTTATACATGTTTTGTTTTGAATAGTCTACAAGAAAACTTTTTCCCATGTTTAGCACATAGGTAAAATCTACAATATTATACTAACACATTCAGTGGGTGGATCATTTTAGGGGGATCATTTTATCACCTACTTATAGTTTAATTTTTTCATACGATAAGATCTTCATGTTATCTATATATATAAAAGAAAGTCGTGTTAGTTACTCCACTTATAACTCAAGAACGGCTGAACCGATTTAGCTGAAAATTGGTGAGGAGGTAGCTTAGAGCCAGGAGACGGACATAGGATACTATTTATTAGGGTAGGTAGGGTAGGTAGGGTAGGTAGGGTAGGTAGGTAGGGTAGGTAGGGTAGGTAGGGTAGGTAGGGTAGGTAGGGTAGGTAGGGTAGGTAGGGTAGGTAGGGTAGGTAGGGTAGGTAGGGTAGGTAGGGTAGGTAGGGTAGGTAGGGTAGGTAGGGTAGGTAGGGTAGGTAGGGTAGGTAGGGTAGGTAGGGTAGGTAGGGTAGGTAGGGTAGGTAGGGTAGGTAGGGTAGGTAGGGTAGGTAGGGTAGGTAGGGTAGGTAGGGTAGGTAGGGTAGGTAGGGTAGGTAGGGTAGGTAGGGTAGGTAGGGTAGGTAGGGTAGGTAGGGTAGGTAGGGTAGGTAGGGTAGGTAGAAAGGTAAAAAATTGCATTGCAACGCATTGCGGGCACAGCTAGTTTATAATATTTGCAATGAAAGGAGATTGCGCAGCCTACTATGGCACTTGGTTGCGCAACTTTTGACACAGTATAGTAGTGAAAATTAGACACAAAAAAGGGGTAGTTTAATACTTTAAAACAAGGTTAAATTCAAAATTAAATATTGTGGGGTTTTTGAAAAAAAAATGTTCAATACCTATTGAGGTTATGTTACATCTCAAAACAATTCGTTTTGAAACGTTATTAACTGGCACATATTTTGCATTATTTTGGTACATATTAATTGAGTATTACTTATGTTTACTATTTAAGATATTTAAACACATTGATCTAGAAATCTCTTAGAAAAACAACATTTCTAACAATTTATCTGTGAAGTGTTCCGATTTTGTTTGACATTTCCCCGAATAGTGTTGTGACATAACAATAGACTACGGGGCATCATAACATTATCGATTATTTCTTAATTGTTTTATTTTTGCCTAGGAATTGTATTTAATGAAAAAAAAAATTGTAACAGAATTAAAGAATGATAATAAGGACAACTCTTAATACTTTTTAGTTGCGAATGTTAATTATTTTGTTGTTCTATGATTTATGTTAGTGTTTAATCGATCGATTATAATTGAAAAAGGAGGCGCTTCACCATAATGGAACGAATGACGTTTTTATTGTATTAAATTATTAAATACTAATTAAAATGAAAATGAAAACGTCACAAATGATATCAATGAATTTAAGTGAAAAATCACTAAAAATAATATTTTGAATTATACATTTACTCAAATGGCCATACGCGTCAAAAAGTGAATCTATTGGTGCGCAATCTCCTTTGTCTCATTTGTTATAGAATCTATTCGCGTCCGTGTGATATAATGTGGAATGAAAAATGTAAACAAGCACGATTGGCGCGAAACTTCGACTTTAGATTTCAAAATGTATCATTACCACTGCTAATTTAAGTTCAATTACGAATGATTTCTGCACGTAATAAAAGGACACGTTAATCAGGCCCAAAAATGTGGAGCTTATATGTCCGAAAACCATTTTTTTATGATTTTTAGCGTCGACCTACACTGCCACCAAAATGGCTATGATCGTAATTTACGCACATGGATTTTATAAATGTTAATTAAGAAACTTGCTCAATAATTAAAGATTTTCTAACGACGTTTACATATGAGATTTTTATTATACTATCTTAATGAATGCACACCCATATTATTGTTTAACCAGAAAATAAAATATTTACAAAAATAATGAGAAGGTCGTATGACTTAAATGTTCGACCCCTTTCGGGGCCAGTACCGAGCCAGCGGAGGTTTGAATGTCGAGCCCCCGAAGGGGTCCGTACCGAACTATACGGTTAATATATAATCATAGTATACTTTTCTAGATATGTGTCTGGTTTTAATTTTGCCTCTTATTAGGGAATTATTTCCATTTCCTCTCAAACAAAACTCTGTTACCTTAATATTTTCTTTGCTTATTTCAATCCGATACCCTCCATGAAACCTTACATGTTCACTATAATAGGGCCTTGCCTGTCGTATCTGATATGTTCCTAAGGCAAATAATATAATTTCACTATATTCTAGAAGGGGGAATGTAATATTAGTACTTGAATAAGCAGTAATCCTTGTAAAATCGGATGCTCGTCTATTCATATTTGTGTTATTTATGAATTCGGATAAGTTGTTATTTAATGGAAATCGTTCCCTTATCACATTTATGATTTGCTCAGCATCGATTCTATTTTTTATTCTAACACCGAATTTATTTATAAGCTTTCAAGAAAACATTTGCATCATGTGAGGCACAGTTTTATTTAAAAAAACTTGCCGGAATATTTTGTAGTCTCGTTTGAAGTACCCGTTAACAACTTCCACCACCCAGAGGCATATGGTTACGCACCGACTCCTGTTTGCTTGCTCAGTGGTGAGCTGATGTTCACCTTCAAGCAGGGATTCTGGCATATATGTTTTGTAGCTGCAAGCCTCTAACAAACTAATCTAATCCTCTGTCTGGAATAAAAATATCATTATTTTGAAAGTATTGCCTGAGAGGACAGTTCTCATTTCTGAAAAGAGACTTCATAATATCTCTATCAGATGTGGTAGGGCCGGGGTATGGGCCGAAGCAGTCTACAATGTAGCCATCAGGTGCCACCAATATAAATGGTTTTAACAAGTTCCTGTATTTATGTAAGGAATATGTGTCCTTTTGAAACATATAATTTGAACTTTTGTTTATATAAATATGACGGAGATTCGTCGTCGGATGGTCGAGACATCATGGCGGAGGACACGAAATGATACTCGCAAAACCTTTGTTTACACTTGTATTGTCCTTTCACAAAATCAATAAAACAAAATAACTAAAGATGCTAAGGATTAATAAAGATTTTAATCAGGAACGCGGGAAGTTTAGCGCATAGAGTATAATAAGTATATAAAGGAAATAGAGAGCCCTCTTGAGCCTTTTTTTTGCAAACTAGGTCGAACTAGTAGCGCCAACTGTGAATTGAATCCGAACTAATATGCCGTCTATATACGTAGGTACCTATATCAATAAACACAGCTATTATAGCTATACCTATTTATGGATATATTTTACTGCTACTATTCATGAATTCCAAGATATTTGAAATACTCCTGAATATTTATTGAAACTGCTTTACTTTTTGGTTGCATTAATACGGTTTTGAACGATAGAAGCAAGTAAACAGTTCCAATAAATATCAGATAAAGGTGTTAGAAATGAAACAAAGAACAAATTAATTTCGTTTTTTATTTTTAAAATGCTTATGTTTATACGTTTGTGCTGCAATTTTAGTTAAATCTTCACCATCATATTATGTCAATTTACCCGCTAATATACGATTAATAGATCGACACCAACTATGCAACATAACAGTTATTGTCATTTCCGTAAAATATTCTTTTAATTTATTTTTATGTGCTAGGCAATTAAAAGGATAATCTATAATAACATCTGTAACCGCTTTTATAGTGTTCATTACATTATTTTTTGGAACATCTTTTTTTAAAAATGATTCAATTATGTTCTGAATGTCATGAAAACAATTTTCTAATGCTTTATTTGGATAGCATAACCATTTTTTTTTCGTATTCTTTGGCTTTTATAAAATTATTCGACGGGTTTTCATTTTTTGAATCTAATAGGTTTTGTCTACAATATTTACACGTTTTAACAATATTTCGTAAACATTTTGTCAGGACCCAACCACACACATAATTTCTTTGCCCTGCATCAGCTTGCAGGGAGTGATTTTGTGGCAATAAAATTTCATCCAAAATAATGTTTTCTTCTTTGGGAGTTTCAGGAGCATCCTGTTTTTCAGTAAGGAAAAATTGGAGACCTTGCAAACACTCATTCATATCCTCTTCACAATTGGCCTTTTTTGATTGCGGCATATTATAATTATTCAACAACAATGCTTTAAATGCCCCTTCAAATGAATTGGTGTTAGGGGCATTATTTCTGGCTCCATAGCTCCTGATATTCCCAAAAAAGTTTTCTACAGGGTCCTGATTAAAATTACGTGTTAATACTGCATCAAAACCATATTTATCAAACAGCACTTTGCAAATTGCTTCCATACCATTAATAAAAGGTTTTAATAAAATTAGTTACAGATGGAATAGTTGTTTCTATTAATCGTACTTAATTTCCACTGATTTTTTTTTGTACAAATTTTACACTTTTCGAAACTTCTTTGGCATTTTGCCACAATTTGTGATGTGGTGAATGCCTTCTTATGGGCCCCTTATATATTTTACCGTCAGGTATATAAAATGTGTTGCCATTAAGGCTGTCAAAAACATTATCCAGCAATAATGTAATATCAATTAGTGCCCTACACTCTGTTGGTAAATCCCCTCTTGCTACCAAATGCTCAGTCACCACAGCTACACTGTGACTAAAAATCTGCGTTGCAGATTTCACTTTCATTTTATTAATTTTTTCGGGGACAACATGTTCTTCGGTTATTTTATTTAATAATCTAAGTTCTCCATATGTTTTGTCAGCTGTGTATACCTGCTGGTAGTACTCCCATTTTACTATTTTTTTTTCATTGTTTGAAGTATACAACATTTCTTTGTTCAATAAATTATTCCTTAGTCCTTTTATGAGATGTGGAACGTCATACAATGGAATAATTTTTTGTCCATTAACTGAAAAATGATCGTAGCGCCACTCTTTGCCAAGTCTCAAAAACGATGCTCTGGTATCGTTCACCAATTCTGTCGTAGTCTTCATATTTCTATTTTTTTAATATTTTTCAATTTGTAATTTAATTAACATTTTACTAAACTAGTGACATCTGTTGGCCATGAAACTTACTAAAAACGATATAATTTTCGATTCATGTAATAGATGGCACTACAAATTATTGAATTTATACTAGTAGGCCACTGTCCTACCCCTGGTTTAGCGCGGAGTAATGGCTAACCGTGTCGCTCGGTGCCCGGCAAAGAGTATAATAATATATAGGGTAAAGAGAGCCCTCTTTGAGCATTTTTGGGCAGACTGTTTGACAGTCAACGCCATCTGAAACTTGTTTCCAAACTACGGCGGCGGCAATATGGCCGCTTCAAAATATTTTTTATTGTAAGTTCTATGTTATAAATAACGAAATGAAATTAATTCTGCACTTAATTTGCTGTAAGAAGCATCACATCTGCTAACAATTTGATATTTCTTTTAATGTTCTGTTTCGGTACATTATTTTTTAAATATCCTGTTGCTATATTTTGAAGGTCATGAAAGCTATTTTCTAACTCTTCACTTGGGTAACATAACCATTTCTTGTTAGCGTATTCTTTGGCTCTAATGAATTTATTTCTACTATCATTGTCCCCTTGATCTATAAGGTTTTAAAATAAAAAATAAGTAAATAAATATCTTGGGACAACTCACACACGGTCATCTGATCCCAAGCTAAGCAGAGCTTGTGTTATGGTAACCAGACAACTGATATAAATACTTATATAATTTATAAATACATACATATTATAGATAAATCACACCCAGACACAGAACAAACAATCATGCTCATCACACAAAGTTTGTCCTGGGTGGGAATCGAACCCACGACCTCCGGCTTAGCAGTCAGGGCCACTAACCACTAGACCAACAGGCCCGTCAAACCGTTTTGTCTGCAGTTTTTACAATATTTTTTAAACATTTCGACAGGACCCAGCCACATACATAATTTCTTTGGCCTGCATCACTTTCTCTACTAACATTTAAAACATTTTCATTATACTCGATGGCCTCGTTTTCTTTGGGAGCATCAGAAGCATGGGGCGTTGTCTTTTCTGTTAAAAAACTCTAATGTTTGAAGACATTTGTTCGAGTCTTCCTCGCAGTTTGCTCTGCGTGAATGAGGGGAACTATAATTATTTAACAGTAGTGCCTTGAAAGCACCTTCAAAAGCTACCGAATTAGGTGCATTATTTCTCGCCCCGTAGCTTCTGATATTCCCAAAGAAATTTTCGACCGGATCCTGATTAAAATTTCTTGTTAAAAGTGCATCAAAACCGTATCTTTGGGCTACAATATTCCAAATAGCCTCCATACCTTCAATAGTTTTAATCGAATTTTTAATATTCTCTTACATAAGAGTATTACTGACATTACTGTATGAAACTATTTTAATTATTCTCTTACCTCTCATATATCTCTCTGCTAATACTCGTAAAGAATCTGCGATGCTAGATAAAATTGGCATCAGCTGAGCAAAATTCTCAGCCTGCCTCAGATTGGCCATGGCTAATGCCAGCTCTGTTCTAGCACGCATTTCCTCTATACGTGCTACAGATGCCTGAGCTTCGCTGAGAGCACTTGTTCTAGCTAAAAATAATATCTGATGTAGTTTTGTATTCAATTTTTTTTTATTCATGTAAGCTCCTATAATTTAGTTAAAATGACAACTTACTCTGATTTTGAGCACGTGCACGTGGCCTAATGGATCTCCTTTCTCTCCTTGAGGTGCGGTCTGAAAGAAAGACAAATTCAAGATGCATGGCCCTCTGTAATACTTTTTATCGCTCCGTTTATTATCTCTTTGTTACCAAATATTTTGAATTTACCTCGCTGTGTAATTTTAGTCCTAAAGATACTATAAATTTATAATACTTGAAGTATGATGAATGAATATAAATATGAATATTAACCTTGTTGTTCTACATTTTGGCTCGTGCTTGGTTGGTCTGGCACATTTTCTGTAGTCACTTGGCCAACCAAGTTTGGTGAGTCATTAATGTTTGGTGGATCAGGCACATTGCCACTATTACTGGTGCCTGGTTGCTCTACAGCAAGAGAACCTAGAGTCTAGTCAGTACCCCATTGCGGCAAACTTGATAAGTTTCTGAAATTATAATTCACATTTGTAGTAAAATACAGCAGTAAACATTGTTTTGTATAGTAGATAATATAATGTATTTAGGATATTTTGTATACTATACTGGTATGTTAAGAAATGAAGTTGTATGAATTAAACCATTTTTTTATCATAAACTGTTTTTTTAATGTCATACTAACACCAATGTCTTGTATGTACTGTACTTACATTTGTGAATCCTGATCCTGTGGTACTATGATCACAGGTATATCTTCATCCTGTGGCACCATCATCATAGGTTCTTCCTCTTGACTCTTGATATAAAATTGAAAAGTAGATTGTTAAATTAAATGAGCTTATAAATTGTACATTTAGTAATCATTTAATAAAATAGTTACATACTTCAAAGTCAATGACTGGGTCCCTACGGACTCCAGGTAAAGGGCCCACATCCCTCCCTATGCGAAATGCCATTCTCTCTTCCAAAGGGCTCAATTGTAGGGCCACACTAGGTCCGCCCCCTGTGCCACTTTGGCTCCTTCTTATATTGGCCAACTTAGTTCGAACCCGACACTTATAGTCATTCCAAAACTGAAATAAAAAATTGTTACATACTGATTCACACAAAGAATAGTGTCCTATGAACTGTATTTCATTAATAATACATTTTATACTTACTTTAGCCCACTCCTTAGGAGTTCTACTTGACCCCTCCGCATTTAAAATGTCCGCGATCCTATGCCATAGCCTGTTGGCGCCTGTGCGACCTTCTTTAGACCTAATACGGCCCAATGCGAAATCAGTGTGGTCCTCCAGAAACTATGAGGAGCACCAACTGTCTCACAGAGGTAGGCCTCCTTCGGTTTTCTTCCATGTCTTAAAATAATTGGGGTCTTAATTAACGAAACCAATCCAATTAGTTATGTATATATTCAATCTGTATGAAAGTAGAATAGAATAAAAGTTTATTTGGCACTCACCGGCTTTATAAGTTGTTTGTTTTTCGCGCTTTGTCAGCTATATTGAATCGACCGATTTTTTATGTTGGCAATTATAATCAGCGTAAAGGATTTCATTGTATTAATGTTTTATTCAATTCTATGTTTTGATATTGTCTCCATTACCTAGGTAGATAATAGATGTATTTGCAATCAAGCAGAGCTTTTAATTTATTTTAAGCAAGCAAAACGTAATTTAATATTTTAGAAGATTTTTCCTTTTTTTCTTATAGTATCACAATTTTGTTTCGCTGGTTAGGCGCCGTGTTCACGTTACAATGTCGTTGTAGTTACGTTGCGGTTCCTTAACAGATTTAGTTTTAAAATAGTAGAATACCAAAAACCTTTAATGGTCGAAACTGAATCGAAACATAAACGAAACTGTTAGATTATTGTTAGATATTAGTAGAATTGGCCCCCTGCTCAGATACCAAACTACTGTCATCACGTGCGCGCAGCACCCTACAGTTCGCCTACCTACACGGCAGGAGCAGCAGTATCCTACTATGGCATCGAGCGTGTCGGCAACTTCCTCATCGTTACTTATTAATAAATAAACATAATATGTCCTATTACTTATATGTCTTGACCGAATTCTTCCTCTTAATAAATAATTGTTCAGTCCTAAGACTAAAGGAACATCTTCATCGACTTGTTGATTTATTTCGACAATATATGTACCAGAATGCCGAACATGTTCACCATAATAGGATACTGCTTGCTTAAGTTGGTATGACCCTAAAGCAAATATCTTTAATTCTTCAATTGTCAATTTAGGAAAACTATTTAATTGAGGGTGATTGCCATCAATCCTTTGAAAATTAACACTTCTTGTGTTCATATTCTCTCGATTTACAAAATCTGACAAGTGATTTGAAAATAATAATCTAGCTTTTGCTGTTGATGCATACAAGGCAGCATCTGGATGATCTTGTATGACTGGATGATATTTATTTATTAGAGCACAAGCTATCCGCAAATCTACCATCAAATGTGGAGCAGATCTATTATTAAAGACGTGACAAGGCAGCATCTGGATGATCTTGTATGACTGGATGATATTTATTTATTAGAGCACAAGCTATCCGCAAATCTACCATCAAATGTGGAGCAGATCTATTATTAAAGACGTGTCGAAATAGCCTATAATCTCGTTTAATCCTACCATTGATATTCTCCACAACCCATCGGCACATAGTTACAAATCTAGACCGATTTGCCTGAATAGTTGTCAGTTGAAACTCATTCTCCTACACAGATTCAGGCATATGAGTCACAAAACCATTGGATTGTAATTCTAATATCTCCACTTCGAAAGAAAGACCTAAACGGTCCATCATTATTTAACTTGATAGAAGTGATTATGGCATCATTAGTTGTGGCTTTGAATGGGCCTAGACAGTCAATGATATACCCATCGCAACAAACAATCATAAATGGTTTAATCAAATTATCTAGTTTTTGTAGGCTGTATGACTCTTTTTGAAACTTATAATTACTGCTATTTTGTACAAATATGTATGTGGCATCGCAAATAACTATTGCCGGTTTTTCAGTTGGTGGTAATTCAGGATTTCCAAACAATGCATCTGGAATAATCCTATTTCTAGATGCTACATCTTGAATAGATCTTTGATTAAATCCCAAATTGGCTGGTACAAATTGGTTTGATAAACAATCTCTAGCTTTGTCCATATAATGCTCTAATGTTGACCTTGCTTTATTAAAAAGGGTTGATAACCTTTCATTGCTGTCTCCAGTTCGTAGTTTGACTAAATAAATAGCTAGAGCTAAACTAGCACTAGGTACACAGTCATTTAAACTAGGTATTAAGGACAATAACTCGTGAAAACGATTAGCATCCATACCTAACCAATAATGGCATAAAGCTGGTGGCATGTTATTAATATTATTAAAATCTATAATATAATGAGCAGCATTCTCCATCAAACTCATTATGTCATCAAATTGTTGTGCTGTAAAATCACATAATGTTGATGTTAAGTCACTCCATGTTCCTGAGTTTAAATGATGATGACATATTCGAGCACCCACTGGCACATAAAATCGGAAATTTAATAATAGCATTTCCCTTACAGCCAAAGGTAAAGAGAGGCGTTCCACTCTAAAACTGTGTAACTGTGGCTGCACGTTTATAAAAACTAGAAAAAATTCTCGGAGGTGGTTCGATTCTTGGCTCCTCTTCAGCATGTATTGGTCGTTGAAGGCCATGTTCTTGCTGTCTATTTGCAGTTCTATTAGCTGCCCTCCAGACTTTACAGACACAAACTCTCTCCAGTCTTGATACCTTAAAAATAGTTTTTTGTTTACAACATATTTTGAATTTAATGTATTACATTTTTTTGAGATTTTATTATAACTATTTTAAGGGTTTATGCAAAGATATAATAAGTATAAACTTACAAGATGATTAGGAGTCCATCGCAGAATAATATTTCGCTCTGCAGAATCAGACCTCACTCGGTAAGTATTTCTTGAACGTAATATTGATATGCCACAGCCAAAACAGACACTTTCATGACCATATGCTGGAACATCCAGAGGGCCTCCAGAAGCAATTCTTTCTTGAATTAGAAGCAGACAATCATTGCAGATAATGTGTTCAGAGGTCACCTATGAGAAAAAGAAAAGTTGTTTATATTGTCTGTGACATATTGAATGTACTTTATTGTAAAACTAATGTTAGTTAGGTAGTCTATTGTAGATGGTACATACAACAGTTATTAAAATACACATAAATACTGCGGAGTTGGTTTGCACAGTTTTATCATAGCATGTGGATGGAAGTCGGAGAAATCTTTCATTCTTTTTTCATTTAATAAAACTGCACATAACGTGCAGATAGATCGCTATGATTTGTTGTAGTGTGTACCATCTATTAATGTGCAGGGTTTTGTAAATGTTTGTGCATTTATACATGGCTAGCTTTTCACCTGCGGTTTTTCACCCGTGTAAGTCTCAGCCCTGTAGGATTTTTTCTAACATTTTCTTTCAAAAGAAACTTGTTCTCACAAATAAATCCAAATCGGTCAAGCTGATCTCTAGTTTTGCAGTTAGCAACACATTCAGCGATTCATTATTATTATATAGATTTTGGACTAATAATGCTTAATTGATGTAATGAAATACGCTCATATAGTAATGGTATAGTTATCGACTCTTTATTGTATAGAAAACTTACCAAAGTAGGTGTAACCCAAGATCGCAATACAGTTGCAACGGAGTCCGGCAACTGTTCTACGTCGTGTATTGATAAGTTCCTTGGAACTAAAAGCCAACAGTTGACACACTGCCGCCGCTGAGGCGAAGTTACGGCGCGCCTTCCAGTGGCGATTGTTCAGATTATCTATCACTAAATAACGTCAACAACCACAGCACAATAACAGAAAGAGTCACTATCTCGAAAGAGTCACTGCAAACCCGAAACCTGATTATTACAAGTTACAAGAAACGTAGTTTCGATCCGGAGGAACAAAGCTCAACTCAACGGACAAAAACAACCAGCAACAAAACAAAAGCGCCGAACGAGATCGAGGTGTTGTGTAGGGGTTGACATTTGACAGTTGTTCAGAAGTGTTGCTATCTCGATTCAATATGTCTAAAATCGATATCGCCTATAAAATAATCGATTAATAAAGTCTGAAATTAAGTTTAGCAGCCAAATCGATGTATGTATCTATTTATATTCAAAAATCACAAATAACAGATTTTTTTATTCACTATCTGTGCCTTCTAACGAATGCAAAATAATTTTAATCGTCTAAGCAATCGTTCTGTAGTCGATTTCTCTTAACGATTTTTTGTTGCTTGGAATCGATTTTTTTTTGTGATTGCAATGGCATCACTACTGAAAATGCTTCGGAAGTCAAGAACTTGAGCTATCGAACTTTTTTATAACATTTCGTAAACGCGGATTTAATAATGATTCATATTTTGGTAATGTCAGTCAAAAAGTGTTTAAGTATTTACGGTAAATATATTTTTTATAAGCAATTGGTTGTTTTTAAGATAATTTTTGCTTTTATTTTACAGCTCGTGGTGAGGCGAGTGCCTTTTAATTGGCCCTTTATATTTTTTACCATTCGGAACGTGTAAGGTACTGACGTTAAGACTGTCGAACAAATTATCTAATAATAGCGTTATATCAATTAATTGCTTACAGCTTTCTGGGAGATCTCCTCTGGCAGACAAATGTTCAGTTGCTACAGCAACACTATGGCTGAAAAGTTGTGTTGCTGTTTTTACCCTTATTTTATTATTTTTTTCGGGATTTATGTGTACTTCTGTGATTTTGTCTAATAGGCGTAATTCCCCATAAGATTTGTCTGCCGCATATAGTTTTTGGAAATACTCCCATTTCACAGTTTTTTGCACATTGTTCGATGTATACACTAAATCTTTATTTAATAAATTATTTCTTATTCCCTTTATTAAATGGGGTACATCGAACAATGGTACATTTTTTTTCCTATTTATCGACATATATGGTCGTAACGCCATTCCTTACCACGTCTCAAATATTTAGCTTTCGTTTCATTAACAAGCTCAGTGATTGCACCAACATTTACGGTGCTCTGATCACAAACTGTATTTACAATGATTAGACCAGAGTCTTGAGCATATTGTATGACCGTCGTTATTATATTTTTTAATTCGGTCTTATTCAGCCTAGATGTGAAGTAATAGGCTATGGGCTGTTTGAAATTCTGTTTAACGCCTTTGATCATGAAGACAAGCGCGTGCGTTGAAGCCTTCGAAACTATCTTTTTGACAGTTGTAGTTCACTTGCGGAGTCAAGGACATTTCGTCAAACATTAATGAGCACAAACGATCATTCTCGTTTTTTTCGCTAAGTGCTTTTTTTATTTTTTCCAAAACAATGGGATTTATCCCGGCATTTATTTTAATGGATCCCAGTAGGCGCTTCATTGTTTTAGCCGATGGCAGAGTAAAATATTGATTTAACAATGAATACGATTTGGGGCTTTTCTTATAAAGCGAAAGCGCTAATATTTTCTCTTCCGTCGTGAAACGACGCCCTTTTGTTTTTTTTTCAGCCTGCAATTGCATACTTAAAAACAGTCGTGCGGGTGTCTTAAAATTATTAGCGAAATGCTTGAATAGGGTATTGTTTGAATAGTCTTCAGCGCTTTTTAATCTTGCCTCGAAATACTCCCCCTTCTTCCGCAAACGCATAATATTAGTTTGCAGTTGCTTAATCTTCGTGCGCAGTGGAGCTGCTGATCTGTGGAAAAATGCTCAATTTAGAAATTGTGTAGTATATAGCCGTGAACCACTTAAGCAGTTACCTTGGCAAAACATTGTATGATAAAATATGTTTATCTATACTAATATTATAAAGAGGAAAACTGTTTGTTTGATTGTAATGAATAGGCTCAAAAACTACTGAGGATAGTTATGAGGATAATTATTATTTCTCGTGGAACAAGTTCGATTCCCGGCCCAACCATTTAATAATTTAAATATGTATGTATGCAGTTCTTTCAGTAAAATGTTCTATCTACAATATTTAAGGTACCTTCCCTCCATGTGGCATAGCCGTGGGACGCCCTGTATATGTATTATGTACTGACAATAAACTGACTTTCGCATTTGATTATTATTATATTAAGGATTACTTATATAAAAACCCAATTCAAATTTCTTATCGAAAGATTAATATCGATGGTGAATAGTCAATAAATAATATCTACAATAAGCAAACTTTTTTGGAGGCATTCAAAACTTGTCTTTTTTATTTTCATCTATAATGTTTTATCATAGGTCCAACAACTATATTTTTAGAATAAAAATTAAAAACATATGTATAGAAAAGGAAAAAGCCGAAAACACACACGCAAGCCACATCTTCTGAAATTTCAGTTTTGTAGAAACTCAAACTCAAAGCATTTATTTCAATTGATATATAATAAAAATAATTCATACCTTTCACAGCTTTTCTTCTAGGCCTGCTAATAGCACTGTAATTATGTTCCATCATCATGTTGTTCACCAAAGAAAATGTTTGAGATGGATCTGAAATTTGAAATTACATATGATTATACATTTCTATTTCACTCATACCCCTTATTATATACACATCTATATCTATAAATCTTTTATACACACATACACCTAGGGAATGCAATATCGTACGAGATTGCCGCCTAGCGAGATCTCGCGAGACTCAAAACCCAGTCTTGTCAAGATTGAGAGAATCGTAATTAAAACATATGCAAATGCTTGTTTTAAGAACTAGTAATTGACATGATATGTAATTAAATAGAAACTACGTTGCTTAGTTATAAAAATAATGTAAGTTTTATTTTAAAAATCAACAGAGTACTTATTATTTTGTCTCTAACTCTAATAACATTTGTTTATGTCTATAATTATTATACCTACTGTAGCTAATCAGTTGAAATTCTTACAATGTTGGTAACAAAACAATAATTATCTATATTTAGTCCTTTGTAAATTATTACTTTAGTTTCAATCATTAAGAGTATTTTTATTAATTATGGTAAATAAATACAACAAAACAAAAACTTAACTTCACAAGTTGTTAAATAAATGTTGTGAGATCGTATTAATCAAATAAAAAAAGTTTAAAGTAGAAGTCAGATGAAGTTATCACGGAAAGGCAAGTTAGTTTGTCTGAAAATGGCTTCTCAAAAAACACATCATGTCGAGGGTATCATCTGACAGACGACTTCTGATTTTGCATGACAAATACCCTACTGCTGAAAAAGCTCGTTCTGCCTCAACACTTGTGGGAACCACAGTTGAGAGCCAGTTATGTACGAAGTTTAAAAGTTCCCCTCTTACTCCACCAGCTTCGTACAAATTCATTTCTTTTTTTATTAAAATGTCTAAAGTATTTGTTGTAGAATTTGTTGAGCGAGCAGTGGGCTGTTTCAGTGCTTTCAGCGATTTTTGCTGTTTTTCAGGAAGTGTGATATCTTCTCTCGGTGACATAAGATATCAACGGCGAGTTTGACAGGCTCGAAAATTCGCTCTAAGTTCGTCAAAACTGTACACTCTTCTGCACTCAAAGAGTATTCTGAATCGGTATCAAGACCCAAGTCAATTAAAGCCTTACTTACACATAGTTTGACTTTATTGAAAGTCGATATCATGTCAGCAAGGCTGGACCACCGAGTCTTGCAATCAAGATGTAGCTGTAGGTTTTTGTCAAATTCTTGATTAATGTAAACTTGCAGGAGGTCGTTTTTTGTGGGTGAATTCTTAAAAAGTTTGACCAGCTTTCTGACATTTTTTATGATACTTGCGTACTCAGTGTCCAAATCTACTTCATGTGTAGGAAAATAATAATAAAAAACATCATCTTCATCATCAGAGTTTGTTTCTGTTTCTTCTCCTGGTAAGTTCGGAATCTCATCTATTTCATCTTCAGCAGACACAGGCAAATCTTGTTTTTTGTATAATATGCAATCTATTATGGACAGTTGAATGCCGTGGGCGTAACAAAGCTGCTGTAGAGGACTAATCAAACGCCCTACCTTGATCATTACAGAAGCTCCATCCGTCGTAATATTGACCACATCATCGTCGAGAGACAGGCCAAATTCCGATAGTCTTTTCTTCAAAAGGTCTACTGCAGTTTCTGCAGGCATGCTGCCGTATATTCTGATCAAGCCTAAATTCCAAAAGACAGCTTTATTGTTCTTACACGTATGTATATTTACGTTCATGTAACGTCTATTTTTAGACGAAGTCCACTCATCAAGATTATCAATAATTTGTAAAACTGCTATTTGAAATTTTATTTATTTATTTATGTACACACAAAACAATGTATAAAAAAAAAGTACATAAAGAAAAAAAAGCACAAAGGTACTGCTTATTTCATAAAGAAATCTCTTCCAGCAGACCTGCGATAGGACAGATGGAAAAAAAAACGCGTAGACACAGTGTGTAAAAAAAAACAACTTAAGCCCTAACTTAAATAAACAAAACATTATCAATATAGAAAACATTCATACTAATAGAAATAAAAATTTCATTAAATAAAATTCATTAATTAAATTTCATTTAATTTTTTAGAAATAGAATTTTCTTGTTTTTGCTTCATCAAAATTTTACAATGAAGGTAAAATTCCACGAAAAAATGACAAATGTCTATCTTCGCGTTGAGACAACAACTCTATTAATGCTTTGTCGGGGTCGTCCTTTTTTTTCTTTTTAGCAGCTGTTTGAGAAGAGACTGGTGTAGGTGTAGCAAAAGCATCTGACGTTGATGCAACAGTAGTAGTATTAGTAGTTTGTTGAGCTGTATCACTGTTTGTTAAGGTTGAGGAGGTATTTTCAATAGACATATTTTTTTTCAAAAACTGCAACGGATCATTATATATGTACTTTTTGGTTTTTTTAGCTCCCGATCCAGATTTTGTTTCTGTTTCAACTTTTTTGTTGTTTTTCATCCAGCAATCTTTAATATTTTTCCATTTTTTAATTACCATGTTTCCTGAAAAGCATATAATTAAGTAAATTTATTTATTTCAGATACCTAGCAAGTGGGACTTCAATGAAAGATTTGCATTACACATTCAGAATTGGGCACACAACTATATCGACAATTATAAGAATAACATGTGAAAAATTATGGGAGGTGTTATTGCTTGAATGTTTTCCGGTAATCACTACAGAAGTTTTAGAAGAAATCAGCCAAAAATGTTACAATTACGCAAACTTTCCTCACTGCGTCGGAGCAATAGACGGGAAACACATAAGAATAATTAAACCAGATAACAGTGCCTCAACTTACTACAATTATAAGGATTATTTTTCATTTGTGTTAATGGCTGTAGTTGATGCGGATTACTGCTTTGTTTTTGTAGACATCGGAGCCCCGGGAAGTAATGCTGATTCAACCATTTTCAAAAACACAACTTTTTGGAATGCGCTTAATAGCGATTCTATCAAACTACCCAATGAAAAAATACTACCCGGATCTACTTTACCACCTGTGCCATATATATTCGTAGCCGATGAGGCGTTCGGGTTACATCAAAATAAAATGAGACCTTATGGTGGTCAGTTTTTGAGTGTTCAAAAAAGGGTATTTAATTATCGCCTATCTATAGAGCACGGAGATACGTAGAATGTGCATTTGGCATTTTAACAAACAAATGGCGAATATTAAATCGAGCTTTAGATGTATCAATAACTTTATCAATTTCGTACGAAAACGAGACGGCCATCACATTAGAGAAGAAGATTTTAGTCATAATCTTGAGAGTATACTGATAGCTCAATCAGTACGCAGCGGAAGACAAGCCAATAATATAAGAGATGTTTTTCAACAATATTTTATGAGTGACAGTGGAGCCTTAAGTTGGCAATTATCAAAAATTTAAGTTAATAATTTATTGTAGTTATAGGAAACCCGAGTCAATAAAGAAAAGAATGGTGGCGCTGACATCTATCTATATACTTATAATAAATCTGTAGAGAGGTCAATTCTGTACATGAAATATATTTCCAAAATAACTATCAGGGGGTGATTAGTGATCGATACAGATGCCAAAAATGCAATCAGTAAAATTTTTGTCTGTCTGTCTGGATGTCTGTATGTTCGTTATAGAAACAAAAACTACTCGACGGATTTTAACGAAACTTGGTACAATTATTCTTCATACTCCTGGGCAGGTTATAGTATACTTTTCATCACGCTACGATCAATAGGAGCAGAGCAGTGAAGGAAAATGTTGTGAAAACGGGAGAAGTTACTCCATTTTTTAAGTTTCCGTCGCGTGTGCAACCTTAATGGTTAAAGCTACACAAAATCATGTATGACGAAACTGTTTTCCTTAAAATTTAAAAAAAATATACTACGACAGCATATGTCTATCTTTTATGGTTGACTCACAATAACACGTGTTGTAACTCTCGATAGCTTAGCAATTCGGTGCTTTCTGATTATATTTGTCTACTCTTACGTTTATCATCTCTAATTAAAAACAGTTCACATTATTAAAAAATCAATAAAAAAAGAATCGTATAAATCGGGTATAGAAACACCAAAGTTATACATGAAATACGCTAATAAGCCATCGCGCGTGAATACTGAATCATGCTATAAGGATTATTTTTGTGTAACGGTAATATTTGGCTGTTGATGCGAATTCAGAGTGTTCGACCTTATTGACAGACAATGCTTATCAGCCCGACTTTTAGTCTTTAAATAATTTCTTTTGTTGTTATTTTATAAAATAGGTATTAGTCATTTTGGTAGTGTTTAAATATTCGTTCTAATTACAAATCTATATCTATACTTATAATAAATCTGTAGAGAGGTCAATTCTGTACATGAAATATATTTCCAAAATAACTATCAGGGGGTGATTAGTGATCGATACTGATGCCAAAAATGCAATCAGTAAAATTTTTGTCTGTCTGTCTGTCTTTCTGTCTGTCTGTCTGTCTGGATGTCTGTATGTTCGTTATAGAAACAAAAACTACTCGACGGATTTTAACGAAACTTGGTACAATTATTCTTCATACTCCTGGGGAGGTTATAGTATACTTTTCATCACGCTACGATCAATAGGAGCAGAGCAGTGAAGGAAAATGTCGGGTAATCGGGAGAAGTTGGTTAAAGCTACACAGAAATCATGTATGACGGAAATGTTCTCCTTAAAATTATATAAAAAATATCCTACAACAGCATAGGTCTATCTTTTATGGTTGACTCACAATAACACGTGTAACTCCCGATAACTTAGCAGTTCGAAGCTTTCTGATTATATTTGTCTACTCTTACGTTTATAACACTCCCACTCATCTCGAATTAAAAACAGTTAACATTATTACGTATTCAATAAAAAAAGAATCATATAAATCGGTATACAAACACCAAAGTTATGCATGAAATACGCTTATAAGCCATCGCGCGTGAATACGGAATCATGCTATAAGGATTATTTTTGTGTAATATTTGGCTGTTGATGCGAATAGACGTTCAGAGTGTTCGACCTTATTGACAGACAATGCTTTCAGCCCGAATTTTAGTCTTTAAATAATTTCTTTTTAGATTTCTTTTATTGTTATTTTATAAAATAGGTATTAGTTATTTTGGTAGTGTTTAAATATTCGTTCAAATTACAAATTATTCATAGTTTACATTTTATTTATTTTTAGGTGAAGTAGTAATAGGTACGCATAGATTTTTAGAAACCGAGTTTCGGCTAATTTATGTTCAGTTTTTTTTAAACTATATTGGTAAAAGCGTAGTTAATTATACTAATTATAGTTATAGGTAATATTAATTAAAGTATTTATAGGTTTTTATTTTTAAGTGAAGTAGGTATACATAGGTAGATAGTATTGGACGGGTTCCCTCTATCTGGCAGAATCTTGATGCTCCGAAATTTATTTGGCATAACACACTTAGCATATTTTTCTTTAAACGAACATTTTAAAGGCATAAAAATTATTTGATATAATTATCGTTTGGCATAATGTTTAAAACTTCGAATTTACTATGGCATACTTTTAAGATGGCAGAATTACATTTAGTATAATTACGATTGGCAGAATTCAAATTTCGCATAATATCGTTTAGCATAATGTTCATTTAGAGCTATTATTATTTGGTATAATTTCACCTGGCATACCATCAGATGGCAGAAATGGCTAGGGTAGGTTAGGTCAAAACAGTGACCTGCTACGTGGTTAAATTTTTGTAAAAAAATGGGTAGGTTAGGTTAAAACTGCGACCCCCTACGCACGAGCCGAGCGAGCGGAGCGAGCGGTGCCGCGGCAGCGGCCGGCGAGTGCCAGTAACGACTTGCATTAATAGAAAATGAGATTGTTTTAGTAGTTTACCCGGAACTGAACTATTTACATTAGGATAATAATTACTTATGGAATTAAATGACATTATTACAAATTCAATTAAATAATAGTTATAATAAATGATATTATTTTAAAGAAATAAATAATTAAAATAAATGACAACAAATAATGATAAAGATGATTCTAACTATAAACTTTCTGCGATATGACAATTCTGCCGTTTAATGATATCGATATGAAATATATGTCAAAAGACGATTCTGACTGTGAACTTTCTGCGAAATGATGTTTCTGCTTTTTGAATATTATGGATATGAAATTTATGTCTAGAGATGATTCTGACTAACAAAATTATGAGTTTTGAATGTATGATAAATGAGTGTCTGCCAAACAATTTTCTGCGAAATGAAGTTTATGCTATCCGTTGTTATGCAAAATAAAATTATGACATAAAAAGTTCTGCTATAAAGGGTGGACCCAGTATTGGACAGGCGTTTTAGCTTTATTTTAATTTCTTTTTTTGTTACAAGTTGTACTTACCTACATATTTCTGGGTATAATTCTATTAGAATTATTTAGTTTTAGTACCTACTTTATTTGGTAATTAATAGGTTCTTATAGATAATAGGCATAATTAGATATATTAAAAAAAAACAAAAAATATATATATAATTTAGTACTTAAATTATTTTCAGGTTAAATACTTATAAATTCAAATTATTATTTTTTAATTTATTTAGCTGTAGTTTTATTTAGTTGTAGCTGTAGTGTATTTAGGATCAGTTTTATTATTTAAGTAGGCACTTGGATTTTTTAAGTGTAAGGTAGCTACAGTTAGGACCTCTAACGTAGCTTATTTCGTTAAATAACTGAATAGGCATTCAGTTACCTTCGGTTATTTTCATAAATCCTTACTAATATTATAAAAGCGACAGTGAGTTTGTTTGTTTGTTCTTTCTTTCTTTTTTTTCTTCTTTTTTTAAAGTTGCCCCACACTAGGAATTTCTCCTGTATCGTGGGTGCGTTTACAAACATTCAATCTCACATACACAAACAGCCAGACCCGGAACAACTATCTGTAGGTCATACAAATATTTGTTCCGTGCGGGAATCGAACCCGCGACACACAGCGCAGCAGTCGATCGCTCAGCCACTGCGCCAACCGTATCGTGTTTGTTACGGCTTCACGCCTAAATGACCGAACCGATTTTGATGCATTTTGGTACAGAGATAGTTGGGGCCCTGGTGTCGGAAATAGGCAAGTTTTTTTAAAGTGAGGAAAGGGGGAGAATGAGGGAAGAAAAGGGGAGAGAAAGATACATTTTTTCGGGTCATCACGCGGGTTAAAGTTAGCGTTAGCACAAAGTAACTATGCCACGTGGACGAAGTCGCGGGCGGAAGCTAGTTATTAATATATTTTATATTTTATTTATTTTTAGGTGAAATGGTAGTAGGTACGCATAGATTTTTAGATACCGAGTTTTGGCTAATTTATGTTCAGTTTTTTTATATTATGTTGGTAAAAGCGTAGTTAATTTAACTAATTATAGTTATAGATATTATTAATTATAGTATTTATAGGTTTTTATTTTTAAGTGAAGTAGGTATAGGTAGATAGTATTGGACAGGCGTTTTAGCTTTATTTTCATTTCTTTTTTTTTTCATTTCTTTTTGACGTGACGTCTTATAATTCGATACAGCCGGCTGCACGAACAAAAAAACATGACTCATGCGGCGTTACCTCGCTCAGAGGCGTTCCATGTAAGGCTTGAAGTGCAAGCGAGAGCGCGGAACGAGCGACAAAGAAGCACAATCGGCCTTTGCGTTCGGCAGCGTTCGACATCCGTCTCTCTCCTACTTGAGTGAGCGATGCGTCTGCGTGGACAGCAGCTATACTATATTACATTTACCTGTTTTGATCGAGTATCAAAATCATCAATCAAAAAAATTTACATAATTGTATTTATGCGTACAAATAAATCTAACTTGATCAATTTCATTGTGATTTCCAATTACCTCTTTCTCTATATACATACAAATCTATGAAACAAATGAAATTAAAAATTTCTTTTGAAAAATGTTACCATTCCATCAGTATTTTCTTAAGACGTTGTCGCGTTCAACTATCGTCAGTAAACCGACTTTACAGACAACCAATTTTTTTGTTACAAGTTGTACTTACCTATATATTTCTGGGTATAATTCTATTAGAATTATTTAGTTTTAGTATCTACTTTATTTGGTAATTAATAGGTTCTTATAGATAATAGGCATAATTAGATATTTTTTTTTAAAACATAAGAAAAATATAATTTAGTACGTAAATACTTAAATTATTTTCAGGTTAATTATAAATTAAAATATTTTTTTTTGAATTTATTTAGTTGTAGTTTTATTTAGTTGTAGCATTAGTGTATTTAGGATCAGTTTTATTATTTAAGTAGGCACTTGGATTTTTTAAGTATAAGGTAGCTACAGTTTGGACCTCTAACGTAGCTTATTTTGATAGTACAGACAGGTCAAGCTACCCGAAACTGACAGTTTTTCCCAATGACCAAACCGATTTTGATGCATTTTGGTACAGAGATAGTTGGGACCCTGGAGACGGAAATAGGCAATTTTTTTTAAAGTGGGGAAAGGGGGAGAATGCGGGAAGAAAAGGGGATAGAAAGATTCATTTTTTTCGGGTCATCACGCGGGTTAAAGTTAGCGTTAGCCCAAAGTAACTATGCCACGCGGACGAAGTTGCGGGCGGAAGCTAGTTTATAAATAAACCTGTATAATACTAACCATATTCTTTTTTATTTCTCTCGTCCGAATTTTCAAAATCTTTATTTAAAATAGTACAGACTTCCTCCCATCCTTTGAGCGTCAAACTCTTGTATTTGTATTCTTCCAAACTCTTGTCCCATAGAACTGGCCTTTCTTGTACTAAGGTAATTAAGAGATCTACATATTTCAATATCCATTTTATTAGAATATTATACTTATTGTTTGTTGACAACGTCACGATGCCACGTGTAATAACAAGTCACTGATGCAAAATGGCCGGATCTCTGTACCTCCCGCCGCGCCGCCCGCCGGACCCGTGGTCGCCCGCCAACCGAACGCAAAGCGCGCGGGCGCCACCCGCCGAGGCTGCGGGTAACCGCGGCCCGCGCGATTCTACTAGTTGCCCGCCGGTACAGCGGGAGCCGCATACAACCGCGTACACCGCGGGCGTAAAACGCGTCGTGAAATGTGCTTTAATTTTTTATATAAATATTTGCATTCTACAGAAGCTGCGGGCCCGCAACCGCAGCGGACGCGGGCGAAAATCGCTCCGTGAGTTCTTAGCCTGAGACCATCTTGATCGCGTAAACAATGTTTCCGTACTTCTAAAGAACTTTTATATTCACTGTACACTTTTGACATGGTTGGTATTGGTAGTTGAAGTTGTAATTGTAGTGTAATATTTCTGCGAAACTAATTAAAGCACAAAACTGTCTCCAAAACAAATTATTTCGTTGCAATTGTAAACAAACGCACGCGCGCCGACTTGCAAAATGAGCCGGACGGCCGGACCTTGTCCCCCGCAAGCCCGCCTACCCCTCTTGTCCTGTGCCCGCGCCAGGCGCGGCCGCACGGCCGCCGGCCAGGATTCAGTTCGCGCCATAGATAAGTATAAGTACTAACGTATAGATGACCAACTCTCGATTTTGTACTTTATAGCGCCATCTAGTTCTCTGACCCCGTACTACTTAGTAGCAAATCTATACGTACCTACATAGATAGATGTATCGATGACGTAGGCCATACCTATTATACATTCGTGTATTTACCGGATGTTTCTTTTTACCGCCAGGAAAATAAAGAGAGTGATTCTAGTCCTCAAACACAACTTTTTCTATGGGACCAATAGAAAAAGTAGTTGTATTTGAGCACTAGAATTAGCCTCACTTTTCCTGACGGTAAAAAAATCATCCGGTAAATACACGAATGCATAATAATATATCTAATAGCTATGTTACTTTTTAAAGGTGCTACTAGTTGTGTATTTAATAATAGCGAGTAGGTACGGTTTACATGCTGTATTTTATAAACATAACGAAATTAAAACTACCTATTATTAAATACACAATCCGTTACGAAAAATATTATGAAAGAAAACATTTTTTTTTTCAAGAAGATATTTATTTATTTATTTCTAGTTTTATGGCGTACATAATAATTATGTGCTAATTCTTTAATTGGGTCATTCTCATCCCAAACCGTGTTTTTGCCACATAACAAATTATTTACATCTTTGCACCAATTGAATATTATTAATTGTATGCTTTTTTTTAAAAGATATTCCTTTATTTTAAGTTTGTGTTGTTCACATTTAATAAATGCAAGTGATACAAGCGTGGTGGTTACCAATTGTATATAATTAACTATTTCTTGGGATTCACAATTAGTTTTTAAAATTTCAAGTGTAATAATTTCTATATTAATTAAACATTCCAGCAAATTTTTACTGGGATAGTGAAGAATACATTTACTCGTATTTTTTTTTAAAGTAATAAACTTTAGATATTGCAAGTATGTTTCTTCACTATCCTCTTCTAATGCTTTTTTACATTCAATGCAATTTTTTGAAATTTTTTTGTAAGTTAAATTAATGAGCCAGCCACAACAATAAGCTACTGCTGCACACTTCTCAATTTCGTTTTCTGCCTACTGCGCTATTTAATTTATGGTGCCAACCTTCTGCGAAGTTGTTAGTTCGGTGACGTTTGCCAAAACTGCACCATACTTTAATAAACTTCGGTCGAAGCCATTGTGACAGCATGTATTTCTTAAATTGAGCACTTTTACTGTCATCAGGACTTTGATCGCCAATATAAAACCACCCTTCAATTATTTTGTTCTCGGGCAGTAACGGAAGTACTGCACTAAGGGCGACCTGACGGCGCAGGATTTTAGATTTAGTAAGGCCTTGTAGGGGTATGTGGTAGAGAGATGAGACCGACTCCAGATCAGAAGGTTGAATGAATTTATTTACAAAAGCTTAACTATATAACTTAGGATAAAACAGAATCTTATTGGCTACAACTAATTGACAAATCAGAAACCTTAACCAATGAGAACACAGATAGAAATCCAAAACTAAAACTAACGCTTCCTATTGGCTATAACTATTTTAACTTTTTATCTACAAATTACAAGTGTTGCATTTTGTCCGCGTACACTTGACATTCTTCAGATTAGTTCTGATTTGTAGGCACTTGAAAATCTCTCATATCCACTTGACATTCTTAAAATTAATTAAGATTTGTAAGTATCTGGGAACGTCTTTTATTGCTTACTTGTCATTCTTGAGATTATTTACGATTTGTTTTGGAAATCTCCCATATCACTCCCCCTCAAGCGAAGCGTACATTCTTCTTAACTATCCGACCGGTACGTGTGACGTATGGGTGACTGGCGTCCGACTTTGCAGAGGTCGGATTAATCGCACTTTTATCAAGTTCCTGTGGCGCTTGAGTTTTGGTATCCGTGTTGCTCTTTGCCCTGACATTAGCGGTATGCGTTATGGATGTGTGCAACTCTGTATCGTCCGCCTGTTCGTTAAAAACGTAAGCAGGTTTTAGTCTGTCGAGCGATATTATGGCTGTTCGACTTGGTAATTGTATCTTGAAGTGCTTCTCGTGGCGCTGCAGTACTTCAAATGGGCCGTCGTAAGGTGGAGTGAGCGGGGATCGTACGGAATCGTTGCGTATGAAAACGTGTTTGCATGTTGCGAGGTCCTTGTACACAAACGTTCGTTGTTGTGCTTGTGTACGCTCGGTTGGTGCCAATGACGTCATTATTTGGGTTAATTGTCGTACGTAGTCCGCATCTTCAATCTTTGACTGTGTAGGTACGAAGAAATCAGATGGTATCCGCAGTGTGGTTCCATAGGTCATAAGCGCGGGACTAAGGTTGTTGTCGTCCCGTATTGCGCTACGTAGGCCAAGTAAAACAGTGGGCAACTCGTCTGTCCATGTAGTTGTGGCGCCGCGTGCCATGAGCGCTGCCTTCATCGTTCTGTGCCACCTTTCGATTTTTCCATTTGCTTGTGGATGGTAAGCTGCAGTGCGTATTCTCGTTATCCCGAGCTTTTTCATTAAAGCGTTGAAAAGCTGCGACTCGAACTGTCGTCCTTGGTCGGTTGATATGCGTAGTGGACAACCGAAACGCGCTATCCAGTGCTCGTACAGCGCGTTGGCGACGATATCAGCAGTAATTTCTCGTACCGGTATTGCTTCGGGCCAACTCGTACATCTATCGATAATAGTGATGCAGTATCGATAGTCGTGTGATAGGCGTAACGGACCAACTATATCGATGTGTATGAGCTCAAAACGTTGCGACGGCGGGAAAGTAGATAACGGAGTGATGACGTGCCGGTTAACTTTTGCGCGCTGACAACTGATACATGCTCGCGTCCACTCAGCGACTTGTTTATTCATATTGGGCCAAAAAAATTTCGACGACATCTGCTTGCGGGTTGTTCGCACCCCTGGGTGGCATAATTCGTGTTGCGCTTTGAAAGCTGCGTAACGATATGCTGCAGGCAAAAACGGTCGAGGCGGAGATAAGGATACCTCGCACGTGATTGGTCGAATCATTCCGGGTAGTGTTATGGCGCTAAACTTCAAGTTCGGTTGTAATCTGAGCTTTTCTAGTTCTTCATTATTATTTTGATCGATGGCCAGCTGATTGTAGTCGATCAAAGTGGGGCATTGTATCTCTTCTATACGTGATAAGGCGTCGGCGACTGAGTTTTTCTCTCCTTCTAAGTATTTGATACTTGTACAGAATTGACTAATAAAGTGTAGTTGTCTCTCTCGTCGCGGTGTGTCACTGCTACTTGCTGGTTTCAATAGAGCGTGAGAGAGAGGTTTGTGGTCGGTGTAAATAGTGACGTCACAGCCTTCTATCAGTCGGCGGAAGTGTTTTATAGCCGCGTAGATCGCTAGTAGTTCGCGGTCGTACACGCTATATCGGCGTTGCGCTGCGCTCATTGTTTTGGAGAAAAATGCCAGTGGTTTCCAAACTGTGTTGACTTTCTGTTGTAGTACTGCGCCGAGGCTGTTATCTGAGGCGTCTGTCATAATAACAAGTTCGCTGTTAGTTGACGGGTACGCTAGTGTGGTTGCGTCTAAAATGCTTTGGCGGCATTTTTTAAATGCAATCTCTGCTTCGGGTGTCCATACAATCGGTGTCTTGTCATTTTTCTTCTTGTTGTGTAGGTATTTGTTGAGCTCGGTTTGTAGATCGGCTTGATGGGGTAAGCAGTCCCGGTAGAAATTTAGCATGCCTAGGAAACGTCGTAACTCGATGATGGTTTTCGGTTTGGGGTATGTAGATATTGCTTGGATGCGTTCTTCAGTAGGTTTAATTCCGTCGGCCGATACTTCGTAGCCCAAGAAGTTAATTTTCTGTTTGCCAAACTCGCACTTGTCGACATTGAGTGCTACGCCGTACTTCTCTAGGCGTTGAAGAACTTGATGCAGAATATTCTTCATTGCTTCTTCATCATCAGCGTGCAGAAGAATATCATCGATAAAACAGAAAACTCCTTCTAGGCCATGTAATACTTGGTTCATGAATCGTTGGAAAGTTTGACTAGCGTTACGTAAGCCAAACGTCATACAATTGAATTCGAAAAGGCCAAACGGTGTTATTATTGCGGTTTTCTTAGCATCTTCACTATTTAAAGGTATCCAGAAGTAGGCCATTTTGAGATCTAATTTGGAGAATATTTTCTTGCCTTGAAGCTGGTAAGTAAAATCTTGTATGCGTGGTATCGGGTAACGGTCTGGCTGTGTTACTGCATTAAGGCGTCTGTAATCGCCGCAAACGCGTAGCCCTCCATCTTTTTTCTTTACCACGTGAAGTGGACTAGCCCAGGGACTCATTGACGGCTTACATATGCCCATTTCTACCATGCGGTCAAATTCTTGTTTAGCGGCTTTGTACTTGTCGGGCGGTAGAGGGCGCGCGCGTGCGTAGAGTGGCGGGCCAGATGTTTCAATGTGATGAACGACCTCGTGTTTAGATGGCTGCTTAAGTGACATGGGTCGCAACACATCTGGATATTGTTTCAGGATGCCATGATAGTCCTGATCGGAGCTGATAATGTAGACGGTTTCGGCAGGTGTGGTAATTTCAATGGTGCTGACGGATAACTCGGTGACTTTATCTATTAACTTTTTACTGTGTAGGTCGACGAGTATCTTGTAGTGCCGAAGGAAATCTGCTCCCAGTATTGATGTCTTTACGTCGGCGACTATGAATGTCCATTGAAAACTGCGTCGTAGCCCAAGGTTCAAACTGATTGTTTTTTCTCCGTATGTTGCGATCGGAGAGTTATTGGCTGCGAAGAGTTGGAAGTCGTCGTCTCTCTTGCTTCTTAATCTTTTTGCTTTAGGTGTTGCTGCTAACACGGAGATATCGGCGCCTGTGTCCACGAGGAAACGTTCGTGAGTGTTGCGATCGTGGATACATAGGCGATTACTTGTAGTGGAGACACCGACGCTCGCCACAGTCGATGTCAATTCTAGTTTAACGGGGTGACGGGCGTATTGTGTGTTTCTTGGGTACTATTTCTACGACTGCACGGTGACTCACATCTTATTGCTCGATCACCAAATCGAAAATGGTACTTACATTCCCACGTTGGATCTCCTGGCTTAAGTGGGCGCGCATTTCGCTTATTGGAATGCGAGCGGGAACGCGAACGTGAGTGAAAGGGATAGCGAGTTCTTCGGTGAGGCCAACGACTGTAGCCACGGCGTAATTCGGCGATCTCAAGTGAGAGCTCATCAACTTGTCTTGATAACGCTGATAACGCGTCTTTATTGTTAACAGCTGATGACTCTGTCGGTGTGTGCGTTGATACTGCAGCGATGTTGGGTGTATCGGTGTATTCAACCATTTTGTCAGCCATTGCGGCGAGTGTGTCTAGCGACGATTCTGTGTTTATTGATAACACGACTCTGATTTGGGCTGGCATCTGATTAAGCCATTCGATTTTCAGTCCCTCTTCCGTTATCATGCCGGTACCAAGCTGTCGCATCTTCCGTAGCAGCTGTGACGGTTTCTGGTCGCCTAGTTCGAGACCGCTAATTAATTTTTGAAAATTCTTCGCGTCTGATGTGTCATACACGGCGAGTAGGCGCTCTTTAGCTGCGTTGTATTTTCCTGTGGCCGGCGGGTTGTACAGGATGTCGGTGAGATGCTGTAGGTCGATGCTCTGGAGTTGTTGCAGCAAGTAAGTGAACTTCTGTGCGTCCGATGTGTGCAGCGGGTTGACGGTGGCTTCGAAGTGGATGAACCAGGCCTTCGGTAGTTCACGCCAGAAGGGAAGAAATCTTGATTGCACGGATACTCCAGCCAGGGCGAGTTCGACGTGGTCTTGATTTTTTTCTTTAGGCTCTTCAACAGCGATTTGAGCAGGGATTTGTCCTTCCATTGTTCACGTCGGCGGGTTACCAATGTAGGGGTATGTGGTAGAGAGATGAGACCGACTCCAGATCAGAAGGTTGAATGAATTTATTTACAAAAGCTTAACTATATAACTTAGGATAAAACAGAATCTTATTGGCTACAACTAATTGACAAATCAGAAACCTTAACCAATGAGAACACAGATAGAAATCCAAAACTAAAACTAACGCTTCCTATTGGCTATAACTATTTTAACTTTTTATCTACAAATTACAAGTGTTGCATTTTGTCCGCGTACACTTGACATTCTTCAGATTAGTTCTGATTTGTAGGCACTTGAAAATCTCTCATATCCACTTGACATTCTTAAAATTAGTTAAGATTTGTAAGTATCTGGGAACGTCTTTTATTGCTTACTTGTCATTCTTGAGATTATTTACGATTTGTTTTGGAAATCTCCCATAGCCTAAATCACGTCCCTTCCTCCATACAGCTTTATTAAAGTGGTAATAACAACCATGGAGATCTACCTCTGGAAAAACTTCCATTATTGCAGACATGGTTGCTTCTTCAAAATCACAAGCGAAAGAAGATGGATTCCAGTCGGGAATTTGAGACTTAATTAGACTGTAAAGAATTTCATAGCTCTCTTTTTTTCTGTCTGTCATTAAGGCATACACTAAGGGAGTTAGTGCAGTGCTGTTAATATTGCTTCCTAAATCGGCATGGATTGTAAAAATCTGGCTAAATAAATTTGGACAACTTTTGAAGGTTCCATCACCAAAATAATCCTTAAAAACTGTCATTTTATTTCTTGCCTCTTCGGAACAAAATAGGATAATTCGTCTATTACCCTCACAATAGTCCGCCAGCACAAATTTTTCAAATTTTGGAGGTATTTTAACATTTTTCACCTCGTCAAAAACAGTTTTATCAACGCTAAAAGATGAATTTCTGTGACGATACAAAGAACTTTTCTTACTTTCAAATGTAGGAATTGAAATTACCTTGTCTAGTCCTAAGTCCTTAATTTCTGTTATTGTTTCACTGAAAGCTGTGGGTATGGCAGGTACATCAGCTGAGATGATTTTTTTCTTGCAGTCTTCCATATAACAATCAAGTAGGTTTTTATTAAAATTTGGAGTGCAAGCGTGGGAAGTCTCCCTTAAAACCTGACTATCCTATAAATATAAAAAAAAAACATAATGTTAACCATTGAACATCGAAAATGATAATGCTAGCAAAGAATTTAAAAAAATGTATAGTATTTGTATAAAGATATACCTATAATATTTTTGCGAGTATCGGAAAAAATAAAATAAAGCGAGATTAATGCGACAAATAAAAATCTACTTCTAGATACGATACTTCGGGGTTGCTCGCAATCAATAGGAACGAGTTTTGTTTTTTAGGACAGATGATTTCATTTCTGATTTCGCACACCTAGATAAAGAGTAGCACAACTCAAAATACCTCTTTTTTCAGGAACAGCAAAAAACGTTTTACTCATTTTCTATTTGACCGATTTAAATGATTGTTGGATGAGGTTGTATATTATTTTACTAAGATATTAATTTGATCAATTACTTACCTTCAAATACACGTATACATTTTTAATTATTTTTTTTCGTGTTATATTAGTAATCGTGACTAAATCATTGTTCAATATTTTTATCAACTCAAATTGATTTCATATTAGTGATTTTTTTTAAATTAATCCTGTCTTAATGTGAATATATTTTTTTAAAATCTTTACATAAAGAGTAGTGTATCTAAATTATTATTTGTATAATTATTATAATAATGAAGTAAAACATTATATTTAATTAAGACACATCTTTATTTTGTATTAAGGTAACAAACAAATAAAGATAATCAAAAACACATCACTTGTTCGGAAAATAGAATGAACACCTTACATTATTCTAATTTGAGATCCATTAAACTTTGAACAGGTTAGTAAAACGTTTAACAAAGTAGACATTTTTCTTATAATTTAGGTATTAAGTTCTCTTTAATCAGTACTAGACCATTAAGTCTATAAACTACAGGAAAAGTAGTATATTTTTTTATAAATAGCACAGTCTTTGGAAGATATTTTAAGAATGACTTAGTTACAAAAACACGTACTTATTACTCAACATAACAGGCATGAGAAATGTGGGTACTAGGTACCAACAATTATCTGTTTTCACTTAACTTAAATAACCAAAAAAAACTACAACAAAAAGGTAACATTAATAAAGGCATCTAAAACACTTAACTATTCTATTATTATCAGTCTCATCAAGAGGATTAAACTTATTAGTTAAATCAGACTTTTATTTTCAACCTTTACCTAATATCTATTATAGGCATCTAAAACTATAATAGTATTGTTACAGGCTCACCGACAGAATTGTAAACTGTTTTACTTAATTAAATCAGACTTTTTAGTATTATCTATAGTTATCAAAAAACATAAAAACATAAGTATTCAGATTTTCTTCCAAACAATACCGACATACACCTATGTATGTAGGTATTGTTTGGAAGAAATTTCTTCGCGTAATTTTTATTCTATAAATCTAGTGCATTTTTGTAATAAGAATTGACGTAACTCTGTGGAATAATATTCTTATCAATTAGTTCCGTAATGTCCCGCTTTTTATTGGCACCCAATGGTATTTTTTGCAAATACGCTTGTGTCAAAGTTGGAGAAAATTGGTGATCTTGTGTGCGTCTTTGATTTCTTACAAACGCTTTTTTAAAAACTGTCTCTTCATAAGAAGTTTTATAAAAAAATGACATTGGTTGTTGCTTTTCAACGCGAAGTTGTTTGATATCGTGCCATTTTATTTGTTCTCTGTCAACATTAACAGTGAAATTGTTTCCCCATTCTTCTTGAAGGGCTTTCAGATCATAGAACTTGTCATGTGTAAGTTCTTCCACATGATAAGGTTTCCCAGTCTTTTTAGCTGTTCTTCACAGAACAATATACTCCTAGCGGAGAAGAATGACAACTCCATATGAAAAAAATGTAACCATAGATTTACACGCTGATACTACTAGCGCCACAACAGAATATCACTGTAACTACACCGCGGGCGGCTGGGCGGGAATATTTGAATTTGTATGTATTTTATGGTTTTTAATTTATTTACAGATGGAAACTAGCTGCGGTGGAAAACACGTTATCGGATATATTAACTGATACACGCCCGATATCATGATTAGCACCGCATGCTGCTTCCATCTGTGTTGATAATGAAAGAAAAAAGAAACAATAAATAAAAACAATATTTATTTAAAATAAAAATTGGTATAAACAATAATACTTTTAGTTTCTAGCATAGTTTTTAGTCATTTGCAATGTTATGTTATTTTATTTTATGATGAGTAAACAAATTATTGTACGACCAGGAAAACAATAACCATATTACAACCAATTCTTGATATTTACATTTTCAAGACCTAAGATCACAAAACACACCTTTACAATTATATGTTTATCAATACATAATTGTATTAGTAAATGGAAAACAATCTGTTGGCATTGGTCTGTTTTAAAAGGTTGCTGGTTGAAAGTAGTTATTTCTTGTACAGTATAAATAAGTTAAAATGCGAATATATTGCCAATATTGGCATTCAAATGAAATAATATGATTTATGGTAAAAAATGTGATTTGTCTGATAAAATAATCACAATATTACATACGACTTTACCCAAGTTTAATTGTACATAATATTATTTATTTTTTAATATTTTCATTTTTCTTTCTAGTGCTTTGTTTTTTTCGTCTTCTTCCATAGCCCTATTTTTTAATATAATGGATCTTTTAATACATATAGCAAATGAACTTATTTTTATATGTTCAATGTTTTTCGTTACATGAGTTTCACATTTGTTTAAAAAGTTAAAATCAACACTATTTAATACTATCATGATATTATTTTTTAATTTCTTTTCCCACCCATGATTTTTCAAATAATTATTTATTAAATTAGCACACTGCTCTACTGATCTCACTACATTTTTACAAACGTATTGTAATGCATTATTATCCTTGTACTCTCTCAAGCTCGTGAATATGTGAATGGCTTCTTGACCGTCACTTAAAAATGCCTTTCGGCAATCTTGGCATTCATTGTGTCTAAGCTTTTTGAATATGAAGCCACTCACGTATGCACAAGCTTGACTCTCGGGCGTCGCTTCCTCTACAGTGTCAGCTGCATCAGATAACAATTTGTCCAATTCAACAGAAGTATCTAATAGAGTATCTAATGCCTGTTGTGGCTGCTCTTCTTCAAAATTATTTAATAAAAATGCTTTTAAATTATTATTTAAAATTGAGTGGTCTTCTTCACAATTTTTTTTTTGGCCTGAGTGTCTTAAGTTTGTAATAATGGCGGTTTTAATTCCCGCAACAAACTGTTGAATTGTGGGATTCGCATTCGACCCACAACTGTATCTGATACAGCCGAAACAATTTTCTAAAGCATCCTGGTTCAGTCGCCGCGTGGAAATTGCTTTAATGTTTTTATTCTGCAAATTTTTCCACAATCTCTCAATTCCATTGAGAGTGTGGACCCATCCATCCTGTGAAGGAGGTTTACCCCTGGCTCCGATATATTTCATACAAGCTATGAATCTTCGCATAGTATTAAAAAGTTCTATATGAGGACTATGTGCCGTCATGTTCGTGGAATACTTCTTTCCTCTTCGTAGATCTTTGGTATCAGCATTGACGGCATCGAAGAGATCATCAAATTTTTTTAAAAAACTTGCCGTTACATGGGCCTCCGTCGGAAGATCGCCTGAAAATAATTAATAATAAGTTTTTTAAAAAATCTTCGAGTTTTAAGAGTATGGGCGAAAATGAAATTAATAATCATTCAATCGAATTTCATCAACCGCCATAGACATTAATTATTATAAGTAATAAAATAGTACTAACCTGATGCAATTTTTGATAATATACCAGCTGCAACAGAGTGGCTAAAAATTTGGGCTGCTAGCTTGACCCTCATTTGCTGTTTCACATTTGGATGAATGTGTTGGTCCGTTAAAGCAGGGGCGAACACAAAATTGGGGTTATTTTTGTCCAGATTATAAAATGCTTCTATATGACTCCACTTTGCTGTACCTAAAATAAAAAAAATAAACTTATTTTTAATGTGTTGGTGAACCCAACCCAAGGAGGGTTGAAATTAGGCAAACAGCCGGTAGTAAAATCTATACCAAATCATAATAAATCATTGGCAAGTATTCTTGGTAAATGGGTAACCTTACAGGGTAAGTAAATCATTTAGATTAAAAAAAGATTGAGCTATGTACTCGTAGTCTCACACTAAGTTGTGAACTTGTTTCGTGGGTGACTTACTAAATCAACAATACTATTGTACTGTAGAATAAAATATATGTATACTATATTTATATATGTACAGTCGCCTGCACATCAGGCTACCACACTTTGACCTTGAACGCGATAAGAGCAGCAACAACGAGAATCGTGCGAAAGAGATATAAAGCTTTTTGACAGTTCTTACTTGCAATGTTTCGTGCTGCAGTGCATACGTGAGGATGTGTGCGTTTGCGCGTCGTTGTGTAGAATAACATACATTGCGATAAGGAATAGCGTAGCAAGTTGAACAATCAATAGAATCGAAGTAATGGTATGGTTATAAAAACAGGCGGCCGCGCAATGCTTAAAATATCCATGAAAGCTTAAACAATTTGTTTTATTTATATGATCTTTTACAAAATCCTTTAAGGGGAATGCCAATATTAGGCCCAGCAATGCCCAAAAAAAATATGGAAATTTTACGTTATTAACTCTTCTATTCAGGAAGCGATACTCGTTAGTAACATTTCATAATAAAAAATAAATATTGAAACGATGCAACAAAATAAACAGCCATTTGCTAGGTTGCCAATTTAATATCCGGGAAAAAATAAAGATTTGTTGCTAAACATTGATTTGACATTTACACATATTTTACTTTATTTGTTCGTCCTTTTGTTTTTAGAAGTCCCAATGCATTTTATGTTAATACGTTTAGATTTGTAATCAACTTAAAAAATATATTATGATGATTTTAAAATGATCTACATAATGCATCGATCGATACTTTTTTGTGCAATGGCAACACTGAAACTTATCAGTTGACAATAGTAAATAGTAGAAATGTCATTTCAATACTTTGTTTACATTGGCATCATAGTGATTCGCTGCGTTTATTTTTCTATTAAAATCGACGTTTCTGACCATTAATACTGACTGGTGATTATCCTATACCTGACGACCACGGCTTGAATATGGATTCCGCTCTTGCTGATAATGACAACTCCCACGATAACTTGGATCTGATGTCAGTACCTATCGAAGACCCCGGCATACAACGTGGTTCGAGTTCTTCACTGCGAACTGTTGCAAGTGGATATGTACGCTGTGTAAATAAATAGTAATTTCAACATATCAAGATTGCGAAGACACCCTTTGGAAATCGTCGAAGTTCGATCTCTCGTAAAAAGAGTTGGACATCAACAGGTAACTATAATAAGTTTTACAACTGTAATAATATGCAAATATGACTCAAAATAAAACACCTATTCATACATGCATGTTTTTTCTCTTCCAGTCAGTTACAAGACAGTGATAGTTTGGTGTGCTATGCATGTTGGACCAGAGCATGGAATAAAATCAGGCAGCCAACAAGCCAACACTCAACAGACCCTATTGTTGTCCACATTCATATCTCTATTAGCTGTGGCACCTCTCTTTTAAGGCAAAGTTCACATTCGCTGAACATTGATACATGACAACGGTTGACCAAATAAGGAATGTGATTGCATATCAAATTGCACCACAACAGGTTAAGATAACAAACTATACTATTTTTAGAATCCTATTAAATGCAGTTAGATTGCTCTGAAATGTTAAAAGGCTAACATTATATAATTTTTTTTGCAGCCTGTCTGTGTCATACTAATATTTTTCCTCCTGCTCAATTTTTTGAGAATGTTTTAGTTTTTGATGAATTAAATGTTTTCTATTAATATATTGTTTTAGTTTCAACTATCTGTAGTATTTAAATAGTTTTAATATGTTATGTAGGAAGAGTTTTCAATACTTGTGTAGGGCACATAAAAAACCCATAATGTTTGGAAACTACAACATTTTTTAATTATTTTCTTATATCAATATAATTATTATTTGAGGGGCATACTAATATTAACATTCAATGTTACTTGTGGGCAGTCAGGGCCTAAGTCACTATGGCGGCTTGGCATCCCCCTTTTACATAAATTGTTTATGTTTACGAATGTATACCTACTAATATTATAAATGCGAATGTTTGTGAGAATGTATGGATGTATGTTTGTTACTCTTTCACGTCAAAACCGCTGAAGGAATCGTAATGAAATTTGGCATAAAGGTAGATTATGGTCTGGAATAACACATAGGATACTTTTTTTCGATATCACGCGGGCGAAGCCTCAGGCGCCAGCTAGTTACCTATGTATATTACATGTCAACAGCTAGGTAGGTACGGTATACGCCGTTTCACAATTAATAAGCGAAATTTCACGGTCTAGATGAATATATTGTTATAAAGTATTCATGTATACCTACATCCAATGTGGGAAATAGATGTTTTTTTTTCAATTACAAGCAGGTTTTCCTTCTAAGCTTTTCTTACCTACTTACTGGCAAGTTCCCTGATCTCCTATTCTAAGTATTTTTACGAAATTTAATACTGAAAACCAATTTTAGCCAATGAGTATACCTACAAAAATTCTCGTCAGTCTGCCGAGTTTACTTTATTTAGCGGTATTTATATAGCGGTAGCTACCCCCCTGCTCAATGTGACTTTACTACACAACCGATCATCATGAATCTAAAAACCTATCAGAAAGGATATTATATGAATATGATAGATAGGTTGTTACTATGGGAACGCTAGTGAAACGAATAAAATCCTACTACCTACTATTTAATATTATAAATGCGAATGTTTGTGAGGATGGATGTAGGTATGTATGGATGTTTGTTACCTACTCTTTCACGTCAAAACGGATCTTGATAAAATTTGGCACAGAAGTAGATTTTAGTCTGAAATAACACATGACATAAGATAGTTTTTTCACGATATCACCCGGGCGAAGCCGCGGGCGCCAGCTATCCTACTTTCTACTAATATTTATAATTACAAAATGTGAATGTTGTGAGGCTGAATGGATTGATTTATGGATGTTTGTTACTCTTTCACGTCAAAATGGCTGGCCGGATCTTGATGAAATTTGGCACAGAGGTATTATAATCTAGAATAACATAGAATATTGTTTATAAGTATATTTTTTTTTAAATAACGCGGGCGTAGCCGCGGGCGCCAGCTAGTATCAAAACAAAATGCAGAATAATACTCTAAATCTTTTATTTTATTATAATTGAAAACTTATAAGTTAATACCTACCTACCAAACTATACGATGGATATAAATCAAGTAGCCGCGGGCGCCAGCTAGTATCAAAACAAAATGCAGAATAATACTCTAAATCTTTTATTTTATTATAATTGAAAACTTATAAGTAAATACCTACCTACCAAACTATACGATGGATATAAATCAAGTAGATAATATTTATATTTTACAAGTTATAATGTTTAGAAAAAAGAAAATATGTTCATTTGCAATAAACATGACGCGACAAGGAACACAAACACAAAAAAATGATATTTGTTACATTTTCATTATAGAAAAGGTTACCAAGCAAAATAAAATGCTGCCGCCAAACAAAAGCAAGCTTTTACCTAGATTAGTATAATTTGACTGGGATGTATATGTATAAGGCCCTGCACCCACAGGCAGCAAGGCACGACAAGGGATTATTGTAATACTTACTGATTATTTTGAATCTAATTTAACATTGTAAACACCCACATTTATTAATACGTCACAGCAAAGCTGCGATTGTGGTTGCTGCCAAAGCAGGCTATTTCGGTAGGTTCTGGCATGCCGCGGCATCCCGAAATGTGAATGCTAACCATTATAAACTATTGTTTCGTATCTCAAATCATTTGCGCTTACTAAAATCACTTGTCGTGCCGTGCCACCAGTAGGTGACGGCCGTAACTTAAGTTATCATCAACAAGTAAGTAGTAAAGTAAAAAATCTCAAAAATATAAAAATGGTGCGCAAAGTATATGATTTCAATTTACAGTATAAATTATTATGTTATGTTTATTACATTATTAGAAGAATTATCCATACTAATCTTATAAATGCGAAAGTAACTTGTCTGTCTGTTACGCCTTCACGGCCAAACCGCTAGGCAATCGTGATGAAAAATATGGAGATAGTTACATACGCTAGTTGCATAAGCTAGTTTATTATGACACAACATGAACGAACGATATGTCTGGCGTCTTTCCCAAATCGAGCAATGGAAGAAGAAGCGTTTGAGATCTGTAGGTATATCAAATAATATATACCTATAGTATGATAAATTAAAATACAACTTATGGATTGTAAAATTGTGCTACTATTTAATGTGTATATTTGTGGAAATGGATGAACGTATGTTTGTTACTTTTCACGCATTAACGGTTATACAGATTTCAATGAAACTTAGCACTTAAATAGATCATGACCTAGATTAATATCTAGTATAGACTCCTACGGAAACACGGGTGAATGCAGAATCAAGTGCATTATTTACTTGTGCCGTAGAAACGGAGTTTGTCACCTAAAACTTAGTTTAGGCTGTGGCGGATTGTGTCACAACACTAGTTTTATATTATATTATCTGTGCGGCGGATGTAGCGCCATTACTTACATTACACTTGCTCAACACACGCGTTCTGGACCTGATGTGTCGGTCTATGCAAAAAGCTATTGTAACTTATAATTATGAATATACTTTAGTCCTCTGGTGTCTTTGACTTTCAATCAAGATAGTGGGTCTTAAGATACGACCCATACCCCAAAAGGCTACAACTCTACACGCCGTGCACTCAGTGTCCGCTAGTGTCCGAACACTCATAACAAGACATTGACTGTACTGCCTGTAGTGTTGTAGACTAAACTACGTTTGCTCGAGTCTTATGAGCGATAAAGAATAAGCCAAGACCTAAAAGAGCCCAAACATGACCTCAGAAATACGCAACAGAATCGGCCTTTCAGTTTTATGAAGTATAGGTACTACATGGGAGCGTAACGTCTTGCCAAAACAATATATTGTTATTAAATGATAAATAATAACTTACTTACATTAGTTAAATTCTAATATCTATAGATACTGCAGAATAGTAATAATATAACAATACAAATATAAGCAAATTAAGGTATTTATTTATTAATATTATTTTAGAAAGATTGATAAAGTGAAACAAAATAAAAAATAATGTATATTATTAACAAAACAATACACATATTTAATATTTGGTTGGACCACCTTGCGCGTCTATGACAGCGGCCAGCCTGTCCTTCATTCCAACCACTATGTTCCAGCCGGTATCATTACCTCTGAATTGCTCCCATGTAGTATGGGCGTATTTCTGAACAATCCTAATCGAGAACCATGAGACCCCATAGATTCTCGATTGGGTTTAAGTCGGGGCTCTTTGCAGGCCATGGCAGGAAGATCGCGTCCTCCTGTGCCGCAAACCACTCCTGCACTATTGTGCAGGTGTGTATGCGGCAGTTGTCTTGGCACAAGTAAATAATACCCTCTGGGTAGTGCAGGCGCGCACGGTGGGGATCATCACGTCGCGTAATATTTCGACGTACTGTTCCCCATTCATGCGCCCGCTAACCTCCACCCGTTCACCCGGTCCCATAGAACTCATCCATCCCCAAAAATTGAGTGATATTCTTCCACTTGCCCGATTTGGCAAAGTATTCACCTCTACATAACGCTCATTCCTATTGCGCCATAATATTTTTCTTCTATCCATATCCGACCGGAAGCTTTTCTCGTCAACAAAAATAAAATAAATAAAAAATAACGACATTCTTTTCCCAGTCAAAATTATAATACTCTAGGCAAAAACTTACTCTTGCCTCCTAATGAGCCTGGGTCATTGCTATCTTCTTGGCAGGGCAGCAGCATTTCTTTCCGGCTTCCTGTAGACGCCTCCTGACTGTGTCCATTGATATCTAAAACAAAGGAAATAATGTCAATTACACAAAATTCTTTACTATGACAAATAGTATAGAATTACTAACTGCGTTCGCGATTTATTTGCCTACAGTGTAAACAAATATGAGTTTATTGAAAAATAACTTTAATTCCTACACAATAAAAATCAGTTTACCCTACCGCTTTAAACATTTGTATAACTGCTAGTTGAGTAGTGCCAGTCATTCTAAAATCGACCTAATTTTATTAGAAATAAAGTTGGTGTTTGTTTAACTTGAAATAACATAAATTTGAAATATTCGTTCGAATTCACTTTTAATAAGTATGGGTCGATGAATATAAATATATATTTGAAGAAAAAAGTTGCTCCGCACTAGGTATTTCTCCTGTATCGTGAATGCATTTACAAACATTTAAACTCACATATACAAACAGCCAGACCCGAAACAACTACTTATCTGCAGGTCATACAAATATTTGTTCCGTGCGGGAATCGAACCCGCGACACGCAGCGCAGCAGTCGATCGCTCAGCCACTGCGCCAACCGTGCCATCAAGTCTTCAAAATATACACAAATAAACAATTTGTCGAATTGAGAACTTCGTTGACTTTGTTGGGGTGGTATTTAAATAACTAAAGATTTATCTAATAGTAATAATAACAACCGCCTAGTCTGGCTGCGCGGCGCGAGTATAACCAGTTTGCGTAAGCGCCGCCGAGTAAGCCAATTCGAGTCTGTAGGTATCATGTCTAATGTGTATTAAGGTAAGAGGTTAGCTTTTAATCAGTTTTTTATTCACTTTTCAGAAAACCATATTTTATGTAATGATGAACAATTTAGGGTGATAAACACCGTGTTTGTATAATAAGTTATACATGGACTCACGCTGTACGAAATTGAAGTTACTCGTGTGCTGAAAAACGGATCGGCAGAGTGTGCAGCGACTATAGCCTCATCCTCTGCCACCGTAGTCGCTCTGGCGAAGAGTTGGCGGCGGTGGGCTTTCAGAGATCCACTTCCCACCGCCGAAGCCAGAAGTAGACAGTTTTTTTCTGGAATAAAGAAATAACTACAGTTTATTTGCCCATTATTATTCAATTACTATAGGCAAAGGGGCCATCCATAAAGTACGTAACACGAATTTCATGATTTTTAGACCCCTCCCCCCTCCTTGTCACAGATGGTCACATTTGTGAGACCCCCCTCCCTAGTGTGACGTCCAAATTTGCAATTTTAAATCTACAAATACCTAATTTATAGAGAAAACTAAAAAATAATTTCAAATTTCGCGATTGAATTTATTAATATTGAAATGTGACGTCACAAAACTAGGACCCCCCCCACCCCTTGTCACATTTCGTCGACCCCCTCCCCCCCTTTACATGTGACGACTTTATGGATGGCCCCAAAGATGAATCATACTAATACTATAAAGGCGAAAGTTTATAAGTGAGTGTGTTTGTTACTTCTTCACACAAATCTAATGAACGGATTTGTTTTTATCCCAACAGGATCGAAACTAATGCAGGTGAAATCGCGGGGCGCAGCTAATACTTTATGTAGGTGTTAAAAAAATAATAAGAAAAGTAACAAGTTGTTTAGAATTACAAATACAAAATATATTTTAAAATAACAACCCGTTTTAAAGATCTGCAATATTTTCACTTCATAAAAAAATTATAAATATGTGCTCCGTAAACTGCGCGTGCGTCTTTGGCGGGCGGCCTAGGACTCCGCGACGCGACTCGCGTACAGGGGTACGCGAGTCGCGGTAGCGGACGCGACGTGACGACGCAAATTCGTAAACTGCTGATTGTAATTTTCCCAACACCATTTACACTTTGGACTAGCAAATTATCGATCTACTTACAAATAGACTATTTTATTATCCATATTAATAATTTGAGTGTTTAAATTATGCAAAGACGTTCAAACTGAAGTTAATATTAAACCAGATGACATCGCCATTTAAACCGAATCGCCAATCTGTCTCTACATCGCCATTTAAGATAACAAGATGCACTTCCCAAATCAAACCAACCACATCAAACATTTACAAAAGTTCAAGAAAAATATTTGTATCTGAACACCATTCTGATAGTGATATTTCATACACACCCTCCATTACACATGGAGAATCATCACCAACCATATTCTGTTCAAACAAAATCATCTTCAGATTGCAGTGAGTTGATACAAGATGATAAACAGAAAGAGTCAACTCAAATGCTGCAATGCACATTACTTCGAATTTACAGAAATCCCCGTGCTTATATAGGTAAATAAATATAAATAAATATCTTGGGGCAACTCACACACGGTCATCTGATCCCAAGCTAAGCAGAGCTTGTGTTATGGTAACCAGACAACTGATATACATACTTATATAATTTATAAATACATACATATTATAGATAAATCACACCCAGACACAGAACAAACAATCATGCTCATCACACAAAGTTTGTCCTGGGTGGGAATCGAACCCACGACCTCCGGCTTAGCAGTCAGGGCCACTAACCACTAGACCAACAGGCCCGTCAAAGGTTTAGGTGTACCTAAAGACTTATTATTTAATAGATTTAATTGAAAAAAATACAAACATTCCTCCAGTTCATTTACTCATATGTTTGAAAAAGATTAGGCTAAATAACTCATTCAAAGAGCTTGCTGATGATTTCTCCATTACACCAAGTTATGCTAGTAAGATATTTCTTAAAAATATTCCTTTGTTGGCTAGTGTACTTTCTTGGCAAAATTAGATAAATGTAACATAAAAAATAATTTACCAATGGCATTTAGGCATAAATATAATCAAGTTGCATCATCGACTGTTTAGAGATACAGAAGCCTTCAAAAGCTTTAAATCAATGTCTCTCCTGGTCGGAATATAAAAAAAAAACACTATCAAATATCTTGAATCTTGCACACCAAATGGTCTGGTGAATTATATATCACCTGGGTATGAAGAAAGAGTAACAGACACATGTCTAGTGGAAACATGTGATTTTATTAAATGTTTGGAACCAGGTATGTGTGTGATGGCTGATTGATAGAGGTTTTAAGCATGTAGTATCATATTTACTGAAACATGGGAGTAAAATTAATGCGACCTCCTAGTGTTGTAACAGGGGCTAAACTCTCAAAGACTGAGGTGAGGGAAAACAAATTGCTAGTTTAAGGATACATGTGAGAGTGATTCGTCGCTTAAGAGAATTTAGCATTTTGAAACCACATGCATGTGTGAATCAGTCTAGTTAAAGTTCTGGACGATATTATAACCATTGCCTGTGGTTTAATTAATTTACAGGATTCTTTAGTTAAATAAGTAACATATGATTATTAACCTCTTTTTGAATTATCATGATTTAATTAGGAAAAAATAAAAGTACAAATTAATCCCAGCATTAACAAATCAATTCGGGGCAAATTAGAACTGTTTGCCTTAGTAAATCCTAGTTCCATGGCTTAATTAGTTAATGAAGTAAGCAAAAGACCGATACAGATCTTATGATACCACTTTTAATCAATTTAAACAATGTAAAAACTCAAGAGATAGTCGAAACTCAATAAATTCGGTGACAGTGACAGTATTTACTGAGGGCTGACGTATCACACTTTGGATTGGTGTTTTAAAAAGCATGGCCGATGGCAGTATTTTTTGACAGAACTGGAGGAAGATTTTCTCTAAGCTGGGAACCTACAATCAGTGTGTCCAGTTTGCAGAGGAGAGAGGACTCAGTTATTGCCGGGAGACTATAACTATATATGAGCTGGAAAACCAAAGGGACCAAGGGAAGATAGGTGGCCCTAATAAGGTGGTACAGATAGATGAATCCAAATTTGGAAGAAGGAAATACAATTGTGGTCGACACATTGAGGGCCATTGGGTAATTGGTATGATTGAAGACGGCAGCGACGATTTGCGGCTGGAGGTGTGTCCTGACAATGATAGGCCTGCAGAAATGTTGGTGCCACTGATTAAAAAACATGTACAGGAGGGCTCCATCAACCACACAGATTATTGGAGAGCCTATTTGAGCCTTTCCCAGCATGGCTATGTTCATAAAAGGGTCAACCATAGTGACCCAACTAATAAGTTTGTGGCACCAGACGGGACACACACTCAACGTATAGAGAGCCAGTGAGCCAGAACAACACAAACAAGATGTCACACAATGGTTGTGCGAGTATGTATGGAGACGGAGAAACATGATTGAACACTTGGATCCATATGAGGAATTAATAAATGCTATTAAACATGTGTATAAATATGATCAATATATGATTAATAATATTCCTTGTGTTTTATTCTAACTATCCTAAAAACACCCTAACCCAATCTCAACATTTTCACCTCAAATATCTCCGTAACCATGGGGTTTCGCGGGATGAGGATGGTACTGGGGTAGGCCTCTAGCACCTTCGCCCTCCCCGCCCCATAAATATATTGAAATTAGAGTACAAATTGAAAGAAATTTGAAAGTAACATAACCTCAAAACTTTAACCATGGATATCTCCATAACCATGGGGTTCCGCGGGATGAGGATAGTACAGGGGGTAGGCCCCTAGCACCCTCGCCCTCCCCGCCCCATAAATCTATTGAAATTAGAGTACAAATTGATAGATATTAGTTTTTGAAAGTAACATAACCTCAAAAACTTTAACCATGGATATCTCCATAACCATGGGGCTCCGCGGGTTGGGGGTGGGACAGGGGGGTAGCCCCCTCCCCCCCCGCGACCCTTAAATCAACGGCCCGCAAAGGAAATTTTAACCAGTAAATCCAATAGACACTGATTTGATTTTTATGAAGATACAATACTTTGAAATCCAATCAGTGTCTACTGGATATGTTACATGACTAAGGCCTGATTTTTCAATACACAGATAATTTTTAAATAATGAAACAGTTCAATTTAAAACCGTCAAATTATCTTATATACGTTTGAAAAACCAACGATAAATGGAAACAAAACAATTATTATAGTTCATCGAATTCTGTTTACATAAATATAACTCTGAATTTAAGCTTTTACGGCATTCAATGATGCTTGAAACAGCGTGCAGCGTAAACTAATTTCGAAAATTCTATAGAAAACACCACACGTTTTTTTTCCATTAGTGTATTTTAATTTAAAAATTATAATAACAAAAATATAACTCACGGTTATGCCCGTCTGTCTCATAGATGATACACTATAACTAGGTCTGTCTTCAAATAACAATCACCCGCACAGTGGAAGCGCTATGATGCGCTGTCTTTCTAAATGACTTAACGGAGGCGCCATTTATATTAATTATAAGATTGTAACACAGTAAATAAACACACCACACACTTCGGTTCCAAATGACGTAATGGCCGACCAAACGGAAGCGAACGATGTGATCGAGAGACTTTCGTTTAATTTCGTGAAAGATCGGGTCAACTCGGGCGCAGTTTTGCAAACGCGCATAGACAAGTGGGTGTGGCTTTTTTTTTTTTAGATCATAATTGGCTTCCAATAATAAGTATGTGCAACGATTGGTCAATTTTAGAAACGCTAAAAACTCCACCAATCATGCCAAGCGTACTTTCTTTCTAACACTCTATGGCACGTCATAGTTATAGATATGTATATAGTTTAGCTTGATGTGCGGGCGTCTGTACATAAATAAACGTCAAAGACCCAGGTCAATCGGAAAAATATTGTTTTCCATCATGACAGAAGCCGGGTACTGAGATTGTCAAATCTTCAAGTATACATTTATAGTTTACCTTTTACAGGAATATTATCAGACTGAAAATCTGTAGTACACTCCACATCATGTTTCAGCAATAAATTGCGTGTGCATTTCAACAGGTGAGGTGGATCCAGAATTGCGACATATTCTTTACCCATATAATTAAAATAAGGTTCTCTTGTAGTTGCGCCCAAGGTTTTTAAGGTTTTGATGTTAACCGTTGATAGGTCACATATAGTACCTACAACATTAACTTTTGCATTGATGCACTCGGTTAGTATCTGAAATTATAAATAAATTGGTTAAGTGCATGTCGGGCCACGCACAATGTAAGGTTCCGAACACTAATGTAGGGTCCCTGCATAAGTGTGGCCATAACCAGATCATATTCAATGAAAATTGCTCTTACGAAAATTTGTACCTACACTAAAATAGATTTTGTAAGTTTATTGTTAATTACTTGTTAACTTGTAAAGCCTTCATAACCATGATAGTTTTCCTTTTAAATTCATTATATGCTTTATATCTACGATTTTTAATAATCTAAATAATAATGATTAAATCAGGGGCGAAGGTCCTATAGAAGCTATAAGCCAGGCTTGCCCTAAATTATAACACCAATCAGACCAATAGTTATATAACTTACTACCTAACCGTACCCAAACTAACATATAACATTCATGAACAAAAATATTTTAAACACACGCAAATTAATTTGCCGCGCGCTTACTTTACCAGATCCATAATACTACGACTCACTAAAAGTCAATCATTCATCAAATTCGAACAAAATTCAATCGTGTCTGATTCGGAGCGATTCGTGACATTGACATGTCACGAATCGCTCCGAATCAGACACGATTGAATTTTGTTACACTACCGAAAGCGCGCGTAATGCTCTCTCGCTCTAGCGCTAGTCTCTTTCGCACTCGATGGCTTTCAATGTGGCTTTTCATAATGTATAGTAGTTAAATACAATTCATTGATAAGGATTTTAGGTACTTATACGGCGATTTATACGGGCTAGTAAAGCCTGGCTTGTCCATTAAGTTCGCGCATATAACCATCCGATGACCGGCCTGAATATAGTTGCAAGAACAAGTGCAACAAATTGCGAATGAAGATTGTTATTATTTTGTTTCTTTTGAATAGTTTGGGAATTGTTTTAGAGTTTTGATTTAGTTATGTTATTTTAAATTACTAACTAATGTGGTGAAAGTTTTTGGTGCGATGTGACAACCTACGATTTTGTTAAGTAATTAACTGATTATAGTGATTATAATTTTAAAATGTGAATTCGGAAATTGGCGCCTGAAAGGTATGCTACATTGAGATAACTTATAATTCACCGTATATTCAATGAATCCACAAGAAATTATTTCTTGTAAAGACCAGTAGGTATGTTTATTCTATTGTTTTGAAGGAGCGTGAGAAACTTTTTTGACGTGATAACGTCTTTAAAATCGTTTTAGTCGGGTGACATGTTCAGAAACTTGTGTCACACCAAAACCTCACAAGCGACATTTCATAAAGATGGTAGCGCCATCTGTTACTTGGCTCGAAAAAAAAACTTTAAATTAGTACTTAATTACATTTTAGATGTCACTACTGGTGATAACTTATATCACCAATAAGACGTTATCACGTAAACATCTCGATCGTAAACCTACTTTACAAACAACCAATTTTTTTGGTATAAAAAACGCATCAGAATAATGCTTAATGGTTATTTCGTATGTCATTTTGCATGATTTATACTTTGAGAGTTTGTGAATGTAAAAGATGAATAGCAAAATAAAGAATTAGATGTTCATTAATTTATTAGTGAGATTCAAACGCTGAATATATATTCGTAAGCTTAAAAAAACACAAATCGATAATTCGTAAAATGCCATCTAGTGGCCATCGATTGAATTATTTTACGAATTATTAAACCTACGTTAAGAGATAGAACTTTGATGTCGCGTGGAGTCTCGGTACCAATAGATGGCGCGTGGAACGTTTAATATTATAATATTTATACGTGAAAGGTAATAGATTTTTTTAAACTATAATTTACAATAATTGTGTTACTAGAGCAGTTTTGAGCAGTATTTCAACTATACCAATGACTCCTAACAACCACAAAAACACTAGGAGGGGGGGGGGGGGCATATCAAAAGTCGATAGCTTGCCCTCCATCCAGGCCCCTCGCCCGCCACTGGATTAAATTATTACCTCTTTTAAAATCACTGTCATCCTATCGGCTGTTAGTGCCTGTGTAAAATAAAAAGCAACTGGTTGCTTCCATTTTTTGCGTAACCCAGCCAGCATGAAAACCAGTGCTTTAGATGCCACATCTTGGCTTCTGCCATGATTGCCATGGTCCTGATATCCTAATATCATATCTTGCTTACTGTCGTAAAAGAGATGTTTTCTTATCGACATCTCGTCAAACAACAGCAAGCAAATATTCTCTTCATCCGTGTTACTCTCTGCCATTTTTTTTATTGAGTCAAATATATGCATGTTTATGCCTGGCTTCAAGGGCACTCTATTTAACAGTTTATTTAGGCAGCTTTGGGTTGGTAAGGCGAACATGCGTCTAAGCAATCGATAACAGGCTGGGGATTTTTTATATATAACCAGGGCCATTAATTTCTGGTCTATGGAATATCTTCTTCCTTTTGGCCTTCTAGGGCAATTTTGCAATTGTGATTGTAACAAAGTTATAAAAGAATTGGTCATTTTTAAATTATGGAGGTCTTTTACATTTTCATCTTGGCAAATTTTTTCTATGACATTGGTCTTTTTCCCTTTCAGTTGAGTTCTGAGCCTGTTGATAAGTCTTATTTTCTTTTGACAAATTTTATACATCTTCAACTCACGTGGAGTTAGTTCCTTTTTTTTTGAAACATTCAGTTCTTTCAAAAGTCCATGTTTCTTCCTGAGTCCAACAGTATTCTGAAATCACAACACAATTTTTATTACCTACCATAGCTTAAATCAGCAAATTTATTTTTTGCTATTAAAAATAACAGAGAAATTCACCGCTGATCTAAGCATAAACCAGATTGCATATTCAGTGGTGTAATATTTATGAGTTTGCATTATCGTTATGAGGAATAATATTTACACTGTACAGTAATTAATTTGTTAAATATTTTTATGGGGGATTACATATAAGCCTGATGCCATCTATGAGATGTTAATGTACACATACATGTAACATTCTTAGGATTATAGAAAGTTTAATGTCTGAAATTCTTTCAGACTTACTTGTGGTTTTTATCCTTATAGATATGTAAGTATTTAAAAAATAATGTTACCTGTATACTTTCAATGGCAACAAAGGCTTGACTGGTGGCCGCAAATTGAATATCAATTGTGGGCTGCTGTTGTATTAAATTGTCAACCGATTTCAATGGCAAAGATGAACCAAAATCTTTTGTTTGCGATACATTCTGAAACAAACATAATAATCATTTTATTTAAAAAGCATACAAGGTTCTTAGGCTTTAATACCAGTGTTTGCCACTTACATGAAAAATGTATCTAACAGGGATATAATTTACTTTTTATATAGAAATAGAAAATAATTTATTTGCAGCACACAGTATATTCAATAATAATGGTAGGTACCTGTTCGATGCTTGACACTTTAGATATATTTTGGAAAGCAACAACTGCTTGTTGGGTTGTTGATATAGCAGGTTCAGTTTTACTTGTCGCATCTTCTATCTCAACTGATGATAGTGGTTGTGACGGACCTGCAATTACTGCTTGCTCAACACTCTGAAATAATAAATAAATATATGTATACAGACAAATTACACAAATTGAGTAAGCCCCAAAGTAAGTTCGAGACTTGTGTTATGGTATACTAACTCAAAAAGACTATATTTTATAACAAATAAATATATAGATAAACATCCAAGTACCCCAATCAATTTGAAATAAATCCCTGGTAATGCAATGAAAATAAAATGTAGTAGAAAAATATAGAAAACAATATACAAATTTCAAGATACCCTCGCATCAGTTTATTAGCTGCTAGTGTCTTCATAAATCTAATATAAATATAAGACATCCAAATAAGAGAAATATGTATGTAATGCAAACTGATATTTTTAGGCCTCTTTGACCTATAACGTAACCATAGTACAAGAATAAATTTTTAGTAAGATTTACTTACTTCGTCTTATTCGCCATGCCAGGATTCGGAAACCTGTGATATGACACAGTCATATCTTCGGCGCGAGTTTTACCACACTTGGCGCATCTTCTATGGTTGTTCCGATTACTCATGATGGCTTTAGCACCTTTGTCCAATTCGAAAAAGAATAATCAAAAGTTAACAAAACTATGCAAACTTTTTAACGTCCTGTCGTAACACTCTAAGTAAAAACGTCCTTTCGTAAATAAATCTAAAACTAGTTAAAACGTCTTTCCGTTGAAAACTAACAATATTTACTTCAATAAAAACTTATAAAAGTTTAAGATTACAATTTAATGCGGAGAGAAACAACATGTATGCACTCGATCGACACAAAAAACCGTAATGGCGGGTATTATATTACTTTCCTATATGATGGCGGGCGGGAAAATCAAGCAAGTTTTGACATTATCCCAAGTTGTCAATTTGCCGTCAGGTGTTGCCAGATTTTGTTATAATTTTATTATCATAATTGTTTTATATGGTATACAGTAGCACTTCCACACATACAAAGGTTTGCATGTGTGCAAGAGTCAAATATCGTCTATACAAGACAATAGACCCTGCTGTTCTTATTAAAGTCGCGTATTGTTGTGGACAGTATATCGGGCCTGATTTAGTGTATCGTTTAACTTGTTTTTCGATAACGCTATGCACATTATCGCCTTCATTTTGCGAATGACCACGAATCAAAAATTTATGAGTAATTGAGTTTACTCTCATGGTTGCAACAGCAAATGCGTAGGCAGACAGCAGATATTTATTTTTTTGCTGACCACAGCAGTTGTCACTATAAAATATAAGGTCCAGTTCGGTACCCGATGTACTTTTCTCAACAACCATTTGTATATATTGCAGTACACAGGATCCAATTTCCACAGCACCACGTTTGCCTTCGATTTCGTCCCAAAAGAAGCATATTACATCTTTTGCATACAAGTCACTAATCGTGAAATTTAGGCAATTAATTCTAGATTTATAAAAAAACAAGGATACTTGCCCTTTTGGCAATTGCATCACGGCTTGGAGATCGTAAACTGCAACAACTACATCTGTCCTTTTCTTGTCAGCTTCCTTTTCTGATCTGGACAACACTTTCTCTTTCAAATGTTGGTCATAAGCCTCACGCAGTTTTTGTTGTTCTTCTCCGATAGCATTTTTGAATGTTTCACAAAGATCACACGCATCTTTTTTGGGGATGTGAAACGAAATATTAAACTGTGTATTAAAAATACGATTAAAAGTTGATGACGAAGCAAATGGTAAACATTCATTTTCGCGTAGATCTTTATAATCTCGGTATAGATCCGCAAGTGATCTTTCGCTTGGAATGAATTCTCTCGTTGTTTGTGCTCGAAGGTAATGAGATTCTATTCTGGGGATAGACTTAATGAAAGTGACGACACTTTCTTTTATTTCATTATCTATGGTGGAATGCTGTCCGTGCTTACCCCTCCGGTCATCTTCTATGAAACCGCCCTCCTGTCGTTTTGAAAGAGCTGTCCTAATGCATTGGTCGCTTATGTTTAGTGTAGCTTTAAAAAAAGTCTTGCAGACTCTAATACGAGTGTCTTCAACTTCAAAAATAAATGCAGAATTTAGTGCCCTAAAATTTTGGGTACTGCTGTATCTATATTTAGGCTTAATCTCTTGTGTGTGCCTTACAATGAACTCTCTTTGCCGTTGAAGTTCGCCTAGTCCCCAAAATTTGTCGAACAAAGATTTGCGTAATACTTCACTTATTTTAGATTTGCATTTCAATTTGCAATTATCGTGGCATGGAGGCTTAACCGCTCTTTCAGGGACTCTCTTATTAGTTGAACTTACATAAGCCTTTCCGGTATTTCGACGAGATTTCTTAAGATTTGTGAGCCAACCAGCTGGTTTTCTTGTTCTTTTCCTACCCCTTTGAAGGCTGTGAGGATCAACAGACTGGTCTATGATCGGTTGAGAAGTAGAAGCTTCAACAGGTGGATTTTCGTTTAAAAGATTGGGAGAATCCGGCATGGCAGACGGCACAGAGTTACTACCTATTTCTGTATTACTGCTGCTTGAAGAGCTGATGGAACTACTAGAGGATGAGCTAGAACTAGAGGAGGAGCTGGAGGAACGAGATCTTTTTCTTGTCTTTTTTTTACCTCTTTGTAGGCTTTCAGGATCAGCAGACTGGTCTATGATCGGTTGAGAGGTGGATGGTTCAGTAACCGGATTGTCGTTTAAAAGATTGGCAGAATCCGGCATGGTAGATGGCACGGAGTTGCAGAGTTGAGTTGGTGGTGTAGTCTTGTTGGGACTATTAGAACTGGAAGACGAGGTAGTACTGGAGGATCGATACCTCTTTCTTGGAACGACGAGTGATGGACGGTAGCTCTCTTTGGGAGGTGGGTTGAAGGGCGGATCCGCATCTGAATCGTCTAAATCGCTACATTCGCTGTTAACCGGAGAAATATAGTACGATGGTTTCACCTGGGTGCTGGCTGATGGTGGTGCTAACGTTGCTGGATTCTTTTGTGACTCTATGGTGCCATTTTCAGAGATTTCTTCCATCACCATGGTGGTATTTGAAGGTGTTGTGGAATTCTCTTGGAGTTGTTTCTCCACATGACTGCGTTCAGGCTCATTTGAACTGGTCTCCATCACCTTCTGTAGAAGTAAAAGGCCACGGCCCCTCATCATCTGTAGCAAAAAAATACGAAGTTAATAAAATTCACGAATACCAAATTAACTCAAAAAAGTTTATAAATTGCAGTATTTTATTAAAGAATTAAAATTTATTAAATCAGTTTCAAAAATACAAAGGCAACTCTAAATATTCCTATAACAAAATAAACAATAGCATTTATTGTTTTAGAATAAGAGCGAATTTAAATTTAACCAGCAATAACAGACCAACTCAAATAGTTCCAAATAATTTCACCAACACTAAACTATTATTAGTTAGTAAAACAAAAATTACTTACATTCGTCAACAATACTGGTATAAGTGGAAATAGTTTGAAGAACACCCAAGAAACAAGACCGATTCAATCACGAATACAAAATCAACTCAAAATAATTCACGCTTTATTACTGCGGTTTGCCACGAATACAAAACTAAGTCGAAATAATTTAGTCTTTGTGCGAGTTGACAGCATATTCCCCTGCGGCTGACATGTCGTAACTGGTGATGCGTTACTGTTGTTGGTGGGGGGTGACCGTGGAGCTACTCAGAAAGACTGACTTACAGCGCCATCTAGTTTTTTAGGAATGAAGTTTGTACACAGGTGTCTTTGGAGTTTATGTAGTTTTCGGCGCTGATTCCGATAATTGCAATAACTCAATTTTGGATTATTTTGAGTTGTGCTACCCTTCATCTAGGTGTGCGATTGATCTAAGTGGTTGCTATTGATTAAGTACCTCCTGATTGTAACTTAGAAGTTAAATCGATATTCTGAAGTACTTTTTGAAATTACTTACTTTAATCTTTATGGTTCCAGGGCACTTATTTTTCTTTCTCAAGTGACATTCCCACACTTCTGCTCCACTTTTACACGTAGACTTTTTTGTAAATTGGTGTCCAGCATGTAGAAGTATTGTGCCTCCCTTTCTGTGTATTTGTTTTAAATCACTACTTCCTGAAGGACCTGGCTGAGAGTTTCCGGACATTGTTGATCACTATTGGAAAAAAACGAAACATTAAATTGATGACTTCCAAACATTTTTTTCTCTCTACCCTAATGGTTATTAGTTTTTCTGCAAGTACATACTTAATTATTTTTTAACATTCTAAACATGCTATAAATGCTGTACATAAAATATTATTGTTTTAGTTAGATATTAAAAATAAACTACTTACATGTGCTCCCATTTACACTATCACACATCACCAGTTCTCAATATGAAGTTCACAAGCAACTACAATAACTAAGTAGATCCCTTTGTCGAATTCTGGAGTGGGATTTTGCATGAGCCAATGAGAGCTCGACAAAAACAATGTTATCTGCGCTTTTGTTGCGCAGCTGCAAGGGCGCGCGCGACGCCGCGCGCCGCCGCCGGCGCATCCTTTTCAAGGTCGCTCCGTTTATCATAGTTACTAGAAAACTTAATTTGGAATGTACGATACATTTAAAACAATAAACATGTAATTAAATCGATTATTTTTATAAAAAAATACTACTTGAAAACAAGGTCTAAATCCCTAATATTAATCTACCGCGTACCAAGACCAATCTACCAATATTTCCATACACTTTGTTTGTTGGGTAAAAGATGCCAACGCACACATTCATAATACTACAGAAAAATGAAAAAACGGGGACTGTGGGCAATAATTTTTACTTATTTTATTCAACTATATTAACGGGGACAGTGTACGGGGAGGGGAGAACGGGAAGTATTTTTAAATATTTAACTGAAGTACCGCTGTCCCCGTAGGACGGGGACAGTGTACGGGGACAACGGGAAGTATTTTTAAATATTTAATTGAAGTACCGCTGTCCCCGTAGGACGGGGACACGGTGTACGGGGACAGCGGGAATAAACCTCTCAATTTCGCTTGGAATTTGGCTAGTTAATACTACATCTATATTTTTTAATTCTATATTTAAATGATTAAAATCTATTTCTGTAAGTCTAGGTAGGGGCCTGGAGATATTTTGAGTTAAAATACATTTTAAGCTTTGTAGGCAACGACTGTCGTCACTCTCACAATTAGCCCCCACAGACTTAGGTGACACCATATTATTAATTAATAAGGCTTTATAAGACGCCTCAAAAGATACTAAATTTGGCATGACATTTCGTTGCCCATGTGCTCGTATGGCACCAAAAAAATTCTCCAGCGGATCTTGGTTGAAATTGCGCAGCAGTACAGATCGCAAGCCTAAGCCGTGTAGTTTTTTGGTTATTTGCTGAAATGCTTGAATTGTTTTTATCCAACTAGAAATAGATGGAACCAACCTTACTCTGTCACTAATAAATTTCATGGATCTTAAAATTGGTAAGCTCTTATGCCATAATTTGTGATGCGGCGATTTTGGCGAGACTGCTGACCGATATATTTTGCCTTTTACAATTTTGCTGTAGTTTCCATTGACAGAATCAAAAAGCCTATCGAAAAATAATAAAAGCTCTGCAGTGTCCGTGCTTTCCTCAGGAATCCGGCCAATTTCTGAAAAAAAAAAGATTCACATTAGATTTCTCACATTACATAATTTACTGAGAAGTGTAATCACATGACATTGGAAAAGTCACAATGGTACTAGTCAGGTTCAAATCAAACTCCCACTCCACGTTTCCCACATCAAGAAAAATACTTTTCTAGATTGAACTGTTCCTGGGCAAAGGCCTCACCCCCACTCTTTCCATTTCCTTTTGTCTAATATGTCGTCCTGCCAGTTCTCTAAGAAGCCATCCAATACCACCTTCTTCTCGGTCTGCCGCGACTCCGTCCGGCGCTGCTAGAGCTCAAATCTTGTGATATACAAGCTCATACCCCGGATGGCATCCGGCAGACATGCCCAGGAAAATGAAAAAGTAAAAATGATAAGGGTAATTTGTTTACCTGCTGTGAATCCCATTGCTACACTGACAGTTTTGCTAAAGACTTGTGTGGCGTATTTCACTTTCATTTTAGGTATCAAATTTGGAATGACATGACGTGCAGTCAATTTTGGTATTAACCGCAGTCCTTTAAATCCAGGGCCATGTTTATATAAAGCTTCCAGATGAGCCCATTTCGCTATTCTTTTTTTTCCGTCCAGATAATATTCTAAATTTTTAGTAATAAGAATATTTCTTATGCCTTTTATAAGATGTGGCGGGTCAAAAATTGGATAAATTATATTATCATTGATTTCTAAAAATCCTTTTTTAAATTGTCTGTTACTTCTTAAATATTCTTCTTTTGTCTCCTTTATCAACAAATTTATGGCTGCTATATTTGAAGTTCCTTGGTCGCACGTCACCGCGACTACTTTTAGGGCCTCTTTCACCACCCTCAAGTAAAGTGACGAGTAGGCTAATCGTCAGTTAAAGTCACCCGTAACTACACGTTTCTCAGGGGAGCATTCTCGGCCCTTTACTTTTTTTGCTTTATATAAATGATCTTCCGGAGGCCACTTTGCAAAAATGTATCCTTTTTGCAGATGATACTACGGTTATTATAAAATGTCAGGATAAAAAAGATTATAAATCAGTCATCGAAAAGACCCTATCAGATATAATAGATTGGATGGAAAGTAATAATTTAAATATAAATATTAGCAAGACAAAATTAATACAATTTAACTCATATAATACCAAACAGTTGGCTCTAGATGTTATTTGTAAAGACGAAACTGTAAAACAAGTGGATGAATTGAAATTTTTAGGACTTAATGTAGATAAACATCTAAATTGGAAAAGCCATGTGGAACAAATATGTCAGAAACTTGATAGGTTTGTTTTTGCATTGAAAAAGTTAAGACAAAATGTGTCCGTAGAAGCTGCTCTTTCGGCTTATCATGGCTATGTGTCATCTGTCCTAAGCTATGGATTAATTATGTGGGGAAATTCGACCGACTCCGACAGAGTTTTCAAGCTTCAAAAACGTTGCATTCGAGTTCTAAACAAAGCATGGTTCTTGGATAGTTGTAAACCTTTATTTAAAAAATGTAATATTCTTCCACTGCCCTGTATGTATATTAGAGATATCTGCATATTTACCAAGAATCACATGCAATACTTTAAGCAGCGTAGTGAGGTTCTACCGAGACAAAAAAGGGCTAAGTTTCTCAACCTATTATATCACCCACCTGGTCATAAAGATATTTATAAAAAAAATGTGTTTAATATGTGTGTACTGATCTATAATAATATTCCATATGAATTGAAATTGTTGCAGGGTATTTTATTTAAGAAAAAATTGTCAGAGTGGCTACAAAATAAATGTTTCTATAGTATTAAGGAATTTATGGAATTTAAAAATGAATGTTAATGATGAATATATAAGAAAAATGGGCTTTATAATAATTGTAATAATAATATTTTTTTAATCATTTGAATTGCATGATATCAATAATTATGACCAAATTGACATATATAAATAATTTGCACGCTTGCTTGCAGGCAGAATACAATGACTTTTAGGATGAAAGATCTTTCCTTATAATTTGTGTGTATTTTCTGGCAAATAAATATTTTTGAATTTTTGAATTTGAATTTTTGAATTTCACGACCTTCGAGTAGCACTAATCTTAAGATTAAACTGACCTGTAACTTACTTGCCAAATCGTCTGCCAATTAGCGTGTTTACTTGACAGTTCAATCACAGAGTAGGTTATACTTTGTTGGTTAAGTTTTGTGGTTTGTTCCTTTTTTTACTTCATCTGAGGGTCTGTTATCATTTGCGCATCACAGCAACGTTTAACTTTACAATAGAATAAAAAATGGATTTAATTGATTTGATTGATCATCAATTGGATGAATTAGAATATTCTACGACGCAACGAATATCTAGGATTCGTGTATTTAAATTCCGTGTTGATTATTTTACGGACCTAGATGAAACTGATTTTTTGGCTAGATTTCGTCTATCGAAATATGCAGTGAACCAAGTGCATAACTTGATAAAACATAAAATAATCCCTAAATCACAAAGGTGAGTACGTACCTAATATTTTTTGTCATTTGTATAGGTATGAGTTTACTTATAAACTAACCTAACCCTTTTTTTTACTTTTTCTGAGAACTTAACACACAAAAATTATTAATTTCAGAAATGAAGCAGTTCCAACAAAAACAAGCCTACTATTAACGTTAAGGTATCTCGCTACTGGATCTTACTTAAGAAGTGCGGCTGATTTTTGTGGTGTCAGTCCACCAACAGCAAGCCGTATTGTTAAGAAAGTTACTGAGGCTATCGCTCAATTACGGCCAATTATAATAAAGTTCCCTGACGACATGAGTACTCTACAAGATGGTTTTTATGAAATCGCAAGATTCCCCAGGGTAATAGGAGCTCTAGATTGTACCCATGTTACAATAAAGTCACCCGGTATGTTTTATTTCTGAATGTTATCATGAATATCTTGCATATTATAATAGGTATGTATGTACCTACTTTATTTAATTGGTTAGGTATCTAGTGCACGATTTAAATGTACCTAAATTATACTTGTCATTTCAGGGGGCGAGTCAGCTGAAAATTATAGAAACAGGAAATCCAATTTCTCAATTAATGTCCAGGTGGTTTGCGATAGCCAATTAAAATGCTTGGATATTGTAGCAAGATGGCCAGGGTCTGTTCATGATCAGACTATTTTCAATAGTTCTTTTTTGAAACAAAGATTAGAAAGTGGACAATTTAGAGATGGCTTACTTCTTGGCGATAGTGGATATGAGTTAAAACAATATCTTTTGACACCCTTTCTGAACCCATCATCCCCTGCAGAAAACTTATATAATGAGTCACACATACGAACAAGGAATACTGTTGAAAGATGTTTTGGTGTGTGCAAAAATAGATTCCCTGTCCTTAGGCGACAGATAACTTTAAAACTGGATCGTGTACAAGCTATTATAGTTGCCTGCTTTGTACTACATAATATTGCAATTGATGCAAATGAAAGAAACTTTGGTGACAACTATGACTCACACACGGAGACTCGTGAAGTAACTGCAGTACAGAGCTCTGTTTCTAATAATGATGCTAGGAATAGGCTAGTGCAAGAATATTTCTTACCATTACTTAATAATAGACATTAAATAAAACAAACAACATTATTCATTTAAAATTATTTTGTAATTTTAATTTGTACTCCTCTTCCTTCCATTTGCGCTCTTTTTCTTTAAATTCTGCCTCCTTTTTGCGTTCATTTTCTTCAAACTCCCACACCTTCTTACGTTTCATTTCTTCAAACTCCCACACCTCCTTTTTTACCTTGATTTCTGTTTCCAAAAATTCTTTTTGAAGTTGAACTAGCTCTAACTTAGCTTGAGTCAGTTCATCAAAAAGTGTTTTTTTTTGGTACATTAGCTATAAAAAAAAACAATAGGGATATAATTATATAAATAAAGACAGAAATAATACATGTTTATAAACTTAATGCTATTATTGTCTTACCAATCAGTGCAGGATGTTTCCTTGATTTTAAATTCCTTCTACTAGTGACATCCCATTTTTTATTTGCTGAAGTAGATGGAGTTATGCCACATTTCCTACTTGGAGTGTCAAGAAAAACTTTGTCTGTAACAACAAATAAATATAATGATAAGAAGATGTAATTTTTTTATAATAATGATAGCCTTTATTCAGACATCTAATACATTTTAGATTATAATTACATGCAAATTATTAACGTAATAATCTAATTTCATATAATACAATTTCATCATAATTTGATGTATAAAATATCATTACTTTATTTTGTTTTATTCCATTTGCAATTGATTTTATTGACACCCATCATATACCTTTTGTTGGCAAAGGCCTCCCTCAACTGTCACCATATCTCTCTATCATAGTTATTTTTTAACAAGCATTATAAGACAATTCTTATAATGCGTGTAAAAAATAAAAAAATAAATAATTGTTGTGGCCATGTCCGGTAAGTATCAGACTGGACCGGTATTGATATAGACATAGATAGTGTGGATATAGATTAGTGTGCCGCAGATGTTTACATAACTGGTGTTGCTGTTAATTTATAATTACTAATATCAAAGTTTACTAATGAAAAGTATCAAAAATAATATAAATACATACCATTCACATTATCTATAATATTTGTTTCTTCTGGAACTGTGTCTGTACAAGCAGTGGGCAGCAATGGTCCACACTCATTTGTAACCAGCAATAGAACTTCTGTAAATAAAAAAGTACAGCATCTTAATTACCAAACAAGAGGGAATAATAATAATTTAACTTTGACTGCGCAGCACAGCCGGCACTTTCTTTCTTTAAATATTATATTATAGATATGTAGGTAGGTACATGATGAGTATAATTATAGATACTTACGGTTTTGACTAGCTGCCTCACTTTCTACAACCTCAGGTGTGTCCACATGTAGTGAAATTCCCATTTTGGTAGCATCAATGTCGTCTGTAACCAAGCATATAATTTTAATTAAGTAACAATACCTAGGTACTAAACATTATTGTAAGTGTCCACGACACAGATTCCCCAGTGCAAGTCTCTTTCTAAAAAAATAAACATTCGACTCACCTTGGTTTTCATGAGTTTGTGGTAAAATATCGGAGTCGTAAATACTGTCCATACCATCGGTGCTTAGAGTAATCATGGCTTTAATTTGTTCTTCCACATTATCTAGGGAAGGTGCTGTGTTCTTACCACCTCCAGTGCGGTAAAGTTCCGAGCGTATTGCAGCCGACTTTTTCCTGACAGTACGTTTCAAGCCCTCATACTTGACCTTCAGTGTTTTTGTCGTTCTAAATATGCCTCCAGATCGAGCATTAAATTCGTTTTGTATGCTTTCCCAAGCGGCTTCTTTCATTTTCCACGTTGAAGCATCGCTTTGCTTGTTTTCCAGCACGGTTTGGTATTTTTGTATAAGTGATACCAACATGTCCCTCTCGTGCAAAGAAAAGTTTGCACTTCTATCTCTTTTAACTTTATCCATGATAAGCAGGCGCAATATAATTTCTTAACCAAGACAACGAACAATTCCGTAAACAATTCACACGTTTGTGACGTTTGACGAGTAACATTGACGTAATATTGAACGAATGTAACGACTGATTTGTTACGTCATTCACTTAACCGTGAAGTTGTTACTTGAAGCTTTATTTTCGCTTGTGAAATTGATAGAGGATACTCATAACTTTTACTTGCCAATTAACTTTAATCGGGAAGTAACTAATCAACACTTTACTTGGAGATGGTGAACGAGGCCCTTAGCCTAGTTTCAAATACTTTTGCCAAAATTATTTTTATTTGATTTTTTAAACTGTGAGAATTTGTAGTTCCAGCACAAAATGTATATGCGATTGGCTGTTTATATTTTTTGAATATTCCTCTAACCATGAAGACCAGTGCATGGTCAGCAAAACATTTAGTTTGCGTACTTCCATCGTCGCAAAATCCTTTTATTCTGTCATTGTGTGGAACATAGGTTAAATTTGCAGCAATGGCCATCTCATCAAATATGACCGTACAATATTTGTGAGTTTCGGGCATTTTATTTACCCTTTTTTTTAAGTGTTCAAAAATCACATCATTGGGTCCAGGTAACAAAAATATGTTTCGCATCAATTTATTTAATGTGCTTTTCTTCGGTAACACACATATTTGGCTTAGTAAGCGATATGCTTTTGGACTTGGTTTATACAGTGATAAAGCAAGAATTTTTTCATCCAAAGTGAAGCGATGTCCCTTGGGGTGTTTCATTGACTGCCTTATTTGCATATCAAAGAATGTTTTCGCCGCAGGAGATAAATTCTTTGAGACAATTTTGTAGGCTTCAGAACGTATTAATTTTCTGGATATTTTTAACTTCTGGACAAGTCCAGCTTTAGCTTTTTTGCATCTGTTAAGCTCCCCTTGCATTTTTGCAACCGCTTTATACAGCTCTATTTCAGACTGGTATTTCAACTGATTACCTGAAAATAAATGAGTAGAAATTAAAAATTGACTAACATTATCTTCACCCCCTAGTTGCATGTATGGTGGGCTACATAATTGTGTCTGTTACACAATTGTATAATAAAAAAACCGACCCAGTGCGAGTCGGACTCGCGCACGAAGGGTTCCGTACCATTATAGGCCAAAAACTGCAAAAAATTATGTTTGTTGTATGGGAAACAAACATATTTTTTTGCAGTTTTAACCTTAAGTATCTATTTAATTCTTATTTTAGTATTTTTTGCAGTTTTAACCTTAAAAATCTATTTAATTACCCTTAAATATCTATTTAATTCTTATTTTAGTATTTGTTGTTATAGCGGCAACAGAAATACATCATTTGTGAAAATTTCAACTGTCTAGCTATCACGGTTTTCGAGATACAGCCTGGTGACAGACAGACGGACAGCGAAGTCTTAGTAATAGGGTCCCGATTTTACCCTTTGGGTGCGGAACCCTAAGAAAAATAGCTAAATGCGAGCTACTGCTCTAAAGTCACTGTCTACCTTAGTGGAGAAGGTGATATGAGCTAAGTTTCTGGATCCGCGCCTGCTTATTTATAATGAGATAACAAACATTACAGACAGTTACTTACATAATTATTATAATTATGTAATTAGTGTAAAGGAGCTAATAAATTACTTACTCTTAAAAGCATCAGTTTTGTACATTCTAGTAGTAGCGGAGTGTAGTTTATATGGAGCTGGTATTAATGAAGGTTTTCCCGCAATGCCTGCAAATAAAACTTTAATAAATATATATATATATATATAAATATTTTTGTGTTCGTATAATTAACTATAATTACAATAATCAATAATTGTCGAATGTATGACTGAGTATCATTTAAAAATGGCTTAACTGATTAAGCTGTTTTAACAAAAGTTGCAAGAAGTCTGGAAGTCTGCAGTAAATGTAGGAAAATTCCACACGAACGATGTCGTAGGCAAAATGTAATCAATATGTAGATTTACTTACTTTTAATATGGTCACTGTAGCTATGGGTACTTGTAGTGGGCTGTAAATCATCAACAACAATGGGCTCCGGTCTATTGGAGGTAGAATCCAGTGGTGCACCTACAAAAGATTGATAAATACATTAGTTATAAAAACTCTATGTTGATACAAGCTGTTACTTCCATCCAAATTAAATTAAACAGAATTGTTTTGAAATTTCTTTAATAGTATTGTTTGTCAGGAGAGCTTCTAAATAATTTTATACATCAAGTTCCCACATCACATAGTTGTCATATTACAGGGAACATTAAGAAATTCTCCCCGAGTATTTTGTTGTCACCAGATGATACCAACCGTACAACACATAGTACTTATATGTTTAAACTGAGAGTAGAATCATTAAAATTGTCAATTAGTGACTTTATTTAAATATTGAGGAGATTAAGATATTCATTTTTATATGAATAATAATATCTTGTCTCTATTGTATCTTGTATCTCACAATATAAGTCAGACTGATCCTTCCTCATATTATCCTGTTTAGACAAACAAACAATGTCTTTAATAAATTAATATTATTCAATGTCATAATTACTTACTTAAAACCATGTCACTGTAGCTACTGGTACTTGTGGTGGGCTGTATATCGATGCCTTACGGGCGAAAAAGGATAACCGCCTCTTTTAAAATTTTACAGGGGAGTGATTTAAAGTTCAAAATAAACGAAAAAAAATCATAAAAAATTAAGTATAGCTCCCGAAAGCCTGGAAATGAGTTTTTATAATATTTAGCATGCTATCTATAAGATGGCGTTTTTATTTTTACGTAATTCAGCCTGCAAGAAGCAGTTACTGTCGGTTATCCCCAAATGGTCTTTATTTTAAAATCACCCAAAATGTCGTAAATTGAATTATCAAATTATCTGATGCGAGTAAAAATGACCTAAATTCAACCCATGTTTTATTTAAATTAAGGAAAAAAAGGTCAAGTCTTGGTTTTTAGAGAAAAAAAATGTGATAATATAATCTAACCAACAATGTAACAATAGTTGACTGAAAGGAAAATTGTATCAAGCACATTTTTTGAAAAGATGTCAATTATTTAGTGGATGTATTTTGATTATTTTACTTTAAAAAACTGTTATCTCTGCATTTAACATTTCAAGTTCACCCAAGAGGTATAGGTATACAATAAAAAACCATTTAATTAGGTAATCAGCTCAGTCTTTAATTAACATAAAAATGGCACCTCGCACTTTAATCAAATTAAAAACATACTAAATAACAATTGTTTGTAATAAACCCTCGTATCAAAAAATCACCGTGATCAAATAGACTTAGAACTATTGCAATTAAAGCAACAGCTACTTGTATCACATTGAGATCAATGTTTAAAATCAAATTTATCAAAATAATGAAAACAAATTCTTAAAATTAGTGGCCCTTTCAACATCATAATCACGTCTTGTCTCAATATTTTTACTTAGAACAATTCAAATAATTGCAATATAGGTACCTAATCTAAAAACTATAAAAAAGTTCAACTTTAATAAAGTAACAAATATTCTTATGATAGACAATGTACTGTAAGTATCACAATTTGCTTGCATCAGTCTTTCACTTACAAATACACATAAAAAATGTAAACAAGCAGAGCTTCTTATTCTACGCTGTCATCCTCGATATCAGACTCAGGGAGTGTATCCTTAACATTACTGGAACTAATCAGGCTGTTGTATTCACTATGGAGAAAATTAGGAAATACCTTATCTCTACACAATTTAAGTAAGTCATCATGTTTGGCTTTAGATAAAGGAATTAAAGATTTATAGCATGCTGGTGGACTAATTTTGGTTTTTGGTTGCACTTCAATACTATAAGATTCAGCATCGTCACTCATCGAGTTTTTAACAAAAATCAAATTATCCTTCTTCTTCCGAAAAGTTACAATACGCATCTTACTTATTTTTCCTGTTAAATTTCCTTTAAAGTATTTATCGCTGACTATATCCCATTTATTAAAGTCTGAAAACTGCAAACGCTCGACATTGTACGGTTCTGGATCTTGTCTTGCAGTTGTGAATACTGTATACCATTGTGAAGGTGCATAAATGATTGTATTTTTTAGATTTTTTTCTATCACGGCATGAACGGAATCAACCGGCATGTAAGTATGGCCAGTGAGTAGGAAGTTAAGCTGTATAGTCTGGATATTAACACATGTTTGCAGTGTTGTATGCAGCATTGCCATAATAATTCTGTTTCGGTTCTGACCCGGGCAGCAATCGGCATACAGCAACAAATTTTTAATTGTGCCACGTTCATCAACCGTCTGAATGTACTTATTGAGTATTGTTGCTATTTCGTTGGCTCCTCTTTTTCCATTACATTCATCCCAATAATAACAAAAGACGTTGCGAGTCCCATTTTCATACACGCAAAAATTATACACAGCTAATTTACGAGAATAAAATAAGAGCATACTATCTCCATATGGGGTATTTAATACTTTTTGAAGGTCGAAACTAGCACATAAAGTAGAAGGATCACTTTTATGTATATTCTGATGAGCTTTAAATCTGTTGTAACTTTCTGTTTTTTGTAATTCATGTTGCTTCTTTTCTTCTTCTAATTCAGGATTATCTTTATTTCTTTCAAATTTCAGGCATTTCAAACATTTGTCTTTTTTAGGGACATGGAAACCAATATTGAATTTTTCATTGAATATGGAGCGAAACACTCTTTCGCTTACTATGTCAATTCCTCTCTCTGTATAACTGTTTTTGTAAATTTTGTATAGATTTGCCAAATTTTTCATTTTAGTTGGAAGGTAAACACGGCTAGTGTCCTTGCGACAATAATGGGATGGCACAGCAGGTAAGCCTTTTATAAAGTTGGTAACAGACAGAATGGTTGAATCCTTAGTTTTGTTAGGCGGGTCACACTTACCACGCTTATCTTCTTTAGCTAGTCCGAGTGTAGAATTTTGAACGGTGTATTGGATGAATTTATGGCCAACATCCAAAGTAGCTGCTAAAAATTGCAGACAAACTGCTCGCTGTCCTTCACCTTCAGTTATTGTATATTTGTAAGTAAAGCTTCGTTTATCAGAACTTTGAACTCTCTTTCGTTTCACAACTGTTTTCTGGGTCATAGATACAAGCCAATCTTTACGGCGTTGCACGGATAAATTCCAAAAATAGGTGTGTATACTTTTTCGCTTCTCATCTGACACAGAACCACAATCATTACCGCACTTTTTACCTATGCATGGGTTTGGTTGGATTTCTTTAGAAGATACCTCAGATCCATCATGCTTCACATATGCTTGTCCAGATTGCTTTAGTTTTTGTCTCTCTTTCTTAATATTCTTGCGCTGCTGCTTTGTTGCATTCTCTCCTACTATATTAGGCCCTGGTGCATCTGTTGACGATACCGTATTCCCAGCATCTTTTTCATTATTTTTCTTTCTTTTTCCTTTACTTGTTTTGTGCGAATTATTAGAATCGGATGAGTCTGATGAATCTGAAGTAGGCTTGTATGTATCAGAATCAGTTTCACCTCCAAAAATAGTTGTAAAATCTTCTTCATCAGATAAATAATAATCAAAATATTGCTTGTTTAGTTTGGCTTTACGTTTCTTTTTAGGATTCGATATGCCACTGTTATTTACTTTTGGGTCCGGCCCAGAACTCGTTGATGGTAAATCATCGGCCGTCACAGAAAATATAGGGATTGGTGATATTGATCTTTCAATTTCAGCAATACATGGTTCTGGCAACAACTGAGCGACTGTTTGATCTTTCAAGGCTTCAGACTCCATAAGCAACTGATTAACAGGCTCAACGTTTTCAACCGGAACATAATCGAGTGGTCTTACATTGGCCTACAAATAAAATAATTTCATTAATAAACATAGACAAACAAATAGTAGGTACGCTTATTGTTGGTTACTGTTACCAATAAAATCATACGTTGCTGATCCTTATTTAGAAGCAGTAAGAGGGACCAACATTAGACCCGACGGTATCTACCTAAACTGTCCTACTTAATGTGTAGGTACATTCTTTCGGAACTGAGTAATCTCCTATACCTACGGTACGTAGTAAGTAGGTACATAATAATCTTGTACAAAACATAATATCACGCCTTAATCACTGAAAGGTTAGACAAAGGTGTGCAGTTCACTAACGTTTCACCAATTACGTCCCAAGTAGATATTAGGAAGCGAGCCTATTGCCACCTACCAGGCACAGTTCCAGGCTCTGCTGCTACTAAGAAATTACTAGTGGAAAAACATAATAACACTTTGCCCGACCCGGGATTGAACCCTGTACCTCACGTGCAGAAGTCACGCTTGTGAACACTAGACCAACAACATCAAATAGTAAGTAGGTACATAATCTACTTGTAATGAACATGTCAATAACTTATACCTACACGCTCGCGTATAAACACTATCACAATAAAATAATACCTAACATCGCACGCGGCTCAGCCCGCGCTATTTTAAGTACCTACCTAATCACACAAAATTATGCTAACTATTTTGCGGTGTAAAACTTTATAAATTGGATCAGTAGATTCAAATATTGCACTATGCAAAATGGAACTAGTTTATAATATTAGTGCCTATACCTATAGAATAGATAAGTTACCTACCTACTACTACTTTTATACCTTAACATACATAATTACGATAATTTTGAGAAGTATCTTACCTGAACAGGTTCTGGTATACCAAAATTTATCACTCTTGGTGTCGGAAATGTTATGTCAGAACAGTGCAGTGCTTTGTCAATTATATTCATCGCCCGTTTTCTTGCAGTCATGTTGTTAATCTGAAATATAAGTCACAATTAATCAATATCTTTGAAATTTTAGTTATGTAATCTATTTGTAAACAAGAAATAAATAAATCTATGTCCTTTTTCAGCATGAAATTTAACTTACCTTATAATAAGTAATACTAAATTTATCGCGCCGAAACGGCTCGCGTGCGCACGTGGTGCTTGCCCCGTGGTCACCTGGAGACTAAAATTTGTTCCGCTGCCGCTTGCGCTCGTAGTTTTCAGAAATCGATACCGACAACCGCCAATTTAAATTATTTTTGATTCGATAAGCGCCATAAGTGGCCATAACGCGTAGAGTATGAATTGGGATAAGGATAAGATTTTGGGCTAGCTTTTTATCTAACCGCCAAAATTGTATAAATATCGGGAGGGAAAAAAAGGATAAGCTAACTTTTATTACATATTTGTGTGCGGGTAAATATGTAGTAACCTCCATTTTTTCATTTATTTTTAACGAGGAAAAAAAGACTACAGACCAAACAGAGTCTGCAAAATGCGGCCAAAACGGAATAAACGACTAATTATGTTTTAAACACGAACAGGCATAACAAACTAAATACATATTTCTGAATTTTTACTTCCAGCCAAAATAGTTTAACGTACAATCATTAAAATATTACAAAAAGTCCAAAAGGTGTAACTTCTTTATTCTTAAATAATTCGTAGATCAAACACCAAAAAAATAATTTTACAAAAATTGAAGTCGTTTATAACGAAATAAATTGACAGAAGTCTATATTTTTCCTACCGCGTAACCGACAAAAAGTTTCACGTAGGCAAACGTTACCTAGACCAATCGACGCAGAAAAAAAAGGCGATTCTAAGTATGTATATAACTGAATTTCTCAAAAAATGTCGCTTATCCCTTTTCGGCCGTAAGGCATCGATATTATCAATAACTATGGGCTCAGGTCTATTGGAGGCAGTATCCAGTGGTGCACCTACAAAAGATTACAAATACATTAGATTAGAAAACATTGTTAACACAAAAAGAATCATAACCTTATCAAAAAAAATCTATGTTAATAAAATAATAATTTAGTTTATCAGAAGAGTTACTATAGTCATTTTACACTGTAAATGAAAAAAATGTCATACAGGGAATATTGAGAAGTTCACTCAGAGTATTTGCTGTCACCAACTGTTTTTTTTTTTTTTGTAAATAGCTTATTTAACTCTTTTACATGTCAATATTTTAATTTTTATTATTTTAAGCGAACGATGGGGCCGGTACCAACATACTTTACGATACATAGGACCTATATATGTATAAACTGACTATTTGTAGAAAAACTAGAACTGTTAATTGTTGACACATATATTTAAATATTGAGGAGATATGCATATTTATATGACAAAAGCTATTCTCAGTAAACATCATCTCCCTAGCCTTTTCCCAATAATGTTGGGGTCTTCCAATTCAACCGGATTTAGGAGAAGATCAGTGTTTTACATGAAATGACTGCCTACCAGAACCCAGCCCACTCCACAACCCAGTTACTGGACTTCACAATACCCCTTGCTTAGACTAGTCAGACTTTCTGGCTTCTGACTACTTGTAACGACTGTCAAAGTTACAACACAACCTCTTACACGACAGGCCACTAAAAGCTATTGTCAGTAAACAATAATTAAAAAAATATATAAGATTAGAAAAAAATATACTCAATACCTGGAAGATGCAGCGTTGGTACAGCTAATTTACTTAATCTATTCTTCGGATAATGATATATTTCTTCAAAATGGAGACGACAGATTCTTCTGTTTCTAAATACATATATAATCATCATCTTCTTCCACAAGACCAGCATTGACAACCCATGTATGAAACTTGTCACTATCAGTTGAAGGATTTGGGAAAGCATGTAGCACTGCACCTATAAATAAAATAGGAAATTAAATTATAAACCAAAAGCTAAATTGCAGACATTAAGATGGAAAAATATTTTAAAGGCATTAAATATTGTTTGTTATTGTTTGTATACAAGATATCTTGCAAAACAGCCAAGTGAGTGAGACATGCAAGAGCTCTATAGATATTAGTAGTCAAGCCACCAGCAGTTGATTTGGTTGCCGTCATCTAATTTTTTGGTTGAATAGGGGCACACCAGAAGAGGTACGGCTCTAAATATTTTGTTAGTGGAGCAACTTATTTGCCCTACCGCGGTGTCTTAGTGAGATAGGGCATTTTTTGGTCAGTGGGTAGTCTTAGTTTTTCCAACCCGTTACAACGTATTTACTATTTCATGTACAGACGCCAGCATGGCCGGGTACCCAAAACTGTCAGCTTTCCACAACTAACCTTGAACCGAATGCTTTTGAGATCAAGTTAAACATTTATTAACGAAATTGACAGATTGTAGTAAGTCGATGTGCTGGCGTCTGTAATTAACTATCACCGGCCGGAAACCGGCAAGCCAAATTTTAAGTATCGGATAATGTATTTAAGTTAATGGTACTAACCTGCAACGAGTGACGAAGCGCAGGTAGGAACACAACACGTCTTTTGAGGCATTTTATAGTGTCAATATCACAAAAACAACAAAAACAGAGTCACTATCTCAACACTCACAAGTCACCAGCGAAATCTTTAATCTGCGAAGGCTAAGACGGAGGAGGTTAACACACTCGACTCGACGTACTCAGTAATCAGAAAATATAAAGATTGCTTAGACATTCGATGAAACTGAATAGAAAACAAGAAAATTGCGCATACGCATCCACTTGGTCTCAAACTTCAGTCTCGAACTTAACGGCTGCCATGACAGCAAACAGTGCATTTTTACGGATGCGTTCGTTTCATATTAAATTATTAAATTGTTACTTGTCTTGTTTGTAGAAATCTTATGTATATTAATAATGTAAGAAAACGCATTAATTATTGTTATTTTCTGCAGTAATTTAAAACAACATGAATATAATAATATTAATTTGGAACGCATTATTCATTTGAAAAAGTACGGGGTCAGGGAGCTAGATGGCGCTGCGGACGTTAAAAATTGACATATCCTAAGAAGACAAACTAGCATGGTTCGCGCGCAGCCGCGCTATGAAATACACGTCGTCACGCTGCATTTGTCGATCTCGTTATCTCGCGAGATCTCGTACGAAATTTGACGAGATACAATCTCGTAAAATATGGCCGGGATCTCGGCGAGACGAGATTGCATTCCCTACATACACCTACAAGTATATAAAATTGGAGTGTCTGTTTGTAATATTGAAATAACCGTTTTTTACTACATGCATATGATATGGTACAGACACCATAATAACATTTATTACAATTTTTGTCTATCTGTTTGTCCTGGCTAATCTCTGAAACGGATGGACCGATTTTGACGGGCAATAAAGAATAACTTAGGCTACTTTTATTTTGTAAAAATAGGTACGAGAAGATATTGGTCCGGGACGCGGGTGAAAGCAGGAAATAGCTAGTACACAATATTTTGACAATTTATTTTAAGTTTTTAAAGCTTCTGTAATTCTCGAGGTATTATTTATCAGATCTATGGTTAAGTTGTGATTATGCATGAACAAACAGACAGATAAATTAAGACAACTTGTTCATTAGTAGATAATAATCTTTGCAATTGTAATACAATACTAGAGAATTGATTCCATACGAATCAATTCTCTAGTATTGTATAATTATTAAGCCCATATGTGAGTGCTATGTATTATTATTGACTTGACGAAGCCCTGGTGGTTGATAGTGTCATGCTCACTTAAATGTCTCGCTGATGGTGGCGGGTGTGTCGGGTCATTTAGCCCCCTTCAAAATGGTCGAGCTGAATGGGGCTGATCCATACGTCATGTTCGTGAACGGGCGCTGTCAGTTGGGACTGGTCATTTTTTAGCTACCACGGTTCATTTTTAACTTATTTAGATTTAAAATTAAATTTTTGCTTTTTATTTACTCTGGACGCTCTTACTGTGCACGTCTTTCTACATCGTTCTCACATATTTGTATAATCTCAACATGAATGATGTAAATACAATTTTGTAAAAATATTATAATTTAAAAGAGTGTCCATGGAGTTTCTTGCCCATTCTTCTCCATAGAGATCAACGCTTTGGAATGGGCAACTACAGTACTTTCACAAGTTATTATGCCTTGTGACCGGGACTGTAGATTAATTTTGTTTCTTGACATTCAAAAGTGCCTGTAATGGTCTAATTGAAATAAATGGTTTTGAATTTGAATAAACACTGCCATTACCTGCAGCTATAGGTTGCGATGTTGAAGGCAGCAGGTTGTGTAATGATGGTGATGGTTGTTCAGAAGTATCATGGCTCACAGATGGTTCTGAAAATATATTATTCCAATTAAATTAAAACAGATGGTAAAATTATTTTTCAAGCAATTATTGTAAATTTTCACTGGAATGTAATGGTGATTGTATTAAATTTAAAATCAAAATCATTGATATTATTATATTGCATAAAACATTTCAAATATTTACCTGAATTTTCCTGCTGTATTAAAGTAGGTTCTAAGTTATGTTGTGTGGAAGTTGAAGCTTGTCCCGATGTGATTTGACTCAAATTTAGTCCTGAAATGTATTACAATTACTCTATTAGCTAATGTGCCACACCATGATTTATATGGTATCTATACTAATATTATAAAAAGTAAAGATTTGATAGTTTGTTTGGATTGAATAGGCTCTTAAAATACTTGACTGGTTTCAAAAAATATTTCACTGTTGGGAAGCTACACTATTCCCGGTGAACTTAGGCTTAAATTTTATCCAGGAATGGGATACGATGATGTAAATAGTGAAGGAAACATTAATGCCAATGACCTAAGAAGTACTCTTGGTTATACATTATAAATCTTGTCTGTAAGTTAAAGGTGGTTTCAACTCCAACTCCGTCACAAAACACCACAATTAATGAAATAAATTCAACATGAGTCAAAATTAAAAGATGAAGTCAGATGAAGTGTTGGAACTGCCAATGTGTTCAACGGATTATTTCGATTTCTGTAAGTTTCACAGAAATGTATGTCACAAATAACCTGTTTCTTGTAATATTCAATATCTGACAATGTTTCAAGTCTTCCTCCAACAAGATTGACCCAAGTTTTCAATCTCTCAGGGATTTTTTTTGCACCTGGGAAACGATGCATTGCAAAGTCTGAAAAACATAAAAAATAATTAGTCTAACTTTATTTGTAAAATTTATTATATTATGAAAAGGGTATATTATACTTCTAATAAAGGTTCATGACATTTACAGTAATCACACAACAGTGACTATGCACAATAACAAACAAAGTGCAAATCTCAGGAACTAACTAAATCTTTCAATCAATGAATAGACTATCGAACACTGAAAGCTTTCAAATAAATTCCCCAGCTTTATAATATTAATAAATATTATAGGATTTTATCATGCTTATCTATATCTGTATTTGGAACTAGTTTGTCTGCGCGGAAGCCAAATATTTTAATCATAAAACGTGCCCGTGACTTCGTCCGCGTGGTTAATAGTTCCCGTTCCCGGAGGATTTCCGGGATAAAAACTATCCGATGTCCTTTCTCGGGTCCCAGACAATACCTGTACCAAATTTCATTTATATTGGTTCAGTGGTTTTGGCGTGAAGAAGTAACAGAGTTACTTTCGCATTTATAATATTAGTACGGATGATTATTAAAATATCATCCACTTATTATTCTTTTGCAATTTTTAATTTCTTTGTCATCACGGGATCCTTTTAACCAAATTTGTTGTATTTACTTAGAAAGAGTCTCATTATTTTATGAGTGTCATCAATACGCCTTATTTTATATTGGTAGTAGAAATAGTTCCCTCGGGACAAGCGTGAAGTGAATAAACAACTTTATATGAAATAGATAGATCCATTTCTAGGTTCTAGGTTAAGAACTAGGTTACTCATGTGCTATATGATATGGAGTACAATATAGGTACTTACCATAGTAGGGACAGCCCAAAATACACCTTTTAGGCATTTTAACTAAAGTTAACGCACAGAGTGTCTCTATCACAAAAAATAAACAAGATGAAAAAGATTTTCGACGCGAACAACGCAACAGGAAGGCGGAGGAGGAAAGCTCGACTCGACGCACTTACACTTGTCTTGGTATTCACACACGAAAATACACAAAATGGAACGAGAAATCTACAGTAAAATTATCAGTCGTTAAACCTCTGCACAAAAAAAACGATAAAAATGATGTTAGAAACTATCGTCCGATAACCCTTATACCCATAGTATCTAAATTATTTGAAAAATGTATGAAAAAGAGACTCTCCGACTACTGTAGCAAATACAATATAATAACAAAAGAACAGTACGGATTTCAGAAACACAAGTCAACAACACTTGCAATTGCTAATCTTTTGGGGCATATTCATAATTTCCTAAATAAAAAATATTTAACGACAGGACTATTCTTCGACCTGTCACAAGCCTTCGACTTTGTGGCACATGACATCTTGTTGAAAAAATTAGAAAAAAATGGAATAAGAGGTTTAGCACTGCAGTGGATCGCGTCTTATTTAAGCAACCGAAAGCAATACGTTGTTATTGATAAAGATAATGACAATTTATTAACCTCGTATTCATCTGACTGTAGGGTTAATAATTGCGGCGTCCCCCAAGGGAGTGTATTAGGACCCTTATTGTTTCTAATATACATAAACGACTTACCGCTAGTGACTAATCATAAATGTGTATTATTTGCAGATGACATTTCTATTATTGTGACTTCTGACAAAAAGTGTAAAACGAAATCTGATCATGAGATGGACATTAATAATACTATTGACGACATTATAAAATGGTTACAGGCAAATAAATTGAAAATTAATTTAGATAAATCTAATTATATACAGTTTAATAAATCAAAACATACTAATTACAATTTCAAACTTCATATTGACAGGTTAAAAGAAGTTCCACAAACTAAATTCTTAGGAGTACTCATAGATCAAGATCTGAACTGGAAAGTACATCTGGATAGTTTGTGCAGTAGGATTAATAAGTTTGTTTATGCTCTCAGACAAATAAAGAACATAACCAACAAAAAAACAGCAATTACAGCATATCACGCCTATGTAGAATCCGTCTTAAGATACGGGCTTATCCTTTGGGGAAACAGCACAGATAGACACAGAGCATTTATTGCGCAAAAGAAATGCATCAGAGCCATTTGTGGTATCCGTCCTGATGAGTCATGTAAGCCGTTCTTTAAAAAGCTAGGTATATTACCACTTCCGTCACTTTACATTTTGGAAAGGAGATGGACAAAATGTACCCCAAAGTGAACAAAAAAGAATGTTTTACCAAAAATTATAATAAAATAAGTTAAGAATTTTGGAAAATGATTAACATCCTATACCAGACGCTGGAAAAAACTCAAAATAAAAAGATATTTTCATTTTGTATTGACTCGAAAGGACCCTCAACGTTGCCATATAATATAACAAAGAACAGAACAGGGAAAATCGCTAACTAAACACATACCGGACTTTAAATGTTAAATACTCATAAGTTATGTTATCGTAAAATATAGTACATAATTATTATTATTTTATGTTTTCTGATCCGTATAACAAATAATTGTTATAACAAATAATTGTTTTAATAAATAATTCAAAATAATATAAGTGCAGTTATGGATCAGGTTACGTCGCTTTTGTGCTGGCAGCACTCAACCATCACTACCGTCAGATGTGACAACTGTGACAAAAATCAAGAATATTGTCAACAAAATGTCACATCACATTCGTTTGAAATCTTGCGCCGTTTGTAATTAAAACATAATAAGGTTTACGTTTTTATTTTACCATGTCGTAGCCCCATGCGAGTGCTCCACTAATTATATTGTATAGTGTGTACTTAATACTAAAGGAAAATGGACCTGTTACAAGTGTGTGTTAACTGTGGTATCACTATCAGAGAACGTATGGCTCTACGACTACCTACGGAGGCATGGAATATCATCATTACCTCCTGATATGACTGCTCTTTTATCGAAATGGTTACCTTTTGAGGTAAGCTCTACTTTCCTTAAGACCTTTATACCTAAAACATTCATGGAAAATATTATTTAGGTAGGTACCTACTAACCATCATGATCTGATCCTAAAATCTCAGACTAATAGGTACTCATTTTGCCTTTACAGTTATCAACTGAAAGCTGTGTCTGTGGTACCTGTTATGACAACTTATCAAGATGAAACAACTTGGTCATAATCAATCTCCATCTCCTATTAAGAGACAAGACATTCCAGGCGTGAACATTATACTTACATTTTATATGATGAGCATACCTCAGATTCAAGATCAACCTAGAAATGCTATCTTAGGTTATTGGTGTAATTGTATAGCTGGAAATCGAACTGTTGGATGTTGTGCCCATACTCGTATTATGACAATTCTTTGGTACCTTCTTGGGCAAGATACCAAGAAGATATTGTTTCACCAGCCGCGTTTTTGATGGGGTATTTTCAAGATTAAATGATGTACAGACGCCTGCACATCAGGCTACCACACTTTGACCTTGAACGCGTTATGAGCAGCAACAACGAGAATCGTGCGAAAGAGATATAAAGCTTTTTGACAGTTCTTACTTGCAATGTTTCGTGCTGCAGTGCATACGTGAGGATGTGTGCGTTTGCGCGTCGTTGTGTAGAATAACATACATTGCGATAAGGAATAGCGTAGCAAGTTGAACAATCAATAGAATCGAAGTAATGGTATGGTTATAAAAACAGGCGGCCGCGCAATGCTTAAAATATCCATGAAAGCTTAAACAATTTGTTTTATTTATATGATCTTTTACAAAATCCTTTAAGGGGAATGCCAATATTAGGCCCAGCAATGCCCAAAAAAAATATGGAAATTTTACGTTATTAACTCTTCTATTCAGGAAGCGATACTCGTTAGTAACATTTCTTAATAAAAAATAAATATTGAAACGATGCAACAAAATAAACAGCCATTTGCTAGGTTGCCAATTTAATATCCGGGAAAAAATAAAGATTTGTTGCTAAACATTGATTTGACATTTACACATATTTTACTTTATTTGTTCGTCCTTTTGTTTTTAGAAGTCCCAATGCATTTTATGTTAATACGTTTAGATTTGTAATCAACTTAAAAAATATATTATGATGATTTTAAAATGATCTACATAATGCATCGATCGATACTTTTTTGTGCAATGGCAACACTGAAACTTATCAGTTGACAATAGTAAATAGTAGAAATGTCATTTCATTACTTTGTTTACATCATTGGCATCATAGTGATTTGCTGCGTTTATTTTTCTATTAAAATCGACGTTTCTGACCATTAATACTGACTGGTGATTATCCTATACCTGACGACCACGGCTTGAATATGGATTCCGCTCTTGCTGATAATGACAACTCCCACGATAACTTGGATCTGATGTCAGTACCTATCGAAGACCCCGGCATACAATGTGGTTCGAGTTCTTCACTGCGAACTGTTGCAAGTGGATATGTACGCTGTGTAAATAAATAGTAATTTCAACATATCAAGATTGCGAAGACACCCTTTGGAAATCGTCGAAGTTCGATCTCTCGTAAAAAGAGTTGGACATCAACAGGTAACTATAATAAGTTTTACAACTGTAATAATATGCAAATATGACTCAAAATAAAATACCTATTCATACATGCATGTTTTTTCTCTTCCAGTCAGTTACAAGACAGTGATAGTTTGGTGTGCTATTCATGTTGGACCAGAGCATGGAATAAAATCAGGCAGCCAACAAGCCAACACTCAACAGACCCTATTGTTGTCCACATTCATATCTCTATTAGCTGTGGCACCTCTCTTTTAAGGCAAAGTTCACATTCGCTGAACATTGATACATGACAACGGTTGACCAAATAAGGAATGTGATTGCATATCAAATTGCACCACAACAGGTTAAGATAACAAACTATACTATTTTTAGAATCCTATTAAATGCAGTAAGATTGCTCTGAAATGTTAAAAGGCTAACATTATATTTTTTTTTTTGCAGCCTGTCTGTGTCATACTAATATTTTTCCTCCTGCTCAATTTTTTGAGAATGTTTTAGTTTTTGATGAATTAAATGTTTTCTATTAATATATTGTTTTAGTTTCAACTATCTGTAGTATTTAAATAGTTTTAATATGTTATGTAGGAAGAGTTTTCAATACTTGTGTAGGGCACATAAAAACCCATAATGTTTGGAAACTACAACATTTTTTAATTATTTTCTTATATCAATATAATTATTATTTGAGGGGCATACTAATATTAACATTCAATGTTACTTGTGGGCAGTCAGGGCCTAAGTCACTATGGCGGCTTGGCATCCCCCTTTTACATAAATTGTTTATGTTTACGAATGTATACCTACTAATATTATAAATGCGAATGTTTGTGAGAATGTATGGATGTATGTTTGTTACTCTTTCACGTCAAAACCGCTGAAGGAATCGTAATGAAATTTGGCATAAAGGTAGATTATGGTCTGGAATAACACATAGGATACTTTTTTACGATATCACGCGGGCGAAGCCTCAGGCGCCAGCTAGTTACCTATGTATATTACATGTCAACAGCTAGGTAGGTACGGTATACGCCGTTTCACAATTACCTAATAAGCGAAATTTCACGGTCTAGATGAATATATTGTTATAAAGTATTCATGTATACCTACATCCAATGTGGGAAATAGATGTTTTTTTTTCAATTACAAGCAGGTTTTCCTTCTAAGCTTTTCTTACCTACTTACTGGCAAGTTCCCTGATCTCCTATTCTAAGTATTTTTACGAAATTTAATACTGAAAACCAATTTTAGCCAATGAGTATACCTACAAAAATTCTCGTCAGTCTGCCGAGTTTACTTTATTTAGCGGTATTTATATAGCGGTAGCTACCCCCCTGCTCAATGTGACTTTACTACACAACCGATCATCATGAATCTAAAAACCTATCAGAAAGGATATATGAATATGATAGATAGGTTACTATGGGAACGCTAGTGAAACGAATAAAATCCTACTACCTACTATTTAATATTATAAATGCGAATGTTTGTGAGGATGGATGTAGGTATGTATGGATGTTTGTTACCTACTCTTTCACGTCAAAACGGATCTTGATAAAATTTGGCACAGAAGTAGATTTTAGTCTGAAATAACACATGACATAAGATAGTTTTTTCACGATATCACCCGGGCGAAGCCGCGGGCGCCAGCTATCCTACTTTCTACTAATATTTATAATTACAAAATGTGAATGTTGTGAGGCTGAATGGATTGATTTATGGATGTTTGTTACTCTTTCACGTCAAAATGGCTGGACGGATCTTGATGAAATTTGGCACAGAGGTATTATAATCTAGAATAACACATAGAATATTGTTTATAAGTATATTTTTTTTTAAATAACGCGGGCGTAGCCGCGGGCGCCAGCTAGTATCAAAACAAAATGCAGAATAATACTCTAAATCTTTTATTTTATTATAATTGAAAACTTATAAGTAAATACCTACCTACCAAACTATACGATGGATATAAATCAAGTAGCCGCGGGCGCCAGCTAGTATCAAAACAAAATGCAGAATAATACTCTAAATCTTTTATTTTATTATAATTGAAAACTTATAAGTAAATACCTACCTACCAAACTATACGATGGATATAAATCAAGTAGATAATATTTATATTTTACAAGTTATAATGTTTAGAAAAAAGAAAATATGTTCATTTGCAATAAACATGACGCGACAAGGAACACAAACACAAAAAAATGATATTTGTTACATTTTCATTATAGAAAAGGTTACCAAGCAAAATAAAATGCTGCCGCCAAACAAAAGCAAGCTTTTACCAGTTTTACCTAGATTAGTATAATTTGACTGGGATGTATATGTATAAGGCCCTGCACCCACAGGCAGCAAGGCACGACAAGGGATTATTGTAATACTTACTGATTATTTTGAATCTAATTTAACATTGTAAACACCCACATTTCATTAATACGTCACAGCAAAGCTGCGATTGTGGTTGCTGCCAAAGCAGGCTATTTCGGTAGGTTCTGGCATGCCGCGGCATCCCGAAATGTGAATGCTAACCATTATAAACTATTGTTTCGTATCTCAAATCATTTGCGCTTACTAAAATCACTTAAGTTATCATCAACAAGTAAGTAGTAAAGTAAAAAATCTCAAAAATATAAAAATGGTGCGCAAAGTATATGATTTCAATTTACAGTATAAATTATTATGTTATGTTTATTACATTATTAGAAGAATTATCCATACTAATCTTATAAATGCGAAAGTAACTTGTCTGTCTGTTACGCCTTCACGGCCAAACCGCTAGGCAATCGTGATGAAAAATATGGAGATAGTTACATACTCCATACCTTCCGCAGGCTTGGGCCTGCGGAAGGTATGGAGGAAGCTAGTTTATTATGACACAACATGAACGAACGATATGTCTGGCGTCTTTCCCAAATCGAGCAATGGAAGAAGAAGCGTTTGAGATCTGTAGGTATATCAAATAATATATACCTATAGTATGATAAATTAAAATACAACTTATGGATTGTAAAATTGTGCTACTATTTAATGTGTATATTTGTGGAAATGGATGAACGTATGTTTGTTACTTTTCACGCATTAACGGTTATACAGATTTCAATGAAACTTAGCACTTAAATAGATCATGACCTAGATTAATATCTAGTATAGACTCCTACGGAAACACGGGTGAATGCAGAATCAAGTGCATTATTTACTTGTGCCGTAGAAACGGAGTTTGTCACCTAAAACTTAGTTTAGGCTGTGGCGGATTGTGTCACAACACTAGTTTTATAATTGTGGCGGATTGTGTCACAACACTAGTTTTATATTATATTATCTGTGCGGCGGATGTAGCGCCATTACTTACATTACACTTGCTCAACACACGCGTTCTGGACCTGATGTGTCGGTCTATGCAAAAAGCTATTGTAACTTATAATTATGAATATACTTTAGTCCTCTGGTGTCTTTGACTTTCAATCAAGATAGTGGGTCTTAAGATACGACCCATACCCCAAAAGGCTACAACTCTACACGCCGTGCACTCAGTGTCCGCTAGTGTCCGAACACTCATAACAAGACATTGACTGTACTGCCTGTAGTGTTGTAGACTAAACTACGTTTGCTCGAGTCTTATGAGCGATAAAGAATAAGCCAAGACCTAAAAGAGCCCAAACATGACCTCAGAAATACGCAACAGAATCGGCCTTTCAGTTTTATGAAGTATAGGTACTACATGGGAGCGTAACGTCTTGCCAAAACAATATATTGTTATTAAATGATAAATAATAACTTACTTACATTAGTTAAATTCTAATATCTATAGATACTGCAGAATAGTAATAATATAACAATACAAATATAAGCAAATTAAGGTATTTATTTATTAATATTATTTTAGAAAGATTGATAAAGTGAAACAAAATAAAAAATAATGTATATTATTAACAAAACAATACACATATTTAATATTTGGTTGGACCACCTTGCGCGTCTATGACAGCGGCCAGCCTGTCCTTCATTCCAACCACTATGTTCCAGCCGGTATCATTACCTCTGAATTGCTCCCATGTAGTATGGGCGTATTTCTGAACAATCCTAATCGAGAACCATGAGACCCCATAGATTCTCGATTGGGTTTAAGTCGGGGCTCTTTGCAGGCCATGGCAGGAAGATCGCGTCCTCCTGTGCCGCAAACCACTCCTGCACTATTGTGCAGGTGTGTATGCGGCAGTTGTCTTGGCACAAGTAAATAATACCCTCTGGGTAGTGCAGGCGCGCACGGTGGGGATCATCACGTCGCGTAATATTTCGACGTACTGTTCCCCATTCATGCGCCCGCTAACCTCCACCCGTTCACCCGGTCCCATAGAACTCATCCATCCCCAAAAATTGAGTGATATTCTTCCACTTGCCCGATTTGGCAAAGTATTCACCTCTACATAACGCTTATTCCTATTGCGCCATAATATTTTTCTTCTATCCATATCCGACCGGAAGCTTTTCTCGTCAACAAAAATAAAATAAATAAAAAATAACGACATTCTTTTCCCAGTCAAAATTATAATACTCTAGGCAAAAACTTACTCTTGCCTCCTAATGAGCCTGGGCCATTGCTATCTTCTTGGCAGGGCAGCAGCATTTCTTTCCGGCTTCCTGTAGACGCCTCCTGACTGTGTCCATTGATATCTAAAACAAAGGAAATAATGTCAATTACACAAAATTCTTTACTATGACAAATAGTATAGACTTACTAACTGCGTTCGCGATTTATTTGCCTACAGTGTAAACAAATATGAGTTTATGGAAAAATAACTTTAATTCCTACACAATAAAAATCAGTTTACCCTACCGCTTTAAACATTTTTATAACTGCTAGTTGAGTAGTGCCAGTCATTCTAAAATCGACCTAATTTTATTAGAAATAAAGTTGGTGTTTGTTTAACTTGAAATAACATAAATTTGAAATATTCGTTCGAATTCACTTTTAATGAGTATGGGTCGATTAATATAAATATATATTTGAAGAAAAAAGTTGCTCCGCACTAGGTATTTCTCCTGTATCGTGAATGCATTTACAAACATTTAGACTCACATATACAAACAGCCAGACCCGAAACAACTACTTATCTGCAGGTCATACAAATATTTGTTCCGTGCGGGAATCGAACCCGCGACACGCAGCGCAGCAGTCGATCGCTCAGCCACTGCGCCAACCGTGCCATCAAGTCTTCAAAATATACACAAATAAACAATTTGTCGAATTGAGAACTTCGTTGACTTTGTTGGGGTGGTATTTAAATAACTAAAGATTTATCTAATAGTAATAATAACAACCGCCTAGTCTGGCTGCGCGGCGCGAGTATAACCAGTTTGCGTAAGCGCCGCCGAGTAAGCCAATTCGAGTCTGTAGGTATCATGTCTAATGTGTATTAAGGTAAGAGGTTAGCTTTTAATCAGTTTTTTATTCACTTTTCAGAAAACCATATTTTATGTAATGATGAACAATTTAGGGTGATAAACACCGTGTTTGTAATAATAAGTTATACATGGACTCACGCTGTACGAAATTGAAGTTACTCGTGTGCTGAAAAACGGATCGGCAGAGTGTGCAGCGACTATAGCCTCATCCTCTGCCACCGTAGTCGCTCTGGCGAAGAGTTGGCGGCGGTGGGCTTTCAGAGATCCACTTCCCACCGCCGAAGCCAGAAGTAGACAGTTTTTTTCTGGAATAAAGAAATAACTACAGTTTATTTGCCCATTATTATTCAATTACTATAGGCAAAGGGGCCATCCATAAAGTACGTAACACGAATTTCATGATTTTTAGACCCCTCCCCCCTCCTTGTCACAGATGGTCACATTTGTGAGACCCCCCTCCCTAGTGTGACGTCCAAATTTGCAATTTTACATCTACAAATACCTAATTTATAGAGAAAACTAAAAAATAATTTCAAATTTCGCGATTGAATTTATTAATATTGAAATGTGACGTCACAAAACTAGGACCCCCCCACCCCTTGTCACATTTCGTCGACCCCCTCCCCCCCTTTACATGTGACGACTTTATGGATGGCCCCAAAGATGAATCATACTAATACTATAAAGGCGAAAGTTTATAAGTGAGTGTGTTTGTTACTTCTTCACACAAATCTAATGAACGGATTTGTTTTTATCCCAACAGGATCGAAACTAATGCAGGTGAAATCGCGGGGCGCAGCTAATACTTTATGTAGGTGTTAAAAAAATAATAAGAAAAGTAACAAGTTGTTTAGAATTACAAATACAAAATATATTTTAAAAATAACAACCCGTTTTAAAGATCTGCAATATTTTCACTTCATAAAAAAATTATAAATATGTGCTCCGTAAACTGCGCGTGCGTCTTTGGCGGGCGGCCTAGGACTCCGCGACGCGACTCGCGTACAGGGGTACGCGAGTCGCGGTAGCGGACGCGACGTGACGACGCAAATTCGTAAACTGCTGATTGTAATTTTCCCAACACCATTTACACTTTGGACTAGCAAATTATCGATCTATTTACAAATAGACTATTTTATTATCCATATTAATAATTTGAGTGTTTAAATTATGCAAAGACGTTCAAACTGAAGTTAATATTAAACCAGATGACATCGCCATTTAAACCGAATCGCCAATCTGTCTCTACATCGCCATTTAAGATAACAAGATGCACTTCCCAAATCAAACCAACCACATAAAACATTTACAAAAGTTCAAGAAAAATGTTTGTATCTGAACACCATTCTGATAGTGATATTTCATACACACCCTCCATTACACATGGAGAATCATCACCAACCATATTCTGTTCAAACAAAATCATCTTCAGATTGCAGTGAGTTGATACAAGATGATAAACAGAAAGAGTCAACTCAAATGCTGCAATGCACATTACTTCGAATTTACAGAAATCCCCGTGCTTATATAGGTAAATAAATATAAATAAATATCTTGGGGCAACTCACACACGGTCATCTGATCCCAAGCTAAGCAGAGCTTGTGTTATGGTAACCAGACAACTGATATACATACTTATATAATTTATAAATACATACATATTATAGATAAATCACACCCAGACACAGAACAAACAATCATGCTCATCACACAAAGTTTGTCCTGGGTGGGAATCGAACCCACGACCTCCGGCTTAGCAGTCAGGGCCACTAACCACTAGACCAACAGGCCCGTCAAAGGTTTAGGTGTACCTAAAGACTTATTATTTAATAGATTTAATTGAAAAAAATACAAACATTCCTCCAGTTCATTTACTCATATGTTTGAAAAAGATTAGGCTAAATAACTCATTCAAAGAGCTTGCTGATGATTTCTCCATTACACCAAGTTATGCTAGTAAGATATTTCTTAAAAATATTCCTTTGTTGGCTAGTGTACTTTCTTGGCAAAATTAGATAAATGTAACATAAAAAATAATTTACCAATGGCATTTAGGCATAAATATAATCAAGTTGCATCATCGACTGTTTAGAGATAGAAATACAAAAGCCTTCAAAAGCTTTAAATCAATGTCTCTCCTGGTCGGAATATAAAAAAAAAACACTATCAAATATCTTGAATCTTGCACACCAAATGGTCTGGTGAATTATATATCACCTGGGTATGAAGAAAGAGTAACAGACACATGTCTAGTGGAAACATATGATTTTATTAAATGTTTGGAACCAGGTATGTGTGTGATGGCTGATTGATAGAGGTTTTAAGCATGTAGTATCATATTTACTGAAACATGGGAGTAAAATTAATGCGACCTCCTAGTGTTGTAACAGGGGCTAAACTCTCAAAGACTGAGGTGAGGGAAAACAAATTGCTAGTTTAAGGATACATGTGAGAGTGATTCGTCGCTTAAGAGAATTTAGCATTTTGAAACCACATGCATGTGTGAATCAGTCTAGTTAAAGTTCTGGACGATATTATAACCATTGCCTGTGGTTTAATTAATTTACAGGATTCTTTAGTTAAATAAGTAACATATGATTATTAACCTCTTTTTGAATTATCATGATTTAATTAGGAAAAAATAAAAGTACAAATTAATCCCAGCATTAACAAATCAATTCGGGGCAAATTAGAACTGTTTGCCTTAGTAAATCCTAGTTCCATGGCTTAATTAGTTAATGAAGTAAGCAAAAGACCGATACAGATCTTATGATACCACTTTTAATCAATTTAAACAATGTAAAAACTCAAGAGATAGTCGAAACTCAATAAATTCGGTGACAGTGACAGTATTTACTGAGGGCTGACGTATCACACTTTGGATTGCTGTTTTAAAAAGCATGGCCGATGGCAGTATTTTTTGACAGAACTGGAGGAAGATTTTCTCTAAGCTGGGAACCTACAATCAGTGTGTCCAGTTTGCAGAGGAGAGAGGACTCAGTTATTGCCGGGAGACTATAACTATATATGAGCTGGAAAACCAAAGGGACCAAGGGAAGATAGGTGGCCCTAATAAGGTGGTACAGATAGATGAATCCAAATTTGGAAGAAGGAAATACAATTGTGGTCGACACATTGAGGGCCATTGGGTAATTGGTATGATTGAAGACGGCAGCGACGATTTGCGGCTGGAGGTGTGTCCTGACAATGATAGGCCTGCAGAAATGTTGGTGCCACTGATTAAAAAACATGTACAGGAGGGCTCCATCAACCACACAGATTATTGGAGAGCCTATTTGAGCCTTTCCCAGCATGGCTATGTTCATAAAAGGGTCAACCATAGTGACCCAACTAATAAGTTTGTGGCACCAGATGGGACACACACTCAACGTATAGAGAGCCAGTGAGCCAGAACAACACAAACAAGATGTCACACAATGGTTGTGCGAGTATGTATGGAGACGGAGAAACATGATTGAACACTTGGATCCATATGAGGAATTAATAAATGCTATTAAACATGTGTATAAATATGATCAATATATGATTAATAATATTCCTTGTGTTTTATTCTAACTATCCTAAAAACACCCTAACCCAATCTCAACATTTTCACCCCAAATATCTCCGTAACCATGGGGTTTCGCGGGATGAGGATGGTACTGGGGTAGGCCTCTAGCACCTTCGCCCTCCCCGCCCCATAAATATATTGAAATTAGAGTACAAATTGAAAGAAATTTGAAAGTAACATAACCTCAAAACTTTAACCATGGATATCTCCATAACCATGGGGTTCCGCGGGATGAGGATAGTACAGGGGGTAGGCCCCTAGCACCCTCGCCCTCCCCGCCCCATAAATCTATTGAAATTAGAGTACAAATTTATAGATATTAGTTTTTGAAAGTAACATAACCTCAAAAACTTTAACCATGGATATCTCCATAACCATGGGGCTCCGCGGGTTGGGGGTGGGACAGGGGGGTAGCCCCCTCCCCCCCCGCGACCCTTAAATCAACGGCCCGCAAAGGAAATTTTAACCAGTAAATCCAATAGACACTGATTTGATTTTTATGAAGATACAATACTTTGAAATCCAATCAGTGTCTACTGGATATGTTACATGTCTAAGGCCTGATTTTTCAATACACAGATAATTTTTAAATAATGAAACAGTTCAATTTAAAACCGTCAAATTATCTTATATACGTTTGAAAAACCAACGATAAATGGAAACAAAACAATTATTATAGTTCATCGAATTCTGTTTACATAAATATAACTCTGAATTTAAGCTTTTACGGCATTCAATGATGCTTGAAACAGCGTGCAGCGTAAACTAATTTCGAAAATTCTATAGAAAACACCACACGTTTTTTTTCCATTAGTGTATTTTAATTTAAAAATTATAATAACAAAAATATAACTCACGGTTATGCCCGTCTGTCTCATAGATGATACACTATAACTAGGTCTGTCTTCAAATAACAATCACCCGCACAGTGGAAGCGCTATGATGCGCTGTCTTTCTAAATGACTTAACGGAGGCGCCATTTATATTAATTATAAGATTGTAACACAGTAAATAAACACACCACACACTTGTCACTTCGGTTCCAAATGACGTAATGGCCGACCAAACGGAAGCGAACGATGTGATCGAGAGACTTTCGTTTAATTTCGTGAAAGATCGGGTCAACTCGGGCGCAGTTTTGCAAACGCGCATAGACAAGTGGGTGTGGCTTTTTTTTTTTTAGATCATAATTGGCTTCCAATAATAAGTATGTGCAACGATTGGTCAATTTTAGAAACGCTAAAAACTCCACCAATCATGCCAAGCGTACTTTCTTTCTAACACTCTATGGCACGTCATAGTTATAGATATGTATATAGTTTAGCTTGATGTGCGGGCGTCTGTACATGTACTTTGTTTTATTTCCAGTCTAATCCAATATGTGATTTGTAAAAAAATATTACAAACGAACATATTTTCTCAGTTTGCAAAATAATGCTCTCCCAGTGTTTTTTCAACCAATTTAATGTGTGCAACACAACATCTGCGACATATATTTAAACATACATACATTTAATAAACATATAAAGACTTAAGCAGTAGTCACAAAAACAACTTTTTTAGACCTTCATTATTTTTGTTCACGACTGCTGAGCAATATGCCCCTTCTGTATTCTTGTTATGGGAGATCTTTACTATGAAATGACATCAATTTTATATGTGTACATTCTGGGGCACAGCTTCATACATTTTTTGGCCATATCCTTTGTAGTTATGTTTATAATAATAAGGGATTGTTCAAAAAAGCCTATCAATTGAACTCTCGAAACAGAGATCCATGCAGACTTGCATTTCAGGATACTCCTAAATCAGCCAAGTATGCGAAAAGTTTCCTAGTCATGTGTGTACGCATTTATAACAAAATTCCCAAAGAAATAAAATTGTTATTTAATATAAACTCATTTAAAAACAGATTACAGAATTGGTTGAAAGAACACATATTCTATGACATTAAAGATTTTCTCAACAATAAACTATGAATTTCTGGACTTTTGTTATTGCGGATAATGCTGAGAGAAAACTACTGTTATTGTATTATTATTATTGTATTGACTTTGCATCTGTGACATTGAACTTTAAAATTGACTAATAATTATTATTTTGCATGCAATTGATACATATCCTGTATAGCTAAACATGTGGACTTTAGATTAATATCTGACTGTAACAACTTTATACCATGTTTAAGGCAAATAAAGACTTATCTTATCTACAAACATGTAGCAAGCAAGTACAAGCAAGTAGTAGCCGTCATTTTGTGACCCAAAAAAAAAAGCTCGAATTTGTTGACACATGGGAGTGTTACCAAACTAAATATTTAGTTATAGATAAAAATATTTTAAAAAGATTTATTTAATTACCTTTTTTGGATGGAAAAAAAATCTCAAAATTGATATATGATGATATAAAATTTGGAAAATAACAAAAATACTGTTATTTTATAACTCGTTAATGTAGTGTCATCTACAGTTATTTAAGAAACTAATTGGTCCGTGGCGTTTCGATTCAACGTATAGATGGCGCCTCTATCTTCGACAAATGTTATTACAAGGCAACTGTCCCCCCCCTGGTGCCCGGTCCAAAAAGAAGTGAAGTCCTGTCAAGCTATCCGCTCTACATCCACGTCCATTGAAAAGTTACATTTGGGGTTGCGTTTTTTAGAGGACGCAATTTTATTTTTTTGAGGTGTTGGGGGGTCAGTGTAAAGCTAAAACCAAGTTTGTGGGGTCGCCACCCTTGTCCCACGGCCACCATCTTGAAAATAAGGGTTGAAATGGTGTTTACGATATATCTCTTAAACTATTTATTTGATAAAAAAAAATTGTTAACATTTTTTGTTGCAAATTAAATTTTCTACAACTTTGGTCCAGTAACTTTTTGTCGTAGAACAATAAATAAAAAAGTTATAAGGGAAAATCTAGTTTAAGAGATATATCGTAAAAACCATTTCAACCCCTATTTTCAAGATGGCGGGCGATGACCAATTACCTTTTTGCAAAAAAAAAAAATAATATTTATATTTATTATCGAATCAATTTTTTTTTCCGCAAAAAGGTAATTAGTCGGTTTTATTTTAGTGTAAAGAGTTCTAAAAAAATTATACAAAAAAAATTAATTGTTTATAACAAATTGTTTATTTAATAAACAATGAAAATTAAATTAATAAAACAACTAATTTTTTTTTTGATTATTAAGGAGGATAATAAATAATGATATTTAAAAAAAAGCGTACCTAAATATTATTAACAAGTGGTAAAAAAAAATTATTAATTAACAAAACGGTTTTTTAGCAATAAAAAAAGTTTTTTAAGGATCGTTTTTTATCTTAAAATTCATAATTTTTTACGAGGAATCTATTTTCAAAAAAAAAAAATCAATTATCTTATAAATAATCTGTTTGTTTATAACAATTTTATAAACAAAAAGAATTAAAATTTATAAAAAAAAATATTTTTAGGTAGCTTTTATTGATAGAAAAACGAATGATCATCGACATTGGAAAAAAAAATAATTCTTGTAACATTTATTTAAATATTTAATTTGCCGCCTAGGTAATTTGTTAATAACAAATCGAAAATTAACAATTTTTTTATTTACTCAACGGAAATCCTTTCTTTAATCTTTGAAGAATAGCTCCACAAAAGGAAAAAAAAATTGAGATTTCTGGTTTAACAATTATGCGACTTGCAATGTTTATAGCCCAGTCGGAAGAAATTGTTAATTAATTTATGGATAACATTTTATAAAATCGCGATAAAAATATTTTTTCTACGGCATTTCATTCTTTAATTTGTCCTGTACATGTCTGAATTTTTTCAAATTTTAATATCAACATTTAATATGTTTAAATAATATTTTTCATTAAAGCGCTCGAAGGGGGCGTGGCTTGCGGAAACACGAGTACCCGTTTTCAAGCGTATTTTCAGCTCCCTGTAATTTTTTTAATATTGGTCCTACAATTTCGCAAGTTGGGAGTTTTTTTTAGGAAATTTTCTCCTCTTTTTGAATCATTTTTTCAAAATCAAAATATATCAAATAGTTTTTGAGATATACCAAAAAAACTAAACCCCCTTTTTTTTGTTTACTAATTTGTTAATAACTTTTGCAATTTTTTCGAGCGGGTCTTGAATTTTTTCAAAAACTTTCTAGATTCAATCCCGAATCGAATGAGCCCTCAACCATATTTTTCCGAGACTTTTAAAAAGTTTTGACTAAAAAAGCACTTGTTGACTAGACTATAATGAAACAATTGTTCATCAATTCTTTCAACACTTTCCATGCTTGAAAAATCCAGAAATGTATTAAAAGCATTTCCTAAAGAAATGCATGCAAAAAAATTCATGTTCTACTTGTTCAGCTGTAAATGTTCTTAAACTATTTTGAGAATTGAACAACATATCCGAATCATTACTAAATGTATGTTCTACACAAATACGAGCATTTATAGGCAAGTAATATTTGTGTTTGCTTAGAGTTGTTGCTCTTAGAGGGTCAGAAATCCGATGCAAATCTTGGTTCTGGCAACCAGAAAAAACACACTGTGCGCCAGTATTAAGGTCGAAACATACTATCAAAACGCAACGCGATGTGTTATGTCGACACCCGACGCTCGTCGTGCATATTAGCAACACGCCACGCGATGCTACTTTTAATAATATACGCCTTCTTTTAATGGGTATAATCAATTTTTATTATTCAGAGCTACATTTTTATACGACGACTCGACGGACGACAGAGAGCACAGACACACAGAGTATAAATCATAGATAAGGGCGGGCTGCCAACTTGTCACAGATTATAAAGTATTGCGATTTCTAACACCCCCCTTCAATGTTAAAATCATATTTGTAACATTGCAAACAATTACTCATACAAATTACACATATTACTTAAAACTAATACATGCTTCTATTGTTACATAACACTAACCAAAAAATTATAAGTATTTTTACTATGGTAGGCTTCATTTTAAGTTTATAATTTTAAATTATTACACAATATTCAATTTAGATGAAAAATAGTTATGCTTAATCTCACATAGTGGTTTTGTAAATATATCTGATACATTGTGTTCAGTTGGTACATATGTAATATTAATTTTATGGATCCTAACTGCATCTTTAATAAAGTGATATTTAATGTCAATGTGTTTAGTTCTTTTTCCATTTTCTCTATTAGTTATTATTTTTATGGCACTCTGATTGTCTATTAAAAGTAAAGGTTCAAAATTATGACTGTAAAAATTATTCAAGATACCTTTGAGATAGATGAGCTCTGTTGTAGCTGAAGTTGCTGCTATGTACTCTGCCTCTGCAGATGATAAAGAGACAGTACATTGCTTCTTTGATGACCAAGATATTAAATTTTTACCAAAATAAGTTGCAGATCCACTTACACTTCTGCGGTCAGTTTTATCACTTCCCCAGTCTGCATCTGTATATGTTATCAGCTGTATCGGTTTGTCAGTTCTAAAGTAAGTAAGTCCCTTATTAATAGTGTTTTTAAGGTACCTTAAGATCCTCTTTGCTGCTTTCCAATGCTGTGATGTAGGCTTGTCTAGGTATCTACTCAAGAAAGAAGTGGCGTAAGTGATATCAGGTCTACTTGTAACTGAAAGGTAAGTAAGGCTTCCTATTAATTCCCTGTAGGGTACATTTACTATTTCTTCCTCCTCTGTAGTAATAGGTTCTTTCTCCATAGGTGTTTTAGCTACTTTGCTATCTTCCATTCCAAATTTCTTCAATATTTTTCTTATCAGTTTTTCTTGTTTTATGCATACAGTATCTTTGCTTTTGTGTATTTCCATTCCTAAATATTCTTTTATGTCTCCTAAATCCTTTGCTTTGAATACTATCTGTAGTTTTTCTTTTATTTCTTCAAAATTACCCATCAATAGGAAATCGTCAACAAAAATTAGTGCCCAAGTTCCAGGCTTAAAGTATAGACAAACATCATGCTTTGATTGCTCAAAGTTATTTTCAATAAAAAAATTGTGTACTCTTTCATTCCAACACCGTGGGGCTCCTTTTAATCCGTAAAGTGCTTTTCTTAGTTTCAATACTTTTCCTTTTTCTTCTTTAACTCCTTCTGGGTATTTTATAAATATTTCTTTTTCCAAATTTCCATTGAGAAAAGCTGTAGGTATATCCATCTGTCTTATTGGTTTATTTTCTTGTAGTGATATACTTATTAGTAGTCTCACAGTAGACATTCTTGCAACTGGTGAATAAACATCATAGGTATTATTTTCTTGATAGCCTTTAGCTACTAATCTGGCTTTCTTTGTTCCATCAGACTTTTTCTTAAAAATCCATCTAGTGTCAATAGCTTTATGTCCATCTGGTAATATAGAGGTTTCCCATGTTTGTAGTTTTTTGTGAGCATCTAGTTCTTTTTCTATTGCTTCTGTCCATTCTGAATTTTTAACTGCGTCATTGTAGGTGATCGGTTCATTATCAATATAGGTATTTAAACAGTATGTTATGTTAGATTCAATGCTTTCATAGTAAGTTTCATTATCATTATCATAGTTAGTTTCATAGTCTTCTAAGTAGTTTGGTCTTTTAATTGTTCTTTGTGGTCTTGCCTGTGAATTACTTTCAGTATTACCTCTTTGTTGGTTTTTGTCAGATTTATCTTTTTGTTCTATTGTGTCACATCTAGTATTTGAGTCTTTTCCAATATCTTCATTTATATCACAACCTATAATGTCATTTTCATTTTTATCATCATAAGTATAACTGTGTTCCTTCTTTGTTTCTTCATTTATTGGTTTGTACTTGATATCTTCCTCATCAAATCTTACGTCTCTTGATATTTCAATTTTGTTTTCTTTTGGATTCCACAGTCGATAGCCATTGGGTGCATATCCTACCATTCTCATTTCATGAGCTCTCTTATCAAATTTGTTTCCTCTCGGTAGTTGAATAGCCCATGCTTTGCTTCCGAAAACACGCAGTCTACTCAAATCTAAAGAACCATACATCACTTCTGCTGGTATCTGGAAATTAATAGCTGATGAGGGACATCTATTTAATTGATATGCTGAAGCTACTATGGCCTCTCCCCATAAGTATTTTGGAAGATTTGTTTCTATCATCTGTGTTCTTGCTTTATTATACAAAGTCCTATTCATTCTCTCAGAAACTCCATTTTGTTGGGGTGAATAGGGGTGAGTATATTCAATGTTTATTCCTTTCTCCATACAAAAAGATTTTATTGTTTTATTTTTGAATTCACCACCATTGTCACATCTAATTCGTTTCACTTTAGTGTTTTGTTGATTCTCAATATTTTTTATATATCTAATTAAGTTGTGAGTGGCTTCATCTTTACTTTTGAGTAAATAAACTACTACAAAATGTGAATAGTCATCAACAATTACCTGATAGTATAGTTCTTCATTGATCCCTTTTATGTTTGCAGGTCCGGCTACATCAGTATGAAGAAGTTCACCAATACAGGATGACCTCCTCTCCGGATTGTGCGGAAATGGCTGACGAGTTGACTTACCAATCATACATGGTCCACATTGCTTCTTAGAGACAGGAAGCTGCATAAGTTTTAGACTGTACCTGTTAACATGTCCTAATCTATTGTGCCATAAAGAATCTGAACTAAGACCACACAAATTATGTTCTGAAGATAAAGATGTTTTTAAGATAAATAGTTTTCCTCTACAAGACCCTGTAATACAATCTTTTGAATTATTTTTGCGTATTTTGACTTCATGTTGATTAAACTGAACATTACAATTATTTTGCACTATCTTTTTAACTGAGATAAGATTGAATGATAAATTATCTATTATAAGAGCACTCAAAGTTAACTTATGTCCATTACACATCAATTTTATTGTTCCTTGCTTCTTGGCTGTCACATAATCTCCATTTGCAATATATATCTTTATTTCTTGTTGTAGTGTATCAATATCGCTCATGTATTTTTCATATTTAGCTTGAATAAGATGTTCTGTACATCCAGAATCTATAATCCACTCTATATTCTGATCATTTCCTCCGACTAAATTACAATGATTGTCAGTTCTTGATAGAAAAGAAAATTCCCGTTGATCCGTCTCTGTAGTTACAGCATGACTTTGGCTCTGATGGTACACTCTGCCTCGGCTACGTCCTCTATAACCTCTTCCTCTGTAATTTCTGTTCATTGTTCTTCCACTATTTGAATAACATTCGTAGCTTTTGTGTCCTTCTTTTTTACATTTATAGCATATTATTGTACTAGACTTGAATGCTATGTTGTCAGTTTGCTCATTTGGTTTTGTGTTCTTTAGTTCTTCATCCAGCAATCTCGCTTTAACAAAATCTAGTGACAACTTCTCATTCATTGTTTCCAGTGCGGTTACCACAGTGCTATAATTTTCAGTGAGTCCTAACAAAAGGTAAGTAATTTTTTCTTCCTCATCAAGTTTTTTATCTGCGTTTTCAAGTTCTCTAATGATAGACTCAAATTTCAAAAAATACTCCTCCAATTTCTCATTGCTTTGTAGTTTTAGGGTTAATAACTTTTTCCTTAGATGTATTCGACTTACCATGGATTTTCGCTCGAAAATAGAGCACAATGTGGCAAACATTTCTTTTGTTGTTGTTGCATCTTTTATCAAATCCAAGTGTTTGTCGGTGATGCATTGTACAATGAGTGATTTGGCACGCGAGTCACTTTTCTTGTCGACATTTTGGTCGTCCTCGTCCAACGTGCTCAACAATTGCTTTTCTTCTAATAGGCATCTTACTCTGAATTTCCAGTTATTGAAGTTTTCCGCAGACAATTGCGGCAAAGCGTTCGTGGTGCCCATAACCTTTTAATAATATACGCCTTCTTTTAATGGGTATAATCAATTTTTATTATTCAGAGCTACATTTTTATACGACGACTCGACGGACGACAGAGAGCACAGACACACAGAGTATAAATCATAGATAAGGGCGGGCTGCCAACTTGTCACAGATTATAAAGTATTGCGATTTCTAACAGCTACAACACGTATAGTGTAGTGTAGTCTCTCACGAAAGACTGAAGTGTATTGACGTGTGACGTGGCCATGGATTCGATTCTGCTTGAAGACGAGCTAGATGAAGATTTTGGAGAAGATTTATTGCAGATTTTGGGGATCTATTTTGTACAGAAACAGTTAATAAAAAAAAGACGTACTAGACGCAGACGTTACTGGGTTCATGAAATAAATCACGACAGAGCTATGTACGGTGAATATTTACAAAAAATTGGTTAAAGATAGTGATAGATATCATATATATTTTCGGATGAATGAAACTGAATTTGAAGTTTTACATGACTTTATTAAAGATGACATCTACAAGAAAGGAACAAGTTATCGTGAAGCTAGCTATACGCACAAAAGAAAGACTGGCAGTGGCTCTCAGGTAAGTACAAAACATCTTTATTATCTATGCCTATTCATTATTATTATAATTAATATAATATTCTCTCAGACTTGTTTCGTCACTTCCGTTTTCAACTTCTTTATAATGTGCTACATTGTCACTTACATCTTGATGATTCGTTGCAAAAAAATGGGTATTATAATTCAGTGTTCGAGCTGTTTCGGAAAGTACTACATTGTCACTCACATTTTGATTATTCGTTTCATAAAATTGGGTTATTGATGTTACAGTGTTTTTTGTATTTAGATGCGAAGTATTTGGATATTCTATTTTTTGGTTCCGAATCACACGTAGCGGCGTCATCAATAGTTGTTCGCGTTTTTTTAACATATTAATTTCGCCATCATGCATGAGTTTTTGACGTGACAACGTCTTATAATTCGATACAACCGGCTGCACGCACGAAAAAACATGACTCATGCGGCGTTACCTCGCTCTGAGGCGTTCCATGTAAGGCTTGAAGTGCAAGCGAGAGCGCGGAACGAGCGACAAAGAAGCACAATCGGCCTTTGCGTTCGGCAGCGTTCGACGTTCGCGTCTGCGTGGACAGCTGCTATACTATAGTACATTTACATGTTTTGATCGAGTATCAAGTGCAGTGAAAAGTGAATGTGGTGTCAATTGTTTATAGCAACGATAATTACAGCGATAAAGGTAATGATTCTTTCGATATTAATTATATATTCAGTGATATATTGTCGAATATTCGTGCTTTCATAATTAAAATGAATAGCATCGGTACGCTAGTGCAGCGATTGTAGGTTATGCTATAATTGACAAAATTAAAACAATAAGTTAACAGAACTATTTCACAATGAGTAAAAAATCGATGGCTTTACTATTCAATCGAAATAATTATCGGGCGTAGCTATGATTTAAAAAAATTAAAACATTAAATCTTCCACATATCACAACAACGTGTCTGAAATGACAGGTTGGACCAGCCATCCGTCAAAGGGAAAATTTTCTCCTATATCAAACACATTGAGGCGGGCTTTTTAAAAACTAGATTTACGAAAATTTTAATGTTTCCAAATTTTAATCTTAAATGTAAGATTTTTAAACAATAATTTAATCATTGTTTAATAGTATGCGACGTTGTCACGTTCAACTATCGTCAGTAAACCGACTTTACAGACAACCAATTTTTTGCATTTGAAACTGTAATATAATTATAATATGTAATATTACTAAAATTACTAAGAATTTAATTCCTCAACACTTAAACAATTGAAGTTATTCATCAAGAAGTGCCTGCATGATGCAAATTTCATAGAAAATAGGTCGACGAAACTGTTTGACGTGAAGGATAATTCATTATACAGTCTTGCCATACGTGTTAGGGGACTATTGAATGTGGTATTTAGAGTAGAAGTGGGTATAAAAAATATACGATGACGTCTCATAACTCGTTGGTTAAGCCTAAAGTTGAAAAAGTTTATTAGTGGGGCGTCTATGGATCCGCTAATAATTTTATGAAGTATCAACAGGTCACCAATGCCACGTCTTTCCTTTAAGCTTCTCATTTTGTAATGTTCTAACCTAGGGGATAGTATCCGGGGATAGTATTACGTACACCGTTTTTTATGCTCAAATATCTAACAAATCTTGCCTGAATGGATTCAATACTATCTGCATAAGTCGAATAAAATGGAGACCAAATAGTGGAGCAATACTCCAGGACAGTTCTTACTAAAGCATTATAGAGCAAAATAATACTGTTAATATCACGAAATGGTTTGGACATACGAATTATGAACCCAAGAGTTTTTTTGGCTTTTACTACTATATTGTCTATGTGTTGACGGAAAGAAAGGGATGTGTCAAACGTAACTCCCAAGTCACGGATAACTGACACTCTTTCAAGTGGAGCTCCATCTAAATGGTATTGAAAATTAATGTATTTGAGTTTATTTGTGAAGGTTATAAAATTACATTTCTTTACATTTAACGTCATTCTATTCTCTGAGCACCACTGCTGGAGCACATCCAAATCATTTTGAAGTTTTGTGCAGTCGTTAAGTTCAGCTATTCTGCAATATATTTTCAGGTCATCAGCGTAAGCCAAACAGTGACAATTTAAAGTGACAACACGCCGCAACATCCAATCGATTTGGATCGACGTGTTGCCGGGAGAGGGGGGGAACACGCCACCCGACGAATCAGCGCAGTGTGTTTCTAGTTAACACCCGACGCCACGCGTCATTCTTTCGAGAACATTTTTAAGGTTAAGATAAAAGAAAAGATATTTTTTATTAGTTTTTGTTTAAAAAAAGACTTGTTGTCGAAATAATGCTTGGGAAGAAATTGCAGAACAATTGCATACTACAGGTAAGTTTTCAATAAAATGTAATTTGTCCCATTTACTTACCTACTTTCTATCAGTACCTATACAGTTTCTATTATTTATCATAAAAATAGGTACCTACCTCATTAATTACATTTATTAGTAAGTACCTGCTTGTTTTTAGGGTTCCGGTCCTCTAAAGGAAAACAGGAACCCTTATAAGATCACTTTGTATGTCCGTCTGTCTTTCAAGACCCTTTTTCTCAGCAACGCGTCGAGGAGTTGAAATTAATACAAAGCTGCTATGTATTCAATTCAATTTTTTATAAAATACACTTTAACACAGATTTACAAAGTACTAGCTGTGCCCCGGCATGCGTTGCTATGCAATTTTCTACCTTTCTACCTACCCTGCCCTACCTACCCTACCTACCCTACCCTACCTACCCTACCCTACCTACCCTACCTACCCTACCCTACCTACCCTACCCTACCTACCCTACCCTACCTACCCTACCCTACCTACCCTACCCTACCTACCCTACCCTACCTACCCTACCCTACCTACCCTACCTTTTCTTTGCTATAAACCTCACGGAACCCGAGACCTTTCCAACGAATGCAAAACCGTGGAAATCGGTTCGTGCGTTCTGGAGTTATAGCGCCAGGAAGGAAAACCCGACTTATTTTTATATAGTAGATTTTGTCTTCCCCTCCTTACAATATCTACTTGCTACGGCACTGCACCATTCATGGGATGAATGGGAAGCGGTCACCACCTTCTGCGAAGCAGTAATGCTAGCAAAGGAGGTGGCCGGGCGTTTGAGGGAGAGAACATCTGCCCAACCCAGCCGCCGCGGGAGACGCCCAGGGCGCCGGGCGCCGCGAGACGACTTCCAGCCACCGTATATACGGGCCTGTGGACGGTGAGCAATAGGTAGCTCACCGTCCGTCCGTCTATTGACGACAGGCCGTGTCGACGGCGCGTTCGTGTTTCATGCGCTCCTCAAAGAGAGTCAGCAAAGCAGAGGGGCTTGCCAGGGCCTCCGCCTGCCGGGGTTGCGGGTTGTTCGAAAGAGATACCGCGGCCCTGGAACGTAAAGGGCAATAGAAGGAACATAGGTGGGTTTTAGTCAGTACAAGTCGGACATGCCCCCCCGCTCCGCCCAGAGCGGGGAAAGTCATTGGATGATTTCCCACCTGAAAAAAAAAAAAAAGGTGTCCAAGTCCTCCAAAGCTGTAGGTCCCAAAGGCGTCTCATTATTATCTTGTGTTTGACAGTTAGATGGCAAAGTATCAATATCTAAATAATTGTGTAAGCAACATGTTGCTAAAATAATTTTGTCCACCATATCAGGTTGTACTTCCATAGGTTTGGCGAAAACGCGCCATCTTGCTCTTAAAATGGCGAAAGAATTTTCAACGATACGTCTAGCACGGCTTAGCTGGTAGTTGTATATTTTATTGGGTTCATTATTGCGAACATCATTCTTACTATACGGCCGCATTAAATACGACTTCAAGGGAAAAGCTTCATCTGCCAATATTACGTGTGGTAATGGTTCCAAATCGGGAGATAAAGATTTATCAGCAGGCATTCTTAATTTGCCTTGTTCTAAAGACTCTCCAAGTGCAGATTTACTGAATATTCCACCGTCACTGTTTTTTCCACATGAGCCTACATCTACAACCAAGAACTTGTATTTAGGATCCACTAATGCCAGGAGTACTATTGAATTTTCTCCTTTATAATTCCAAAAATCTGAACCACCATTTATTAGACAAGTGATATTCACATGTTTGCCGTCCAATGCACCACAGCAATTAGGAAAATTCCAGTAATTTCTGAACCCTTCTTCAGATTTTTTCCACATCGCGGTGGTGGGTTCTGGCATGTATATTGGGCCCAATTTATCCAAATTGCTTCGCAGACATCTTTTAAGGCTCCTACACACAGTGCCGGCGGCAATGCCGCCGGGTTTATGCCGAGCGGGTATGCCGCCAGCAATACAAGCCGCGCAAAGCCGCCAAGCATCATTCCGGTTATGACAGTCAACATAAAACGCTAGCTAAAAACCGCACACCACTACCGCTCGAATGCCAGGAGAGCAAGCCGAGTTGCCCGCCGGCACACCCCGGTGGCCAAGCCGGCGGCTTTGAATGCTTGCCTTCAATTCAGCTCCTGACTTATTAATAGCCTTAGCTGTTCTCAGTGTTTCTGCAAGGTCTTGTTCAAAGAGTAAGCTGTCAATCTTGGCCAGCTGCACCTGGTCTTTTAATTCTTTCTTCAATACACCAAGGATGAAATTGCGTCTGGTAACTGAATCCTGGTGTTGGCGGTCACACAAGATGCGGCCAGTATCCACAAGTAATTTTATTAAATTAAGATCTTTTGTCTCTTGAAACAACATAATTGTAATTGCCTCACTAAGGCATGAAATAGCACTAGCCATTTGTTTTTGTTTTGCCTGTATAGCATTATCACGCTTCACTACGGTATCTGTAACAGCCGCCTTAATTTCACAATTAAGGGATGGTGCGTCAATAAGCTTACAATTTGTTGGAGGTAGGTGCGAGTTTAAGAGCTCCTTACGGAGCTCTTTTGACAACCCAGAAGTGGCTATAAATTCAAAGCGTATGGCTAAGTCCTTTTGGATGTCTTTGCCAAATGATGTAGGGGCTGATGGATCAGATCCCAAAATGTCAATCATACTTTCATCTAATTTTTGACTATCATCCTCTTTTTCGATTGTAGTAACATCTTCAGCCGATGTCTGGGGAGGAAAGTCTTGTGTTGCTTCGGTTGCATTGGGCCTGGGCAGTAAATCGTAGTGTGAATCGCTGGTTGTTGGCACCGGCTCATCGATATTCACTGGTAAACCTTCATTATTTTCAAATTCCATGATTATATTACCTGTAATCGTGAAATATTTTACATTATCTGCTAGGATAATGTCATAACAAAACAAACAGAGGGTAAGACGAACTCGTAGGCGTTACATCGTGAACCCAACGAATGCACACATTGTTTCATTGTCATAATATTACATAAACAGGTAGTAGGTTATATACGTGAACACGCACATTAAGTGGGTAACAGCGGGTAAGATGAACTCAAGGCGTTGCATCGTGAACCCAGGTATAAAAAAAAGGATAAGTTGCAACTCGTACGTTGTAACGTTAATCCATAAAAACATTGGTAGTACCTTTTGTTTAATACATAAGTAAACGCTGAGTACCTTGAGGAGTCGGCAAGCTCGACTCAGAAAAATCTGAGGATGACGAAGATCTACGGCGTCCTATTAACAATTTTCTTTCCAATTTCTTAATTTTTTTCTTAATATAACTGTAAGAATCTTTATCAACATGTTTCCTCTTAGGCATTTTTGTTTTTGAAACTCTGAAAACACTAAAATGCTGAAAAAAAACTAAAGCGCGAAATATTGTTGCAAAATGGCGGAGCACTGAAATGTGAATGACGTTTCGAGCGCGCGCATAGACAGTTTAACTTTTTTTTTTTTAAACTAAGTGCATTATGGCGACATTGTAAGTGTATTAATCTCGAGAACGAAACACTGAAACATAATTCTATATTTTTAACTACAGACAGTGCGGGTACATTATCTCGGTCTTTTTTCTTGGTCATTTTAAAAACTAGTTGTGGTTTCCTCACAGTTTTTAAGAAATCTATAGAATAGTATGTTTCTTCATCTACTACTTTGATATTTTCTATAGATCCAATGTAATAGCTCCACTTTTGTCTCATATGGTATCTCACAAGCACGGAATCATTTATGCTGAAAGTGTGCTGTAAGATAGTCATTGTCACTAGAATTTTCATTATCCACAATACCGTATTTTGCAGTACAATTTCCCTCAGTATCGAAGTCATCGTCGTTTAAAGGCCTGATGCTCATGTTCGTGTCGCTAAATATATTCATTTTATCAGTAACAATAGATGTGGAGTCAATTGGTGACAGGTGGTTTTGTTTTATATTTCTTTTCATACCCCTAAAGAGGGGTCCAACTACTTCAACAGGAAAGCCTGTTGAAGTAGTTGGACGAGAAAGTGAAGTATCTCTTTTTAATGTCGTGTCTGTATGAGGAACCGAATTTTCTTTATCACTTTCAGGATCACTTAAAGTGGTGCTAAAATCGTCGTCACTCGTAACGTCAGGTGTCGTTTCATTGGAAGATGTTTTTTTAGGTGTTTTCGTTTTTCCTTTTTTGTTTATGTTAGTCATCTTTGGTTCGTTTTTTCTCATAGTCGTTTGTAGTTCTTTTATTATATTTGTTGGTGCAATTTAATATTGTTTATCTTTTACGTTAAGTTGTAATTTGTCATTGTAACTCACAATGTTATTTTTTGCAATACTATTCACCTCACTATCGAAGTCATCGTCGCACAGTGTTCTAATGCTGGTGTCTGTGTCAATATATAGACTCATCACATCAGAAATACTAGTTAAAGAGTCAATTGATGGCAGGCGCTTTCTTCTTCGCTGGATCAGGCAGGCCCTCTGCTAGCTTCAGTCTTCTCTTACTGGTTACGTGATGCGTCTTCTCTTCTTCGGAGGGTTCTTCTTCTGTGGTCTTCACAGGTTCCGTTGGCCAGGAGTCTTCTGTCAGGTAGAGAAAATCCGTCCCTTTGTACCATCGATGATTCTTGTTGAAGGCTGTAGGTACATCTCTTGTCGCGTCGTCGGCGACGTTCTGTTTCGTGGGAACCCAGCGCTAGTCGTTGACCTTTGAACTTTCTTCTATAGCTGCGAGACGATGAGCCACATATGGTTTGTAGGAGCGTGACCCTGTCCTTATCCATGCGAGTACTGTTTTGCTGTCGGTCCAGAACACACTTCTGTCGGGTTTTCTCTCGTGTTTCTCGATGACTGTTTCGGAGAGCCTGGTACCCATGACTGGTGCTTGTAGCTCCAACCTTGGTATACTGGTCAGCTTGAGCGGAGCAACCTTCGCCTTAGCCATAATGTGAGACACTCCCACTTCGCCGTCCGGTGTCACTGACCTCCAAAATAGGACCGCCGAGTAGGCCGACTCGCTGGCGTCGCTCAAGATGTGAAGCTCGAGGGAGGCGGCGTCACTGTAGTGCAGGTACTGCCGCGGTATCGCTATGTCGTGGAGACTTTTCAGTTGTCCCATCCACGACTCCCACTGTTCCGCTAAGTCCTCGTCGATGCGGTCGTCCCATCCTGTTCCTCGGCGCCAAACCTGGAGTATCTGTTTTGCCCTGATGGTGACAGGTGAGGCAAATCCCAAGGGGTCGAAAAGTGACATCACTATGCGCAGGGCTTCTCTCTTCGTCAGTTCTCTGCCTTCGACGAGTGTTGCAGGTATTCTTGTCATGTTGAGGTTGAACGTCAGCTCGTCGGATTTCATCTTCCATATAACGCCCAGTACTCGTTCGGTTTGTTCTTCGCTTTTGTATAGCTCTAGGACTTCGGTTCGATCCTCTTCTCCCAGTGCTTCTAGGAGCGGGGCGCCGAGTTTGATTTCCACTGTTTCAACTCGAAGCTGGCCTTATTGTGTACGTCACGTACACTCGTAGTCACGTTGACTGCCTCTTCTAGGTTTCTAAAGCTGTCGAGGTAGTCATCCACGTAGTGCTTGTTCACGATGGCGGCTGCGGCTTCCGGATGAGTGTTTTCGTGTTGCTTGGCATTCAGGTTCTTTATGTATATCGCGGTAGACGGTGAACTCAAAGCCCCGAAGTTCGGTCGTCGCGTCGATCCCCGCGCTGCAAGTACCGCAGTGCGTCCCTGTCTTCAGTGCGTAGCTTGACTTGCATGAACATCTCCTTGATGTCTGCCGTGACCCCGATGAGATGCTGTCTGAAACGCATGAAGACACCCGGCAGCGACTGAAGCAAATCCGGACCTTTGAGGAGCATGTCGTTGAGAGCCACCCCTCTGTTCTTGGCGGCGGCGTCGTGCACAACTCGCAGCTTGTCCGGCTTCATGGCGTTATGTTGTCGCGTATGTCTCCGAGGAGCAGGGGCGACGGCATGAGGTAATATTATTGAAACACTGAGCTTGGTTAATTCAGACTGTAATCGGCTACGACATGAGAGACGGACTACAGGACGAAGAGTCTCCATAGATAATACAAACTAGTGATGTGTCTTATAAATATGTAACATCTTCCCTTTTAAGAAAATTAAATTTTATAATTATAACATGAAACGAAACGTAAGTACAATTTCTGGTTTACACATATATTTTTTTTTCACAAGCAAAACGAAACGCAAATGACAGCTACGCTTATTTGACGTTACTTGACGTCACACATCATTTGAGTTTGACATTTTTATATAAACAAAGCACTAAGTAGGTACACAATATTAAAAGTTTTGTTTAACAAATAAATGCAAATTACATAGACTAAAGTAAAACAAACTTATATCTAAACATCACCAAAACTTTCTTGGTTTAATAATTGGTCTACCAAATAAAGAGTAAGTAGGATTTGGACGTGTTAGTGTATCTAATGTGTTTGTTTTTGTTTCATGTTTCGATGGATTATTCGGACGAGGAGACTGTGTTTTTGACTGGGGAGATTGGGACTGTTGAACTGGACTGTTAGTTATACCTGTACTACGTTGAGGCGATTGTTGAAGTACCACAGGACTAGACTGATCTGGCGTAAGATATGAGTAAGGTGAAGAAACATTGGACAGTGGAGGAGTTGTATTCGTCTTAGCTTTCAGGATGTGTTGATGATTACGTCGAAAAGTTCCTTCTGGGGACGAGATAATGTAAGACCTGGGACTGTTATGTAGATCTGAGATAGTACCGAGGATCCAAACACTATCTGGCTGTTTTTTAAAGTAAACTTGATCACCTATATTAAGTGAAGACAAGGGTTTAGTGTGTTGATCATAATAAATCTGTGATTTGTGAGTTTGTGTTTTAATTATTTTATTAGACAGATCCTTATAGTTAGGAATACTAGGTTTTAAGTTCTTATCTAAGACTGGGAGTTTAGTTCTAAGAACTCTGGACATAAGCAATTGAGCAGGGGAATACATATTACTCTCTTTAGGAGTGTTCCTATATTGCAAAAGTGCTAAATGGGGATCTGTATTATCAGTAAAGCATTTAACTAACATGTTTTTAATAGTGCTTATAGTTCTTTCGACAAGACCATTAGACCTAGGCAGGTATGGACTGGAAGTGATATGTTCAATATACCAATCTGATGTAAAATCTTTAAATTCTTTTGAATTAAATGGAGGACCATTGTCAGAAATTAAAGTATTAGGAATACCGTGACGAGCAAAGAATGTTTTTAAGTGACTAATGACAACTTTACTATTGGAACCACCAATTAGTTTAGCAATTTCTACATATTTGGAAAAATAATCATCGACTATGATGTTGTATCTATCAGAATTTAAATCAAACAGATCGACTCCTACTTTATACCATGGAATAAGTTTGATCTCATGGGGTTGAAGTGGTTCTTTGGAATTGTTTCTTCTATGAGTGAAACATATATGACAGTTATTAATGCATTTTTCGATATCAGTGTATATGTTAGGCCAATAGACAAGATTTTTAGCTAATCTCTGACAACTCTGAATACCTTGGTGACCTTCATGTATTTGTTTAATGATATCAATTCTCATGTTTTTAGGAATTATGACACTATTGTTTTTAAAGACTATACCATTCATAATGTGTAAGTCTGTTTTTAAAGCAAAGTAAGGTCTAATACTCTCTGGCAATAGCCTTTTATGTTCTGGCCAACCTAAATTACAGTATTTGATTAAGAGTAATAAATCCTCATCTTGTGACGTTTGTTCTTGAATAAGCTTTAATCTATTTGAACTGATAGACAATGATCCAATGACTAAGTTGACATGTAAATCTAGATCTTCATCAAGATCAGCTAAGACATGTTCAGGTAAAGCAGCTCTGGACAGAGTATCAGCTACATAGAGGTATTCCCGGGCTTATTAGTGACTATTAAGTCATAAGGTTGTAACTTTAGCATTATTCGTTGAAGACGGGGAGGAATATTAAAAACAGGCTTATTAAAAAGCGATGTTATTGGTTTGTGATCAGTTTCTACACATGTTTGACGACCATAAACGTATTGGTGAAACTTTGTACAACCAAATAAGACAGCTAATAATTCCTTCTCAATCTGGAAATAGGACTGTTGACAGGGACTTAATGATGCAGATGCATAGGCTATGGGGTGTTTCTCATGTAGAATTACAGCACCCATTGCATCTTTTGATGAATCAACGGACAAAGTTATAGGCTTATTTTGATCAAAATATGTCAAGACTGGGGCTTTAGTTAAGTAATCTTTCAAATGATCAAACTCTGACTGATGTGCATCTAACCATGACCATTCATTATCTTTTGACAAAAGTTTTCTCAAATTGGACGTTTTTTGTGACAGATTTTCTATGTATGAGCCCAAATAGTTGACCATTCCTAAGAAACGTTGTAGTTCAGTAATATTACTTGGTGTAGGCATACTACAAATTGCTTTAACCTTACAATTATCAACTCTTACACCATCTTTAGAAAAAATATGACCTAAATACTTGACTTCAGTTTTACATAGATTACACTTATCTTTATTGAACTTAATGCCTATAATCCTAGCTTTTTCTAGTACTTGTTTTAGCCTAAGATCATGTTCTTCTTTAGTACGACCATAAATTAAAAAAACATCCACCATTATTTTAACTCCAGGTATGTCATTAAATTGCTTTGTCATGACTGAATGAAATAGCTCAGGCGCAGCATTGAACCCGAAGGGCAATCTGAGATAGCGATACCGGCCCTCTGGTGTAATGAAAGTACATAATTTTGATGATTCTGCATCTAGTTTTAAAGTTGTAAAAAACTCTGAACCTGACAAAACTGACTTAACTTCATCAATTGTGGGAAATTGATAATGAGGACACATAATGGCCTTAGAAATAGGCCTAAATGTAGGAGCTATAGAAATAGGGACCTGTGTTTTAGAATATTTAAAAAGTCTTGAAACTGAAGCCAAACTAGATATAATTTTGTATACTGAGAACTGCTGCGACAGCAAAAGAATAAATTTATCATTAGTATGTACATGTACGCTGTTTCTACTTTTGCTCATATTAATAGTATCACGAAAAATTTTCTGATAAAAGGGCACACACAAAACGAAGGTGACAGTGTGCATTCTGTCGTTGAAAGAAGCATCAAAAAGACTTTAAAGTCGGGCCCTATCTGTACACCGGATCAGTACATTTTAATTATTCGCACTGCAAAAAAGAAAGGATCTCCTTACAAAGTCATAGAAATGGATCATAGAAGTTTTTACGAATTAAAGTTGTTAGCTTTTGACGTGGGTAGAAATTTTAATAAAAATACTGATACCAAGAGTGTGAAAATGGCAGATTAAAGATTTAAAAATTAGATGCTGACCACTTCGAAAAAAGGAACGGAATCTCAGCACTCGCTACGCGGTAGTGCTACGCAAGCGCTCGCGACGTGCTACGAAGGTCGCGTTTAACTTTTCTATACTCGCGCGTTCTAGACCGACGAAACACATTTTCGTAAATCCCTCCTCTATTTGCTTCCCCTTCATGCCACACGTGGCAGAACGTATTTTTATTTTTCTTTTCATAGATCGTAAAGTTTAAAGTATTCACTTTTGAAACATAGTAAAAATTAGACACACTTTCCCTAGGACATGCCATCACAGCTTGTAAGTCGTAAACTGCTACAATAGTTGATTCTTTATCTTCTGCTTCTTTCTTGTCCTTAACCTTCTCCATTCTTGAAAGCTCTTTTTCTTTTAGATGGTTCTTATATTTAGACTTCAGTCGATTTTTGCGTCGGGGTTAAAAATAATTATCTTCTCCAGTTGCGTTATTGTAGGCAATACAATCCTCGCACTGATCCTTCTTAGGTTGTTAAAATGCTATATTAAATTCTCCATTGAATATTCTATTAAACATGATATAATTAGCACTTTTTTCGTCACAGTGTTTTACATAATCTCTATAAAGGAGGATGGCGGGGACACATGTACAATGGGACCCACTCTTAGGAGTACTGTACCGTATATAAACTTGTGCTTAGTTGTAGAACTATATAAAACTAGAAAAAAAGCAAATAGGCAGTAATTCGTAGAGAAAGGGAGAAAAAAGAAATTCAAGGTAGAAGATACCGAAAGCGAATCCAAGATTGCTTATTTAACAGTACAATATTATCTTTTTTATGTAATACGTTGTTTCAAAAAGGTGTTCAATCAGATAATAATTATTTACCAACAGCATCATCGTGGTTCTGTATCTTTTTAGCCAAATATAGGTACTTACTTAGTTCTAGGTCATTTGTTGTCAATTAAGGGAATTCTATTTGAGTGTGAAGGTAACATTTTGAGCATAGTATATCTCATATTCAAACGCAAAGCCAAGTCGTCAATAATCCATAAAATCACACAGAAAATATTAGACATTCCACGTTAGCCGTTGAAAACAAACAATGAAATAATACGAAGTAGTTTTGACACTAACAGTCAGCTCATATTGACAGCATGACGTTTCATTCTACGTTATCATAGATAATCGTAATTATTTTAACATTGTGCATTTTTGTAATAGAAAAATGTGAATGCTTGTTTAATATTAACGTTTCTATATTTTTTTTTTATATTTTACAAGTTTCATTTATTAAAAAAAAATTACAACCGTAAATATCTACTAGTGTGAGAACGTAAATCATATAAAGAGTAGGTTGGAATGTAATTCGAAATACGGTGCGTTCAATAACTGCATGATGATTTATAAGAAAATAAAAATGTTTTCTAACTTTTAATTCTCATAATCTAGTCAGTCAATATTTTTTAGATAATCTTTTTATAAACTCTTAGTTATAATAAAAATTACCTCGCAAGTGAATGATACTTCGTTAATTTATAAATAATGTGGGTCCAATCCCGCCGGCCTCCTTTCAGCAATAGTTTTACTGCCATCAATATATTCTTTCTGCGAATCTGCTCGACAGTAATGGCTTTCTATTTTTGGTATCGCCTTAATGAAGTGAAATATGTGAGATGGAATCACAAAGTGTCCCGGTCATCGCGGTCCACCGCATGCACCGATGACGTGGGGGAAACCCATACAATATGATCAAATACAATAGAACGACAATGGCTAGAATTAAAACGCCAATGTCGCACCTATAGGAGTCAGCGGCGGTTGAAGTGGTACATGGGCGAGTACATGTACCGCCAAAATATTTTAAAAATTTTCCCCTCGGACGCTGCTAGGTTCCGCCGATTATTGCGTGACATACACAGAGTGTACCCCGGCATGGAAAAGAATGGCATCAAAATAAGAAACTGCCGATGTGGGCCCTCTTGTCCCCGCCGATAAAAGATAAAGTTTGGCTGACGTGGCCTGGTACTGCGTAATATACAGCTTGTTGTTTTGCATCCTCGTCAAATTCAAGGACGTAACTATGCTAATGATTCGCGACCCGAATCGATAATAAAATAAGTTGGCTTTTTTAATTAATCAATTACCAGTGTAAATAAGTTGATTTTAAATGTTTAACCACGCCAATACCTAATACCTAGACAACATTATCATGACATACCTACTTCATGTTTCAATTTTCTCCAATAAGTAGAAAACATTTTCAGATCGGTACACCAACTGAGGTATTTTTGCCGGTCCCTAAGCCCGTTAAGTAGGAAGGAAAATTTAAAATCAAACAAAACAAAATCATTTATGTTAAATAAAACGATGCGAGATAGACCGAACTTACCTACAATGCACTATTATTATTACGGGCGCGCTCCACGTAATAAATAGCCTACAGTGAGTGAACCTGGTTTCTATTAGAGATCTAAGTTTACCGATTTTAAGATAGTCCGTTTATAGCAGGATTGCAATAAAACGTAATTTAAAGCAAAACTCACATTTTATTAATCAGCTGATGCGCGGGTGCAGGTCAACACACGCTGCTTGCATTGCGTGTGTTTCGTAGGTAATTAAATAGACGGAGCCTCGCATATCTGTGTGCGTGCATGCCACTGTATGATACGTATGCGCCGACGCTCACGCACACTGTTCTGTGTGTTCTGTAGGTGATTCTCTACTTTTGAAGTGAAATATTCTGTAATACTGTTAAATTTAAACAGACAGAGACAGATCATAAAAGCGCCGTTTATTATTATTGATCAGGTACCGTAATTTTCATTGATTATGTATGACTTTTACTAGCACCTCCTAAATTTTGACGAGGATGCAAATCAACATATTGTATGTATAGAATAGCCATAAGATCGCGTGTCTAAATTGAAGGCGCACGCCCTTAACCCTTTAATAGAATTAAAAAATAATAATACATAGATCATTTTATATAAATACTAACTGTCCCCCGCGGTTTCACCCGCGTGATTGGTTACTGCACCGCTTCCGTGAGTCGTAGCATGACGTTATAATATTCGTATGTATATGTACACTATACTATTTCCTCACGAATCTGGCTATCATAATTATTTAAAATTCCAGTCGGACTGTTAGTTCCAGAGATTAGCCCGTATAAACAAACAGACAAAAAACTTATGTGCTCTATAATCGGATTTCTCATTTAAGCAGATACTGGTCAGTTCTCCTATGTTCGTCAGGGCGACGTGTAGTATTACACGTCTGGCTTTCAAGCTCGATCTAGCTCTTTACCATCTCCTTCAGCGTCATCTAATCATTCTACTAGTTACGTACCAACTCCACCTAATCATTCAACTAGCTACTAACCAACTCCTTCACCTAATCATTCAACTAGCTACGAACCAACTCCTTCGCCTAATCATTCAACTAGCTGCGTACCATCTCCTTCACCTAATCATTCTACTAGCTACGTACCAACTCGTGCGAGAATCGATGAACCCAATTTTGATTTTTTGCAATAAATATGTAAAAATAGGGGTGTTATTACGCACAATCGAATGTCCTTCAATAGCCCCTTACGTTCAAGGGTCACAGTTTGAATTATGATACACTGGTCATCAAATAAATCGACCCACCCATATTTTGTTTAAAATTTATCGATTGTTTCACATACAAGCTGTTTCACACATTTGTTTTTTTATTTTGAGGGTCGATTATGATGTTTGACATCTTGTTTGTCGTAAATCTTATTGCACTTGAAGGTACTTAAGAATTTTTTATATAGAAATACTGTTGAGTGCTGATTTCGTTGTTTTACGTCGGAACAAATTCGAACCATTCTTTCAGTTCGACACAGACTTTTGTAGGGATTTCTTGTTAATAACGTTAAGTTTATTTACTGAGGCTGTACTTTAGATTACTTTGTCTAAAAATAATGGACACTACTGAAGCTGAAGCGGCCCAAGTTGTGGCTTTGCTGCAACAAGGTTTAAGTCAGCGTGTCGTAGCCAGGAGGTTAAATCTGAGCCGTTCTGCAGTGCGGCGAGTTTACCAAAGGTTTCTGGAGACTGGGCAGTATCGAAGAAGATCTGGATCTGGAAGACATAGGGTGACAACTCAAAGGGATGACCGCTTTATAGTGGTATCAGCTTTACGAAATCGACACCTATCTGGTGTTGATCTCCAGCGACGCTTACGTGAAGATCGAGGTGTGGCTATAAGTGACAGTACTGTGAGAAGGAGACTTCGTGAGCAGAATTTAAGACCTCACAAGCCAGCAACAGGACCACAATTGACCACAGCTCATCGACAAGCCAGACTTCAATTTGCGCGTAACCACATCAACTGGACTATAGGCCAATGGGAGTCAGTTCTTTTTAGTGATGAGAGTCGAATGACTTTATACGGTTCTGATGGCCGCCGTAATGTCATGCGACGACCAGGTGAACGTTATACCCAGTGCTGCATAAGAGAAACTGTCAGTTATGGTGGGGGCTCTGTAATGTTTTGGGCTGGGATATCTTTGACTGGACGCACTGAGGTGGTTTTCATACGAAGAGGTGCTTTAACTGCAGCACGCTACATCACAGAGATCTTAGAAGACCATGTGGTGCCATATGCCGGCTATATTGGAGGGAACTTTGAATTAATGCACGACCACACGTAGCGCGCATCACTACCGATTACCTTGAAGAGGTCGGCATTCGGGTTATGTCGTGGCCAGCAAGAAGCCCTGATCTCAACCCTATAGAGCACATGTGGGACACCCTGAAACAAAAGGTTAGAGCCCGTAATCCAGTCCCTACAACATTAGGAGACCTTGAAACCGCCATTAGGGAAGAATGGAACCGAATCCCTCAAGAGACCATCAAAATTTTGATAAGGTCATTGAAACGGCGAATGCAGGCTGTTATTCGAGCAAGAGGAGAGAACACGCAATATTAAATTGCAACAATTGTGTACATAACATTTAATACATAAAAACTGGAGCGTATTTAAAATTAATCAAAAAATCGTGTAAAATTAAAGATTTTGGTTTATAAATGAAAATGACTTTCAAAAAATAATTTTGATGTTTTAACTGTGATTAAATTGGTGTAAATAAACAAGTTAAATAAAACATTTCAGTACTAAAACATTTTGTTTGGTTTTGCTTAAGAAAGACGTGATTTGCGGCAAAAACGAAGGTGGGCCGATTTTTATGATGACCAGTGTATTTCGATAAAAATAATGTTCGATTCATTGAACGTTCGATAAAACAATGATTCGAGAAATTGAACGTGTCGAACGTTCAATTTCTCGAATCATTGTTTTATCGAACGTTCGAAGTATTGAGTGTTCGATAATTTGAACGTTCGATTTATTAAGCATTCGAGAAAATGAACGTTCGCGAAATAGTGTTCGCGAAATTGTTATTCGACAATTTGGCATTCGATTGTGCGCAGTACACCCTAATAGTACTTAGCTAGATTTTAGAATTAAGGGACCAATGATTCGATAAATAAATAACTAAAAACAAAATTTTGTCTGCTTACTTTTATGCATTCCTTTAAAACTTCTTTAAGTGCATCACAAACTTCTGGAATTATGCAGGATATTGATTGTTTCGAATCCCGGAACAAGTATTGCAAACTCACGAAAGAATCACCAGTAGCCAAATACCTTAAGGTAACCCACAATCGCTCCTTGACAGTAATGGCATCTCGCAAATACGTATCCTTTTTTATCAGTATAGGCTCCACAGCATTTAACCCTTTAATTCGCAACGTTGCACTGATGCAACTATCCAAACAAAAAAATATATTGCAAGAACCATCATTATTTTTTCTTATTTACATTAATTTTAATAATGGATATACTGCTGCCATCTATGAAAAAAATATTGAACAAACTCACGCGCATCATTACGTAGTTGTGACCAAAATGGCGTCGCGTCGACACTGCGCTCGTGGACGACCGGTGAGTTTTAATTAATATAAATAGTTTTTATGCATTTATTGACAACAATTGTGTCATATAACGCCAATGTCAAATTCAGGGTCTTTTCACTTAGTACATTCATAACTTCTATGGACAAAAAGACTCGGGCAATAGTTTCATCTTTCCTCAACAGATGGCATATGCATAGCGAATTCACTCCTATAGAATTTTATAAAAAATTTAAACAATGTTTTTTATAAACTAAATATGTGTATTAAAACTTATCTTTAAAATTAAATAAAAAAGAAAATACAATAAAATAAAGAAAATAGTATCAATTATGCTTAATGGCAACACAATACGAAATTAGTGGTGAATTCGTTTCATTTTCACGAATTTTTTAAACAATTCTAACTCGTTTAATTCTAAGTTTATTGGCATTATTTCTGGTTACTTTTACTTTAATATTAATATCAGCCCCTATGTCGGTGTTTTGTAAATTTAAATAAACATAAAATGTTTGCAAAATCTGTTAACCTCTATGTAAAATGGAACGTCACTAGTGTCATAATACGACTAGTGATGTGCCGAGTCGCTGTTAATGAGTCTCGAGTCGACTCGAGTCAGTTTAAGCGGTATTCGAACCTTGACTCGATTCTACCATTCGAACCCAGTACTTGAGTTCTCTGTTTGGTATTCGAATGTTGACTCGAGTCCAGGACTTGAATCCAGGGCTCGAATACAGATCCGAGTCCAGGACTCCAGTCCATGATCCGAGTAGAGGATTTGATTCCAGAATTCAAGGTCATAGACGTCACTCGTGATTCATTCTCTGCACTTGCTGCATACATCTAACAAGGACGACGATTGTCTCGCCGACTCGAGTACGCAAGTCCAAAGCTGGAATCGAGTCAAGCCGTACTTGACACATCACTAAATACGACGTACGGCCATGTTTGTTTTTTTACCGGCATTGGCATTGGCAATTTGTCAATATCGTTGTCACTTGTGTTTTTTGTTATACGTTTCGGATTTTCAACTTTACGACCTGGATTTGCTAGATTTTTTGCATATAACTGGTGTAAATGGACCAATAAATTAATAAATGGAATAAGCACTACTAAGGATGTAGATCCAAATGATGGTATTCAAAATCAAGCATCAGAATATTATTTGAAAAGACGAAGATCGGTAAATAAAAAAAAATAAATGAAATAGTAAGGTGTGTCAATTTGTGTTTTATTGAACAAAACCTTTTGAAACAACAAAAAAATGTAATTTGAAGTGAAACCCCCTACCTACAGCAAGAATGCACTACTACTTAGACAAGACACATACACGAGTACACACATAGACAATTTGCATTGACCTTCTAAAGGTCAGTGAGTTGTAACTTTGTCGTTAGTCACCAGATGGCGCGACAAGGCAGGGTTAGCTGATGACTCTATGCCCTATAGATTAATGTACTCTGTGGTCAAATTCATATTCTACTATGAAATATAAGCACGTATTTACCGACGTTGCACATTTGCGACACTGCGAAGCTTTAGCATAAGTGCTTTTAATTTCGTACGTTGCACGGGTGCCACGTCGCGCTTTTACTAACACTGAATAATTATTATTTTCTTTGTATGGGTTTTGTGTTTTTTTTTTACATTTATGGGAGTTGACGGTATTATGTTTTTATATTGACTGTTCTGAAAGTTTGCTAATGTACGAGTAAGCTAGATTACTAAATAATGAATGAATATCGCTATTACTAATATGGTCGTTTTTACTAAAACTTGTGTTAATTTATGTTTGGAGTTGGTGATTGTTGCATGTTTGTTTTTTTTGCTTATTACCTTAGTTTTTTTTGGTTAAAATGGCAGAGAGCAAGACAAATTTTAGCTTTGGTTCCACCAGAAGCGGCCTCGTCTACCGATAGCTCTTCGTCTGAAGACGAAGTTATTATTCAAACCATCACCGAACGTCAAGACGATGTATCTTCTGACTTCAGCTCAGAACCAAGGTCCCTTCGTTCGTCTTTAGAAAACTTGGATCTTATTCTTGATAGTCCAGTGCAAGAAGAAACCTTTTCGACATTATCTGATGAAGATACGGTTCCACTGACTCCAGTAATTTCGTCTATTTTATCACCACTTAATACTCCATTAAGCCAAAGAGTTCGCTCAAAAAGAAGTGCTAACTGTGAACCAAAAGTTGTAGCTAAAAGAGTAAAAAAGTACAAGAGACCTCTTCTTAGTTTCCAGTGGCAGCGTGGGAAATTATTTGAATTTCCCAGCAGCAGAGTTTGATATGCCTGATCTTAGCACTAATAGTACCGCAACAGAATCTCCGTTAGACTATTTTCTTAATTTTTTTTCTGAAGATATAATAGATTATATTACGGAGCACACCAATTTATATTCTGTGCAAAGCAAAGAAGGTAAATCTATAAACGTTACCAGAGATGATATGCGTGATTTTCTAGCTATCACAATTATGATGGGTATTGTAAGAATGCCGTCATATCGAGACTACTGGAGTAATGATTTCAGATACCCTCCTGTCGCTGATGTGATGAGTCTAAAAAAGTACGAGCTAATGAGAAAATATTTGCATTTCGTGGATAATTCGGATCTGAATAACGATCGTTATTTTAAGGTTCGGCCGATATTAGAAAAAGTAAGGACTAATTGTTTACGACTAGAAGAAGAAGGAAGATACATACAGCATAGATGAAATGATGGTTCTTTACAAAGGCACTAGAGCAGGAAATAGACGACAGTACTTGCCAAAAAAGCCAAAGAAATGGGGCTTTAAATTATTTGTAAGGGCTGGAGTTTCTGGCTTAGTATATGATTTTCTTCCATATGGAGGTGACGATACTTTCAGATTTATTTCTTTTTCTGATTATGAAGACAGTCTCGGATTAGGAGCCAAAGTAGTTATAGCCCTCTGTAAAACGATTGTCAACAAGCCCGCTGTCGTTTATTTTGACAATTTCTTCACGTCATTAGAGTTGATACATTTACTTCGCCAGGATTATGGCATTTTTAGTTTGGGTACCATCAAAGGGAATCGTCTCAGGGGTTGTGCAGATTTATTAGCTTCAGACAAAAAAATTGCTAAGAAAGGCAGAGGTTCCAGTCATCAAACGTTGTATATATTTATTTGTCCCAAGATATTTATCAAATTGTGTGCAATAGTAACAAAATTGCCATTGTCAAATGGTTTGACAACAAGGTAGTTACTTTAGCTAGCTCATTTGTGGATTCGCATCCCATGGTAAAAATAAAACGCTGGTCGAAGGAAACTAAAACTAAAGCAGATGTTGATTGTCCACAAATTGTGAAACAATATAATGCTCATATGGGTGGGGTGGACCTCGCTGATATGTTGATAGCTTTATATCGATCTACCTTCAAAACCAAACGTTCGTATATGGCAATCTTTTCACAAGTCATTGATAGATCTGTGAACAACGCCTGGTTACTATATAGGAGAAACCTCTCACCAAATCAAAAACAAGGCATGACGCTGAAAAAGTTACGATTCCAAATTTTTACGGAATTATTACAAAAAAATCGAGTGCAGGGTTGTGTGCAAGAGAAAGACATTCCTTTAAAGAAAAAAATTACTGCGCCTACTGTGTCTAGACCTACAGATGCTGTAAGATTTGATAAAATTGGACATTTTCCAGTTTTTGTACAGCGAGGTAGGTGCAAATATTGCAAAACTGGGTATTCAAATATCCACTGTTCAAAATGTGAACAACGTTTGTGTTTAGTTCCCAAAAGAAACTGTTTCTGTAACTTTCATAATGTAGAATAAATATGTTTTTTTTTAATATATTTTGTTTTTCATTTATATCCACATTTTATTCTGTAACGTGGGCACTGTTGTAAATATACAACACTGATTTCAATCTGTACATGTTCTTGTGTTTCGCAATGTAGCACATTTACAACATACTATATTTGGATATATAATACATATGTATACCAGATTTTTATTTTGATTTTTTTTAACACTTGTAAGATCTAAATAAACAATAAATGAAAAAATAATCTTATACTTATAATAAATCTGTAGAGAGGTCAATTCTGTACATGAAATATATTTCCAAAATAACTATCAGGGGGTGATTAGTGATCGATACTGACGCCAAAACAGCAATCAGTAAAATTTTTGTCTGTCTGTCTGGATGTCTGTATGTTCGTTATAGAAACAAAAACTACTCGACGGATTTTAACGAAACTTGGTACAATTATTCTTCATACTCCTGGGCAGGTTATAGTATACTTTTCATCACGCTACGATCAATAGGAGCAGAGCAGTGAAGGAAAATGTTGGGTAATCGGGAGAAGTTGGTTAAAGCTACACAGAAATCATGTATGACGGAAATGTTCTCCTTAAAATTATATAAAAAATATCCTACGACAGCATAGGTCTATCTTTTATGGTTGACTCACAATGACACGTGTAACTCCCGATAACTTAGCAGTTCGGAGCTTTCTGATTATATTTGTCTACTCTTACGTTTATAACACTCCCACTTATCTATAATTAAAAACAGTTAACATTATTACGTATTCAATAAAAAAATAATCATATAAATCGGTATACAAACACCAAAGTTATGCATGAAATACGCTAATAAGCCATCGCGCGTGAATACTGAATCATGCTATAAGGATCATTTTTGTGTAATATTTGGCTGTTGATGCGAATAGACGTTCTGAGTGTTCGACCTTATTGACAGACAATGCTTTCAGCCCGACTTTTAGTCTTTAAATAATTTCTTTTTAGATTTCTTTTGTTGTTATTTTATAAAATAGGTATTAGTTATTTTGGTAGTGTTTAAATATTCGTTCAAATTACAAATTATTCATAGTTTACATTTTATTTCTTTTTTGGTGAAGTAGTAGTAGGTACGCACAGATTTTTAGATACCGAGTTTCGGCTAATTTATGTTCAGTTCTTTTTTAAATTATGTTGGTTAAAGCGTAGTTAATTATACTAATTATAGTTATAGGTATTATTAATTATAGTATTTATAGGTTTTTATTTTTATGTAAAGTAGGTATAAGTAGATAGTATTGGACAGGCGTTTTAGCTTTATTTTCATTTCATTTTTTGTTACAAGTTGTAGTAGTTACCTATTATTTCTGGGTATAATTCTATTAGGATTATTTAGTTTTAGTACCTATTTTATTTGGTAATTAATAGGTTCTTATAGATAATAGACATAGGTAATTAGATATATCAAAAAATAAACAAAAAATATATATATAATTTAGTACGTAAGTACTTAAATTATTTTCAGGTTAATAATAATTATTATTTTTTAATTTATTTAGCTGTAGTTTTATTTAGTTGTAGCTGTAGTGTATTTAGGATCAGTTTTATTGTTTAAGTAAGCACTTGGATTTTTTAAGTGTAAGGTTCACAGTTCTACAGTTAGGACCTCTAACGTAGCTTATTTCGTTAGGTAACTGAATAGGCATTCAGTTACCTAAGTTATTTTCATAAATCCTTACTAATAATATTAAAGCGACAGTGAGTTTGTTTGTTACGGCTTCACGCCTAAATGACGGAACCGATTTTGATGCATTTTGGTACAGAGATAGTTGGGACCCTGAAGACGGAAATAGGCAATTTTTTTTTAAAGTGAGGAAAGGGGGAGGATGAGGGAAGAAAAGGGGAGAGAAAGATACATTTTTTTCGGGTCATCACGCGGGTTAAAGTTAGCGTTAGCCCAAAGTAACTATGCCACGCGGACGAAGTCGCGGGCGGAAGCTAGTAATAAATGCAATATTTTTTTTGAGCTTTAAAGGGTTAAGAGGAAATTAAAATCTTCTTCAGCTATGTGTATAAAATTGGAGTTATTTTCTTCAAATGAGAGATCATCGAAAAGCTTATTTTCGTGTTCATAACGCAGGCGGAAGAACTTTTTAACCCACCAACAACGACGAATTTTTTCTTTCCTTTTCTTTTCAATAATTGAATTAATAATTATAAAAGCAGCCGCGGATACGCGCACGCGATGCAAAGGCGCCGTCTTGACTGCTGCTGTGTGGGTTAGATCGGCCCGAGCATGCGCTGCGCGCTGTTTGTTTGGCCCGAGCAAACGCAGATTCATTTTCGCAGTCGAGGCGTGCGTTGATATTGTACGCGACGCACGCCTCGAACGTGCATGCGCGGCTACGTCCACACCTAACGTAATGCTCGCACTGAGGCACTTTGATCTTGAAGCATTTGCCGACATACGTTGGCTCACCCTCGCGCGTGCGGGCGCATGCCTCGCCACGAATATACAGGTCCACACTTGGCGAGGCATGCGTTGTGCGCCGTGCGGAGCGCATGCCTCGCAATGTGTGGATGCGACGCAATGATTCATAACTCGTATTACCTGGGAGTTGTTTTCTACCTGCTTATTGTCGCGGTCTCCCTTGCAGTTATCTGAAACGAGCGAGAAGGCTGTATCCCTTAGCTGGTGGGGGTCGGCGGGGCGGATGCGCGCGCGCAAGGCAAATCAACCACACTTGCTTGCTTTGCTCGTTAAGTGTGACCTGTGCGTTTTATCATTATTTTTCCTGATGATTCTAACGGCGATTTGGGTTATTCTTACACCGGACTTTGTGCTTGCATTGTGATTGGTATTGTTGACATGGGAGATCGAGACAGTAGCTGTGTTGTGTGTGAGCGTTCACTTCGACGTCGGCGCAGACATGTACTTCATAACCAGTTATTGGAAACCCGGCGAGATTTTGTAGAACATTTGCTACGTTCTATTGCACCACGAGAGGTAAGTACCCCTTTATACTGTATTACTGTTCAAATAAAACATAAATCCAGTTGTACCGTAGCATCAAATAACCCTCTTTCACCCCATTGACTTGCCCCACCTAGATGTTTTTTACACGTAGGTAATTGTTACATGAAAAAGTAATTAACCGTAGTAGGGCTAGGGACTTATTCAACCTAGGCAGTGGTATAATATGTATTGACATTTGTCATAATGTGTGTATATGTGGTATATATTATAAGAAGCTCGACTTAAGCACGGACACGCCATCTATTATCTACCTATCACTAACTTCGGGCTTGTTATATGACCTACATTTAGTCCATTGAAATGTTACATTTTTTAGGCCTAACCTTGCGTTTTTTAGAGGACGCAATTTTATTTTTTTGATGTGTAGGGGGGGTCAGTGTAAAGCTAAAACCAAGTTTGTGGGGTCGCCACCCTTGTCCCACGGCCACCATCTTGAAAATAGGGGTTGAAATGGTTTTTACGCCATATCTCTTAAACTATTGATTTGATAAAAAAAAAATTGTTAACATTTTTTGTTGCAAATTAAATTCTCTACAACTTTGGTCCAGTAACTTTTTGTCGTAGAACTATAAATAAAAAAGTTATAAGCGAAAATCTTCAGAAATTCGAGAAAAAAAATTATTAGCTATTCTTACAATAACAGAGGTTAGGAATAATAATAACAATAGCAGGCAGCTGTTTTTTTGTTCCCTCATGGTCACTTGGGTATTTTCTACCTGAACAGTATTCTCAGTAACAGCCATGACATTTAAAATTATTTTAAAAATCAATAATTGTTAAATCCTGTTAAAAAGTGAAAAAGAGCATATAATTATTTTTTAATAATATTGCAAAAAATATAATTAAAAAAATTATAATAACAAAGTAAATAAAAAAAAAACAATAACTGATGACATATTATTAATACACACGTATAATATAGGTATAGTTAAGAGTACTGAAAAATAGTACTCACTTCGGAGCGCTGTAAAACCTTAGCTATTGACTTAATGAAAAAATGATGGGAATGAAAGTTGTTCCAACGATCAAAAACGATCTAAAAAAATGGTCAGATATCATTTTTTCGTAAAATGATAAAAAAGTTACATCAAAAAATATATTATTTTTTCTCGAATTTCTGAAGATTTTCGCTTATAACTTTTTTATTTATTGTTCTACGACAAAAAGTTACTGGACCAAAGTTGTAGAGAATTTAATTTGCAACAAAAAATGTTAACAATTTTTTTTTATCAAATAAATAGTTTAAGAGATATGTCGTAAAAACCATTTCAACCCCTATTTTCAAGATGGCGGCCGGGGGACAAGGGTGGCGACCCCACAAACTTGGTTTTAGCTTTACACTGACCCCACCTAAACATCAAAAAAATAAAATTGCGTCCTCTAAAAAACGCAACCCCAAATGTAACTTTTCAATGGACTAATTACCTGGGTATCCATTTTGAATGTTTCCTGAGCAAGCTATACAATTTACATTTCTTTTACAGGTTCCTTTCGATGGCACCAGGGCAATATGCCATGCTTGTTGGCATAGGGTTGACTCCGACACAAACCAAAATCGACCTGACCCCCAGCCTGCGCCTGCTGCAGAAGCTGCCGTAAATGTGGTTTATCCCCCTGGATTGATGCGAGCAGCTAATACGTCGCGCAGGTGTATTGTTCCATGATTGTAATAGAACGCAACTTCGGTCCATCCCTAACAGTATTAAGGTGCATTTGCTGAATTACTACAATTTTTATATTCCCAATCGCAGCCGCATTTGCCATTAACACCTGTTACATACGACTATAGAAGACATTCCTCGTAATGCTGGAAATCAACTATCTGGATTTACTGGAGACAATATCAATGATATTATAAATATATACAGGACGGTTTTGGAACGCAGAACTTTTTTAGACTTTGAAAATATAGACGAAATATCAGAATTTGACATTCATTTTTGGACTGGTCTTAATCGAGACATTTTTTTAACATTACTCAGTCAAGTACCGACTCTCCATCAGCAGTCCGATACACCGCGCCGAGATTTGGCAATATATTTAAGTAAACTAAGGACTGGCGAGCCTAATAATAGACTAGCCACTGCTTTTAATACATCGCGAAGAACCGTTGACAGAAAAATACACAGTGTTAGAAACTGTCTCTGTAGGAAGGCGATGTTTTTATTTTGGATAGGGGTTTCCGGGATTCTATACCATTATTAGAATCAAATGGGTACGTACCGCATATGCCTCCATCTAAACGCCGCAACGAAAATCAATTAAGCACAGAAAATGCAAATAAATAAAGGCTCATAACCATGGTAAGATGGACCGTTTTTAAACGCGATTTTAAACTGTTTCGGAACAGAATATTCAATCGCCATGTACCTCATGTATTCAAAGATTTCAAGATAGCAGCGGCAATAATTGTTTCCAAGAGCCGTATGCAGACAGCCCATACACTAATTCATTTATAGATATAATAAATGAAAATATAAACCTACCAAATCTTTTGGCTGATATGTTGAGCATAATAATCTTAACAGACAACGAGTAATATTTTCAAGAGCTATGGCTGATAGCCAAGAAGTGGCAGATTTTCCGTAACTTAATATTGAAGAATTCATTCTTTTTGCAATTGGTACATGCCATGTTAAAATAGCGCGCTCATACTGCAGCGAACATCTGAAACGCACGGATGTGTATGAAATGGAGCTGTACCGACATCCTCAAGGTGTTAACGATGAAAATGATACGTTATTAAGGTGTAAAATTAATTGAAGACACACCAGCTCAAAAATCTATTATGTATATATTTTATACAACACTGTTACTCAAGGAAGGAATGCTATTACTGGCTATTATTGCACCTGTATTCAAGGCAGGAGAACATTAGGTAGTTGCGCCCATGTCATCAGTGTTATTTATTATTTGGGGTGGGCCAGACACCAAGATGTGTTTGACCACCCTGCTTTAGGCATGGATGATGTGCTACGAATGCTATTACTGGCTATTATTGCACCTGTATTCAAGGCAGGAGAACATTAGGTAGTTGCGCCCATGTCATCAGTGTTATTTATTATTTGGGGTAGGCCAGACACCAAGATGTGTTTGACCACCCTGCTTTAGGCATGGATGATGTGCTATTAATTGAGGAATAACGTTTATTATTTGGTTTAAAATAAACAAGTTACTGCTTATATATTTTGTTTTAATGATTTGACCCTATTATTTATTTATATTTCGTCATTTTTTTGACAGTCAGGTGTATTATATTGTTATAATAATATTATATCAGATAATTATCAATTGAGAATACCAGAAAATAAATATTTTTCATTAAATTACGCAAAATGAAATATTACCCCTGAATAAAAACACTAGGCAATTTCGACGTGTTCGCCACCGATTTCGGTAATGAGAATTTTTTAAATGACGTTACCCAATTTTGCGAAAATTCTGAGATAAATATCTTTTGCGCCGGGCCTAGGGTAAATTTCTATGGGCCATGATCAGTCTCCTTTAATTTGAGTTTTTTTTTCATCCAAAAAAGGACATGTAAGATTTGTTCAAAATACGAAAAAGCTGACTCGAAAGAAAATTTGGAAGAAGAGTATCGGGAGCATTTACAGCGTAAAAAAATATGTCAAGCAGAAAAAGATGCAGACAAAATTAGGGCTAATACAGATAACTCATTTATGTCTATTACTATGGATTTACAAGCTGTTGTAATACCAAGTGGAGGGGAAAGTATATTATACTACATATATGAGGAAGTTAGTATTGTATAGTTTTACTATTTACGAAGCAAAATTTCCAAATAACGCATATTATCTCTGTTGGAGCGAACTAAATGGTAAAAAAGGGACTTCTGAAATAGGTACGTGCTTATTTTACTACTTATCGAAAGAATTACCCCCAATCCATCAAAGAAACTTTTTTCTGACACCTGTAGCGGACAAAACAGGAATCATTATATCTCAGCACTTCTTTCTGCTCTGGACACTGTCCAGTGGACAGTTAAAAAAATCGATCATTTAGATGTAATCGAACAGAAATTCTTAGAAAGTGGCCACACTCACATGGAAGTGGATTCCATGCACGCTGTTATTGAATCAGCGTCTAAAAATAAAACAATAAGTAGCTTTTGTGAGTGGAAAAACTTTTTTAAAGCAGCTAGAAAGAAGAGAGATGAAAAATGATAATGCATGCATTCCTGCTAAAAAAATGTGTTTATAAATATTTACTTTTCTTTTTGCTGTTTTGGTTTGAAACTAAATTGCACCGCGTTTGTATGCTTTGGTTGTGGTTTTGCATGGGATTTTTGCTTTTAGGTTAGCAAGCCTGGCTATGGACGAAAATCGCATTGAACAACTTCTGTGGCAGTTGGAAAATGGGGATGTATTAGAGGATCAAGGTGATGTTGACGAGGACTCTATTGATTATTACGATAATGTGGGTGAGTTGGTTGCAGATCTTGAGGATATTGAGGAATTAGAGGAAGCACCAGAGACAAATGTAATTCATTTAAATTCTGAGGATCTAGTTTTGCCTGACTCTGTGCCTGAAAATTCCTTCATCAACTATACGACGGCTCGTAATTTGCTCTGGAAAAAAAGGATATGGCCATTGTTGAAAGAGCTTTCGATTTTCAAGGTGTGACAGACTACCCTGAAAGTATTATGAATTTAACTACACCTTACCAGTTTTTTACATATTTTTTCGAGCAAAGCCTACTAGAACTCATTGTTGAGGAGAGCAATAAATATGCCATACAGAACAATCCATATTTTTCCGACCCTGTTACCCTCCTAGAGCTTCGAAAATAGGTAGGTACATAGGAATTTTAATATGTATATACTTCTGTTAATCACTACCCAAGTATTCGGTCTTATTGGGCCGGGAATGTAAGATTTTACCCAATAGCAGACACAATGACTGTCAATAGGTTTCAGAAAATAAGACAAATTCTTCATTTCAATGATATAGTTTACACCTTCCTCCCGAGCACCATAACCACGACAGATTACACAAGATACGACCACCTCAATCTAAGATTCAAATCTGTTCCTTTTGATCACCGTCTGTCACTAGATGTAGTGGAACTAAAGGCTTTTATCGGTATGTTGTACTATACCGCAATTTTCAAAGAAAACCACACACATTACACATGTTGGTACAGCACAGAAGGCACGGGAAGAGAGATTTATCGTTGTATAATGAGCAAAAACAGGTTTGAAACATTGCTAAATTGCCTTCGATTTGATGATGCGAACACCAGAGATGAACGCTGTAGCACTGATAAAGCTGCACCTATATCTGAGCGGTTTGATAAGCTGATACAAAACTGTTCAATTGGCAGTTACGCTTGTGTTGACGAGATGTTGGTGGGTTTTCGTGGGAGGTGCAGCTTCAAAATGTACATGCCGAAAAAATTATGTGCCTGACTGACGCCAAAAATGGATACCTTGTTGATGGCTACTTATACTTGGGGAAAGACTGGGATAGCCAAGGCTTGCCCGTTGAAAACCAAAGACTGAACAAACCCACGCATGCAGTTCTGCGATTGATTGCATCGATAGAAGGAACCCACAGAAATGTCACTATTGACAATTGGTTTACTTCAGTTGAGCTTATGAACATCCTAAAGCAAAAACAGCTGACACTTGTGGGTACCCTAAAAAAAAATAAAAGGGAAGTACCTCCTCAATTTTTGGTCAGTGGGTAGTCTTAGGGGCGGAGTCGGGGTTTTAGTATTTCGTTTGTTTTTATAAATAAGTTATTTTGTTTATTTTTCAGTAGATTTTGTTTATTAGTAGTTTCGTAAAATTTAATTTGTGTTATTTTTTTAGGTTTAGTAGGTTTATAGGGTAGAAAGTTTTTATTTTATTTTATTAGTTTAAAGTTGTAGTTTGTTGTTTTTATTAGTTTTAGGTATTAGTGTTAGTTATTACTTACAATGGATCCTTTGTCATTAATTTTAGATAGAAATTTTAATCTTTGGAATTATGCTGCAGCTATTTGCAGTGAGGACCATTGAAGGGGCAAAACGGTGGCTTCTAATTTCTTCCCAGACGCCCGCCCGCCCTGCCCATCCTGTAGGCGTCCAATGAATGCCGAACGTAATAACAATTATAAGTTGGGGTTCAGATGGCGTTGCAGAAGGGCGGGCTGCAACATTATTAAATCTCCTTTAATGGGTACCTTTTTTGATCGCAGCAACGTATCCATTTTGAATACGCTCAGGCTTTTGCTCCACTTCTTTCGGAGAGACAAAGTAGCTGCTAAAGACGTATATCGCCGATAGTGTAAGAAGCTTGGCCGACGTGGCCTGGTACTTCATGTGCACAGTATAGCCCTATATGGGTCTAAACTCTAAATATTGAAAGTGCACGCCCTTACAGGTATGGCCCTAATCCTAGTCCTACCAATACTTTTCACAAAGTCACAATCGATACTAAGTCACGTGGCGTCATAGTAGCTAAAACTAAAAAAATTGGTTGCCTGTAAAGTCGGTATACGGGCGAAAGTTTTACGTGACAACGACTTTGAGTGGTTTATGTCTGTCTCTCTCGCTCTTGGGCGGGGACGCGTGCCTCTCACTCGCTCTCATTGTGAGCGCATAACGTGAGCGGAGCGTAACGCAGTTTCTTGAAGTGTCACCCGGCAAACCAATTTATAAGACGTTGTCACGTCAAAAGGATGAAATTAAATAATATCTCGTAAACGGCGCCTCCTAGGCAAAAAATAACCAATATTTTACCTCCCCCTATAACCACCAGTGCTAATAGCAGCCCAACATGAATTTAAGGAAAAACACCGTTTTTTTTTTTCATTTTTTTATGGCTGCTAGTTTTTTTTAATGACCTCATGGCTTTTGTGTAGAGCAACAATTTCTTTCCCGAAAACAATCTCATCCGAGCTACCATTTTAGAGATATAAATCGTTTTATATATGTAGGTAAAATACAAAAATGTTAAAGGCCCATAACTCGGAAACGGTGCGTCGTAGGGCCATACGTCTCAGTTCCTAAATGGTTTCTATGGCCAACCTTAATCAGTTGCTGCAATAAAAATGGTCGGATTCTAAAAAAAAAAAAACTCCGATTTGACTAAGTCCTTTGCCCCTAAGAATACTCTAGCTCAGCCTTTCCCAACGTGGACGCTTTGGGGTCGATTTATAATTTCATCTACCTAGCTAGGAAGACTCTTAGACACCGACTGAGCTCTCGACTCTCGACTACATCTTGTGAACCATCAACTAATATTAATTAAGATATAGTTCAAACTCGGTTCGATATAATAGACCGCGGGCAATCATGTTTTAACAAGTTTTTGTTAAATAATCCGATTTCTACATTTCTGTATCAATCGGCTGGTTCTATAATACTTGTTCTTGCTTTTCGAGTACGATTGGGCGTCGAATGAGATAAACGAGTTTATGCACGTTTGTCTTATTCCTGTTGGTGCGTGCTGCTTATGCAATCCTATATAAACGACGTAAAGGATATGGCCAGATCCTGCCCTGATAATGCACAGTAATGATTAATGAAAATTCCTTTTTAAATAAATAAAAAATAATCGTATTAATTACATTTCTCAAAAAAGGCGAGAGAAAGTGCAAAAAAAAATATATGTTTGTTCATTGATTGTGTGGTTTTATATTCTGACATTGCATTGATTGACATTTACATTGTCGTCTTGCGTTGATTTTATCACGTATTATCGTACTTTGTTACTATTGAAACTAGACCACAAAATATCGTTTACGCTTCTAATATTAATATTTTGTTGTACTTATTGGACTTGCTAGTTTAAATTACGTTTTACAAATGTGGGTATCCAGAGAAAAAAAACACATTTATTAACCCTCTATAGCATATAGTAGACTGTAGGCAACATACTGTTCAAAGCCCTCGAATTCGAATGGAATTGATTTCCTAATACGTAATCGCGCATTGTAACCCGTAGGCTACACTCCAGAATAAGGAATTAGTACTAAAAATCGTAACTAGATGGCGTTACTTGTTTCAAATTGAGATTATTATTGAGCGAGTTGATATTTACGAAAAGTGGCGGTTGACTGAGATTTCAAAAAGTGATTAAAAATAGTTTTGCTTGTTTTTTGTTGCTGTTTTTGATAAATTGTAAAGGTAAGTGTTTATACTTAATTGTATAACGTTATTTTTGAATACTTTTTGTGTTTTTCTTAGTTTTTCTTGTTTTTATTGTTTGTTGCCCGCAAGCTACATTAGGCGTAAAGTGTAAAATATTGTTTGATACCCATCAATACTTATTGCTGTTTTTTTATGTTTCAGAACGTCTTGCAAGCGACATCTTAGTGATAAAGACATTAGTTCTACGCTAAATTATGGCGCAGATAGTGAAGATGATCTAGATTTTGATGACGACAGTCTTGTTGATCCCGATTTTGTTCCTGAATTGGACACCTTTGAAAATGAGGCTTCCGAAGTAGATATTGATGTGGATTCCCTAATAGAAACCCTAGAAAGTACTGATGAAAATCCTTCCTCTAGCATGGAAACTACACCGTCAAGCGAGAGCACTGCTGGGCCTTCTCAACCCAAGAATCCAAGAACATCTGCTAACGCGAAGTCTACTAAATTGAATTTACGGTGGAAGAAAAAGAATCTAGAGTTGAATGCAGAGCAGCTCATGTTTACGGGAAACAAGAACCTGGGTCCTGATCTTCTTGAGCTAGATACTCCCATCCAGTTTTTTCTCTACCTATTTTCAAATAAAATAATGGAGAAAATTTCTGAAGAGACTAATTTATATCAAGTTCAGAAAGATCCTAACAGTGTTTTACGGATCTCTGAGGAGGATGTCAGGCAGTTTATAGGTATTGTAAATAACAGCTTAGACTTAAGTTAATGTAAATAACAGCTTAGACTTAAGTTAGTTATTTAGGTTTTTATTTTCTTTATTTTTATTGTTCCAAGTTTGTTTATATACCTTTTTTGATTTATGTACCCACGTAACTGTGTCTAAAATGCCTATGTGATACATTTTGTATGTAGTTATAAGAATATTTTATCTCAATAAATAAAACTGCATACACACAAGCAAATACACACACACGCCCACGCGTGTGCAGGCCACCGCTGATTGGCCGATTAGGGAAACGATGGCCTTCAGCCTTATAAGCGCCTGCGCTACAAGCGCCATTTATAAATAGAGCGCGCATAGCTAAATTGACTCAAAACAATTCGACGTTCGATCGCGCCCGCGTACGGTTGTCTGTGCTACGCTCGTAGCAGTCCCCGCCACTCGCTCGCGCCGCCAGACGTGCCAGACGTGCCGCACGGTCCGACCTTGGGCCTCCGCTAGCGCCCCGCGCTACGTCCGCTACGCGCCGTAGCACTGCTACGAGCCGCGCCGCCGCGCTCGCGCCCCCTACCGCGCGCCGCCGCAGTCACTCCGTGTGACGTAGATCTCCGTAGCGCTTGTACGCGGCTAGTACTACGCTCCGGCGCTCAGTGCTACGACGCGCTACGAAGTGCTACGAGGATCGCGTTCAATCGACTCAGCTGTTTGTTCTACATTCACTGTGTCGATTTAACGTTCGCGATCGCGCTTCATATCTTTGGCCCCTTAAGGGCTAAACCCACCAAATTTTCGGTGGTACTTGGGGGATACCTCACGGTGACAACTAACCCAAGTGGGTGCTGACCCGACGCACCCCTCCTGCCCCCTTCAGGGGTGGGAAGTCAATCGGAAGGGCACGGACCACGCGGCCTTGGGGGGACTCCTAGTCGCGCCCGTGTCTAACCCCCGTTCTCTTTCAGTGTGCACCCGGGACGTGTGGGTGTCTCTACCCCAGCGGCCCGGATCGGTCGCAAGACCCATAGGGCCCCGCTGCACAATAAGATTGGCAGCGGGTTTTCAAGCTTAGGGCACACCCTAGCACTCACCTCCCTGTTGACCCGACAGGGAGATTACACATCCCCGGGCCTTCCCACCCGGGGAGGTAGGACTCTGGCCCTTCAGGCCCTCAGACAATAGTGTACCGGTGAGTTTGTTGGTGACATTCTTCTCACCGGTTTAGCACTAGGAAAGTCACACGGGTGGGCTCGTTTTTAAGGGGAATTGTCTGCTCGGGGAGCTCACGTTTCACGTGTCTCCTCGAGGCTAGGATAGGATCCCTCCCCCCCCCCAACTTCAGCCTAAATTTTTCCCCCACGCCTTTTTCTCCCCTGAGTCGCCATGTCGGCCTCACTCGAGGGGAAGCTTCTTTTACTAGATTATCTAGTAAATATACTTACCAAGGATGAGCAATTCATCAAAAAGTACGGGCAGAAATTCGCTGCCCTGCAAGAAAGCGTGGAGTGCGCCGAAGAACTGGCCCCCACTCCCGCCTCTCCCTCTTCCCCCCATGATCAAGAGGACATGGAGACCGCCTCAGAGCGGGACTCCTCCTCGGAAACCTCCTCCGAGACCTCCTCAGAGTCCGTCTCCGAGGAAGAAAACTTCCAAATAGTTCAGGGCAAGCGGAAGAAAAGCCGCAAGCCCAAAGCGAGGAAGACCCCCAGGGCGAATCCCGCCCCGGAGGCCGGTACTCGCTCTCGCTCTAGGTCCCCGGTAGCCACCAGGGCAACCTCCCCCGTCCCCTCAACTTCAGCGGCTGCTCCCATCGCCAGCAGGCCCGCTAGCCCCATGGCTCTTTCAGGAGCCGTCCCCCCTCCAGTGGCTTCTACCAAGAAGCCTAAATCCCCTCCCCCCTTGTACCTTCAAGACAAGGGGAAATGGACGGAGGTGTCCCTGATGTGCGCGGACAAACGTATCGCGTACATCAGCGCCAAGAATACCCAGCAGGGTATCAAAGTCCTAGTTCCCACGTCCTCGGACTTCCGGGAACTTGTAAAACAACTGCGTGGAAGGAACATCGCCTTCCATACTTACTCCCTTCCGGAGGAAGTGCCCACCCGAGTGGTGATTAGGCGCGTCCCTAAAGAGATCTCCACTCAGGAGATCCTTAATGACCTGACGGCACAGGGAGTGCCCGTTCAGGCTGTCCACCGCCTCTTCAAAGCGAGAGGTGGTGACAAATACGATATGGTGTTGGTGGTATGCGACCCCGTCGAGGGTCACCACCCCATATTCAAGATAAAAACAGTTTGTGCCCTCTCGGGCATATCCATCGAAAAGCCATATCGCTCCGCCATCATTGGTCAGTGTCACCGCTGCCAATTGTACGGCCACTCTCAGGCCCATTGCTACGCACCCCACAGATGCGTGAAATGCCTCGGCAATCACGGCACTGCGGAGTGCACCCGTCCCAAGGACCCGGCCCAGTGCACGGAGCCGCCGAGCTGCGTGCTCTGTGGCCAGCAAGGTCACCCAGCCAACTACAGGGGCTGCCCTAAAGCCCCTAAAACCAACTCCCGCAAACTGGCAAAGCGTTTCGACGCACGCCAGCAACGCGAATCTCCATCGGGGAGGTTGCCCTCCGCCGACATGCCCGAGAGGCTCAGCCCTCAAAGGCCGTCGCCATGGACCCCGCTGAACCATCAGCGGGCATTCCCCGCCCTCGCTCCAAAGGAGCAACCCCCGATACCGGGGTTGATGGACCTGATAGTCCCCTCCCCCCTGACGTCTGCCCCCGTTCCACCGCCCTCCGTGAAGGCGGTCCTGGAGGCCAACCAGGCCCCAACACCCCAGGCGGTACTAGCCCCTCAGGCCCCAGCAGCGGAAAAACCGCTGAATATCATTTTCAACGCCTACAGAGCGTTCGTCTCTCCGGAGGCCCACAGGATGGCTGCCGAGCTCAAGGCAGCAGGCAAAAGCGGGTCAAAGATCCAGGAGATCTTTGGGAAATACCCCAGGATTGAACAGGCGCTTCTCGCCTTAGACTTCGAGGACTAAATCCCCAACTTACCATCATGAATAGTAGGGTAAATAAGAGCCGAACCAAACCCCACTCAATAAAAATTGGCTATTTCAACGCGAATGGTTATAAAGACCAACGTGAAGAAATAGCCACTTTTCTCAAAGACCACCAAATTGATATTCTCCTCATGCAGGAAACCTTTCTCAAGCCGACCAACCGCAATCCGAACATCGCTAACTACCAGCTAGTTCGCAATGATCGAACGCGGTCCCATAGAGGTGGCACTCTCATTTACTTTAAAAGATCTCTGCACTGCATCCCGCTAGACCCTCCAGATCTGACATCCTCACTAGAGGTATCCGTCTGTCGGCTGGGCATGACTGGCCATCCTTCCATCACCATTGTCTCCGCCTACATGGCTCCTAACAACCGGTCCGAGAAACACGCTCTAATCAAAGACCTCACGGTCCTCTTCGGCTTAAGTCACTCTGTTATAATAGCAGGTGACTTCAACGCCAAACACCCAGCCTGGAACAGCACGTTAACCTCACCCAGAGGAAGAGTGCTGTTTAACCTAGCGTCCTCCATCAACTTTGACCCCATCGCTCCTATGGAGCACACTCACTACCCATTTGACCCTATAGTCAGCGCTCAGACACGCTTGATATAGCGTTACTCAAGAATGTCAACCTTAAGTTGCATTCAATTGAGGCGCTAAAAGAATTAGATTCCGACCACCGTCCCGTACTGGTTCACCTCAAGCCCCGCACGGGGCCTGACCCTGACCAGCCCCCTCTCACAAAGATGATTACCGACTGGAGGGAAGTAAGCGTCAAGCTGAAATCCACCTCGGCGCCTCATCTCGACTCCATACCCGACCGTATTGACTCAGTCGCAGACACCACGGCTGCCATTCACTCGTTTACAGAGCACATACAATCCGCCATTACGGATTGCTCACGGGAAGTCCCAGTGACGGATGACCGTCGCTGGAAACTACCTGCTGACATACGTGCCCTGATAACCGAGAAGAATGCAGCCATCCGTGCCTATGACAATTTCCCCAACGAGGCGAACAAAGCTCACATGCGCTCCTTACAGAAATCTGTAAAGAGACGCATCAGTGAGATGCGTGACTCTCGATGGGGAAAGACGCTCAGCGACCTCGAGCCAAACCACCAAGCCTTCTGGCAACTGGAACGTAAGTTCAGAGCCAAAGAGGAGGCAGCAATGCCCCCCCTCATCCGCCCCGACAAGAGCGTGGCCTTCGAAGACTCAGAGAAGGCCGAGTGTCTGGCCGACAGCCTGGAAAACCAGTGCTCCCCCAGCTCCCTACCAGTAGACAAGCGACACCTTGATAGGGTGAACGCTGAGGTCGAACGTAGAGCAGCCCTCCCCCCAGTCGAAGACCCTGATGATCCTCTGACTCCCGTCACACCGGAGGAAGTACAGGACATCATCAAGCGACTGCACACTCGAAAAGCGCCCGGTTCTGACGGCGTCACTAATCGAGTCATTAAACTCCTCCCCGCCCAACTCATAATGCTTCTGGCCATCATCTTCAATGGTGCCCTGAACAATAACATCTTTCCACAAGCCTGGAAAGAAGCCACGGTAATTGGTATTCCCAAACCGGGCAAACCCAAATCGGAGCCCTCGAGCTACCGCCCTATCAGCCTCCTGAGTTCTCTTGGCAAAATATATGAGAGACTTATTTATAAGCGACTCAAAGATTATGCCGAGAGAAAGAGCCTCATTCCCAACGAGCAGTTCGGCTTCAGGACCGAACACTCGTGTGTCCAACAAGTTTACCGGATCGTCGAACACGTAAGCGTAGGCTTTCAACGTGGGTTGATGACCGGAGCCCTCTTCTTTGACATAGCCAAAGCATTCGACAAGGTTTGGCACAATGGCTTAATATTTAAGCTATACCAACTCGGAGTGCCGGACCGTCTCGTACTTATCTTACGAGACTTCCTGTCGAATCGCTCCTTCCGTTATCGGATGGGAGATGCCCTCTCATCCCCCCACCCTTTACGAGCCGGAGTCCCCCAAGGCTCCGTGCTCGCCCCCCTCATCTTCACGCTATTCACGAGCGACATTCCCAAGTCAAACTCAGCGCGTCTAGCCCTTTTCGCGGACGACACGGCCATTTATCACACCGGCCGCTCCCCCGAAACCATATCTCGAAAGCTCCAAGCTGCGGCCTCCGCCCTCGGGCGGTGGTTCAGCAGATGGAGAATCGAAGTCAATCCCGACAAGAGCCAAGCGGTCCTCTTCTTCCCCAAACAAGCGGGGAAAATACCCGATACTCATCCCAGCCCGGTAACCATGTATGGCAAACCTATCCCTTGGGGTAGAGAAGCCAAATACCTAGGCGTCATCCTAGACGATCGCCTCACCTTCCGGAGCCACACCACAGCAGCTCGTAACCGGGCTGCCTTTGCCATGGGCCGGCTCTTTTTCCTCACTAACAGAAAGAGCAAATTGTCACTAAAGTGCAAATTGCGTCTTTACACAGCTATAATACGTCCCATCATGACGTACGCATGCGTCGTCTTTTCCCACGCCAAACCCTCCTGACTACACAGGATGCAGACCCTGCAGAATAGATACTTCCGTCGAATCACCGGAGCCCCTTTCTATGTTCGTAACGACAATTTACATGTCGATCTAAGAGTGCCCACCATAGCCCAGTTCATGAAACGCCTTCTCAAGCGTTTTCTAGACAGCAATGTCAAACACAGCAACCCCCTGATTGCAGCGGCCGCTCAATACGAGCCGTCGCGCATCAGTAAAGTCCGCCGACCAAGGCACACCCTCTCCGTCCCCGACGACCCCATCACCATCCTTCAAGAGAGCGATAAGCGCACCAGCACATTGAAGAAATACAGATACAGATTACCGTTTTTCCGTCCTCGCCGCCGAGGACCGCCGCGACGTAAAATTAAAAGCCCCCCCCCGTCTCTTTGCTAGAGCCAGCCCGCGACGCTGAGCCAGTAAATCAAAATCCCCTAATTAATCCGATCCAGCCTGTCCCTTTGTTGTTATCACCCAGCGACGACCTAAGCCGAGGCCCGTACCCCGCAGGGGGTGCCCTTAGCGTGCAGTCGCTTAGTATATAAGATTTTTGCCCCTGGCTGGAGGCCTTAACTTCTAGGCATCCACAGGGATCGACCGGTTAAGCAGTAAACGACCTCCTAGGTCGAACTGCGAGATGCCATTCAAAAAAAAAAAAAAAATTGACTCACTCTTCTATCGACAGCCGCCAACGCAACACATCATATACATCGTCACTCCATGCAGTTGTTTCTAAATCAAGCCTTCTTTTATTTCACTGGCCCCGGTTCCTGGAACGACCTACTTCAACATTATACAGTCCACAACAACAAATGATAGGGAAGAAGCCCCGCCGAGTCGCCTGCCCCTTTCAATTGGTCCTTCTGTCGCCGGATCGCTGTTCCAGTTTCAAGACTTCAATCGGGTTCCAGTCTTCAAGCTAAGAAGAAAGAAACAAGTACGCGCGAGTGTTGTCGGTTGGTCTGCTTGCCACCGTCAATTACTTGGAAGCAATCATCACTACGTACGTGGCCACCTAACGGTGTCAAAGGCCCCTGCAATACGTACGGAAGCACAGTGGACGAACTGACGACTCCACGCACCTAACCCAGGTGTAACAGTCAGACCCCGCCGGTACGGTGCGGTAACGCTCTGGGACCACTAGTTGGTACGCAACGACGAGTGCGGACTTTCCCCCCGCACTCTGATGCACCTGTGAGCGCCCGTATCCTCTGCCGGGAGGTTCCTTACCTTCCTCTCCTCACTTGTTCCCATTCCTGGTCCGGCATCACCGCGTTAGGAGTCCGGCCAGGCTGCTAGGCAAGGTAGGTTCGTGAAGAAGATACTAAAAGTGCAAAGTGAACCAGTGATAAAGTGTTAATTTTAAGTAAATTGTTAGGTGTAGGGACCCCCTCGTGCGTAATGGAGAACGCGCGTGTGTTGCGCTCAGGCAAATCCACGCCTGCCACAGACGCCACACCGGCGTCCGGTCAGACTACGTCGACCGAAACAAACACGTGGAGTAAGGGCACCGGCACAGAGGACACGACCGGTGAAAGCAGCACGCGTACTATCGATAGAATAGTCGAAGACAGGTCCGCGCAAGTCGAAGACACGAACGCGCAGGTTAGGAGTGCGCCGGGCACGGTAGTTAACGTCCCCGTGGACAGAGCATGTAGTAGGCTATCAATGTTAAAAGCCGAGTTAGAATTACATAATTCCGAGTTAGCACGGGCTAGGGCGGCGACCGCAGCTGCCATGAGTCGATTGGAAATAGCCAGGATCGAACTGGAAAGTTCCAACGACGCGGATCCGCAACCCATTGCTGAAAAGTCGCGTGTAGAAGGATGGATATCGGAACAACACGTAAATAATAGGCTAATTTTAACAGATAGAGCTCAAAACCCGGGACGGGACACCCGGCCACCCGACACTGCTAGGAACGAACCACGCGCTAGCAATGACGTGCCGCTGAACAAGAATAGCAGCAGCGACATGGCTATGCTGGCTAGCGCGATAGTACAAGCGGTAAATTCCGGTAGGTCAGACAACGCGGTACCTAAGTTCATCCACGAACTGCCCCACTTTGACGGGGCTATTGCCGAGTGGATGGCATTTAAGTCAGTATTTGACGACACCTCGGAAATGTTCACAGACGTACAGAACGTAGCGCGATTAAGAAAAGCGATCCGAGGCGCAGCTCGCGAAACAGTTAGAGCGTTATTATTCACAGCGTCAGATCCGTACGAAATAATTGACACTCTAGAGAGACGGTACGGTAGGCCAGAGCTATTAATTCTCTCGGAATTAGATACAATAAAACGCATGCCCCGCATGACCGAAGACGGGCGCAATATAGGTAGTTTCGCGAGCAAAATATCGAATACAGTAGCGGCAATAAAATCACTCAATCAACCGCAATACTTGTATTCACCTGAGTTAGTTAGCCGAATAGTAGAAAAACTCAGTGTCATTTTAAAATATAAATGGTACGAGTACAAAGCCGAGCGCACCGGGGCGCCGGAGCTAGAGTTATTAGCTAGGTTCCTAAACGTCATGGCCGACCAATGCGGAGCGATGTTTGCCTACGAAACCGCGCGAGACGAAAGGAAAAATAGAACAAAACCGCGCGCAGTAAACACGGCCCGCGGCAGAGGACGGCTACCATCACGCTCGCGCGACGACGGTACCGACAGCTCGAGCGATCGGTCAGGTACCGAAAACGACGCGTCACGTTCCCGTCGTAAAACCGTTGCCGCCGCGAACAAACCGTCAACAAAAAAGGAATCTAGTAAACAAAAGCCACGCCCATCACGCTCAGACACAGAGGCGCCGGCAGAGCCTAGTAATAATAAAAAATGTTCTGTGTGCGCCGGCTCACACAAAGCCGCCGAGTGCGCGGACTTTACTAAACTTTCCGTATCAGATAGGTGGAATACGGCTAAACAAAATAAGTTATGTTTTAGATGTTTACATAGCGCGCACGGGCGTCAGTTTAGATGTAAATATGTGCCGTGCGGAATGAACGGGTGCGAAGCATCACACCATAAGTTGTTACATGGACACGGCAGTAAGAGCACGTCTCTGCCTACCCGCGGAAACGTAACGTCGATAAATCACGTACGCGAGTCTAACACCTACTTAAAAATAGTGCCGGTCGAATTAAGCGGACCGGAGGGTACCACCGCTACCTACGCCTTACTTGATGAAGGTTCAACCATGACGCTTGTTGAACGAGGTGTGGCAGACAGCGTGGTGCCCCGGGGTCGCAGCCAGCTCTTAATGTTGGAAGGGGTAGGTGGTAGCAGAATAGACGACGCGGAATCATGTCGCGTTACATTATCCATACGCGGTTTATGTAATAGGAACATAGAGACGATGAGTGCGAGCACCATAGCATCATTAAACTTGTCCCCTCAGGGGGTAAGCAGGGACCTAGTGCGTCAGTGTAGCCACTTAGTAGATTTAGAAGACGAACTCTGCTATGAGCGAGCAAAACCGACCGTTCTTATAGGCCAAGACAACTGGCATTTAATTACGTCACGTGAGTTACGCGTCGGTAATAAAAATCAACCCGTAGCGTCTCTAACTAAGCTAGGGTGGGTACTACACGGTCAAAACGCGCGGCCACGAAACAACGTAGCTATAGTTAATCACGTGCGACCGACCCAGCACGAGGACCCCGCGCTACAATTAATAAGGGAATATTTTAGTATTGAATCGTTAGGTATAGAGCCACGCAGGCCGAAGTCTGACCCGGATCAGCGCGCTCTAGCGATTTTAGAAAAAACCTGTAATAAAGTTAGCAGTAACAGGTACGAAGCTGGCCTATTATGGCGAACGGACGCTGAAATAATGCCTAATAACAAAAAACAGGCCCTCAGCCGTCTATATAATTTAGAAAATAAATTAGATAAAAACATTAATCTAAAAACCGAATATACCAAGCAAATAGACCATCTCATCCAGGCTAATTACGCAGAGCGGGTCGACACCCCGGCCACGTCACCACGCACGTGGTACCTACCACATTTTTCGGTGGTACATCCACAGAAGGGAAAAGTGCGATTGGTGTTCGATGCAGCGGCCAAATACGGGGGCAAAAGCCTAAACGACGCTCTCTTAGCAGGTCCAGATTTACTTCAGTCGTTATTCGGTGTTTTAATTAGATTCAGAGAAGGTCGGATAGCAGTAGTAGCCGATATTAAAGAAATGTTTTTACAAATAAAAATAATCGATTCCGACCGCGATAGCCTGCGATTTTTATGGAGGGGCGAGGACAGGGAGGGACCCCCACAGGAGTACAGAATGACGCCATTGATATTCGGAGCGGCGTCGTCACCCTGCACCGCCATATATGTTAAAAATAAAAACGCAGAAGATCACGGTCTAGAGCACCCAGAGGTCGCGAAAGCCACGGTTCGTAACTACTATATGGACGATTATCTAGGTTCGTTCGACGACGCTAACAAGGCAAAACAGGTAATAAATGACATGCACAAAGTTCATTTGAACGCGTCTTTCGAATTACGCGGCTGGGCGTCGAACGTACCCGAGGTGATTAGTGACGTCACGGACAAGCGTAGTAGCGACGCGACCACTCTAGGGAAAAGCGACACAGAAAGAACGTTAGGTCTCATATGGAACCACGCACGTGATACGCTAGGGTTTAATGTCAACCTCCGAAGCACGCCCGCGAGCGTCATTAGTGGCGAAGCTCTGCCTACCAAGCGACAGGTAACTAGCGCGGTTATGTCGGTTTTCGACCCGCTAGGTTTTGTCTCACCGATTACGATGATAGGCAAGTGCCTCATTCAGGAGATATGGCGCAGCGGCATAGGTTGGGACGATCCCATCACGAAAGAGCATCACGTGACATGGCTCTCCTTCATTAAAAATGTAGAATTATTAAAAAACCTAGAAATAGATAGGTACGTACCCGCCCCGCCCTCTAGCGAGGGAGATTTACACATATTCTGCGACGCAAGCGAGAAAGTATATTCAGCGTCTGTGTATTTCGTAAGCTCGGGTACAGACGGAAATAAAATATCAAAATTAATAGCCGGTAAAGCAAAAGTAGCTCCGTTAAAACCTATATCCATACCTCGCCTAGAACTTCAAGCCGCAGTATTAGGATGCCGGCTGGCCGAATCGGTCAAGCGCGAGTCGGATTACAAAATATTAAAAAGCTATTATTGGTCAGATTCAAAGACAGTACTATCGTGGATTAAATCGGACCCGCGAACATTCAAATCTTTCGTCGCGCACAGATTAGCCGAAATCGAAAGTACGACCACTCCGGCCAACTGGCGATGGGTGCCCAGTGCTGAGAACGTAGCGGACGACGCTACGAAGGGTATACCCGCCAATTTTAATGCAAACCATAGGTGGTTTACGGGGCCGAGCTTTATTAGGGACGACCCCGCGACATGGCCGCAAGAAAGGCAGGTCGCGGCGCCGTCACCCCCTTCAGGGGAAGAAAGGGTTTTGAAGCAAGTTCACGTGACAATTAGGCATGATGTTAGTGATTACCTACCTGAAGTAGAACGATTCTCGAAGTACACTCGATTAGTACGCGTTGCTGCCACCGTTCTGCTCGCCGCTGAGGTATTCAAAGCCAAACTACTCAAAAGAATCACGAGCAAAGAACTAGCACCAAACCACGTAAAACTAGCGGAGCTATTGCTCGCTAGACGAAGCCAGTTTAACTCGTTTGCCGAAGACATCGCGACAATAGAGGCTGGGCGGCGACCTCCGAAGAAATCCCCGTTCCACAAGCTCTCAGTCAAGGTCGACCGCAACGGAATCCTGTGCCTAGACAGCAGAATAAAGGAAAAATGCAACTTGCCAGTCCTACACGCCAAAGAAGGCTTCACGCAGCTGTTAGTGCATCACACGCACGCAGCCTTCAACCATGGCAATCATCAAACTGTCATGAATGAGCTGAGCCAGAGATACCACATAATAGGACTGCGCAATATTTTAAGATATATATGCAATAAATGCCAATGGTGTCGGACCTATAGGGGTACCCCCTCTAAAATCCCCTTAGGCGACTTACCACCAGAAAGGCTAGCCCAAGGTCAACCGCCCTTCACAGCTTCAGCGGTGGACTACTTTGGGCCCATACAGGTCACAGTCGGAAGAAGGCTAGAAAAAAGGTGGGGCGCACTATACACTTGCCTCACCACGCGCGCAGTGCACCTGGAGCTGGCCACCTCTCTCACGGCCTCCTCCATGATAATGAGCCTACGAAGAATGATGGCGCGTCGCGGCACTCCGACTGTGATATACAGTGATAACGGAACAAACTTCGTGGGTGCTGAAAAGGAAATCGCCGAAGCCATGCAAGGCAATGAAGATAGCATGAGAGCCTTTGCATCTGAAAAGCTGATCACCTGGAAGAAAATACCTCCCGGTGCCCCGAGCATGGGTGGCGCCTGGGAGCGTCTGGTCAGGTCGGTAAAAACCGCATTAAGAGTCACCCTCAAAGAGAAGTTTCCCCATGATGAAGTGCTGCACACGTTGTTACTTGAAGCCGAACACGTGATCAACTCGAGGCCATTGACCCCGGTGAATCCCAACTTAGATGAGGAAGCGCTGACACCCAATCATTTTCTTATTGGGCGCTCAAGTGGAATGACACCTTTTGGTTCCTTCAAAGATGTGCCAATCGACTCATACTCCTGGAAAGCCGTCCAGACATTAGCTGATGCATTTTGGTCACGCTGGTCGGCGGAATACAAACCTCTGCTGATGCCCCGACTAGGCAACGCCCGACATAAGAATGTAAAGATCGGCGACATAGTTATCATATGCGACGGCACGATGCCCAGAGGAGTGTGGCCTCGAGGAGAGGTGGTCAAAACATACCCAGGCCCGGACGGACGAGTACGAGTCACAGAGGTCCGAACGGCTGCTGGATTAATTCGTCGCCCGGCCTCTCGCCTCATCGTGATCACAGCTGAGGAATAAAAACGTTACGGTGCTTACGCACGAGGGGGAGATTGTAAATAACAGCTTAGACTTAAGTTAATGTAAATAACAGCTTAGACTTAAGTTAGTTATTTAGGTTTTTATTTTCTTTATTTTTATTGTTCCAAGTTTGTTTATATACCTTTTTTGATTTATGTACCCACGTAACTGTGTCTAAAATGCCTATGTGATACATTTTGTATGTAGTTATAAGAATATTTTATCTCAATAAATAAAACTGCATACACACAAGCAAATACACACACACGCCCACGCGTGTGCAGGCCACCGCTGATTGGCCGATTAGGGAAACGATGGCCTTCAGCCTTATAAGCGCCTGCGCTACAAGCGCCATTTATAAATAGAGCGCGCATAGCTAAATTGACTCACTCTTCTATCGACAGCCGCCAACGCAACACATCATATACATCGTCACTCCATGCAGTTGTTTCTAAATCAAGCCTTCTTTTATTTCACTGGCCCCGGTTCCTGGAACGACCTACTTCAACATTATACAGTCCACAACAACAAATGATAGGGAAGAAGCCCCGCCGAGTCGCCTGCCCCTTTCAGGTATAGTATATCTAATGTCTCTTATCCAATTACCTAGAGTTACTAACCATTGGAGTGCCATACTTGGAACACCTCTTATACAGGAAACCATGGCTTTGAACAAATTTGAAAAAGTTCGTCAAACTTTGCATTTCAATGACAATAGCAAAGATCTTCCTTTGAGCAATCCCGAATACGATCGGATATACAAAATACGTCCAATAGTAGACTCCTTAAATGAGGCGTATAGTAAAGTCCCAATGGAAGAGCATATTTGTGTGGATGAGCAAATGTGTTCTACTAAAGCACGAAATACGTTGAAGAGATACAACCCTAACAAACCGCATAAGTGAGGCTATAAAGTCTTTGTTTTGAGTGGCGTTTCTGGCTTTGCCTATAAAACAGAAATCGAAACAGGCAAAGAAAATGTGGTCTTACAAGGAGAGCGAGATTTAGGAGCCTCATCTAACGTTGTCGTGAGGTTAGCGCGTATGATTCCGAGGCATCAAAACTTCAAACTCTATTTTGACAACTATTTTACTTCTCTTCGTCTGATGGAATATCTGGCTAAAGAAGGCATTTTCAGTGTCGGTACTATTAGAAGAAATAGAATATGGGATTGTAAGCTGCCATTAGAAAAGACAATGATGAAAAAAGATAGAGGCTATTCAGAAGAATACGTAGCTGATGTCAACGGGATCGATGTTTCAACTGTCGCATGGAAGGATAACAAGATTGTCAATCTGGCTTCCACCTATGCAGGGCAACAACCTGAAACTGATGTTCGAAGATGGGATAAAAAGAACTCAAGGTATGAGAGCATAAAGCGACCTAACGTGGTTGGAGAGTATAATCGCCATATGGGTGGCGTAGATCTTCTTGACAGCATCATGGGTATATACAAAATTCGTTTGCGAAGCAAACGATGGCCTATGAGACTATTTTATCATTATTTGGATGTCACGATATCCAATGCATGGATACTTTACAAAAGAGTTTGTAAAGAAAAAAATATTCGTTCAGGTTGCTTATCATCAGCGGATTTTCGTCTGGAGGTTGCTGTGACCCTTTGTAAAATGGGTGTGAAGCCTAATATATCTAGTCGGCGGTCACTTGAGACCGAAATTCAAGCTAAAAAGCACAAAGGTCCTGCTCAGTATGTGCCTCCAAAAGCAGTCCGGCAAGATCAGATTGGGCATTGGCCAGGATGGTCTGATAAAAAAATGAGATGCAAGTTCCCAAAGTGTGTAGTAGCCTTATGCTACACAAAAACCAAAAATTGTTATAAAAACTTCCATCTTTCATGACTTGTCATTATACTGTCGTACTGTTGTAAGTAGGTATAGATTTTCACCACTTACCTCAGTGTTGCTTGCAGGCAACACTCCCTATTTTTGCATTTTTGTTTTAAAATAATTGAAATAATAAAAAACCAAAAAATACGGGCATTTTATTTTTTTACTATTATCTCCAATCCAAAAAATCAAATAAATCTGAGTTCATGAGTGATAGAGGGTTAAATTGTCTGTAACATTTTTATTAATTTAAAAGGCAAAGCTAAAAATGACAATCATCCTCACAGGATCGGAGGATAAATCTGCAATCATGATTTCTGATATGATTCATGATTCATGAAATCTGATAGATGCGAGCCAATCGACAATTAGTTTGAAGTACAGGAAAATGAACCTGGATTTCCGGAACCATTTAACACTACTTAACTATTGTATCACTTACATTACAATTAATTTCACTCTTGTAGTGAGCTTTGAGCGCAGCGACGACTCCAGACGACTGTCAATGAAACTTGTCGCAACGGCAGCGCTAAACTTGACACTGTTTTCTTGTAAAATAGCACGATTGCTGTTGTATGATGTCGTCGTACCAACGCATATTTTACCTTTCTTGTGGAATTAGATGTTTAATGAATAGCTTAGCCTATTTAATTTATTGCGTCTGAATAGTATTTCTCGTTTTGTTACGCCTACAAAACTCTGAATGTTTGATCATTGCTATTCAAATTGTTAAGGCGCTTTTTTTGTTTTCTACTTATAGTGTCTCTCGCCTATTCTCTGATGATGAAATATATTCTATTGTAAAGCCCTGTATGTGAGCTTTAAAATGACGTACTGTACATTAATGTACATGAATATTTTTTGTTAGGGTATTGCTCTATACAAGTTCTGGCCGTGTCATTTATTTTATTTTCATTTGCGGTTTCGCGCATAATAGATAAGCAGTACTTGATTTCAACACTTACGTATTTCTCAAAACAAAACAATGTCGGAAGTAAAAAGAAGAGACGGCAATGCTCTGCGGAATATATTAAATTCGGATTTATTGAAAATCCCACAAACCTGTCGTCGCCTTTGTGTCTTATATGTCTAAAAACATTTTCGAACGAAGCAATGAAGCCTTCAAGACTGCAAGATCATTTGAATAAAATGCATCCAGATATGAAATACAAGAATGTAGCATATTTTCAAGACCTAGAGAAGAAGCATAATACTCAGCCAAGTGTATCAAAACTATTTTCGGCGGCTGATAAGCAAGATGACGACGGACTTCGAGCTTCGTACAATATCTCTTTGTTAATTACTCAAAAAGGCAAACCACACAACTTCGGAGAAGAGTTAATTTGGCCAGCAATAAAGGAAGTAATAACTACTGTGCTTCATAAACCGGCCGCAGATATTATCCGAAAAATTCCTTTGAGTAATTCTGTGCAAAGACGAATTGATGAAATGGCTGAAAACATTGAAGAATCATTGTGCAATCATCTGAGGACTAGTCAATTCTCAATTTCAGCTCGATGAGTCCACTTTACCAACTAATGAAGCGTTGTTGCTATCTTACGTGAGGTTTATTGACCCGTCGCGCGACAAAGTGTCACACTGGGTGCAAAGTTTTACTAGTGCCCCAAATGTCGTATTTGCACACGTGTGCAAAGTTTGAACTGCCGGGATTGGTTTTCATATTTTAGACATTTGAACGAACTAAACAACCCAATCTGTGCACTAGTCGAGAATAACATCCTTTGTCAACCTTTTCTAGAAAGTGCAGAAGCCAATCGGTCAAGCAGGACCGAACCTGAACGAAAATAAAAAAATAAAGTCTCATTCTGTGTTCAACGTAAAGTTTGGGTGAACTTTGGTGAAAAAAAATTTGATGAATCATGGCATCAAGACGCAAACGGTGAGTAATCTTATTGGATTTTTTAGTAGAATTACTGAGCATTAGTTGTAGTTTCCGTATTGAGTATTGGTTTTTCGAAAAGTGATGAATATACATATGTAGTTTTGAAAAAGTCGCCAAACTTTCGATAACATAGATTTTTTTGGCAATGGCCGCCGTCTTTGTTCGAAGTTTTTGTGATGAATATTCTTCAAAATGGTTTGAAATATACGTAAATAGTTAGTTTATTTATCTAAAAACATAGTTTGGGTACTATATTCTAATATTATTGCGTATTGATTTCATATAGTGTGTTTCAAAGTGAAAATCGGGTGAAATGGCGGTTTTCGTGTGTTAAGTACAGTCGACCAAATATTTTTTGTGTTCCGAACCTTTTTATGTTGGTTGGATTTTTTTTTGATATTTTCTTATTGGTTAGTTGTATGAACGCCTAACGTGATTTAGTCCCGATTTCAATTTTTTTTTTCCCAAAAAATATTCGTTATTATTTTTCTTTTTGTTAGGTAATCGGCGACTGGTAAGGTAGTTGGATTAGGTGATCAGATATTGTACAGTTACTGAAGTTTTATAATATTTTTAGTATGCGATACGATGCGGCGCAGCGTCACCCCCGTACAGGGGGAACGGGGCTGCAACCGCTCAAGTGCGGCCCGGCGCGCTCTCCTCCTGCAGATGGTGACGGCGGGCCCGGAGCGAGACAGTCCTGCTCCCGTATCGCCACCACCCCCGTGAGTGTCTTTTTCATAGCGTATAAATATTACCAACTTTGTTTATTTAGTTTCAGTGGAGTAATTTGTATTTCTTACCCCCTTTAGCTTCCACGCGCTTCCCGTGCAGGTGACCCCTGGAGGATCGCTCTATGTGCACGGCAATGCCGTGCCACTAGAGCAGACCCCAGGTGGTCACATGCACATCGGACAAGCTTCTTCATTGATATCTTATGGGACAGAAATGTTCGCATTCCTGTCGTGATATCGTACGGGACCGATATCATTTATAGCCGTTATAATAGTGTAACTGTGTCAATTTTTACAATTGTGTTTTGTAAATAAAACTCACGATACAGGACAAAACTAAACCTCTGTATACTTTTTAGCTGTTACAATAGTGTAACTGTGTCAATTTTTACAATTATTATTGTGTTTTGTAAATAAAACTCACGATACAAGACAAAACTAAACCTGTTACAATAATAATATGTACCTATCTTATTTTTTTTTTTACAATCAAGTGTAAATAAAGCATGTTCTCTTCAGTTTTTTTCATAATATGGAAGAAAAAAATGTATTCCTATTGTTTTTTTTTTATTTTTTGTGTTTTTACTGTGTTTTTATTGTGTTTTTTATTATATTGTTCCTTGAAAAGAAAATGCATTTTATTTCAAACCTTTCGAACCCTCTCTAACAGATGTCATTGGGAAATGAGTAACTAAGTAATTAGTCAAATAATGATTTATAATCATTTATTTTCAAATAGATTCATAACAAAACAATAAATAGGCAAAGCACACACAAACTACAGCTTTGCTATTTCAGAACTTGAACATTTTTTTTATTTATTTCAAACCATTCCAAGCCCTCGGCTCGATATCATTACAAAAGAAGTAAGTAAGTAAATAGGTACCTATACAATAATCATAGTTCATTTATTTTTGATAAAAAAACATGCTAAAACCAAATAGGTTCATAATTGACGGATATCGATGAACATTACATAAAACACCAAAATAATAGTATAATATTATTTAGAATAAAGTTATAAATAAAAAAATATCACAATAATAATGATAAAAAAACAATATGAAAGTTTTCTCGGCAATAACAGTAAAGTAATATTGTCGTTGAAAGTCTAGTAACATATTTTGTGAGCCGACTGTACTTTTCAATTGCAAGTACCGACCGGTCGAGCGGTTTGGCGCCATTATGTTTTACATTTTTTGTTGTGTTGACAAAAACCTTTCGTGTCGCGTAGTTAGTGGGTGTTGCAGTGTGTGAGATAAATTGTTGCTGTGTAAACATATGGGCGGCTATCGTATTACAGTGTCGTTTTAGTGAATACATGTGTAGTTTCGGTGTAATGTGATTAAATGTCAAAGACGAGTGGCTGAAAATGATCAAAATGAAAACATAACGAGCTGCTGTGTGGTCAGGTCAGACTTATTTCTTTACGCAGTAGTACCATTGGATAGGAAACTCATAAGGATTCTGGAAACATATACTTCGTTATATATAATTATCGATATAACTATGAAATCTTCGTTTTTCCGAAGGTCTAACCAAAATCAAAAATTCATTCAAAATAGCTCGACGCTTGGGGCACTTTACCTACATTATTAGCAATCGCGCGACGGGATAAATGATAAATGATGTTTATTTTGCAAGTAGGTTTTCACAAACACTTTTACACGTCATTTTTTTTAAAACTAGATTTGGCCGGTGTTTCGTACCCGACTACTCTGAGAAGAAACAGCCGAAACAAACTCAGAAGGTCATAGTCTCTTTTAAGGTCCAGACAAAATAATCTTGGTCAACTTACATGAGGACTATGCAGATAGTGTCTGAAATGATCTTTTTAAGAAAGCACCACACAGATTGAGTGGACCTGTCCAGTCAGTGCAAGCATTTGTCAGTTATCGTGTAACTCAACTCATAACCCAAGGAGCTCAACGACACGACGAACAATACCAAAAAAAGGACATTTGTGTAGGTCGCTTATAGTACTCAAACTGCCAGACTATCGTCAAAAAACAAAGTAATCAAACATCAAAAACTTAATAATTTCATTGATAAAAGGTATTTTTGCGTCAGGGAAAAAGTGAATTAGTGAGTTGCAGTAACTACCTAATGTAAGTAGCTATTTTTTATATGTTTACGTAAATAAATCCCAACTTTTTTACATAATCTTTATGAACATATTGTTAACTTTGTAATAAAAATAATATAGTATAAAATATGAGGTTTTCTGAGTCTTGAACTACTTTTTTATATTGATGTAGATGACAACGGGCACATAAGAGGTAAAAATATTCCATTTTTATAGAATACGAAACCATGTCAAGACGGACTTTTACAGTAAGTGACAATTACCATGGACTCCAGGAAGCCCTTGATGTTATTTTAGAAGACGAGGACTCAGATGCTGAATTTGACCTTGTAGCCCTTCCTCCAGAACCAAGTATCCTCACTGATGAAGAAGGCGATGACGATAATATTGTTACCAATGTTATGCCAAGGGATATCCCAGGAAATGTCGAGATTTTTGTACACAGAGACGAAGAGCAATGGGTCAGTTCCGATGAAGAGCCTTTAGCTAATACATCCAAAAAGCGACGAACCGATCTTGAGCCGCGTTGGCGTAAACGCGAACCTACCTATAATAATACTACTTTTGATCAGAATAATGTACAACAACGACGCGAAAATCCAGTTAGTGATCTCAAAAATCAAAGCGCTGTTGCAATTTTTGAAAGAATATTCGATCAAGAAGTTATGGATATGATCGTTCAATATTCTCAATTGTATGCGACGCAAAAAAATAAGCATGATTTTGATTTATCTGTTGAAGAACTGAAGACGTTTCTGGGTATTCTCGCTCTATTTGGTTTTTTCCATAGGAATCACAATATGGTCTGGGCAATCTCTTTATTGTCCTATTTTGGCACGTGCCGATTTTAAAACAACTCTACAGGTCGAAAACCTACAACCTCACTATGTTATTAAAAAAACTAGTATTTTCCCATTACCTCGATCGCAATTCAGAAAACATTAAAGATAAAATAAAATCTAGTATGCAAATACGAATCTCATTTTTTTTTCTCAACCTTCACATATTATCACACTTTGCCTCCAGAACGTCTTTATTGGTCTTTAGACGAGGACTGCAACGTGTCAATTATAACTAGAGCTATGACGAGAAATAGATTTTTAGACATCAAGAAGTTCCTACATTTCTGTGACAATGTTGTTTCTGTCGAAACATCAGATAAAATATTCAAGGTACGGCCGCTATCTGACATTCTCATGAAGAAATTTATGCAATGGGGGGTGTTTCACACGAATCTATCGATAGACGAATCCATGGTGGAGTACTTTGGCCGTCATCCATCCAAACAATTCATTCGAGGCAAGCCAGTACGCCTTGGATACAAAAACTGGATGCTTGCTAGTTCTAACGGCTATTGTTACGCTTTTGATGTTTACTGTGGTGTAAGTCGCAGGTTGCCACCAATGAGCCGTTAGGTACACGAGTGGTGAAAAACCTGTTGAATCAGCTCAATACTAATCCTAAAGACCATAATATTGTGTTCTTCGATAACTTTTTTACTAGCTTTGCATTGTTATGGGATTTATGGAATTCTGGCTACCGCACCACTGGCACGGTACGCGAGGGGAGAACCAACAAGTGTCCTCTCATACCCGTCAAGGAGATGAAAAAGAAAAACCGTGCTGACTTTGATTACCGGTTTGACACGGTCAATCAAATATTGTTTGTTCGCTGGCTGGACAACAGCGTTTGCACAATGGGATCTAATTATGATAGTGTCTTTCCGTTGGGCAAAGTGAAGCGTTGGAGCTCAGCTGAGAAGAAAATTGACGTAAATATCCCGCAAGTATTTGTCAACTATAATAAAGGTATGGGCGGAGTTGATCAAGCCGACCAGTCGATTTCGTTATATCGTACTTCTGTACGAGGCAAAAAGTGGTGGTGGTTGTTATTTACGTACATGTTTGATTTATCGATTAGCAATGCCTGGCGGCTACATATATGCTTTGTAACGATATGAAATTCGACCAGCTAATGTTTCGACGTAGCATTGCTCATTACTTGTGCCAGGATACTGATCGACAACTCGCCCAACAGCCTCACTACTGCCAAGTTTGCAATATGATAACTTTGGTCACTTTCCACAGAAGTTGACAAAACAACTGCGATGCACTGTTTGCCATAGTAAGGCTCGGTGGCAGTGCAAAAAATGCGTAAAAACACTATGCATCGAGAAACCATGTTTCGAAAAATTTCATAGGAATGTGCCCAGTGTCCCCATTTGAGCACGGCAATTTTTTTTTAACTAAATAAAAACAAAACTACTTTTTCTCTTGTTTTATTTTCGAACTCCCTATTTCTCCACCAAATAATACAAGTTATTTCATTTTCCTGGGGATACTTTAGCCTTGGGGGTAAATGGGTTAAACAATTTCAATGTTTTAAAACAAAACAGGTACTATTACCATTTGCAATAGATTTCTAGACGATATCTATTAATACCATTAGGTAGTACCATTTGAGGAGCTGGGGAACAAAAGCGGACTTGTCCACTGTACTCGAATTTTTTATTTTTATTTTTTTGCACTCTTTAAGCTCATATCTATCGAACCCCGGAGTATTGTGTATCAAAAGCGGTCCGATCTTAGAGAAAAAAATTGTTAAAAATGATGATTTCGTTCAAAAGCGGACTTGTCCTGTTAGAAATTTATTAAAATTCTAAGGGATTTTTTCTCCAATCAAAACCGGACAAAAACGTAAGGAGAATTGCCGTTAGTACGAAAAATGTCAAACAAAACCGGACAAGTCTAAAAAAAATCATTGTTTTTTTGTTATGATATCCCTAAATCAGTTGTGGCAACACTGCTAAATTAAAAAAAAGATAATCAGCTGTGTGACGGTCATTGCTTTCGTAATTTTGAGAAGAATTTTCCTAGAAAACCGACAAAATTATGGACGGAATCGAAGAAATAGTGGCCAATATAAATGACGGCTCACGTAAACGAAAAAAAACAGGACGGCAAGCGCAAAACAACAGGGAATCGAAGTGAGTGTAAAATTATACCTACCGGTGCGTGTTTGTTATTATTCTAACCTATGATGAATTTAAAATTGCTATTATTTTGTTTTAGGTACGCAGATAAAGACCCCCTTGCTTTGAATTTCGTGTCTGCGTGTGATTTTTTGTACGTTACGTTATATATAAGTACTAGCTGGCGCCCGCGGCTTCGCCCGCGTGATATCGAAAACAAGTATCCTGTGTGTTATTCCAGACTATAATCTACCAAGATGCGTTCAGCCGTTTTAACGTCACAGAGTAACAAACATCCATCCATCCATCCATCCATCCTCACAAACATTCGCATTAATAATATTAGTAGGATTTGTTTTTTAAATGTAGCTATTAATTTTGAAAAATGTTACACCACACAGTTACAGAACTGTCTCTCCTCCTTTAAATTCATCCAGTAAGTTACTTGTTATTTGTGACGCGACGCATGTAGGTAAACGCGAGTAATTTACAAAATATTTAAGTTAAAATAGTAGAATTTCTTATAAAAACTTCTTCGGAATATTTTTGACAGATAAGGTTTTTTTTATAACGTTCTAGGTTCTGGCAAAGACCAAAAGGCTCGGCCTTATGACAGATTCTGTGTTATCTGTCGTAAAATAGAGGTCACATTTCAAGTTGTCTATTAATTCGTATGAAATGTGGTGCGACTGGGTATAGAGCTGAGATGATCTTGATACTGTATTTAATGTAATTAAGAAACATCTTAATAATAATAATAATAATAATAAATCATTTATTTTCAGGCATCTTAGGCCCATAGATAAATACCTTACAAACAAACATATATATAGCTAATACAATTTGTGTTAGTAAATAAATCCTTAACAACTATGTTAGTAGCACTTCACTGCACTATGTCACTGCGCGTTCATGTGGCACTTGTCCGTGGAAGCGCCGGAACACCACTCCCTGCGGCCAAAAGTCCTCTTCCAAGACGAGGTGCAGATAACAAGTTGGTACTCGCAGCACAAACGCCTTAAAGTTGACGTTGCGACGCGACTCCAACAACTGCACTCTCGCTACGTACTTGAGCTTTTGGCGTACGTACTCAACGATGCCCTCCGCCGTAGTGGTGTAGTGTAGGCGGGAGATGTACACCGGAGTGTTCGGCTTAGCGGCTCTTATTGTGACGTTTGGCTCCGATGGAGCCGTGCCGCAGCGGTTCTTGGTGGTACGTTGACGATGCTTCCTCCTCAACACCGTCACAAAACCATCGTCAGCCCGAATCGGTGCCTCTTCAGGCATGGGCTTCTCAACGCGAGCAGTAATGCTCGCACCTACGCTAGCAGAATTCACACCAACTCGACGTGATTCTGCCGACACTGCGAAAACGGGCAGCGGTCGTGTGGCAACACGGGAAGGAGCCACAGGGGCGGGAGCGGGGCAGCGGGGCGCACAAGGAGTGCACACTGCAGGCTCAGCATTCCTTGGTGACGACTGCGACAAAACTGCTGACGCGAAACTTGCCGCCGATACATCGAGGCCAGCTCCGCGACGCGTGTTTACGTTTTTTGCACCCAACGATGACCCAGATACCGCTGCCTTTTGACGCAAGTCGTTAACTTCGTCGCGCAAATCAGCCACGGCTTTTTGGGAAGCATCCAACTTGGTCTGCACATCCACCAAACTTGCCTTGAGAAGAACAATGTCCTTCAATAGGCTCGTAACATCGACATGGTCGAATGTGACGGGAGGGAGCTTGTGCAAGTCCTTCGCCACAAACGTCGGCACGTCGTCAGGGTCGGTCTCCTTTAGCAGCGTGATAATGTCTTGTATGCTTCTCTTTGTCCCGTCACGCCGGCGGGACACCATCTGGTCACTCTTGTTGAGCACCCGGTACAACATCAGCTTGGCAGCAGCGATGTCCTCCTCACTGAAGTTCGTAGCGCAGATTTGGACTGCGGACACCTCGTCCATCACATCCAACTTCTGCTGCAGGAAAGCCAGCAATTCATTCGCCACCATTGGTTGTTGACCCATGGTGATTAAAATAACAAGCGAACGACTCGCGCCGCCGCGTTTACGGTATTATGTATGCGTCAGCAACACGTCCGCATCGAAACGTAGCTAAAACGAGACTAAGAGCATGGTCTAACGTTGAGACCGAGTTTTTCTCTAGACCTCGTGTGAGATTTGTTCCTTAAAACTGCCTTATAGCAATAGCCTTTTAAACATGACAAAACTGATCAAGTTTCCACTTATTGAATAGCTAATTAGCAATTGACTTGGCCAGCTTAAAATAACGTTAATTTATATTAATAAAAACACTTACAAAGATCTATTACACAGCTACAACTCTCACTCACTTTTAACATAATTATTAACAAAATTGTTTATAGATGAGATGAGGCATATATGATGAGACCTTTGTTTATATTTTAAGACCATATAAATGTACCATATTCAGACAATTAAATGAATTTAACATTGCACATTAAATAAAAACATAAAAAAACATTTTATTATCACAGTTAAAATCCAAAACAGTCACGGACACAACTATTAATTTTATACTATAATCAGAAATACACCTACTAATACCTAATCAGTATTTATTAAATATTAAATAGGTTACAACCTAAGAACTAAATAAAATATTATTTTTGAGCACAGTTTTATCAACCTTAAATCCTCACTTACAAAAGATAAATAAACTTCACCACTCGTTTGGCCGGCAATACACTAGCTAGCTGTTTACTTTCACAGCTAACATAGGCCGCCATTTTATAACAAGTCTACACATTACAAAATGGCGGACTAGTTTATGCTCTTGCACTGTCCAACAATTAGGTTTTATAAAAGTTTTAAAACATGCTACTAACATAGTTGTTAAGGATTTATTTACTAACACGAATTGTATTAGCGATATAATGTATGTTTGTATGTAAGGTATTTATCTATGGGCATAAGATGCCTGAAATAAATGTTTTATTTTTATTATATTATTATATATAAAATCTGCTTTAAATTAATCGTGAGAAAAGGCTCTATTTACTATTATTATTATTTGTATTTCATGACTAAATGTCTGAGTCACACAATTATGATAAGGCTAGCAACACCAAATATATTTTAAACTGAAAGAAAATGCTGAATTTTCAAAATAAGCTCTAAAAGGTGATATTGAACTATGGAGTTTATAAAAAATAAACAAAGAAAAAAAAATTACTTAAAAAAAAGAAGTATTTGCCTAAGCAAATACTTCTATTTTTTCAAAGCTAACTTTGGGGCGGAACTGGCTATCATAAAAAAAGGGAATAACACTAAGTGATCTTAATAAAACACTTACCATAATCTTCTTACAGCATGAACACTCACTTACGAATTATAATTTGTACCTACATAATACTTTCTTAACACAACGACACTTAAATTATGATTAATAAAAATAAATAAAACATATCACACGCATTAAAATAAGTAAGTAGTTAAAGACCAAAACACTCACAAACACACAACTGTTTCTTTTATACACAGAAACTACTAAATAAATCCTAACATATGTAGAAACCTAGGACCTACCTGAAAACCTTACCTTGAACACTATTTAAACGTATTTTTTTTAAGCAAATTTAATAATACACTGAAAACTATATTAATCTTAAACAACTACAACTAACTATAACATAAAATACTTAGAAAACTAAGGACTAACTAAAACACTTTAAAGATAGCACACTTTAATCAAACATTCTCAATATTAAATAAACTTCACTTAATATAGATAAACACACTCAGCATGACAACCACGCTCCGCGACGGTTCGTGCTTGACTGACACAGTAACATGAGCGCGCAACTCCAGTCCTCTCACAGTTGTTATACCTCTAACAGATGCAGTCTAACAGCAACCTTATAGACACGAGAATAACGTTCAATATAACAATTTATATTTCAGCTAAAAGTAATAGAAAAGATGCTTATAAAACTTCTTGAATATTAAAATTAAATAATGGTAGTTTATATTACTTACTTGTTTTTTTTAGAAACCTACTATCCTACTTCCTATAAATGCAAAAGTTTGTGAGGTTAATCTTTCACACAAATACTAATGAACGGATTTTGTGTAAATTACGACGATAGAATATAACCTGAAATAACACATAGGCTACTCTTTTATATCGGTGCTATGTTCCCTTGAAATAAATTCCGACGTCCACGCGAGCGAACCCGGGGAAACATGTAGGTTATTTATAAATAACTAGCTGGCGCCCGCGGCTTCGCCCGCGTGTAATCGAAAAAAAGTATCCTATATGTTATTTCAGACTATAACCTAACTGTGCCGAGTTTCATCAAGATCCGTTCAGCCGTTTTGACGTGAAAGAGTAACAAACAGCCATACATCCTCACGAACATTCGCATTTATAATATTCAGTAGGATTGGTAAGCCACATTATCCCCGAGTATCATCTTACTGGATCTACTAATGTTATAAGACAACAGAGTCCAGCGCATACTCCCGCTGCTCAGATCCCTAGTGTTGTAGCGTGATGTTACATAGCTTGTAGCTTTTCTCTATAAATGCGTTATCCAACTCATTTTCTTTTTATTCGAACCTTCCGTTCCTTAGTTTAGGGCGGTTAAGCATACAAACAAACGAACACAGCTCTCTCTCTCTCTTCAGTTTTATAATGCACAAGGTTTTCCCCGCGGCTTCGCTCGCGTTAAATTTGGGGTAACACAGTTCCCCTTTCTTGATTTACAGGTACCTGCTACCTGTAGTTTTTGCCCTAGCACCTTATTTATCGTAATAGCAATGCTAAGTTTTCCTTGTTTTCCCTCTTTCTCCCTCATTTTTCACTCTTTTTAAAAAAAAGCAGCCTGTGTCCGTCTCCAGGGTCCCAACTATCTCTGTACCAAAATTCATCAAAATCGGGTTAGCCATTTAGGCGTGAAGAGGTAACAAACAAACAAACTCACTTTCGCTTTTATTAAGTAAGAATATAAGTAAGGAAGTAAGGATTAACTATGCAGTTTCACCCGCTGCTTAGCTTCTAAGTAGGGTAGCGTGATGGTATACAATTTGTCGTTTCTCTGGAGCCTTGACCGCTGCCGCCGCCCGGTAGCTAGGACCCTGTTCCCGATACCGGTGGGCTTCTATTTATTTTGTATTATTTATTTATATAAAAAAAATACAAGTAAAAATAAAAAAGATCATAGAACCCGGAAAAATTGTGAAAATGGTAAGGTGTTTTTTTCTTCTTATTATTTTATGGAAATCGGTGTCAGTGCCAGATCATACGCGGCGTGAATCAATGCAAATCTGATGATTGTATTCTCTAGCTAAACCACGAAGCAAGCGCATGGAATACTTTCAAATTTAATTACTAAAATGCACCGTATATGTTTACTATTGACCGGCTACCGTAATTTTAATGTATTTAATGACCGCCCGCGCCCCCTGAATTTTGAAAAGGATTGTATAGGCTTATTTTATTTTCTGATAATTTTGCTTCGTATTTGTGATCATACCAGCCACGTTAGAGTCGGACTCGCGAATCGAAGGTTCCGTACAAACTTGCGACTTAACTCTCTTTTAATTGCGTAGACTTAGAAGGTTGATTTTTTTACAGCTTTTTAGGTACTACATACTTGAGTATATGGTTTTAATTTCAACTCGATACAAATACCATTTACCGAGATTAATGGTCTTCACAGACAGACGGACAACTTGGTGATACAATAAGGGTTCCGTTTTCCGGGGTTGCGGGTTGTCCGAAAACAAAAAAGGCGATGGAAGGAATTTGGGTGGGTTTCAGACAGCACAAGGCTGACACTCCCCCGCTCCGTGTCCGTTTAATACTTTTGTGTTACGGAACCCTAAAAATAAGAATAATTCAAGCCGGTCAAACACACATCTGTTTACAGAACATAAAAATCAACCTGCAAATAATTTTAATTAGAGGTCTAAAATTGAGACACTACTTATTGCACAAATTGCAAACTTTAGAGTTGTTACTACGCAACGACTAACAATAAGTGGCATAAATAATAAATTTAAGCTGTTTGTGGTGCTATTGTTCATTACAGGATTTCAAGATAACAATAACTAAATTGTTTGTACACTTTCATAAGCCAAAAATAATAATTTATCACAGGTTTTAAAATGGGTGTTTACAAACAAAACATTCACAAATACCAAAAATATTAAATTTACATCAATTGAAATTACACCGAGAATAATGATTACTACTTACCTATATAAATCCTTAAATAAGTTGAAACCTTAGAACGACCTAAAATCACGCAAATACGAAAGCACTCACAAATACACAAAGCTTTATTTAACTAATAACTAAGAAATACACCAATTACACACAATAGTTACAAGATAAGTAACCTAAAATATGTAGTTAGAAACGTAAAACACCGTTTCAAGAGCATATAATATTTTCAACCCTTGTCAAAATGACATATACCTCACTAAAAATAGACAAATACTGAATAAACTTTAGCACTCGTTTTGCAAGCAAAACACTTACAATTTATTTAGCCACCTTACATAGTCCGCCATTTTATAACAACTCCACACATTACAAAATGGCGGACTATGTTATCCAACAATTAGGTTACATAAAAACTATTGAAATCCAAAGCGTAAAAAAGTAACTATTAAGATGAGAGTGTAATAAATATTTTCATAACTTTACATGCAATTTGAACCCTAATCGTGAGTCAAGGCTCTATTTACTATTATTATTTTCTTTATTTGTATTTTATGACGTTTGCTCGACACAAGTAACAGGGTCAGCAACAACAAATAAATTTAAACTGAATTAAAATACTGAATTTTCAAAATAAAAGGTAATACTGAACTTGGCAGTTTAATAATTTTGAATATTAAATGAAAATTACATCTAGTTTATATGAAGAAATAATAATAAGTTACTTTAAAGAAAAAGAAGGGCTTGACTTTAGTTTAATGCTGCAGGATTTGGGCTCTACAAAGGGTCAAAGCTGGTAGGGCTTGAGTCCCCGATTATAACGCTACCACTCTTATCACAAGGTAATGCATATTTCTCGAGAAATTTACAAAATAAGTTTCTAACCTTAAATCCGATAAAAGGGAAAACGGAACGTGAAAATGGGTGTTGACAACTCAAGCTGTCACAATATTAATATTGTTTGTGGTGTCAAATATGGTGCAAAAAAAAAAGTGACATTTTGTGACTGTGTAACTGTCATTCGTTTCTGTCATTCATTCCGTTTCTCTTAAATTTTTTAAATTAACGTTTAGTTTTTTATTTTCTCTTATATCATCCTAGATAATTATCCTGAGATCATAAGACGCAACAAGAGCGAGCAAAGCGAGCTCAAAACTTGGGGGCACCCCGACTCGGATAGATTTAGGTTAGAAGGAGGTGGCGGGGTCGTAGGGAGCGAGCGAAGCGAGCGAACAGACCCCGCCACCTCCTTCGTGGTTGTTTTTTTTTAAACCACCCAGAAGGTAGGGGACCCGCAGTTGACTACCCCGTCAACAGACTTGGGGGCAGCCCGACTCGGATAGATTTAGGTTAGAAGGAGGTGGCGGGGTCGTAGTGAGCGAGCGAAGCGAGCGAACAGACCCCGCCACCTCCTTCGTGGTTATTTTTTTTTAAACCACCCAGAAGTAGAGGCCTTTTAAGCAATTTTTGAGTGTTTTGAGGTTAGTTAACAAAAGATCGTTTTTCTCGGAAACGGTGAGTTACCTTGTCGTGGGAGTGGTACTAGGGGGGAGGGGTCAACCCCCTCCCCCCCGCCACATCATTCGTGGTGTTTTTTTTTAAACCACTCAGATGTAGAGGCCTTTTATGCAATTTTTGAGTGTTTTGAGGTTAGTTAACAAAAGATCGTTTTTCTCGGAAACGGTGAGTTACCTTGTCATGGGAGTGGTACTAGGGGGGAGGGGTTAACCCCCTCCCCCTCCCCTCCCACTACCACCACCCCCCTCCTGCAGCACTATTCTAAAGTTATACCCATCACTTAAAATAGATAAACACACTTCAGCACTCCTTTAGCGTGGCAACCACGCTCCGCGACGGTTCGTGCTTAACTGACATGGTAACATGAGCGCGCAATTACAGTCCTCTCACAGTTATTCTACCTCACAGGTACACTGCAACAGCGACTTTATAGACACGAGAATAACGATCAATTTAACTATTAAATATTTCGGCTTTGAGTAACCGAAATGATGCGTTTAAAAGTTCTTGAATATTAAAATTAAATAATGATAGTTTATATTACTTGTTTTTTTTAGAAGACTGCTATCCTACTTCCTACTAGTAGTAACTTAGTCTTATACATGTTAAAGTGTTTGAGGTTGTATGTTAATCTTCCACGCAAAAACCTAATGAACGGATTTCGACTAAATTACGACGATAGAATAATGATTGATTAAATTCGTTTAACAGATAGAATTACCTATATAACCAGGTACTACACATAGGCTATTCTTTTATAACGGTGCTATGTTCGCTTGTAATATATTCCGACGTCACGACGTTACGACGTTAGAAAAATGGCACCGTCAAAACAACCTATTATTGCTACCAATATTTTCTATAATTTTCCAGCAATAAAATGGTGTAGTAAAAAACTGTAAAAGGGCAATGCGGCTTTAATCAAATCTATATTAATTTTAAGAAAATTTCGCGACTATTGATCCGATTCCGAAAATTATTTCAGAACTAGGTGCGCTCCGCGGTTTCTTTCGCGTGGTGATAGATTGTACGATATATCTTTATGGATTGTGTAACCTATGTGTTATTCTGATATGTAAGCTATATTATTGTGAAGTTTCATCAAAATCCATTCAGTAGGTTTTGCTTGAAAGAGCAACATATTTACATACATCCTCACAAACTTTCGCTTTTATGATATTAAGTAGGATTGGTAAGCCACATTATCCCTGAGTATAATCTTACTAGTTCTTCGAATGTTATAAGACAACAGAGTCAAGCGGATACTCCCGCTGCTCAGATCCCAAGGGTCTTAGCGTGATGTTACATAGCTTGGTAGCTTTCCTCTATAAATGGGCTATCCAACATATTTATTTTATTCGAACCATTCTTTCCTTAGATTAGTGTGTGTATGGATGTTTGTTAGTCTTTCACGCAAAAGTACTGAGCGGATTTGGCTGAAATTCGGCAAACAGATACTTCATAACCTATTTTAACACATATAATATGTTTCAGGTAGTGCAATCCCGGACTAAAATTGCCGAACTTCACGAGAGCGATGCCGCGTGCATAATTTAAGCTAGTAGACTATATTTCAATCGTTTGTGTTATAATTCCCGACGATAACGCAAGCAAAAGCTTATAGGTGTAATAAAGATGACCTATTCAATTGCACTAAAGAAAGACGCTTAAATTGTTTTTTTTCGTAGCTCCAAAGGACATCAGATGGGAGTATAAGGTTTTAATTTCAACTCCATGCATCAACGCGTTCCCGAGGTAATGGATTTTGCAGACAGACGACAGACGCACAACATAGTGATCCTATATGTGTTCCGTTATTTCCTTTCGAGGTACGGAAACTAAAAAATGCATTAAAATAACATAGTATCAAAAATGCCTGTATGAAGTATGAATTTATGAAGACAATGGCTTGCTTCAAGTCCTACGCGAGTTCGAGATCTCTATGCTATAATTATAGCATAAGCTAAATACCTTTTAATCTAAATGCGAATAGATGTTACAGAAGGTTTTACTTCGTATAAAACTTGTTTGTATTAAAACCAGTTATTTAGCGATTAATAAAAAAATGCAAAATTAAGGCAGGTCAAATATTACAAAGACCTTTATTTGTTTGAAAGTACGAAACACAAAAATCGAGCTGAAAACAATTTAAAATAGAGGTTTTAAATTGAGATTCTAGTTATTACGCAAATTGCTAACTTTTGAGTTGTTAGTTAGTACGCAACGACTAGCAATAAGTAACTTTATTGACTTTGCTCGCGAGCTTGTCGACATGTGGGATGTAGACTCAGCGATCTCAGCACCACCTGAGAAGGCTCTCAAGGCGGATCAAGTGTTTGATACAGAAAGCAGTACTTTTGGACACGGCTCGTATCGTTAGGAGGTTCCGCTCTCTGGAGCCCTGACTGCCGCCCCGGTAGCTTGGACCCTGTTCCTGATACCGGTAGGCTACTATTTTTATATATTTTTAAATGTTATTTTGTTGTTTTATTTATTATTGAACAAGAAATATTAAGAAAATATGTACAAAAATAAATAAACGGGAAAAGTAACTTAAATAATAACTTTAAGCTGTTTAAATGATGTTATTGTTCAATACAGATAAGGATTCCAATATGGCGCCTGTTCTCACCAAACTATTGTTTCATAGCATGCGCAAAAATGTAGCGAGCAGTTTTTATTGCAGTTCCTTTGTGTTTCTTATTTTCGAGCAAAATTGATTTATGGCTCCAGTGAACACCTGGCCAGCAAGGATTAGTGGTTTATTGCACTGTTTTGTTTAAAAAAAAATAACAACTTCCGTAAACAAAAACATTAAAAAACGTGGAAAATAACTTTACTTTCGGATGTCGGTGAATTTTGTTTGCCATGTGACTGTTCTGTAATAACCCTAGCCTGATAAAAGGTCTTTGAATTATTTGGCTTGCCTGTCTTCCGTTAATTAATTATTACTTTAGATTAGCATAGGGTAAACCTATACATATGTATATTTAAACAGTTGGCATTATTACAAACAAGTTAAATAAATACAAAAGTTTGTATTAGAAACTAGCTTTTGCCCGCGGCTTCGTTCGCGTTAAATTTGGAGTACCACATTTCCCCTTTTCTGATTTACAGGTATCAGCTACCTGTAGTTTTTGCCCTAGCGCCTTATTTATTTTATTGTCAAATCAAATCAAATCATTTATTTCAATTAGACCATTACAGGCACTTGTTATAGATAGGTCGCGAGTGCAACTGCTGAGCATGTGTTCGATTCCTGAGTCGGGCAAAGTGCACATCACGTGTTGTGTTTTTCTATCAGGAATTCCTCAATAGCAGCCATTTAGCCTGGATTTTGTTTTTTTTTTCAAACGTTGCCCCAAACTAAGAATTTCTCCTGTATCGTGGGTACTGTCATTTAAATTCTGTGTTTTGTTATTCCAAGTCTGATTCTTTTTTGTTATACCACGTTTTATATTGACTGATGTTTTATGTCAAGTCACACGGGAACACTGTCGAACGGAATAAATAGTATCCTATGTCCGTCTCCTAGTTTGCTGTTGGAATTAATTTCACCGTGAATTCATGCAAGCCTAGTACTTTCGATTTCATAATATTAGTAAGGAATTAAGGATTAACCTACCCTACCTACCTACCCACCCTATTTACCCTACTTCTCTTACCGGGATAAAAAGTATGTAGATAAGTATCCTATGTCCGTCTCCTGGTTCTAAGCTACCTCCTCACCTATTTTCAGCCATATCGGTAAAGCCGTTCTTGAGTTATAAAGCGTGAATTCATGCAAGCCTAGTACTTTCGCTTTTATAATATTAGTAAGGATTAACCTACCCCTACCTACCTACTAACCTACCCACCCTACTTCTCTTACCGGGATGAAAAGTATGTAGATAAGTATCCTATGTCCGTCTCCTGGTTCTAAGCTACCTCCCCACCAAATTTCAGGTTAAGGCGTTCTTGAGTTATAAATAGTGTAACTAACACGACTTTCTTTTATGTTTTTTTTACGCGACATTAAACTCCTCCAACGATTATTCTGTGCTCCAACGCACACACGCACACTGTTTTGATAGATATGATCTTTGACGTTATGAACACACCCAACAGTGAGTGCTTGCAATTTAATATGAACATTAAATATAATAACAATAAAGCTCAAATTGACTACGTTTTAGTTAAAAAACATAAAATTTGTATGGGAAAAAGAAAAGGGCTGTTTTTATGGTTTTTCAATTATTTTCAATTATTAGATTTTTTCTCGCCGTAAAAACCATCCTTGGAATTCAACGAATATTTAAAAAAAAGTCAGCCAAATCGGTCTAGCCGTTCTCAAGTTATGGCGTGACAACGGGAAACGGGTTTCATTTTTATATAAATATAAATATACTTATACTAGCGGACCCGACAGACGTTGTCCTGTCTACACGTCTTTAATTTGAAAATTTCAAACTTTTTTTAATAAGCTAAAACATTCTGGACCATTTTGATGAAAATTATTATTCTCAGTACCTTTTAATTTAATATTTGATCCAGCACATGGTCTACAATAACACAATGATAACAAAACTTTTTTTTTAATTTGATCGCAGCGCTAACTGTCGGGACAGACTAAAATTAAAATTCGAATATTATTTAAAATTTGACACTGCGATGGTAGCGCCGTCTGTCGGATCCAATGTAAAACATTCCAAAATCAACAACTACTAACAAATTAAAAATTAATTAAAAACACATTGTCCAGCGGACAAAATTGTGAATCTAAACCATTCCCAGATCCCCTTGAACACACACAAAAAATTTCATCAAAATCGGTCCAGTCGTTTGAGAGAAGTTCAGTGACATACACACTCACAGAAGAATTATATATATAGAGACTAGCGGACCCGACAGACGTTGTCCTGTCTACACGTCTTTAATTTGAAAATTTCAAACTTTTTTTAATAAGCTAATAAGCTGTCTAATTTGACACTGCGATGGTAGCGCCGTCTGTCGGATCCAATGTAAAACATTCCAAAATCAACAACTACCAATAAATTAAAAATTAATTAAAAAAACATTGTCCAGTGAACAAAATTGTGAATCTAAACCATTCCCAGATCCCCTTGATCACACACAAAAATTTCATCAAAATCGGTCCAGTCGTTTGAGAGAAGTTCAGTGACATACACACTCACAGAAGAATTATATATATAAAGATATAGATAGATTCTATAAGATATTCTAAATGGTCAATTTGTCGCGTTTCGGTTTTCATGTTATACAATACCAGCATTTGCCCGTGACATCACTTGCGTTAAATTCGGGGTAACACAGTTTCCCTTTTCTGATTTGCAGGCAACCTACCTGCAACCTGTAATTTTTGCTCTTGCGCTTAATTTATTGTAATAGCAAAGCTAAGTTTTCCCTAATTTTCCCTCTTTCTCCCTCAATCTATTTTTTTTAAAATTAGCATATGTCCGTCTCCAGGGTACAACTATCTCTGTAAGTACCAAAACTCATCAAAATCTGTTAATTCATTTAGGCGGGAAGACATAACAAACATACAAACAAACTCACTTTCGCCTTTATAATATTACTAGCTTTTGCCCGCGGCTTCGCTCGCGTTAAATTTGGTATAACACAGTACCTGCTACCTGCAGTTTTTGCCCTTGCGCCTTATTGATTTGTAATAGCAACGCTAAGTTTTCCCTTTTCTTCCCTCTTTCTCCCTCACATCCCAGTTTTTTTAAGAAAAATTAGCCCATGTCCGTCTCGGTTCCCAACTATATATACCATTCATCAAAATCGGTTTAGCCATTAAAGCGTGAAGAGGTAACAAACAAACTCACTTTCGCTTTTATTATATTAGTAAGGATAGTAAGGATTGACCGGGTACCGTAATTTTAATTGATTAATTTATTAATGACTTGTATGACCACCCCCTGAATTTTGATAAGGATGGTATGGCTTATGTAACTTCCCGATAATTTAGCTTTCATTTGTGAAAAAACCGGCCACTTGCGATTCGGACTTGCGCACTGAGGGTACCGTACAAACTTGCGACTAAACGGCCATATTTTTTGATTGCGTAGACTTAAGGGTTGAGTTCACAGCACAAAAGGTCTACAAAGTTCAGTGTTTGGTTTTAATTTCAACTCGATACCTTTACGCTTCCCGAGATAAATGGTTTTGACAAACAAACAGACTGACAACAAAGTCCTGTGATCCTATAAGGGTTCTGGTTTTTCCTTTTGAGGTACGGCGCTATGTCGATCAAGGAACCGGGACCAATTTGGAGGAGAAATGGAGACCACCACTCCTACTAGGCCTTACACCGCCCCAGACGTGGACAGACTGGCGAGGGAGGACACCATTTGCAAGCAGAAGACCCTCGAAGCGGCAAGCCCCGGCCTACCCACCTTAAACAACTGAGCGCCCAAAGGAGGCACCTACGCAAACGGTGGCAATGCACTGGATGCCCCTCTTACAAGAGAGAACAAAACCGTCTCGTGGAGAAGGTTAGGGCCAAGCCCCGGTGCGCCCGCTACTATACATACAGCATCGGGGCGGAAAAACATAACAGCAGACCGTGCGCCTGTCTACCGGAATCCTGCGCACGGGAGCCTTCCCGGCCGCATGAAAGTAAAGGAGCGTCATAATGCTTCCCGAGGCGAATAAAAACATTTTGAAGTCAGTTGAAAATGGATGGGTTACCACAGGGGGCTAGGTTAAGTAACCTTTGCCAAGGTTTGGAAATGGGTGGGCTACCACAGGGGGCCAGGTTAAACAACTTTTGCCAAGGTTTTGAAAAGGATGGGATACCACAGGGAGCCAGGTTAAGCAGAACTCACCAAGGTTTGAAAATGGATGGGTTACCACACGGGGCCAGGCTAAGCAGCCCTTGCCAAGGTTTGGAAATGGATGGGTTACCACAGGGGGCCAGGTTAAGCAACCTTTGCCAAAGTTTGGAAAAGGATGGGTTACCAAAGGGAGCCAGGTAAAGCAACCTTTGCCAAGGTTTGGAAATGGATGGGTTACCACACGGGGACAGGTTAAGCAACCCTCGCCATGGTTTGAAAACGGATGGCTTACCACAGGGAGCCAGGTTAAACAACCTTTGCCAAGGTTTGGAAATAAATGGGTTACCACAGAAGACCCGGTTAAGCAACCTTTGCCAAGGTTTGAAAATGGATGGGTTACCCCAGGGGGGCAGGTTAAGCAACCCTCGCCATGGTTTGGAAACGGATGGGTTACCACAGGGAGCCAAGCTAAGCAACCCTTGCCAAGGTTTGGAAATGGATGGGTTACCACATGGGCCAGGTTAAACAACCTTCGACATGGTTTGAAAACGGATGGGTTACCACAGGGAGCCAGGTTAAACAACCTTTGCCAAGGTTTGGAAAAGGATGGGTTACCACACGGGGCCAGGTTAAGCAACCCTTGCCAAGGTTTGGAAATGAATGGGTTACCACAGGGGCCAGGTTAAGCAACCTTTGCAAAGGTTTAGAAATGGATGGGTTACCACAGGGGCCAGGTTAAGCAACCTTTGCCAAGGTTTGGAAATGGATGGGTTACCACAGGGGGCCAGGTTAATCAACCTTTGCCAAGGTATCAAAATGGATGGGTTACCGCAGGGGCAAGGTTAAATAACCTTTGCCAAGCTTTGGAAATGGATGGGTTACCACACGGGGCCAGGTTAAGCAACCCTTGCCAAGGCTTGGAAATGGGTGGGTTACCACAGGCAGCCAGGTTAAGCAACCCTTGCCAAGGTTTGGAAATGGGTGGGTTACCACAGGCAGCCAGTTTAAGCAACCCTTGCCAAGGTTTGGAAATGGATGGGTTACCACATGGGGCCAGGTTAAGTAACCTTTGCCAAGGTTTGGAAAAGGATAAGTTACCACACAGGGCCAGTTTAAGCCACCCTTGCCAAGGTTTGAAAACGCATGGGTTACCACAGGGAGCCAGGTTAATATTAGTAAGGATTATTTATTTATTATCAGCCAGATGTGTCCCACTGCAGGGCAAAATTCTCGCTTCCTGCCTGCCATTTTTACTTTAAGTTTGTTGTATGGGGGGTCCACACAACAAACTTAAATTTATTCTCATTTTTTAAGAGAGTAAATAAAAATTATTTCTAAGAAAATATACATTCATCATACCGTCTTCACCAGGGTTTTGCTGCGGTCCCACGAATCGTGAATTTTGATGTCGTCGCACTGCTGTGACCGGGTTGTAGTAAATGCATCCTTAATAGAAGCGTCAACGTCCACGTGTAGGCAGGCTGGCAGGACATTCTTATCAAACTTTATCTTGGAATAAAAGTGGTGCAATCAACTCTTCATCGTTCTCTGTCTGAGAACCTCGTCCTAGGCCTTTACCCCGGCCACCGTAAACGCGGTTCTGTGGACGGTGAGCAAAAGGTAGCTCAGCGGCCATCACCAAGCTGTGTTGAAGGCGCGTTCGTGTTTAACGCGCGCCTCAAAGAGAGCAGCAAAGCAGAGGAGCCGCCAGGGCCTCTGCGTGCCGGGTTACGGGTTGTTCGAAAGACATCGCGGCCCCGAAATTAAAAAGGCAAAAGAAGGAACCTGGGTGGGATTCAATCAGTAAAAGTTTGACAGTCCCTTCCGCTCCGCTCAGAGCGGGAGAAGTTGACGATTTCTCATCCCACCATTTGAGTATTAGAAGCTGATTGCCGCGCATTATCTGCAGTCAAATTCTGGTAAGTACTTTCCTCTTTTGTGGTTGGAAACCAGATAACATTTCTATTTCAGGTTTGTTTAATTTGGTCGGTTAATTTTTTAGGTAGGGCCCTCGCAATTTAATTCTATAAGGTTGTTTAACTGCTCAACCGGACTATCCTATGCCAAACGTATTTTAAAGCCTTCAGCCCGAGCTTACAAACCAAGTCATTAAACTAAATGGTAAATGAAGTATAAGGACCTTGGCTTAGGGCGTCATTGGGGGAGCAAAAAAAATTAAAAATTTGGAAAATCCAAAAGTGCACGCCTCATAGCTGTCATTCACATTTAAAAATTTTTACTTCTTACGACGAGATGATAAAAATAAAATATAAAATAAATGAAAATGAATTACTTAAATTGATGAATCACTATAAATTGATTGAAAAAAAAACAATGATATAAAAAAATATATAGTGGCGCCATAACTCTAAGGTGAGAAAAAAAATATACTAAAAAATAAATGTATATATAGATATACAAATACACAGTCGTATTTTAGTTTTTTACAAATTATAATTAAACGACAGTACTTAGAACGTTAATATTAATTAGGAATCAGCCCAGGGTATAACTTTATATAATAAGAAAAAAGTATTCTGGTACGATAAACTTTTCGACCAATTTCTCTGCCACATACATGGATCCATAAACACAGACTGACGGAGGTCCAAGAATGATTGATTTTAATGTTATTATTTACTATGTTAAACAAAATAATTGTTCATAAAAAATACCATATGTGCTTGATAGATTATTTAACTCGATTTTAGTGCACTCATATTATCCTGTAAGTGTTATACATATTAGTGAGAAAAAAGTCATTCAAGTTTCGAAAGACTGGGTTTTTTGACATGTCGAGAGTAGAGCACTGCCTCCGGCGTGCAATAAGAAGGTTTTTTGCAGAAACTTGTACAAAGTCAAAAGTCTTGTAAAAAGAAATCCCCTTTATAGAGCCTATATTCTTTGCTAAAATTATTTTCACCAATATGTGCAAGTGGATCTCCAAAAACCTTTCGCACAGTAGCTTAGAAATTTTCTTGGTTTTGTCGTTCATTTTCATATGCACTCGTAGCTAACTTATTCCATGCCATAATAAGTTTTACCGGACATATTTATGCACAAATTAATTAAAAATTGTTTTAAACGACACACTTCACAACACTTTCATCCTTCATTAAGCTAGTGAGTTACTTTACTACTGAAGTAATGGTTTGCTTCTTTAGCACCTGTCGAATTTGTAGGTAACTCATGGTGCCGATTTTGTACAACAAACTTTTATTTTTGGTGTGGTAAATCATCAAATAACTTCCCCCGCTCTAGGCGGAGCGGGGGGGAGTGTCAGACTTTACTGACTAAAACCCACCCATGTTCCTTCTATTGCCCTTTACGTTCCGGGGCCGCGGTATCTCTTTCGAACAACCCGCAACCTCGGCAGGCGGAGGCCCTGGCAGGCCCCTCTGCTTTGCTGACATCTCTTTGAGGCGCGCGTAAAACACAAACGTGCCGTCGACACGGCCTGTCGTCAATAGACGGACGGACGGTGAGCTACCCATTGGTCACCGTCCACAGGCCCACATCTACAGTGGCCGGGAGTCGTCTCGCGGCGCCCGTCGCCCGCGTCGTCTCCCGCGGCGGCTGGGTTGGTTTGAGTTTCTCTCCCTCAAACGCCCGGCCACCTCCTTCGCTAGCATTACTGCTTCGCAGAAAAAGTTGTATAACAAACTGCCAAAAACTTTAGTCGCTAGCGAGTTCCTATTCGATAGGTTTTTAAGTTGATGTCTCATACTGCCGATTTTGGTTTTACGAGTAAAATACGGGTAAATTTAGTGGTCTAAAGTTACCATACAAACAATTTACGGCGTCGGTATCGACTAGCGACTAATACTTAATTGGTTTAAACTCATGGTAGAGCTACTGGGCTTGCCTGGTTTGGTTAAACTTGGTCTGGAGAAACGTTTTAGTTTTTATACTTACGGCGTCTTCGTCTCAATAAGTGCGATAAAGTTGTCGAATGGATTAGAATTATTAAATGTAGGGTGTGGGATGAATCTCTTGATGTAATACTAGGATGTTGAATCACAATATGTGCTCTCAGCTTTGGATACCAAGCTCGCTACAGTCCTGTACGTATTAAATAAAATACTTTTCTGAAACTTACATAGGCTGAAACCGAAAACCTAAAGAACATGATTTCTACAAAACTTTTACTATTTCGAAAATTCTTTTTCAATACACTTCCTTGAAAACTGTTACTTATTGCAATACTATTAGGTTCAACATGCAATGTATTTTACACGCGTTCTTTTTTCTCATTACAACAAGGCCTTTAATTTTTTTCTAATAGCTTTTGCCCGCGGCTTCGCTCGCGTTAAATTCGGTATAACACAGTTGCTACAGTTTTTGCCCTTGCGCCTTATTGATTTGTAATAGTAACGCTAAGTTTTCCCTTTTATTCCCTCGTTCTCCCTCATATCCCACTTCTTTCAAATAAAAATTTAGTAAAAATTCTTTTAAATAAAGCCTATGTCCGTCTCCTGGTTCCCAACTATCTCTGTACCAAAATTCATCAAAATCGGTGTAGCCCTTAAAGCATGAAGAGGTAACAAACAAACAAACAAACTCACTTTCGCTTTTATAATATTATAGTAAGGACTAGCTTTTGCCCGCGGCTTCGCTCGCGTTAAATTCGGGGTAACACAGTTCCCCTTGCGCCTTATTGATTTGTAATAGCAACGCTAAGTTTTCCCTTTTCTTCCCTCTTTTCCCTCACATCCCACTTTTAAAAAAAAAATTAGCCTATGTCCGTCTCCTGGTTCCCAACTATCTCTGTACCAAAATTCATCAAAATCGGTTTAGCCATTAAAGCGTGAAGAGGTAACAAACAAACAAACAAACTCACTTTCGCTTTTATAATATTAGTAAGGATACTTCTATACTAATCTATACTATATACTATATAATACTATTACCATAATTACTATATTTACTATAATTTTATAAAGAAGTAAAGTTTGTGTGTTTGTATATTTGTTAAATTGTAAGGGGTAATCTCGGGATCTACTAAACCGATTTTAAAAATTCTTTCACCAATAGTAAGTAACATTATTGCTGAGTGACATAGGTTATATAAAAAACCGAAAAATAAAAAGGCTTTTACGTGGTAGTCCGTTTTGCAAAGTGAATCGGAGAAAAAGCGGTCGAATAAAAGCGTTTCTTACGAACGCTGCCTTAACTATAAAATATATACTTTTAAGTTCTAAAGAAAAGATGCGGAGCTTGAAAATGCCTACAAAAAAGTCAACGACAGCATAATTAAGTCTAACTTTTATATTTAAGTTACAAAAATGAGTTTTTAGGGTTCCGTAGTCAACTAGGAACCCTTATAGTTTCGCCATGTCTGTCTGTCCGTCCGTCCGTCCGTCCTCGCTTAATCTCTGTGACCGTTAGCACTAGAAAGCTGAAATTTGGTACCAATATGTATATCAATCACGCCGACAAAGTGGTAAAATAAAAATTGGAAAAAAATGTTTTATTAGGGTAGCCACCCTATATGTAAAGTGGGGAGTGTTTTTTTTTTTTAATTTCAACCCTAACGTGTGGTATATTGTTGGAAAGGTATTTAAAAATGAATAGGGGTTTACTAAAATCATTTTAGATAATGTCAATAATTTCGGAAATAATCGCTCCAAAAGTAAAAACAATGTGCCCCCCCCCTCTAACTTTTGAACCATAAGTTTAGAAAATATGAAAAAAATCTGAAAAGTAGAACTTTATAAGGACTTTCTAGGAAAATCATTTTGAACTTGATTGACACAACAGTTTTTGTACAAAAAAATAAAGTAGGTTTACGATCGAGATGTTTACGTGATAACGTCTTATTGGTGATATAAGTTTTTCGAGCCAAGTAACAGATGGCGCTACCATCTTTATATCTCGTGAGGTTTTGGCATAAGTTTCTGAACATGTCACCCGACTAAAACGATTTTAAAGACGTTATCACGTCAAAAATATCAATAATAAAACCAATCCGCATCCACTATTTTGATTCGGAATCAAGTTTGTATTAGCGCCATCTGTACTAATACATAATAAGCTTCAGGAAAGTTCCCTCCACGTGGTTTGTCGATTAGTCGACAGATGGCGTTTCTTTCACAACCTATAAATTCGTTCAGTAATTTATTTATCTTATTGTTCAGTATTTCTAGCTTTTTTTTTAAAAAAAAAAGGACTATTCTTAAGTGAATGATTTTAAAAAAACGTCTTATTGGTGATATAAGTTATCACCAGTAGTGACATCTAAAATGAAATTAAGTACTAATTTAAAGTTTTTTTTTGGGGCCAATAACAGATGGCGCTACCATCTTTATAGCTCGTGAGGTTTAAGTTTCTGAACATGTCACCCGACTAAAACGATTTTAAAGACGTTATCACGTCAAAAGACAAAAAGTTGTACAAAATAATTTCCTCCTCCACCTTTAAACTCATAAGTGGGAACACTTATTGTGACTTTGTGACGGACGGGAAACTACGGAACCCTACACTGAGCGTGGCCCGACACGCTCTTGGCCGGTTTTTAATATTAGTAAGGTATAGATACTTTTCTTTTTTATATTTATAAAATAATTTAAATCATTAGGTCATATTTATTAGTCATTTATTACCAAAAATTATGAACCTTTATGAAAATAAGTAAACATCGTCTTAAGTATGAAGGCCAAAGCAGGGGACGGTTTCGGGTTTAATAAGGTTCGCGTTCGTGCTCGCTTCGGGAGAAATGGGCATGGCCTTTTACATCTGAGAGGTAGGTACGGCTCCTTACGCAGCGGACGTCCCCGAAATTGAATTTTTCGAAACGTAATGAGCACACTTTCGACATTGTTTAAATAAAAAGTTCTTATCAGAAATATATCTGTCGAAGCGCCGACGCATACATTTAAACTAACGCCATCTAACTTTGTTTTTGTGAACTAATTCGTTGTTCGTGTAGGAACGTCAAGTATTAACTTGGGGATGGTTGGTACGGAATAATGACAGTACTGGACGAAATTGAATGACCGAATGACGGTTTCGTTCGGTTGCCATCTTGGAATGTTGATGTGGAGCGGATAGCTTGACAGAAGGTCACTTCTTTTTGGACCTTGCACCGAGCGACACGGTTAGCCATTACTCCGCGCTAAACTTCCCGCGTTCCTGATTTAAATCTGTATCGATCATTGGCATCTTTAGTTATTTTGTTTTATTGATTTTGTGAAAGGACAATACAAGTGTTAACAAAAGTTTTGCGAGTATCATTTCGTGTCCTCCGCCATGATGTCTCGACCATCCGACGACGAATCTCCGTCATATCTATCTTATTCTTTCATAAAAAATAAAACTCTTTATGGGCAGTTATATGTTGGCTTATCTCGGGTTGGAATTCCTGATAGACAATATATTTTGCTACCAAATGATAAAATTACATTCAATATAGTTTACAGAGAAGTTTTGAACAATTAAAATTACCATAACCAAACTAACTTTTCCCGCGACTTGGTCCTCATGGAATTCGTTTATCGTAAATCCCGCAGAAAATGTTTTTTCTTTCGAACAGAGTTACTTTCTAATTACACGACTGCCCCAAAAAAGGACTGTTATGTTTTTAGGGTTCATGTATGTTTGTATGTATGTGAGTTTCTTTATTCCATCATAACTTCTAAATGCCTGAACAGATTTACATGTATGGGGTATCATTAGAATCCTTGCATTGTCACGAGTAACATAGGCTATTGAAAAAGTATAGAAATGCAATGTGGCGGGTATGATAAATAAATGAACACCCACACATTTTAAAATTATTTATTTTGTGTCTAATGCATGTTATTATCGTCTAGGATTTGAGGAGTGGATTCCAAAAATATAAATATGTTACATTGTTAATGAATGCTGTTAATTAAAAAAAAAATAATGTGTGTAATAATTGATCCGTTGAAAACAAACATGGTGCGCCATCTAGTGGCAATTAGAAGAACTAGTGACGAGTAGATCTATAAATAATCTATTTCTATCCCAGAAAATCATAATAATGTGTGCCAAACTTAAACGGCTCCGTAGGTAGATTCGAACTTCGAAGCAGTTAAAGGCATTTAAACACAGATAACATTTAAAACACAAAATCCTTTAAAAGTTCCATTTTTCTTACGGAGGTACGGAACACGACCGGTCAGAAAACATGACTGCCATGTTTTATATGAAACTTATGACTAAAAGGTTTGAAATAAAAATAAATAATTTAAAAAAATTAAAAACACGACTGCCATGTCAAAAATATGAACTAAAAAGAAAAAAACAAGATGTGTGCTAGAAACAAAGATGAAAGGGAATCGAAAACGAAACAAAATTTTTGACATGGCAGTCGTGATTTTTAATTATTTTGTATTACCATGCAAATACAAACTATATCTACGTATAGCCCTCCTTTTGGCAGTTAGAAATTAAAACATAACACTCTGTACTAAAAAAGGATTATTAACATTATGCCCAACGAAGTGGGCACGGGTCAGCTAGTATTATTTTAATGTAGTAAGGATAGCAAAAAAACCTCGCATTCCTCTATTGCTGACGAATTTTGTACAGACACTCTACATTTAAATCTATAGCACTCAAGTAGGTATTCCACTATACACACATTTCACCGTTCTTGTTCTAAGTCTCATGTAATAGCGGCGGGCCAGGAGCCTATTGCCATAAACAGGGCACAAAGTGGCACCGTGAGCTGCTACTAACAAAATCTGTTTTTTTTTAAAGTGAGGTCAGTGGTAGATAGAGGGAAGAAAAAGGAAGAGAAAGATAATTTATTTTCAATCATCACACGTTGGTTAAAGTTAGCGCTAGCCCAAAATAACTAATGAATGAATGAATAAACTTTATTTCGGATGGCATAACAAACTAATTGAACGTGACGGGATCGCTCAGGAGCTTATTTAACTTGAAGCTAGCCGGGGGTAAAACGGCGGCAGGATGACGACTGGAGCAGAGTGGGGACGCAGGTTCTTCTTGGGAAATAAAAGATCTTCTTAGTTTCGTCGTGTATTATTTCCTCTGGATACTCATTTCGGAATGCCCTGTCATAAAAAATGGCCCTCTTTTTATACCCTAATTTGGTTTGCGCCTGACCAATCAGAGTGTTACAATTTTGCACACGGCACTAATGCCCAAACCTCTGACCAATCAGGCGCAAGGGACCCTTTTGTCCATAAAAACCTACTGTGGCCATTTTCCACGGCAAGACCTCTATTTACATTATTTATTTCCCTAATATTTATCTTAATCTATTTACAAAAATCTGCGTATTTCTATCATTAATTACACCTTAAAATTACAAAAATACAAAACGGTTCTCTTTTCGGTAAAGTTTCTCTATACCTAAGCTTATACTATAAGTGGCGCCTCTGGTGGCAATAAAAAACAACATAATAACACATTTATTAGAACTTATATACACTAAAACTTATATACTTTAAGACTTATATACTCTATAACTTATGTATTAAGATAACGTATAATTACATGCCATTCGTTCGGGCGTCTGTCGTGCACATTCTCCCGCCGTCGCCACGCCGCGACTCCGTTGGTAGCACGACGATCTTCCTGCTGGGACGACGTAGAACGTGGCCGCTGCTGGTGGTGACGTCCACTACTCGTACCTCTCCGTCGTTTCCTGGATACACTTGCGTGACGCGTCCCCGTGGCCATACGTTGCGTGGTAGGTTGCTGTCGCAGATGATGACTAGGTCACCCATTTTAGGTTGGGTGCCGGTGCTGCTGGGCTCCCGCCGGTGTTGCAGTAGGGGTAGGTACTCCTTGACCCATCTTCTCCAGAACATGTCAGCCAAGGTCTGGGCTCGCTTCCATTGCTGGCGAGCTGTCACGTCGTTTTCTTCAAAGTGGCCAGGTACCGGAACATGGGAATTCGGCCCGATGAGTATGTGGTTCGGGGTCAGCGCTTCTGGTTCCAGGTGGTCGACAGACACGTGGGTCAACGGGCGTGAGTTCACCGTGTTTTCGACTTCGGTGAGCAGTGTTGTCAGTGTCTCGTCGCTCGGGTATTTTTCAGTGAGTGTGACGCGCAGTGCTTCTTTCACGGAGCGCACCATCCTTTCCCAGGTGCCTCCCATGAATGGCGCTGAGGGTGGGATGTACTTCCACTTGATGCGGTGACACGTAGTCTCGTGGTGTAGAGCTTCGATTGCTGCCTCGCCGAGTTCCTTGTCAGCTGCTTTGAAGCAGGTGGCGTTGTCGCTCCATATTTCCTTGGGGCATCCTCTTCTGGCCATGAACCTTCTTAGTGCTGATATGGCTGAGTCAGCACTAAGTGTGTGGGCGATTTCTATGTGGATTGCCCTGGAAGTCATACATGTGAAGAGTGCTCCGTACCTCTTCTCTCGGTGGCGGGCGACTGTGACCTCGATTGGCCCGAAATAATCGAGTCCGGTAAAGGAGAATGGTCGTGCGTGGTGTGCTAGGCGCGCCGCTGGTAGGTTGCCCGTGAGGGGCATCGATGGCTTCGCTCTTCTTATGCGACACGGTAGGCAGCTCTTCACTGTGCTTCTTACTGCGGAGCGTATTTTTAAAATCCATAGTCGTTGTCGTAATTCATTTACGACCATTTCCACGCCGCCGTGATGTAACTTTTCATGTACATAGGCTATGTACAAGCGTGTGTAGGTATGTTTACCTTCCAATATTGGGGGATTGGAGGTGTCTTCTTCTATGTCTCTGGCCGCGGTCACTCTTCCTTTCAGACGTACGATACCTTCGTTGTCGATGTACACACTGAACTGGCTTAGTCGGTCGTTGTGGCCGGGCGTGTTTCCTTTTGTTATGCGATCGATCTCGGCCGCGAAGCTATTCTTTTGACTCGCCTTTATCCACAGTAGTTCCGCCCTTGCTAGGTAGGTGGCGGGTAACTCGCGGTATTGCTTGATGTGGTTGGGCGAGCTTATTATTGCTCGCGTCGGGGTTGGTGCCCTTTTGATGACACGCCAATCGGGGTCATTGACCCTGTTTTTCTTTGTGCGTTTTCTATTGGCTGCGACTGTGTTTCGGCTGGGTCGGCAGAGGTCGATGAACTGTAGTACTCTCGCCGTTGTTCTGATGAGTCGATTCCACTTGGAGAATTTTTCTATGTGTGGAAGTGGAACTTGACTGCCGAGGTTCTTCAGTTGTTGCAGGTTACATTTTTCTCTTTCTTCCCCGGTGTCGTATTGCACAGCCTTTTCTTCTTTTGGCCACTGAGACTCCGGGTTTTTCAGGAATGGAGGACCTTGAAACCATCTATGAGTAGTCGTGAAGTTGTCCGGCGTTTCTCTTGTCGCGTCGTCCGCTACGTTGTCCTTTGAAGAGAGCCATCTCCACTCATTTTTCTTAGTGGTTTCTTCTATTTCAGCGAGTCGGTGAGCCACGAATGACTTGTAGGTACGTGGTTCTGAGCGGATCCACACTAGTGCTGTGCGTGAATCGCTCCAGTACGTCTGGCTCGCTGTCTCGTACTCGTGTTCTTCCTTCACTGTCTGTGCGAGGCGCGCACCTAGTAAGGCGGCCTGTAGCTCGAGCCTGGGCATGGACACAGGTTTTAATGGTGTGACCCGGCTCTTTGCAGCTGCCAGGGCGACGTGTACACTGCCGTCGGCTCGTTCTGTTCTCCAGTATACTGCTGCTGCGTACGCCTGTTCGCTCGCGTCGACAAAGGTGTGTAGCTGTCTTGAGACACTGGGTTCGACGTCATAACACCGCGGTATTCTCAGCTGTTTTATTACGCTGAGTGACGTCATCCACTTTTTCCACCTGTCTTCTAGTTCTGTAGGTATTTTTTCGTCCCAGTCGGTTTTGTAGCTCCAAGTGTCTTGAAATATTCTCTTGGCCGGGGTGGTGATTGGTGATATCAACCCCAGTGGGTCGAAGAGTGCCATTATGATGCTCAGGGCTTCTCGCTTCGTGGGAGAGCGCCTGTTTTCTTTTACTTCTGCTGGTATCTTCATAGTGTTGGTGTTGAACCCGATGTGATCTTCTTTCACGTGCCAGAGCAGCCCGAGTGTCTTCTCTGTTTCCGTGCCACCTAGGTTTACTGTGGCTGACTTGTCTTGCTCTGGTAGGCCGAAGTCTTCGATGGTTCTCACGTCGTTTGAGGTCCACCCATTTAATATGAACCCTGCCTTTTTGTGAATGAGATCGACTGCTTTTGTTGTTTGTTGCGCTTCCGTAATGGTGGGGAAGCTCTGTAGGTAGTCATCCATGTAGTGGTTCTTGTGTATTGCAGCTGCTGCTTCTGGGTAGAGGGCTGCAAACTCACTTGCGTTTTTATTCTTGATGTATAGAGCGGTGCATGGTGATGAAGTGGATCCGAATATGACTGATGTCATGCGATATTCTTCCGGTTTGCCCTCCCGCCGTTCGCCTCTCCACAGGAATCTGAGGGCGTCTCTGTCTTCTGGTCTGACTTTCACCTGCATGAACATTTCTTTGATGTCTCCGCTGACGGCGTATGCGTGTTGTCTGAATCGCATAATCACCCCAGGTAGAGATTGCAGCAGGTCTGGTCCTGGAAGCAGCATGTCGTTCAGACACATGCCGGTGGCTTTCGCTGACGCGTCGTGAACCAGTCGAGGTGGTTTGAGCGGCTTCGCCGGGTTAATGACCGGAAAGTGAGGCAGGTACCACGTCTTCCCCTTTGGTGCTGGAACGGGTGCTTGCTCTGCATAACCGGATCGAAATAAGTTGTCTATTCGTTCTTCGTATTTTCGTTTCAGATCTTCATCTTTATCTAGCTTCTTTTCTAATGAACGCAGGCGTCGCTCGGCTTCTTCGTAGTTGTTTGGTATCTGGAAGTTCTTCTCTTTCCATAGCAGGCCGGTTTCGAATCTTCCGTCAGGTAGCCTCTTGCTTGTTTCTTCTAAGATTTGAATGGCCTTTTGTTCAGGATCTTCTTTCGGTTTCTTTGGTTCGATGCATAAGGATTCGAGTTTGAAGTAATTCTTGATTGTTTCTTCGATCGGTTGTTCATCTTCTTTTTCTTTGAGTTTCCCACAGAATGCTACGGTGGCTGTGAGTGAGCTGTGACAGCCATGGAGAACCCAGCCCAGTTGCGTGAGGGAGGCAACTGGCTGGTCACGACGTCCGGTGCGTAGTTTTCTTGATACTATGAGGTGCCAATTATCTTGACCAATTAGCACTTTAGGTGATGCTCGTTGATAGGCGATCTGATCTTTGATGTCGATCAGGTGTTCGCAGTCTTCCAGGTGGCGGTCGTACACCGTTTCCGGTGTAAAGTTCAGTCTCTCCACGGTGCGCGCGGCTTCTATCTTGTGTTCTTCCTCCGCGTACTTTCCCCTTATGCTGAGGTTAATGACCTTGCTGCTGTCATGCTTCACTTCGTTGCCGATTCCTTGGACCCACATAGTGTTGGTGGGTCCGTCGGCTCCGATGACGTCAGCTATCGACGCGTCGACCAGGGTGACTGTGCTTCCCTCGTCCAGCAGTGCATACGTTTCAATGCTGGTGTGTGGCCCCTTGAGTATGACGGGGGCGATCTTCAAGTATGCACGCCGGCGGTCACATGGCTTGATTGTTGATGTGACCTCTACTGCTGGTGCTGTTGTCTCCTTGGCGGGGTCGCTCGACGTATCTTGATTCTTCTCATGATGCAATAGCTTGTGATGTTTCATGGTGCAGCCGTGTTTTCCACACGGTGGAGCTCTGCACTGTAGTCGGCGATGTTTGCTTCGAAGACAGCGGTAGCACATGTTGTTCTTCTTTGCGACCTCCCATCTTGAGTTTGTATCGAGGTCAACGAACTGCTGGCAGTCAGGTAGTTTGTGATTCTGTTTGCACTGCGGGCAGCGTTCGTCCGATGTTCTCTTCTCTGTAGCGAAGGTGCGTTCTGTTCTTCTGTTCTTTCGCTCTTTTCCCGTGGAGTCGTCGTGGGTTGACTCCGGGAGAGCGTAGGCGCCGCACTTGTCTGCTTCTTCATTTAAAAACATGGAGATCTTCTTTAATTCAGGCGTATCTTCTTTCTTCTTCGTGACGTAGTCGTACCACTTGCTTTTTAATATAGGAGTGAGCTTCTCGATTACTATTCGTGCCATCTCGGGACTGTGAAGGTATTGTGTCTTCCTTAGTGCTTCAATGGTGCCCACGATGTTCGTCACTCGACCGGCGAAGATGCACAGATCTCTAGGGTTATCTGTGACCCGGTTCAGTGACTTGAGCTTCTCCATCTCGACGTGGATGAGTGCTTCTGGTCTTCCAAATCTTCTCTGCAGGGCATCGATGACAACTTCTGGATCTGGTTGGCTTACTATTAAACAGCCGACCGCTTCCTTTGCAGTTCCGCGTAGGCTTCGACGTATACGCGCTAAGTTTTCTGTTCTTGTGAAGTACTTCAATGTTTCTTCATATGCCGTCTTGAAACCGAGCCATTCTGTACAGTTTCCATTGAAGAGCGGTAATTCTTGAATGTACTTCGGTGGTTCCCTTGTGCTTCGTACCGCTTGAGAGAGAGCGGCGGCGAGGGTATTTACGTCAATTAGTGGTTGACGTGTGTCTTCTTGTGTTGGTGTTACTTCGACGGAGTCTTCTTCTTTCTTCTTTTCTTCTCGCGTTGGCTGTATTCGACTCGCTTCAGGTTCTTTTAACCACGTGCTTATGCGGACTGAAGCTAGGTCATCTTCCAACTCTTCTTCATCTTCTGACGTGTCTGATTCCGCTTGAAGACGCTGGACCCGTGCTTGTTGTAACTCCATTTCGGCCTTTGCTTGTTCGAGCTTTAGTTCGGCCAGTCTTTCTTTAGCTTTTAATTCTGCTAATTGTTTCTTTCGCGTCATTCCGGAGTATTTTGACCGGGCGTCCGTAGGTTTCAACGTGCGCTGCGATGTTTCTTCTCTGTGGGACGCGGCGCTCGTGTCTTCTGTTTCAGTCGTAGTGGTGGTTTTCCCCGTGGCGGTCGACCTGCTAGTTCCGCTGCTAGTGCCCGACGAGTCGGTAGCGGTGTTCGACGTGCCGTTGGTCGAGGAGTTCCCTGGCGTGGCCTCTTCTATGGCCGCAGGTGTTCTTAACTCTTCTTGCCGGAGTTTCTTTCGTTCCCCGTCTTGACTTCTTGTTAAAACCATTTTTCTTGATGCTGGCTGACGATCCGGCTATCGAAGGACCATTAATGAACGTGACGGGATCGCTCAGGAGCTTATTTAACTTGAAGCTAGCCGGGGGTAAAACGGCGGCAGGATGACGACTGGAGCAGAGTGGGGACGCAGGTTCTTCTTGGGAAATAAAAGATCTTCTTAGTTTCGTCGTGTATTATTTCCTCTGGATACTCATTTCGGAATGCCCTGTCATATTTTTTTTTTTTTTTTTTTTTTTTTTTTTTTTTTTTTTTTTTTTTTTTTTTTTTTTTTTTTTGATTGGGCCACTCGCAGCTAAACTCATATATTCGAGTTTTTTATCTGCTCAACCGGACTATCCTGTGGTGACCTTAAGAATTTAAGGCCCCCGGCCAGGGCTCTAAGCTACTATGATGAAATCGATGACCGCACTCTAAGGGCACCCCCTGCGGGGTCGAGCCTCGGCTTAGAGGGTCATGATAGAACTATGAAAATGGCCAGGTCGGGTTATTATTTGGGGACTTTTAAAACTACTAGCTCAACTCGCGGGTTGGCTATTATAGCAAAGGGTCGGACTCTAGTTTTAACATCGAACTAACGCGGCGGGCCTCTGCGATGAGGCCGGAACGGATCGCGGTCTGTGTTTGTATTGTAGTGATTCGAGATATTATTGTCCCTACGCTCGAAAGTGGGGTAGGTTGAGGACGGATTGGGCTACGTCGTCGAACTCAGCGAGGACGGAAGAAAGGAGAACCAAGTCACCGCGGGTAGCGATGATTGCTTGGTTGAATTGACGGGCACGTTCTGTGTAGAACACTCCTAGAGTGCTCGCTATGACGTTATGTTGAGTGAAAGGCTGGGTGGGTGGGGGTGGGCTTGCGCTCGCTGTACATGCGGGCGCTGGGGCCGGGGTTGGTGAGACGGTTGAGGCCGCCGCAGCCTGAGTAGCCGGCCTTAGGGCCGGGAAATGGGTCTGGTGGTTGAGCGCGGTCCAGGGACTGGGGCGCTGAGGGCTGAGGCTCGAAGGGAGCTCGGCAGAGAGGGTCGGGCACTCTCTCAACTGTCGGGCCTTGCTTCTCTTTTCGAGACGCGGGGCCGAGGACTTGGGTGCTTTCTTGCACCCTCTGTAATTGGCCGTGTGGCCTTGTTCGCCGCATAGTACGCAGCTGGGAGGCTCCGTACATAACGTGCGGTCTTTGGGGCGGGTGCAGTCGTCGGTGCCGTGGTCGCCCAGGCACTTGACGCAACGGGGTTTCCCGAAGCAATTGGTCTGTGAGTGACCGTAAAGCTGGCATCGGTGGCACTGGCCAACGATGCCACTTTTACGGGGCTTCTCAATCCCAATGCCCGAGAGTCCACAGATCTTCGAGATCGTGAAAATGGGGTGCCTGCGTTCTGTGGGTTCACAGACGACAAGGACCATGTTGTACGGATTACCGCCACGTCGGTGCATGCGGTGGACGTGGGTGACGGGAACCCCCTGTGACTCAAGGTCTTGTTTGAGCTCACTGGTGGGGATTTCGAGTGGGACATTGGTTATGACCACTCGGATCGGTTTATCCTCCTGAATGGAGTATGTGTGATAGGGGGTATTCCCCTTTTGTAGGAGCTTGGTGAGGCTCCTGAAGTCAGTGCTCGTGGGCACCTGGATTTTAATGCCCTGCGCGACGGCACGGGCACTGGTATAATTTATGTTGAGTGCATTGCACTCTTTCGAAATGTCAGTCCACTTCGCCTTGTCGTGAAGGAACAAGGGAGGCGGGGGTTTGATTTTGCTGCCGGAGGCGGCCTGTTCGGTCGCCATTGGGCTGGAGGGTCGGGCCGACTGCGAGGCCGGGGATGCGGGGGGGGTGCGGTTACCCTGTTTGGGCCCCTCTGTGACCTTCTTGGCCTTTGAGGCTTGCCCGGTGGAGCGCTTCTTCTTGCGCTTCCCTTGGACGAGTTCGTACCCGTCCGAAGAGTCGTGCGAGAAGTCGACGTCTTCGTCGGACTCAGCGTCGGAGGAGTGAGCCGAAAACATAATGTCCGGCTGAGAAGGAGTGGGGCTGGTGAAGTCCCTGTACGGAGTCGCGGGGGGTCTGCGATCCGAGAGTGAGGGAGAGGCGGGGCTCTCGAGGTTGAGGTCAGAGGGACGCGGGCCCATGGCGGGGAAAGCTCGTAAGAACAAGTCCCCTAGGCGGTCGCCGAATTTATTTGTCAACTCTTGCGAGGACGAGATAATTTCCGTGAATAGATTCATGAGAGCCTTAAACTCTCTTTCCTCTATACGGACAGCCATAATGGCGAAGAATGGGGACGGGGGGGGGAGAAGATCCTATACTCCTATCCTACCCTCGAGGAGACACGTTAGACGTGAGCTCCCCGAGCAGACAACCCCCTAAAAACGAACCCTCCCTTGTGGAATTCCTAGTGTTATAGCCGGCAAGAAGAAAACCACGAACAAACTTGCCGACAACACAGTTGTCTGATTGCCTGAAGGGCCAGAGTCCTACCTCCCCGGGTGGGAATGCCCGGGGATGAGTACCCTCCCTGCCGGGTGTGGACAGGGAGGTGAGTGCCTAGGGTGTTCCCTAAGCTTGTAAACCCGCTGCCAATCTCAATGTGCAGCGGGGCCCTATGGGTCTTGCGACCGATCCGGGCCGCTGGGGTTGAGACACCCAGACGCCCCGGGTGCAATCTGTAAGAGAACGGGGTTAAACACTGGGCGCGACTAGGAGGCCCCCCAAGGCCGCGTGACCAGTGCCCTTCCAACTGACTACCCGCCCCTGAAGGGGGTGGGCTGGGTGCGTTGGGTCAGCACCCACTTGGGTTCGTTGGCACCGTGAGGTATCCCCCAAGCACCACCGAAAATTTGATGGATTTAGCCCTTAAGGGGCCAAAGTTACCGGCGCGCGAACGTTGAACCGACTACAAGTGAATGTAAACAAACACTCGTAGTCGATTAAACGCTGTAGCACTCGGCGCTGTGCTTAGCACAAACGCGTAGCGAGCGCTATACTAACCTACGTCACACGGAGTGACGCGGGCGGCGGCGGGGCGCGAGAGCGGCGGCGGCGCGTAGCGGTGCTACGGCACGTAGCAGTCGTAGCGGGGCGCTACGAAGGTCGGTCGGCGGCACGAGAGGCGCGGGCGGGTGGCAGACAGTGCACGGGAGTGGTAGCACGTCTGTACGCGAGCGTGGTCGAGCGTCGAATATGATATGAGCCCTGTCATAAAAAATGGCCCTCTTTTTATACCCTAATTTGGTTTGCGCCTGACCAATCAGAGTGTTACAATTTTGCACACGGCACTAATGCCCAAACCTCTGACCAATCAGGCGCAAGGGACCCTTTTGTCCATAAAAACCTACTGTGGCCATTTTCCACGGCAAGACCTCTATTTACATTATTTATTTCCCTAATATTTATCTTAATCTATTTACAAAAATCTGCGTATTTCTATCATTAATTACACCTTAAAATTACAAAAATACAAAACGGTTCTCTTTTCGGTAAAGTTTCTCTATACCTAAGCTTATACTATAAGTGGCGCCTCTGGTGGCAATAAAAAACAACATAATAACACATTTATTAGAACTTATATACACTAAAACTTATATACTTTAAGACTTATATACTCTATAACTTATGTATTAAGATAACGTATAATTACATGCCATTCGTTCGGGCGTCTGTCGTGCACACTAATAAAAATACAAAAGTGCACGCCTCATAGCGGTCATTAACATAAAAAAAATTAAAACAAAAACTCAAGTTTTTTAAAACAAAATAATTTTACTTCTTACGACGAGATGATAAAAAAAATGAAAATGAATGATTGAAAAAAAACAATAATATAAAAAAATATATAGTGGCGCCATAACTCTAAGGTGAGGAAAAAATATACTAAAAAATAAATGTATATATAGATATACAAATACACAGTCGTATTTTGTCACACTGCGTAAAGCTGTGAGCCTTTGCACCACGGACGCCGCAAAGCGAGCGTACTGCCAGGAATTTAACCATGGTTCACCCTACACGGGATATATGGAAGGATTATTCCCATATTGACCCGTCCCGAATCCACAGGATGCAAACCCTCCAAAACCGTTTTCTCCGAAAGGCCGTGGGAGCTCCCTGGTACTTAAGGAATGCACGACTACATGTCGATCTTAAAATACCGACAATAGCCCAAACGAAGAAACGCCTCACGAAGCGTTTCTTCGATGCCGCTGAAAGGCACCCCAACAGTCTCATAGTAGGGGCCACCCACTATACTCCCACTAGGATAGGGAAAATTCGCCGACCAAAGCATACCCTCATTACACCTGATGACCCCATTACAATCCTGCAGGAAAGCAGTAGGGAAACCAGCACTATTCGTAAATACAAGTACAGACCGCGATCCGTCTTCCGACCTCGCCGCCGAGGCCCGTCGCGAAACCCCCAGTAACAAAACCGTCCCTTGGCCTACAAGCCAGCCCGCGATGCTGAGCAGTAAATCCAAAAGTCCCTAATTAATCGACCCAGCCACCTTTGTTGCCCTCCCTCAGTGACGCCCTAAGCCGAGGTCCGTACCCCACAGGGGGTGCCCTTAGCGAGCGAGCACTTAGTATAACAGTAGTTTTTGTAGCCCTGGCTGGGGGCCGTAATTTATTGAGGTCACACAGGAAAGTCCGGTTAAGCAGCACAACTCAAGAGAGTTGAACTGCGAGTGGCCCAACATAAAAAAAAAACAGTCGTATTTTTTTTTTTTTACAAATTATAATTAAACGACAGTACTTAGAACGCTAATATTAATTAGGAATCAGCCCAGGGTATAACTTTATAATATAATGAGAAAAAAAGTATTCTGGTACGATAAATTTTTCGACCAATTTCTCTGCCACATACAAAGATCCATAAACACAGACTGACGGACGTCCAAGAATGATTGATTTTAATGTTATTATTTACTATGTTAAACAAAATAATTGTTCATAAAAAATACCATATGTGCTTGATAGATTATTTAACTCGATTTTAGTGCACTCATATTATCCTGTAAGTGTTATATTAGTGAGAAAAAAGTCATTCAAGTTTCGAAAGACTGGGTTTTTTGACATGTCGAGAGTAGAGCACTGCCTCCGGCGTGCAGTAATATTGTTAGACATACACAGACATACCTACATTAAAACAGATTTAATATCATTAAAACAGATTCAAATATCATTAAAATAGATTCAATAACATTAAATAAATTAAATTAAATTTCTTGAATTAAAAAAAAGAGTAGTTAAAATTAGTAAGAGCAATAAAAATAAAATTTTCCTGCCCCAAGCCCTATATATGGGCGCATGTAATGCCTGCCAATGCTGCGCTGCGCCAACTACCGTTCCGCATGGTAGCGGCCTTGGCGCGCCTGTTCACGGCGATACTGCGCACCGGGACTTTCCCTGCTGCGTGGAAGGAGGGGCGCGTTATCATGCTGCCTAAGGCGGGGAAAAACATCCTGAAGCCGGAGAGCTATCGGCCTATCACGCTGCTGGCGACCATTTCCAAGGTGTTTGAAATACTCCTGTTGTGGCATCTCCAGCCGCACATCTCTCCACGGCCCGAACAGTTTGGGTTCAGGTCGGAACACAGCACGACGCTCCAGCTGTCGAGGGTACTGCACCACATGGCACAAGCCTCGAACAAGAAGGAGTATACGGTTGCAGTATTCCTCGACATGGAGAAGGCCTTCGACCGCGTATGGCACGACGGTCTAATATACAAAATGTCCACTTCCGACGCGCCCCGCCGCGTAGTAAAGGTGGTCCAATCGTTTTTAACAGACAGGAGCTTCCGCGTGGTGGTCGAGGGAGCGCTCTCCAGCGCCCGCCCGGTGCTTGCGGGCGTTCCGCAGGGTAGCTGCGTGTCGCCGGCGTGTTACACACGTTACACCGACGACATCCCCACTACGCCAGACACGACGCTCGCGCTGTACGCGGACGACGCCGCGTACCTAACAACCTCGCTTAATGCGAGATACGCGGCGTCGAAGATGCAGCGCGTGATGGATCTGCTGCCGGACTGGCTGTCTAAGTGGCGGCTGTCGGTGAACGTGGGTAAGACGCAGGCGCTGATCACCGGCTTTGCGCCCCTCCCACCACCCCTAACCCTACATGGAGCCGACGTCGCGTGGTCGCCCCAGGTGAAATACCATCGACCGACGGCTCACGATGGGGCCACACGTCCGCCAGGTCGCGGCACGGACCAGGGTCGCCCGCGCCCGCCTCCGTCCAGCGCTCTCGTCCCGCCTCCCGGTGCGCGTCAAGTTGGGCGTATATAAACTACACACATCAAAAGTGTCTAGGGATCAAGCATTTTTATGCGGATTTCTTGAGATTGAGATGTGGCTTTGTAATAAATTTATGATTTTATAAATTTATATGGATCCTTTTTGGTGCATTTCATAATTTGAATCAGGAACTCTCAATCAAATTCGAGTAAAAGATGAAAATAAGCTGTCAATATTTTCCCTATAAAAACATACAACGCATTGAAGACATTATTAGTGCTACTGTTTCCCTACTACTGATTAAAACCAACGTTATTATGGAGCGGCGACGTCATTTAAGCAGGGAAGAAATGCTCAGAGCCGTGGTAATGATAGAAGCTGGTTCCCGGCAACGTACTGTAGCTTTAGCTCTGAATACAAGTCAGAGTGTTATCAGTCGACTTTGGACACGTTACCGAAGCACTGGTACCGTGGCTGAGCGCCATGGAGGACGGTATCGCTGCACCACACGGAGACAAGACCGATACATTCAAATCTTAACTTGAAGAGCTCCAACAATAACCGCCATGATGTTAGCCGTGAGGCTTCATCACTCTTCAGGGAACTTAATTAGCGACCAAACAGTCAGAAACCGCTTGCATGAAGTGAACCTTCATTCCCGAAGACCGCTACGGGTACCACCTATAGCAATGCACAATCGTAGGATTCGATATCAATGGGCTCTTGAACACAGAAATTGGGCAGAAGAACAATGGCGTTTCGTGTGCTTTTCTGATGAGTCTCGTTTTGGTATGAGACCGGATACAAGACGTATACGACACTGGAGAACCCCTGGACGCCAACAGCGATTAAAATCCTGCTAGGAAGTCCATCCTTATAGTGGTGGAACCATCATGGTATGGGCGGGTATTTGGATCGGCGGAAGAACTGAGTTGATTTGGATCAGAGGCAACCTCAACGCTCAAATTTATGCTGAGACGATTGTATCAGACGTCATCGTTCCTCTACAAGTGCAAATCGGTCCCTTATTTCAGTTAATGCATGATAATGCACGACCGCACACCGCAAGAGTTGTAAGACAGACTCTCGCCGCAGCTAACATCAATGTCCTGCCCTGGCCTGCTCAGTCGCCAGACTTGAACCCGATTGAGCATGCATGGGATATGCTACAGAGAAGAGCTCTGCCGAATATGGAGGGTATCCAGTCGCAAGAAGACCTTTTTTTGTTGTTGCAACGAACATGGGCGGCCATTCCACAGTGTGATTTGGATGAACTCATTTTGAGTATGCCAAACCGATGTTCTTGTGTTGTTAGTGTTCGCGGTAGAAACACGGATTATTAATTGTTTAAGTTACCCAATAAAATTTTAAAGAAAACTGTTATTTCAGTCTTTTTTTCGAACTTTAATGTTAGTGGTTCAAATGTCAAAAATCCCTTTATTAGGAAAATGGCAAATTTCTTTATTAATGCAAAGGTGACTTGGTTTATCGTTACTGTGACAAACGAAAACACTTTATTTGATGAATCCTTAAAGAAAATTTTAATTAATATCAATCAGGAGAAAAGTTATTGCAAAAATATATGTTGATCCCTAGATACTTTTGATGTGTGTATATGTACGCTCAATTTTGACCTACGCCACCCCAGCTTGGTATGCCCTCACGAGTGAGGGAAACAAGAAACTCCTCCGCACGCAGCAAAATCTTGCGTTGCGGACTATCGTTGGTGCCCCTCGCTACGTGATGAACCATGTCATCCAGAGGGACCTCGGGCCTGAGAGCCTGGACGACTTTATCCGACGCCTCGCGACGGGAATGTTCGCGCGTGCCGACGCATCTGCTTGGCCGCATGTCAAGCACATAGCGTCCTGGCACGCGCGCCCCTCCGATGCGCGACGCCTTCCCCGCGACCTGGTGGCGGACATAGACCCCATCGCACCGGACTGGACGCCGGGGTAAGCTGTACAGGCTACACACAGCTTGCCCCACAAGAAGACTCCACATACTACACATGCACCCAGCTACACGTCGTGTGCTAAGTTAATATAGGCACGACGTGTAGCTTGACCACACATTCGCCACTTTACACACATAAAGACACACGCGTGGATACGCGGCTGCAGACACGCGACCCATGCAAAGCACTGTAGGCCTACCATCAACTTTTAGTTAACCATTCACTTCCGATGTAATCCAGTATAAGTACCTAAACTAAATCGTGCAGATTCGTACCATAAAGTGCCTTTAGCTGACAGGAGTTTGAATCTTCATGGACTGAATGAAAGATCGAAATTTGTCTGTGGTCCGCGGTGTGAGAAAGAGATGACGCTATACAGACGTTGCATAAGTCTGTCTCTTTTACTCGCACCATATGCGTTGCGTTTCGAAGCATAATCTGTATAAAAATTACAACAAAAACATTTTCAAATTACGTTTTCTAGCTTCAAATTATATACCATTACGCCATATTTAGTACTCATTAAAGAATAGTAGTTTATATAATTATTTAATTAAGAAATATAAAAGGTTTGCTTAGTGTTGTTGTTAAAATAAATTGATTAAGACGAGTTAGGAACGCACCTCCACAGACTAAGTAACCTGTCGATGACAAATGACGTTCTGTTTTACGTAGTTGAACAAAAAGTTGATCTTATATAATTATTTTTATGACAGGAATCCGTAATAAAAATCAGTATATTAATTGATTTAATGCCTGCACACTAATTGTATTCAATTGCAGTCAACAACTATTCTACTAACTAAAATAAATAGATAAATAGAGTTCTTTACTTAATTTTATTAGTATTATTTGAAGTTATATTAATAAGTAATACGAATAATGGCTGAAATACCTTGAATTACGTATATTATCACAATTTTATAAAGTTATTAACAAAACGACTCATTTCACGCCAAGAAATACCAACTTTTTTTGAATTAGTTACTTTGACACATAAGCCATCCTTTTCAGGTTGATAGGTCACGTCATGGTATGAAAAATGAATGAACGAAAACAGTTTCGAAGCAATTGTCGACTTGATTTGGCGTTGCCTAAACTGGATCATGTTATGGATATTGTGGTATGAAATAGCAAAACAGTTTATTTTAGGCCATCAATTGAATCGCAATAACAGTTGATGGTAAGCCTCCTGGGCGGTGTTACTCAGTACAATACCGCCCACACACTCATAACGGCTCCTTAGTCCGTAACGCAACCGGCTAGCTCTGGGAACGGGACGGACGGGAGCCTCACATCCACTGTAGTTGCGTCGGAGTCGGCACCTCTGTCGCGGGTCGTCTCCTGCTGGGCCTCCCCCGGGCAACCGGGGGTCTCACCCGGCAGGGACTGACCGCCGAGGTGTCGTGAAGCAAACAGTGCTGTACACAGCACTGTAGGCGCGCCTACAAAAACAACACAGCAGCTACTCACACAGGCACATGTCTCTTACATGGGCCACCACTCCACAGCCAAGAAATGGCAACCAAATGACGGGCCCGTTTTAACGGGCCGAGGCATGGCTCCCGCGGCCAAGGGGCGATGCCCCGAGACCGCTAGCCGCGCCCCCCTGCGGGGACGCAGCGACGACCAACACAAGGGTGCCAATGCTGCATAAAAGGCCCGTCCAACCTGTTGGCGACAACGTTGAGAAGACTGCTACCGCTGTCCCGCAGTCTGCTCGCAATCGAGGTCGCTCTCTTGCACATGCTGGCATAAAAACAGTCAATGCGGTCGAGAACATTCCCGAAGCGCTGCAGAAGCGCGGCAACCGCAGCAGTGCCCTCAACGCATTATTATATTAAACGCGGAGAGCGCTGTACGATTTCTGCAAATATGACACCCACAAACTGCCCGTATAAAAAGATGTGCAGTAGGCTCGAAACAAGGTTATCTTCACGAACTAAGCCAAGCGGACGAAGTTTCGGGCGGAAGCTAGTACATATATAGGTATAAATAATTCTTCTGTATGAGTGTTTCTCACCAAACTCCTCCTACACGGCTGGACAGATTTTGTGTGTATTTTATAATAGGATCCTGGACTCTTTGAAATCCAAATTGGGCCCGGTAAGTGGGGCTATTGTCGGTATGTCATAATAATATATTCGCGGCTACGTACTTTATTTTTACCTTATATTTGTGACACAATATCTACCATAGCGTTTTGAAGGAACCAAGCACTAAACTTTTTTGCGCGATAATTCGCACAATGGTATTGTTAATAAATATAGGTTTGTACTTTCTTTAAAACTGCTATTATTGAACCATTCCAGAAGCGTTGGTTTTTGAATTACAACATTTTGTAATGAAAATGAAAATGAAAATGAAAAAAGTTTATTTGTCTCAAAAAAGTTACATTGTGTATAAATGAGATACCCCCAGTAAGTTATTGGTAATACTTGTGTTGGGGCTATCTCGCTCTCTCCCTTAAATATTAACAATATTGAGACACTTAACTATACTATTGTTTAAATTACAAATGAGCAAATGATAAATTTAGAAAAACTTATAAACTAATTAGCAGCACTTGTTTTTAAATGTTTTGTGTGCGCGTATGTGTTTGTATGTATGTATGTGTGTGTGTGTGTGCTTGTGTGTGTATGTATATGTGTGTGTGCGTGCTTGTGTGTGTATGTATGTATGTATGTGTGTGTGTGCGTGCTTGTGTGTGTATGTATGTATGTATGTATGTGTGTGTGTGTGTGCGTGCTTGTGTGTGTATGTATGTATGTATGTGTGTGTGTGTGTGTGTGCGTATGTATGTATGTATGTGTGTGTGTGTGTGCTTGTGTATGTATGTATGTGTGTGCGTAAGTGAGTGTATATGTTTTCTTTGAAATGCATATGAAACTCTGTAAGTAGGTACTGACAATATTGACTAGACAAATCAGTTCTAACACTATACAATTCTAACTAAAATATTCTCTGTTTCATCGTATGTTAAGGTTTTTAGCCACTTCGTTATTACCTTCTTGCATACGTGTGAGACTTCATAGTGGAACTTTAGTTTCACGTTTAATTTATTATAAATGTGGGCTGATTGGGTTGCATACTGACGCCGTGCAAAAGCGGTTCGGACCCCTGGGGAGTAGGCCACTATATCCTTTCGCCTTTTAAATTGACTATCCCGGTTAAATGGAATAGATTTTTGTAAGTGTAGCGACGTAATCAAGAAATATAGTTTTCTGACTGAGAGTAAACCACTGATTACATATGTATAAATCGACTGTGGGGTATCTGAATGGTTTATGATACATAACTTTTATAAGTGACCTTTGGGCTCTTTCTAACTCAAGGAATTTGGTTTTATTGGCTCCTCCCCAGACTGGCAAACAGTAAGTAACAATGGATTGCGTGAGCGCAATATAGATGTTATTAAGTGTCCTCTGTGTCATCACGTCTCTTAGATTTTTGAAGATCCATATAAATTTTCTCACCCGTGACGTAACAATCTCAATATGCGAATACCAAGTTAAACACTCGTCAACTATAACTCCTAAGTATCTTGTAGACATTACATGCTTAATGGCTTGACAGTTACAATTTTGGCTCAGGTGGTCCGCACAAGTGTGAATTCGAATTCTAAAATTGGGGTGTGGTTTAGATTTTATACTAGGCGAAAAACAAATGTAGTTTGTTTTAGGAACACTAAGAGTTAGCAGATTGGCCTTGAGCCATCTATCTATAGCAGCTAATCCCTGCTCGGCATTATAGCACACTGCTTCCCACGTGTCACCAGAGTAGACGATGGCTGTGTCATCCGCATAGGAGAAGATTTTCCCACCACTGGTTCTTAGGTTACACAGTTCATTAATATACACCAGAAACAATGGAGGGCCGAGCACCGACCGCTGCGGGACACCAAAAACAATGTCTTCCTCCTCACTATACAAGTTTCCTATTTTAACTTTCTGTTTCCTACCTCGGAGGTAACTGTCAAACAGAGAGAGAGCTTTACCTCTTATCCCTATAGCCTCTAGTCTCTGTACAAGGATGGGGACAGATACGGTGTCAAACGCCTTTTTCAGGTCTAGAAACACCGTTACACATTTAAACCCCTTGTCAACCTTGTCAGTGATTTCAGATGTTAACGCAATGACCGCATCCTGAGTTGAGCGTCCTTGTCTAAAACCGTATTGGGAATCGGAAAGAATATTATATTTATTTAAATAAGTTACCAATCTTTTATTCACAATTTTTTCTATTATTTTTGAAAGAGATGATAACACAGATATCGGGCGATAATTGTTGACATCGCTCTTGTCCCCGTCCTTGTGCACAGGCGTAATTATAGAGCGTTTTAGTCCGTCAGGAAATATGCCCGTTTCGAAACACCGATTAGTCAACTGGCTAATAAGAGGAACAACAAGTTCTCGAGATAATTTAAGAAAACCCACTGGTATGCCATCCCATCCCGAGGCACTTCCCGAGTTCAGCGACCTTAGCATATCATCCACTTCTACCGGATCTGTCTCTAGCAACACGAAAGAGTTAGTTTGAGAAAGCGAATTCAAGCTAGTGGCAGTGTTAAACGCTTGTCCAGATAGAGTTATGATTTCTTCCGCAAGTGATTTTCCAATAGTTGCGAAGAACTGGTTTACTCGGTTTAATGAATCAAGGGGATGTGGTGTTATATGCAATAGATGTATACTAAATAAGTATTATAAGTAATTTCGTTAATTTTACACCAGAGTAATTTGGGATTTGTCAGAGAATTTGATATCTGTTTTTTGTGATATTGTCGTTTGAGTTTACTAAGAAGATTAGAGCAATATGTGCGAAAGCGCCTGTAAGTTATTATTAAAATAACGTTAAAAGGGTCTTTCCTCTTTTGTAGCTGTAATTTATTTCTAAATCTAACACATCTTAGAGCGCCCATGGTTATCCAGGGCTTTAAGGTTCGCTTGGAACTTGACACTAAGACAACTTTAGTATTTTGGAGGAGAGATTTCCTAATCACGTCTATCAACGCGTTAGCTAGAGTGTTTGGATCTCTATATGTGTTGAGAAAAGATATATCTGTATCTGCAAGGTGTTTATAGGCATGCTCCCAGTTTGTGATAGTTTTATATTTGACATTAGTCTTACTTTGGTATGTGTGGGATATATTTAAAAACACCATTGCATGATCCGTGATTGACGTGTTCAGGACTGCCACGAAAGCTGTGTTTTTTAATTTGTCTAGCTTAAGGAGCATGTGATCGAGGCAGTTCTCCTCTCTAGTGGGTAAAACGTGTCCTGGGAGGAAACCATGTATAGCCGTCATATTTAAATAGGTTAGTCTGTTATTTCTTATTTGTGCTAGTTCCGACGGTTTACCAATTAAGTTAATATTTATGTCTCCAGTAATAATAATATTACTATGTGTATGAATACTTTGAAGGTGTTGATCAAGGGAAATGATAAAACTATCTACGGACACATTCGACGGAGAACGATAGATGCCAACAATGATTAAATCCGAGACACTTATTTTTAATTACAACAAAGTCTTTAAAAACAACTTAAAACCTAGTGTTACCCCCTAGCCCTGATGACTGCTTCCATGCGCTCTCTCATGGACCTAATTAATGTGACAACAGTCTGTTGAGGTATGTTGTCCCATTCTGCAACGGCGGCATCTTGGAGGTCTTGGAGAGTGGTAGGGGCAAGATCACGTTCCCGTACTCTCCGTTTCAGTTCATCCCAAAGGTGCTCAATAGGGGTTTTTTTTGTCGGGTGGGAAATTATCAAATAACATCACCCGCTCTGGGCGGAGCGGGGGGGCTTGTCAGACTTTTACTGACTAAAACCCACCCATGTTCCTTCTATTGCCCTTTACGTTCCGGGGCCGCGGTATCCCTTTCGAACAACCCGCAACCCCGTCAGGCGCTCAATAGGGTTTAGGTCTGGACTTCGCGCCAGCCACCGCATAACAGAATTCACAACTTCTTGCAGGTAGTCTCTTACAATAAAAGCGGAGTGACAAAGGGCGTTATCGTGCATTAACGTGAAGCAATTGCCAACAAAACCCGCATAAGGGACAACCTGCTCCTCTAAGATTTCTGTTATGTACCGAGGAGCAGTCAGCGACCCTTGCCCACGAGCACTTCCAGTCCGAGAAACACACTCAAGGTTCGTTTTGCCGTCGATTGAGATGCTGCCCCAGAACATGCACGAGTCCACCCCTGTATTCCACTGTCTCTTGAATACAGGCCTGTGCGAATCGTTCCTCTTGTACCTTGTGTACACTCTTCGACGCCTGTCGTTGCAGAAAAGTCACACGCTCGCCTCATCCGAGAAGAGCACAGCCTTCCATCGGTCTATTGTCCAATCTACATGGTCACGGGCAAATTGCAACTGGTCTCTCATATGCTGTGAATTAAATTTTGGCCCTGTAACAGCTCTGTGAGCTGCAATTTTCTTCTCCCGCATTCTTCTTCTAATCGTAGAAGCGCTTACAGAAGTTCTGCGAGCTGATCGCAGTTGTTGTTGCAGTTCAACAGCATTGGAGAACCGATAACGTAAAGACGTGAAAACAATGAAGCGATCGTCTCTTTTGGATGTGCACCGTTATCTTCCAGATCCACGTCTTCGGAAATACCCACCAGTCCCTTGGAAGCGTTGGAATACTCGTCGAACGGAAAAACGATTTAAGTTCAGTTGCCGAGCAGCATCATATTGCCGCATCCCTGATTGCAGTAGTGCAATGACTTGAGCAGTTCATTTGCAATGGTACCCATCTTTTGGGTATTTTTCTTGCTGTAGCTGTTCACGTGTGTTCACTTCAAAGCCAGCTTTGAAGTCATTTGCTATTCAACAATAGCAAATGACCCACATTTACGCTCGCGGAAATCGCTGCAAGGGGGCTCGCCTGGCGGGATGTGGACATGGTCCTTTGTCCCGCGGTACGCTCGCGGAAATAGCTGCACCCCCGCAAGGGGGCGCGCCTGGCGGGATGTGGACATGGTCATTTGTCCCGCGGTATCATATTTGTGCCCGTCAATACCTACGGGCAACATCGTTGGAGAGCCATATAAGGCCTTGTGATAAGTGCGCAGCACGCAAATTGCCGTGTGTGGTTGCTATTAAAGTTTTGGTAGGAGCGCCATGGGTACTATGTAAACATTACATAGTACGGCTTGCTTCACGCCACCTCGGCGATCTATCACCGCCAGGTGAGACCCGCCTCGGCGTCGGTTACATGGGGGAGGCCCGGCGGGTGACGACCAGTGACAGAGGTGGCTCAGGCGCTCCTACAGCTGCAGGGGGCCCTCGTGCGGAGACGCTTTCAGGTCAAGCCGAGCACGATCCGGACTAAGGGGCCGAGCTGTGGGTGTGAGCGGTATTGTTGTTATGTGACACCGCTCATGTCTGCGATTGAATTGAGCGCCCGCGCCGCACATTCGTCGAGTGAGTTTAAAACTAAGACTCATGAACCGAGGTTCACGTCTTGAACTCTTAGTTTCTGTTGTGGTAATACTGCTGTGATCCTTAATTTTGGAATAGTATATTTTTTTTCATCTTTCGTTTTTATTATTTTCAGATTGTCTGCAGTAGGTACTTACAGGACCTGCCATATAAGTGTAAGGAAGATGACTTCTATGCGGGAATTTCAAGAGAACTTGATGAGAACAACGGATGTTACGAGCACAGTGAATGGGATGTCGGTAGTAGCTCTTCTGAAGACAAAAAGCCTAGAGAAGAGTATCCTCACAGGGTCAGTATCAGAAAAAAAGTATTTATTAGGTATACCTACTTGAGTGCGATAGATGTACCTATCATCAAAATTTTAACCGACGAAAAAAAAGGAGGAGATTCGTAATAAATATATATTTTTTATTTTTTAAGTAAACAAAAAATTAATTATGCGTGGTCAGCATAATTTTTTGTTTTTTCGAAAACCCTTCAACGATATCTCTATACCTACTGCGACGCCTTGTTAAATAGACATCTTTTTTTCTGCGATATTTCGTTACATCGGAAAACTGTGTCTGAAAACTGACGGGCCTGTTGGTCTAGTGGTTAGTGGCCCTGACTGCTGAGCCGGAGGTCGTGGGTTCGATTCCCACTCAGGACAAACTTTGTGTGATGAGCATGATTGTTTGTTCTGTGTCTGGGTGTGATTAATCTATAATATGTATGTATTTATAAATTATATAAGTATGTATATCAGTTGTCTGGTTACCATAACACAAGCTCTGCTTAGCTTGGGATCAGATAGCCGTGTGTGAGTTGTCCCAAGATAAAAAAAAAACTGTACTGCGAACGATTTTACTTTGTAAATATCATACCGCGAAGCCCTGTTCAATCGACGCCTCGTTACTGCGATGTTTCTTAGGGAAACTTACTTCAGACGACCTTAAGGTGACAACAAAGTACGTCGAATTTCTTTTTCAAAACAACACCTACTTTTTTAATATTTCTCAACTTCAACTCTTTATTAATGGCTTTTGTGGTCGAGAGGTACCAAAATTTTGCCAATTTCACGTGAAAAATGGTAATAAACTATCAAACGCTGGAGAATATTTAGCAAGTAATAACAGTAATTTAAGAAACATAAAAACAATAAAAGAATTTACATCACCATCGACCGCCGCCTCTCCATGGCCCTGCACGTCCGTAAGGTTAAAATCATCATTAATTAAATTATCATTAATATAAAGGAGGCTGGCGGGGTTGCATGTACAATGGGACCCACTCTTAGGAGCAGCGTGCAGTATATATATATAATAAAGTTATGCCTAGTTGTAGAACTATATAAAACTAGCAAAAAAGCAAAGTTGTAGAGGATGGGAGAAAAAATAAATTCAAGGTAAAAGATTATAACCTAAAACGAATCCAAGATTGCGTATTTAACAATACAAATTATCTTTTTTATGTAAAACTAGCTGTGCCCAGCGGTTTCACCCGCTGAGGTTTAGGGGTATGAAAAATAGATGTTAGCCAATTCTCAGACCTACCCAATATGTACCCAAAATTTCATAAGAATCGGTCGAGCCGTTTCGGAGGAGTACGGTAACTAACATTGTGACACGGAAATTTTATATATTAGATGTAGTTTCAAAAAGGTGTTCAATCAGATAATAAATATTTACCAACAGTATCATCGTGGTGTATCTCTCTAGCCAAATATAGGTACCTACTTCCCCATTCAAAATAAAAAAATACGTCCGAGAGCTAGGAACTATATTGACTTGGTCATAACGAGATAAACTGTTAGCATAAAGTACATTGATGTAGGGTGAAACTATAATTATTATTGCTAAAAACCTAAGCTGAAAGAAGCGTTAATATCTAGCACAATATGTAGGAATAAGGCTCCCATTGGCGCGACTTTTTAGTTGTGACCTAGTCCATTATACATACATAGTCTTCCATCTAAAGTCAGGTCTAAAATGAGATGCCTGTGGAATCACGTGCTATTTGTAACAACCACATTTTGTCAGTTAGAGTGGCTGCTCACCCATCGTGAGCCGTAGCACGTATTCAGGCTTCGGACCTGAGAAGCACCTTGCCTGACTTGGGAATCGAACCCAGGATCACAAGTTCGGCAGTCAAGCTTACGATCACTAGACCAACGAAGCAGTCGAAAACGAAAGGTAAAAGGAATAAATAGCCATCCTTAATAAATCACAAACATAGATCTCCTGCAACGACCATACAGCCCATTCCTAGAACTCTCTCCATGGAAAGCAATTTAGCAGACGCCATTTTATAGACTACTAGCTTTTTCCCGCGGCTTCGCTCGCGTTAAATTCGGGGTAACGCAGTTCCCCTTGCGCCTTATTGATTTGTAATAGCAACGCTAAGTTTTCCCTTTTCTTCCCTCTGTCTCCCTCACATCCCACATTTTTTTCAAAAAAGTTATCTCTGTAACAAAATTCATCAAAATCGGTTTAGCCATTAAAGCGTAAAGAGATAACAAACAAACTCACTTTCGCTTTTATAATATTAGTAAGGATAAAGAACTTCATTTTAAGTAAGGTTTGTTAAAAAAATAATATTTTAAAAAATCTTTTATTTCGTTTGTGATTATAAAATACAGGATGTGATAAAAAATAGGACAAGGATAGTATAATAAATACTGATTCAGTAATTTTATCTTGGTTCTAGTTAATGTTCATTCCTAGATAACCTTTAATACATTATCTAGTTAAAAGATTATCTAAGAACGCTGGTGCAACAACATAGCCTTGGCGTCTGGCATAACCCATGTACCACAGTATGCTCATTATATGAGAGCAACAGCCCACTGTCCGTGTTCCTACGAGACAGTGGCAATAATATCCTAATATGGCACTTTGCCCCTCCAGTCTTCTATCAACTGCAATGGAAGTGTTTCCTGGCAAACTTCTAAAGCATTATATTCCATGGGCTCCTAAGGTGTTCCCCAACATTATGATTTTGGTACGTACCCAGAGCGATTGTTTAGTTCTAGCTCATTTATTGTCAATTCAGGGAATTCTATTTGAATGTGTAGGTAACATTTTGAACATAGTATGTCTCATAAATATTCAAATTATTATGTTGAACAATTTGAGCGAGTTTATTCTCTTCAAATATTTTGGCTTCTATTGTCTGAATGACCTCAAGGACATTTTTGTTCGTTCCCTGAATTCAACAGCAAAATGGTTCAATAAAGCATCAGCAATTATTCACACAACGTATTTTAACGGGTAATTAAATCCAAATCACTTGCAAATCGAAATCCAAAGCTAAAAGCGTTTGTCTAAGTCGGTATGTAGAATAAATCGGCATGTAGAATAATCAGTCCAAACGTAAAGCTAAGTCGTCAATAATCCATAAAATCACACAGAAAATAACAGAAATTCCACGTTAGCCGTTGAAAACAAACAATGGAATAATACGAAATAGGGATGAATAAACATCGATGTTTTAACATCGATGAAACATCGTTCATCGAGAACTATGTTTTATGAACGATATTTTTTCAACAACATCTATCTATTGATAAAAAAACATTGGCTACGGGTATTGATTATTATAGACTAGCTTTTTGCCCGCGGCTTCGCTCGCGTTAAATTCGGGGTAACACAGTTCCCCTTGCGCCTTATTGATTTGTAATAGCTAAGTTTTCCCTTTTCTTCCCTCTTTCTCCATCACATCCCACTTTTTTAAAATAAAAATTAGCCTATGTCCGTCTCCTGGTTCCCAACTATCTCTGTACCAAAATTCATCAAAATCGGTGTAGCCATTAAAGCGTGAAGAGGTAACAAACAAACAAACTCACTTTCGCTTTTATAATATTACTAGCTTCCGCCCGCGGCTTCGCCCGCGTGGTGTGTTGATAAAAAGCAGCCTATAGGCTATAGGCTGCTTTTTATCAACACACCACGTAATTTTATTTATACTTCGATTTTGTTATTTTTGCTATAGGCTATAGCAAAAATAACAAAATCGAAGTATAAATAAAATTAGGTACGTCTCATTTTTAAGGTTACGTCCCCAATGGGTAAAAACTCTATTACTAAGTCTTCGCTGTCCGTCCGCCCATAGGTAATGGTACGAATCTAACTAATAGGTATGTATTATGAAACTTCATAAAAACCTATGTTTTATTACATTTTATGTAATTAGATCTTATTGTACCTATATGTTCACAAATAAAGGATTTGAATTTAGTTTGTAAGGAACGTGTCAACTCAACGTACTCTGTGCTCACGCGTCTGCCCGTGTTCGGGTCGCGCACTCAGCTATGAGCGACTTGTTCCCTACACCGCGCCCGAGCGGGCCAGCCTAGTCACGGCGCGGCGACATGAAATTAATTTTGTTGCGCGTTATTTTGATTTTGCTATATCTCCTAAAGTATTTATTTAATCTGCATGATGTAAAAGGAAAAAATTATCTTCATGAAATGTTCATGATATTTGTGCAGTCATAGTGAACAGACGTGTTGAATAATTATTGCAATAAACATATAATCACTTGCGGTAATTTGACCTAGTTTTTACCAATAGCCGGTAAATGACACATACTCGTTAGATTTGTGTACCTAAGGTATATTTGTAAAAATGACTAAAAGTGTTTAACAAGAATAAAATTAACCTGCTTCATGATGGAGGATATCCATTTAACCGGAGCAGTAGATGTGTTCGCACCCCGCCTTCTACACCCGTGCCCGTGACCGTTCCCGCATCTACCCCTCAAGTGCCTTACCAAAGGAACGATGCCCCTGAAGCTGTCTCGACGGCTGAAATTCAAAACTGGATGGCAACTATAGAACAGAGCCTGAAGGAGGTTTGCGCTATTGCAGCTGATGGAAAGCTAAATGTGGAGCAGAAAACTCGAATCAAAACTTATGCCGGAAGATTGGTAGCGGGACGTCGCAGATGGCCGTCTTGTATCAGTCAATCAAAGCAACAGCTATCCAATCGCACTACACAGACAGAAGTCTCGAAAACCAACTTGATCTATCGCAGCAACTACAGGACCTTAAGCTTAGCATTGAAGACTCGAAGAAACCTGCCCAGGTAACTTCCTTTGTTGACACGGTAAAGAAAGGTGCCAATAATTTTATCCAGCCGACTGATGAAAGTTCTGTGGTCATTTATCCGAGTGACAAGTTTCAAACCAGTGAAGAGACCAAAACTCTTGTTCAAAAAATTATCAGGCCCGAACAGATGAAGCTCCACGTGAGAGGCCTGCGCAAGACGAAAAACGGCGGTGTAATAATCAGCACCGAGACGAAGGACGACATTGAGAAGCTGAGACAATCGGTGCCTCTAAAACAGTCAGGCCTAACAGTCGACGAGCCCCATAAAAGGAAGCCTAGGATTGTGATTATAGGAGTACCAACTTCCATGCAAGAAAATGAGGTTTTTACCTGCTTGTACAACCAAAACCTAGCAGACAAACTTCAAAACTGTAGCCTTCAGACGTTTTTAAGCTCAATAAAATTAAGCCATAAGTCAGGTAAGAAAGACGTTGAGACCTGTAATTATATTATTGAAGTATCCGCAGCCATACGCAAAGCCCTGATCTCAAACGAACGAGTTTTTGTAAACTGGTCATCATGCCCTGTGAGTATACCTGCGGCCACTGTGGCGATCAAGGTCACTCAATAAAAGAATGCCTGAAGAAATCTGACGAACCAAAATGCGCTACTTGCTTGCATTTCAAAAAACCTGACAAGCATAGCACAGGTGCTGCTGACTGTCCGGCGAAAATAATGGCTGAAAAAAGGTACATCCATTCTGTTGACTATGGAGGTGCCTAAGAGCGCCGTTTAAACTGGAGACGCTGAATACCCTTCGAGAAAATAGCAGAACTCCGGCAAAACAATTCCGTCGTTTATGAGGGCACCTAGCGCGTCATACACGAGGCCAGACTTCCATAACGTTTATTGCTGATTACCACACCACTGCGCTGTCCTACTTACTCCGATTTGTTGTCGTCTTAGCAAAATTATCGATCGCTTCAAAAATGCCTTGATGCATATTTTACTGTTGTTTAATTTACTGCTGACACTACCATAATAGTTGTAATTAATTTCTGCATTAGTCATAGAATTTATATACATGTATAAGATTTGAATCATTATTTGTACTCGTAAAAATACCGTTTAACTAAATTAGATTATATAATTATCTATGAACACGTTATCTCACTATTTAAAACTCTGTAATACTATTAAAAAATCTATTGTCCTTATTAAAATGTGTGTGAACTCATGCCGCCTGTGATACAGGTTCATCCTAGTACAGGCATCTTACATTGTTTTACCTACATTACCATTAAGTTTTATTGTATATTTTTTACCAATTTAAACTTTGAATAAAGATATATTATTATGCCAACCAACCTATTTAAAATGATAAGGATTAATACTGTATTTGTGTAAATAGCTTTCCAAGTTAGCGCTTTATAATTGCCCATTTGTTAAAGTATTAAAATGGATATAGTATGTTATCCTTAAGATATAGACATATGTCACCGCTGACTTTTCTGTGGACCTATATAAGATACACCATTACACCATACATTATTTTGTTATATCTTAAAGGGTTTAGGCAGCGTTTTCGTTGAAAGCTCCCAGACATCATACTTTTTGCCGACATCTTCAACAAATATAGTTAATGTACACAGAAATAAATACAAAAACTTAACAAATTATATACTAAAACCTTCCTTAAGAATCACTCTATCTATTACTAAAAACCGCATCAAAATCCGTTGCGTAGTTTTAAAGAGTTAAGCATACAAAGGGACATAGGGACAGAGAAAGCGACTTTGTTTTATACTATGTAGTGATGATATAGTAAGGAAAGGATAACTAGGCTGTTATGGTCTACAGTTCTTTGCCACAAAAAATCTCATTTGGTCTTGCGTTTGTGTTGTCTATGACAGCGCTAACATAAACACGGTTAGCAGCATAGCAGATATAATCAAAAATTAAGATTCAATTCGAAGAAAAACACTTCATCCTATTTTGCGTATCTGCGTAAGTAGGGATTGATTTAGAATTTGTTTGTTAAACTGTTCATTATTTAAATGCGAGGTAGGAAAACACTTGTAAATATGAATTTTAACCCCATCATTCCTTTCTACATTCATACATATTTCATCAGCATTTATTCAACTTTCTTACCAATTAATCGTTTACAAAGACACCTATCTTTTATATAGCTTTTAGATTGCTTGCTCAACAAACAAAACTTACATGTATTGACAAAACGATTTATTTTCTATGTTTACAGCAACGACTTACACAATCCTAAAAACATCGATGTATCGTTTATAAACACCGATGTTTTTAACATCGATGTTTCAATTTTAAAAATATCGACGTTTCATTCTACGTTATCATAAATATAAATCGTAATTATTTTAACAATGTGCATTTTTGTAATAAAATAATGTGATCGCATATTTAATATTAACGTTTGTATATTTTTTTACATTTTATAAGTTTCATTTATAAAAGAAAGTGTGCGTGTACTAGCGTACACTCGTAAGAAGTGAAACTTCTTTATGACGTTATTTTAAAAAAAAAAATGTGAGCCGTCACGGGACGCCTGGCAAATGTGAAACAACGACATTATTTTGTAAAAGTAATATGCAGAAAAGAACAGATTGTGATAGGAACTAAATATGTCATTAAAAACATCATTATTCTGTTTCATTTTGGACTTATCAAAAGAACATCGTTTTCGTTTTCGTGTTCATCATCGTTTAGAAATTCGAGGATCGAAGGCACTTTGAATAAAACTCTATTACTGGCCCCGTGTGGTAACCCATCCATTCCCAAACCTTGGCAAGGGTTGCTTAACCTGGCCCCCTGTGGTAACCCATCCATTTCCAAACCTCGGCAAGGGTTGCTTAACCTGGCCCCCTGTGGTAACCCATCCATTCCCAAACCTTGGCAAGGGTTGCTTAACCTGGCCCCCTGTGGTAACCCATCCATTTCCAAACCTCGGCAAGGGTTGCTTAACCTGTCCCCGTGTGGTAACCCATCCATTTCCAAACCTTGGCAAAGGTTGCTTAAACTGGCCCCCTGTTGTTACCCATCCATTTCCAAACCTCGGCAAGGGTTGCTTAACCTGGCTCCCTGTGGTAACCCATCCATTTCCAAACCTCGGCAAGGGTTGCTTAACCTGGCCCCCTGTGGTAACCCATCCATTTCCAAACCTCGGCAAGGGTTGCTTAACCTGTCCCCGTGTGGTAACCTATCCATTTCCAAACCTTGGCAAAGGTTGTTTAACCTGGCCCCCTGTGGTTACCCATCCATTTCCAAACCTCGGCAAGGGTTGATTAACCTGGCCCCCTGTGGTAACCCATCCATTTCCAAACCTCGGCAAGGGTTGCTTAACCTGGCCCCCTGTGGTAACCCATCCATTTCCAAACCTCAGCAAGGGTTGCTTAACCTGGCCCCCTGTGGTAACCCATCCATTTCCAAACCTCGGCAAGGGTTGCTTAACCTGTCCCCGTGTGGTAACCCATCCATTTCCAAACCTTGGCAAAGGTTGCTTAACCTGGCCCCCTGTGGTTACCCATCCATTTCCAAACCTTGGCAAAGGTTGCTTAACCTGGCCCCCTGTGGTTACCCATCCATTTCCAAACCTCGGCAAGGGTTGCTTAACCTGGCCCCGTGTGGTAACCCATCCATTTCCAAACCTCGGCAAGGGTTGCTTAACCTGGCCCCCTGTGGTAACCCATCCATTTCCAATTCTCGGCAAGGGTTGCTTTTGTATGATTGTTATTTAGTATTTGATTATTACATTTTTAGGGTTCCGTAGTCAACTAGGAACCCTTATAGTTTCGCCATGTCTGTCTGTCCGTCCGTCCGTCCGTCCGTCCTCGCTTAATCTCTGTGACCGTTAGCACTAGAAAGCTGAAATTTGGTACCAATATGTATATCAATCACGCCGACAAAGTGGTAAAATAAAAATTGGAAAAAAATGTTTTATTAGGGTAGCCACCCTATATGTAAAGTGGGAAGTGATTTTTTTTTTAATTTCAACCCTAACGTGTGATATATTGTTGGAAAGGTATTTAAAAATGAATAGGGGTTTACTAAAATCATTTTTTGATAATGTCTATAATTTCGGAAATAATCGCTCCAAAAGTAAAAAACAATGTGTCCCCCCCCCCTCTAACTTTTGAACCATAAGTTTAGAAAATATGAAAAAAATCTGAAAAGTAGAACTTTATAAGGACTTTCTAGGAAAATTATTTTGAACTTGATTGACACAACAGTTTTTGTACAAAAAAGACAAAAAGTTGTATTTTGTACAACTTTTTGTACAAAAACTGTTGGAGCGCCTGCCGCGAGCGTGCAACATTGCACGCTCCTCCACCTTTAAACTCATAAGTGGGAACACTTATTGTGACGGACGGGAAACTACGGAACCCTACACTGAGCGTGGCCCGACACGCTCTTGGCCGGTTTTTTTTAAATTTGATTATTAGATAAAATCATGGTAATCATATAATATTCAATACAGTGTGGAAAGTTAAGTCGGGCCTTGGAAAAAAACTACCTTAAATCCTAAAGTGAGCTCATTTTACTAAAACGTAACATTCCTTTATTTTTAAAAAGAAACAAAACTGCATTCAAACATTTTGAATTCCAAAGCCTGACTTAACTTTCCACCCTGTATATATCTTTGATGGATTAGGTACCTACATGTATTCGTAATTGTTTTTTTCTCTGCTTATTGAGATAAGTAAGACAGACAAAATTATAATTATTTGACCATGTATATTTCACCAAAGATGTAGAAGTATGTTTCTATACGACACTAACAACAAATTTGACATGTCCCATTTGATGATTTATTTGATCACTTATTGGTGTCCAAGGCTGTTGACTACTTCACCACAATGACAGCGATGAGGAGAACAACAAGGAGCACTTAAACGTAAGCTAGCAGCGAGGCGGAAAGTAGTGTCGTCGAACAAAGTGCCTATGCTCGACGACGGTGACGGTATGCACTTGCTCACAGCCAAAAGGCGCACACGCTCAGCAGTAGTAGCAGACGATTATTCTGAACTACTCTGCAGAGCGGCTCGTCCCACTGTCTCTGGGAAAATTTTTGACTAAAGGCACATGATTTTGGTTTACACCTACACATCTGAGATTGAGCCAGTTCCTTGTATTTTGCCGTCAAATTGTGACACCATCGTTTTGACCTTTAGCAAGATTATTCAAAAACGCATGCATGAACAGTTTTGAAACTTTCTATGGTTATTATTAGCGCCAAGAAGGACCGAATACAGTTTTCATGAACTTATGCCGTGCCTCATTTAGGCGCTGCGATGTTTTTTCAGGTTTTGATAAAACCGCGATAACTTGAAAACTATAAATTATTCCTTAAATCTAATTAGGGCACAAAGGGGCACATATTAAGAGCTACTCGTGTATGTTAACCTACAGGGGCACATGCAATGGTTTTAGAGATATACGATTCATAAAAACGTGACTCCAGCAGGAAACGCAATAACTCGAAAACCTGAAGAGGCACAGATTTTATTTTTTGGGGCACATTTTGGCACACAGGTATAAGCTCTCTGGCCATGCACAATTTTTCTCTCTCCGATCACTCGTTTAGAATTTTCCTGCTAGAAAAACGTTACCCCAGCAAGAATCGTTTTTCCGTTTTTTTTCAAAACGACAGGGGGCACACATTTTTTATGTGAGGGCACATTTACAGCAGATAAGGCACAAACTATACGTTACGAGTAAGGTACACCCAAAATTCACCAAAATCGGTTATAGCCATGTAGGCGTGAACGTTCATTCCCATTACTTCGATTCATTAGTTCGATCGTGGAACTAGTGAGATTTGTTTTTCTCAGTTGTTCGACCGTCGAATTTAAATGTTTTACTAATTTCGTAATAAAATAAAAAACGCTTGGTTCGTCAAAAAATATATATTCGTGTACTTATATTTGTACATCTATAGCATGTCTTTGATCAAATAAACAGTTGAAAAACTTATAAATTATAAGCTGGTTAGCTAACAAAAAATAATGAAATATTAAATGTAATCTAATATTTTTCTGTCTTGCTTATCTCAACAAGCTTAACCAGAAAGAACAAAAATTAGTTTATATATGTAGGTATAATAAGTGATCAAATAAATCATCAAATGGGACATGTCAAATTTGTTGTTAGTGTCGTATAGAAACATACTTCTACATCTTTGGTGAAATATACATGGTCAAATAATTATAATTTTGTCTGTCTTACTTATCTCAATAAGCAGAGACAAAAACAATTACGAATACATGTAGGTACCTAATCCATCAAAGATATATACAGGGTGGAAAGTTAAGTCAGGCTTTGGAATTCAAAATGTTTGAATGCAGTTTTGTTTCTTTTTAAAAATAAAGGAATGTTACGTTTTAGTAAAATGAGCTCACTTTAGGATTTAAGGTAGTTTTCTTCCAAGGCCCGACTTAACTTTCCACACTGTATTGAATATTATATGATTACCATGATTTTATCTAATAATCAAATTTAAAAAATGTAATAATCAAAATAATCAAATACTAAATGTAATTAACTAGCGCATTTTTTTTTTAAATGTCCAACACTAATTTGCCCACATGTTAATTGCATTTGAGCATCAATAATATAATCGTCATTGAATAAATAAATTTTTCTCCTTTTAGAACTTTTCTTTGATGCGGAAGGTCTCGTATCACTCTCTCTGGTTTGGTCACTGAAGAACATCATTTCGATATGAAGACAATACAGAATCGTCCTGTAAAATATGCAATATTTGCAATAGGGTTACATGGCCTTTTGTAACAAGGTTATTTATTTTAGGGAGCCACCCTTCTACGGCATTATTTGTTCGGTGGCGTTCGCCATACACAGACCAAATTCTATGATAATCAACCTTCATCCAGTAATTATCAAAATATTCTTTAAACTTCATCATGTATTGACAATTCTCCGTCATTTCATTTTGAATATAAGTACACCCATCCTGAAACAATTTCATTTTCTGGAAGCAATGCTAAGTTGGCGCATAGCGAAATTATTCTTCTGTTCCGTTTGTCTTTAGGTACTTAAACCTAGGGTTTTTGCCTTGCGCCACAAGCTGTTCACGTAATGGTAATAGCAACATTTTATTGTAACCTTCATTTTTTGTATCGCTTTCATTGTGCCTTCTTCGAAATCTATCGTGACTTTTGCAGGTTTCCACTCTGGAATTTGGGACACAATCAAATCAAATAAAATTGAATAAGCTTTTTCAGTCCTGTGACTCATGACCGCGTACGCCAAAGGGATCACATTCGTGTTATTTATGTCACTGCCGATGTCCCCGTGTACCTTACCTATAGCAAAAAGTTGTTGAAAAGGACTTGGACCATGATTTAAAGGTCCCGTCCATAAAAATATGTTTTATATTTTTCATAATTTCTCGGGCGTCACTTGGAACAAAACACTAATATTCTCATTTTTTTGTGACGGAAATCGGCGAGTAAGAATTCTGAACTGCAGCACTGGGAACCTCGACATCCTCTACAGTTTTCGCGCATATTTTTTTACGTGTGCTAGCTTATTTCTGTTTCTATAGATGCTTGATTTTATTTGTTGAAATTCAGGTACACTACTTTTTGAAGCTAAATGCAGGCCTTGATTTTTTAATGTAATTAGAGCTCTGTTATAGATTCTTGGAGCTGGTTCTCCTCCCAATGCTGCTTCATTGCAAGCATTATTTATAATAATATTAACTGAATTGCGTGTTTCATCAGGATTAGGTACATTGGCCGCAGTGAGGTTTTCTTTGTAAAGTTTCAGTGAGGTCCTTAAACAAAATAAGTATGTAAGTAGTTTAAAATATATAATATACTTAGGTATGTCTACACGTTATTAATTATATTATATTATACATATAAAACACTCAAGACTTACCATATTCAATGTTACGGATCCAGTACCTACATTTCAAACTTTTATAATTTTTACACCGCCATTATGTATGCTTTGACCATTTTTAGGGTTCCGTAGTCAACTAGGAACCCTTATAGTTTCGCCATGTCTGTCTGTCCGTCCGTCCGTCCGTCCTCGCTTAATCTCTGTTACCGTTAGCACTAGAAAGCTGAAATTTGGTACCAATGTGTATATCAATCACGCCGACAAAGTGGTAAAATTAAAATTGGAAAAAAATGTTTAATTAGGGTAGCCACCCTATATGTAAAGTGGGAAGTGATTTTTTTTTTAATTTCAACCCTAACGTGTGATATATTGTTGGAAAGGTATTTAAAAATGAATAGGGGTTTACTAAAATCATTTTTTGATAATGTCTATAATTTCGGAAATAATCGCTCCAAAAGTAAAAAACAATGTGTCCCCCCCCCCCCTCTAACTTTTGAACCATAAGTTTAGAAAATTCTGAAAAGTAGAACTTTATAAGGACTTTCTAGGAAAATCATTTTGAACTTGATTGACACAACAGTTTTTGTACAAAAAAGACAAAAAGTTGTACAAAATAATTTCCTCCTCCACCTTTAAACTCATAAGTGGGAACACTTATTGTGACGGACGGGAAACTACGGAACCCTACACTGAGCGTGGCCCGACACGCTCTTGGCCGGTTTTTTATATTTACGCATTGAGTAATATTGATGTCCTTCTAATTGCAGAATTCTTCCTCGACCACTTTTAGTAATTATTAATTCTTTAGACGTCATAGACGTAACAAACAAACTCACTTTCGCTTTTATAATATTAGTAAGGGTTCCGTAATATTTACTGTTATTCAGTAAATATCTTAACGAATAATTTACTAAATGTAGTCAAAATACCTTAATTTTTCAGATATCTGGCTGATGGCGTGTGATGACTGAGGGACCGCACTTTACGGGCTGTAGTTTTTAGTAATTTATTTTAAGTCTACTACTAAATCCTACGATTTTATTTTGCGAAATAGCAGTGTGGTCCCTTAGTTCACACGCACATTATTCTTTTTAATAGTTTTGTCACTACATATTTACCTTTTTAAACCATTATCTTTCTGATATGGGTACTAACTCAGTGGGTCCCAAATATCAGTGTGACACTCACTCGTTGCCCCCCGACCGAGGTCGTAGTTATTATACATAGATGTAGGTTGGGACAGGTGAACAAATAATAGCCACTACAGGTTTTGGTTTCTTTATTGAATCCCCAAGGTATGTTTTAAATTATTTCAGATTGTATTAGTTTTCTACCGATTACCGACATTCTAATTTATTTTTTTGTTAAAGGAGTGGACCCTTTAATAATTAAAATAACTATAATAAAACACTACAACACAAAATGTCTGTCATCAAGACCTGAAGAAGTAGAAAACTAATACAATCTGAAATAATTTAAAACATACCTTTTAACAGGGGTGAAATTGTTATTACCTGATACACACACTCATTTTAATACATTCAAAAAGGATTTATAGATTTTAAATACAGCTTAAAAAAACAATAAATTAGCACTTGTGGCTGCTAGCTGTGATCCAAAATGTAATGAGCTAAATGATTTTTAAAGATGAATTAATGACAGAATGAAATTCGAAATATGAATATTAAAAAAAAAAAAAAAATGTTGATCCAAAAGGAAAGAGGTTGAGGGAACAAAGAGGGTCAAATACCCACTCTGTTACAGCAGTATAAGGCGGCGCAGCAAATATAGAGATGTCAAAAACATTCTAGTGCATCCCGCACTAGAATGTTTTTGCAATAATTGAAGAATGATTGTTTTTTTTAAAGTTGCCCCACACTAGGAATTTCTACTGTGTCGTAGGTGCGTTTACAAACATTATACTCACATACATACACAAACAGCCAGACCCGGAACAACTATCTGTATGTCATAAAAATATCTGTTCCGTGCGGGTTTCCAACCCGCGACACCATCGACTGGGTACAAATCCAGACTCCCTGGCTTATACTGTGAATTTCTGAGAAAAACCCAATGCTATCAATTATTTATTTTGTAGAACATAGGTGTTTACAGGTAGTATATAAAATATAGGTTAAACTATGTTTTGCCAATAGATGGCGTACAAAGTTAAGATATAAAAAAAGCAAAAATAACACAATTATAAATAAAAAAAAATAAAAAGTTAGTTAAATAGCTTGAAATGTCTAAATTTTAAAATAACTATGTCAATCACGTAAAAAGTAGTTAGTATCGTTATTAAAAATTAAATCTAATTAAAATAAAATAAGCACATTATTTGGATAATATTACTGATTAAATAATTATAAATTACTATTATTAATACATATCGGATCTTTATATTCCTGTTTATCAGCAATAAATTAAGTGATGGAGTAATAGCATCTACCCAAAAGAAACTTATACAAGGACTTCCCTAAGGATTTCAAACATTCTTTAGTTTTAATAGCTACTGGTATGCTATGGGATTTACTACTTTGACAACATGGGAATTGAACCCAGGACCCATAATGTTCAGCAGTAGACCAATGTGGCTGTCATTGAAATAATAAACAGTTATTATTTATTTGTTACAAAATCATAATTATTCAAGTCCTCAATTTTTTTTTCTAGGGCCTCAATTCATGTTTGTTTCCATTTTCAATCTATGGAATCTGAAACATAAATACAAAATTAAATCATTATTGTTTTGCTAGAGATTCACACTGTGCTTTGGAGCCATAGATTATACAGTATAATACTGCTATTTGGAGCATAGAGGAAAGTAATATATCGGGTAGTTTGGAGCCTTGGCTCATGACACTGATTGGAAATGCTAACATAGTATAATGCATTTAAAATAAGAAAGTGACTGACCTAGCACCACGTTGATGATGACATAAATCAATAAAATAAGTTTCGTCGGCTGTAATAGCTTAAAGAGTCTACAACAAAATCATTTGAAAAACTAACTACTTAATCTAGTCTCAGTAAACCATCAATAAATGCATGTATTTATATATTATAAGCTAATAAAGTAGCTAATAAATGTTGACTTTATAGGAATATACATAAACTCCCGAATCAAAATAATATCTCTAACAAAACTGTTAGTTCCAAAAACAATAAGCGGTTATTTGAACTACAAACATAATTATTTTATTGTGCAAGTAAATTTACAGAATATGGTATTGCACATAAATTGCCTAATCTTAACTTAAGTAGTAAGTTAAGTGTCAGCACTCTCTTTGGTCAGCACCATTAACTTAGTCCCTTTTGATATACTAAGACCATTTCCAATTAGAAGTACTTCAGTGGTCTGCTCATTCAAATGTGTATGTTTAATTTTTTGAATAAGCTGATTAAAGTGCATTTTATGAATAAGCTGATTTAAGTGCAGGTTATGGTGACAATGGTGCACTACTGGCTGTTGGGAGCAGTTATTTAACAAAGTCAAACATTTATTTGCTAACTAGCTTTCGCCCGCGGCTTCGCTCGCGTTAAATTCGATATAACACACTAAGCAGACCTGCAGTTTTTGCTCTTGCGCCTGATTGATTTGTAATAGCAACGCTAAGTTTTCCCTTTTCTTCCCTCGTTCTCCCTCATATCCCACTTTTTTAAAATAAAAATTAGCCTATGTCCGTCTCCTGGTTCCCAACTATGTCTGTACCAAAATTCATCAAAATCGGTTTAGCTATTAAAGCGTGAAGAGGTAACAAACAAACAAACTCACTTTCGCTTTTATAATATTAGTAAGGATAAATATGGTTACAAGAGTTCGTATAATAAACAGTGTAATTATAGTAGCTTAGCATATTTAGTCATACCATAACGACATGCAAATTTTTAGTATTTTTAACATTATTTAAATTGAAGGAATGCAATTAACCATGTGTGTAAAACTTTTCTTAAGCAATTATCCAAAACCTGTTTCTGATCTATCAGAATACAATAAGATATTAGTTTGAGTGGATATCAAGGTTGCTAAGGTATGGCTTGACATGAGAGGTGGACGAGCGGCAGCACAAGTACAGGTGAGATTGTTTGTCAGTGACTCATACCTCTCTGCGTTGTACTTCACCAGGTCCATCAACTCACAGGCCTCCTACATATGCTCACTCAACATCTGTTGACTACATTCATACTTATTAAAAATTTCCTTAAGTGTATTTTCCCTGTTCAGTAATTCCCTTTGAAGGTTCTGTATATCACCATCACACATTAGTTTACTTGTTGCTAACTGATAATTACATATATTTAATTGATTTTTTTAGTGTCAGGTATCTCTTCTGAGGTTGACATTTTATTGATAAACATTTAGAGTTTTTAGATGTTGCTTATACTTCTTTATACTTTTGCTGATTTTAATATATTTCTTAATTTTATTATGGCTACTTAGAATGGAACATTTAGTTAAGGTTTGATCCGCAGTTAGGTGTATGGTAATGACGGGCTGTTCACTCTCCAGTCCGGATACATGGCTAACCAGCTTGTTGAACAGGTTGCTCGTGTTGCTAACCTCTTCGCTGGCTTTCAATGAGTTGAAGGAGGTAATAGTGTTGTGTGCCTCGCATAATTCCGCTTCTATCCAATATCCGTTTCAGTGCCTGTTCATGAGTGTCATGGCGTTGCTGAAATTCTGATACTAGTTGACGGAGATGGTGATGCTGGTTTAATATATCCAAGTGCTGGGTGTGAAGCTCTGCAAGCTGGCTCTTCAGTTGAGTTTTTTTGCCCACTATTAACTCAATTTCACTTTCTTCTTGTTCCCGCAGCAGCTTGCTGCGCACTCATTTCTAGATGAATCCAGCTCCCTCAGTGCTGCTTTCAGTTTGTCACTCATGTCATGAACAGTAGCTCCTCGGGTCATCATATTGAACGATTTCCTCAAGCAACACCTGAAATGTGACAAAAAAGTCAAGTAAGTCATGAGAATATGATGTAATTGAAAATTAGATAAAGTACCTACCTAGAAGGGTTTAGAAGTTACACAAAAGTAAAAAGTTTAAAATAAAACTAAAGATGAAGTCTTAGAAAAGATTATGAAAATATGGAGGTATAAAAAAAAGTTAAGGTAGAAAAAGCTATTTGATTCATAAACCTCAAACTTGTTTTACTTTATGCTGCATTAACAGGCAATATGTACATTTTAATTTGACTACTAGATTTTACTATTTTCTACTTCAAATAGTAAGAACATGAGTGGGAACAAAGTATTTACTTAGTGTACATTATTATGGGTGAAGTAGGGTTTGCAGTAGATGTTTTTGCGTGGGGCAAGTAAAATGCGGAAAAAAAAATACTAATTGTGGAAGCAAACACACTTCCACAATTCGTCAAGCCAAATGAGACATGAATGTAGCTGTTAAATAAAAGTAGTTTGATGTTTCTTTATTGCCAAAAACATATATTAAAGAATGTAGATTGGCCCCAAGACAGGCAAACACTGCCCACCAATATTATCGAAACATTGTCAGCATTCAAGTGACAATTGACAGATAGACATATGAGCTTAGTCACTTTCTTATTTGAAATGCATTATAATACACAAAAAAGGTATATCAAGTGGCAATTTTTCTATATCATAGATAGAGTGAACCAAGTGCTACTTCAAGGGCAGCTTTTGGTGTCCAAACAAAAGAGGAGCTAGAGCCACCATTATGCGCACAAGGTGTTCTTTTTTAAAGTGACCCCATGTTGCAGTAAATATGAAAGGGAACTGTCTGTCTTGCTATGATCATATTATGAGGAGGGACACAGCAATTATCACTTAAAGAGGCATGAATGTGGATGGAAGGAGAAGAGAAAAACCAAAGAAAAGATAGATGAATTTTGAGAAGCATGCTACACAGGAAAATGGAGTAAATTATAGTGTGTCATTTAACAGGGGAGAATGGAAGAAAAAACGTGTTGCGAGGACCCCATATGACAAAGGACAAAAGCAGGAAGATGATAATGATGATGAAAGGCGTAAGTAACGCTGCCCCACACTAGGACTTTTTTCCTGTGTTATGGCTGCATTTACAAACATTTAAACTACATACATAAACAACCAGTCCCGGAACAACTACCTGTAGGTCATAAAAATATTCAAGTTCCATGGAGGAATCCAATCTGTGTCACGCAGCGCAGCAGGGGATCACTCAGCCACTGCACCGTCTAATTCTATTTTGAATAATTAGTCCTAGGCAAATTTTACCTAACAGTTGTAAAATTTATTGTAGTTAAGACCACAATATTGAGCAAAGAAGCAGCCTGACATAAGCTGCGCTTCATAGAAGATAAAACATTTGTTATATTTAAATGAACAATGTACCATTCTATATGACATCTGATTTTCGTTGACACTTGTTGTTAAAGACTGCTGCCTGATCCTGAAACAATTAAAACCAATGTGTTAACATATTCAAATTGAAAAATCAAAGAATTTAAGCAACAAAAGGATAGGCTACAGTCCCAAATACAAGGCATAATTACTTATGAAAGTACTGTAGATGTGAAATATTGTGATTTTTAAAACAATGTAGAAGAGAGCTGTAACAGAGTGGGTATCTTACTCTTTTTGTTGCCTCAACCTTTCCTATTGGATCAAAATTTAATTTTAAATATTCATAATTCAAATTTCATTCTGTCATTTCATCTTCAAGAGTCATTTTATTACTCATTGCATTTTTGGATCACGGATAGCAGCCACACATGCTAGTTTATTGTATTTTAAATTTTTAAATGTCCTAAAATCAGTTTGTGAATCAGTTATTGTGCAGTTCAGTTTGTGATATTTCACTTAACCTATTGTGTATTTTCACCCCTGTTAAAAGCTATGTGTTAAATTATTTTGCATTAGTCTTCTACTTCTCCAGGTTGTTTTGTGTTATAGTGTTTCATTTTTGTTATTCCATTGTTTAAGATATCAAAAACCTGTAGTGGCTATTATTTGTAAACCTGTCCCAATTAACACCTGAAAACTTCAGCCTCGCTCGGAGGGCAACGAGCGAGTGTTACAGAGCTAAGCCTGTTTCAATCTGTTGCTTGGAATATCACTAACATTTTCTCTCACATCGTTAAATAGAAGATTTACTTACTATTAGAACGTCTGTTGTCATAGTATCAGAAAAGAAACACGTTTCTTATTAATCTCAAGCTGTGTATGCTAGGCAGTAGCCTTTCAACACAGTAGTGTTGCAGCGAAATATGTGGAGGGTGACCTGTGATTGATTTGTATTTGGAAATCTCCCATACTGTATTAATTAGGTCCTGCTGATAATGGTATGGGCGGCTGGCGGCAGTAATTTGACTGGAGGCGGTAATGTTGGCTGGAGGTGGTTGGTGAACATCTTTCTCAATTTTATTTAACAAAAATATTGGTTTTGTTCTGTTTGTAAACAATCAAATCAACACTTCAACAGGTTTTTTACCATAGACAAGAAAATCTATCTTACACAGGTTAAAAATCATGCGGCCCTAAAACCATTTGTGAGAACGCTTCTTTATTGAGGGTATTACTGTATTAGGTCCTGCCTGCTGATAATGGTATGGTAAAATGTGCGGCTGGCGGCAGTAATTTGACTGGAGGCGGTAATGTTGGCTGGAGGTGGTTGGTGAACATCTTTCTCAATTTTATTTAACAAAAATATTGGTTTTGTTCTGTTTGTAAACAATCAAATCAACAGGTTTTTTACCATAGACAATAAAATCTATCTTACACAGGTTAAAAATCATGCGGCCCTAAAACCATTTGTGAGAACGCTTCTTTATTGAGGGGTATGACCTAGCAACACTCCGGACCAGCTAAGCCAGCTAACTTTTAAACCTAGACACGTAAACCAATTCAATAGCTCCAACACACGACCTCTGAGAAACTATTCTTACATAATATATTCGCATGTTCTACTACATTTTTTACCTATGTGAAACGAATAAACCTATTTGAATTTGAATCTTTGTTAGTTTGAGTTCAAAAGATTTAAACCTAAGAATAAATGTCATAGGCAGCTTAAAAGTACTCGTCTATTCATTAATAAGACACTTTTTTTTTATTCAAACAAAGAATTCCATGGATTGGTTGTGTAACTCACAAAAAAAATATTTTATGGACATTGACACAAGTCGATATAAATTGAGTACAACAATAGCATAGTATAAAGAGGGGAAGTACGATGACTTCATACAAACGCGTAGCGCGCGGCTTGTATGTGTGCGCCGTAGTATCTATGCGTCGCCGCACGCACACTAAACAAAATCTCGGCTCCTTTCGCGCTGCGCCAGTCAGGGCTAACACTGCACGAGGTTCGCGCGTCACGGCTTTTCGGCACCGCTAAACGAATAAAAAATGTCTGATAACCGCGGGAGAAAGTATTGCTGTGTGTTTGGGTGTCTTAATAATTCATCAATTCCAGAATTGTCTCAGTTCAAATTACCTATTGAACAGGAAAGGTAAGCTACTCACTTATTCTAGCATAATTCAATTTTTTACTTCATAATGAGATACCTACCTACCTACTGACTTCTTTTTGTTGTATTAGCATATTAGTTTTCTATTACACTTCCTAGTAGAATAGAATAGAATAGAATATACTTTATTGCACACCAAAATCTACGAAACAAAACTGTTTTACAAAAAGATGTTAAATCTATGGTTACAATGGCGGTCTTATCGCTAAGAAGTACTGCGAGTTATCGCGAAGTAGGTAGGTAGGTAGGTCTACTTTCCCACTAGAATGTTTGTACTTTTGGTCTGTCAACTGATTTACCGCTATTGCTTTGTTTACGTTTAGTTGTGCCGATTTCTCAGTATTGTAGGTATATTAACTAAGTACCTAACTACCCACAGTTATGAAATCGTAATTAAAAATAAGTTATTGACTAATTTTAAATTATATACAACATTATTTTTAGTATATGCGAAACCTGAATATAGTTTGTTCAGAATAAGTAACTGAACAGCGGACAGCGGCGCCCACACCACCCCGTGCCGCCACCGCTCGGTTTATTTTATCTTTTGTTATTATAAATAATGCTGCTCTGTATCTTAAATACATTTCTATATTTGATAGGAAAACCATTGTTGAATTTTATTGACTATTATGAGATCTTTGACAGGGCTGGGCTTTAAACTAATGAATTTGTGATAGTACAAATTAGAGAGGCCTGACAAACCCTGTACCCAGAAAATAAAAGTAAAAAATACAACTTCTCGACCCTTGCCAATTTATAGGTACTGAATTAAAATTTAGCTAAAAGTGACAACCCTATGACAGTAGGCAATTATATCGCGAATTGGGCCGCAGATAACCTACTTCCCCTCTATTTACTTTGACAATAGTCTCTAATAATTCCATGGTTTTCACTCATAGTATTTACCTACGTTTAGTAGTACGTAAGGTTAGATTCACATTAGGTCAGACCGGCAGTTTTGCCGTCGACATACCATCGGGTCTTGCTGGTCATATTAAAATGTGCCGAACCGACTTATGTGAATCCGCTCTAAACATAACGTATATTGTCAGTTTTAAGATTCTATCATTTTATGGAAGAAGACGTGTAAAGAGTAGCAGTAACAAGATATAACAAATCCCAATGTTCATTGCGGTGAAGAGAAAATTCCCTTTTAATGCTTGGGGATTTATGTATAAAAGTATATTTGCAATGGCACCCAAATTGTGCAATAAGATACAAAACAAATAAAAAAATACTAAAGCATCAACAATTTTTAAAACTAACTTTCACAATAAATTATTGTTCGAAAAAGTGTATTATTCTGTTACCGAATTTCTAAATGATAATGTAGCAATGTAGGTAGGTACTTACTTGTTTTGACATGCCTCTGTAATTTCATGCATGTACCTTATTTTTATAATGACTTTATTATCATATCATATAATATAGGTAAGTAATAAAATGTAGTAATTGTTTAAGTGAATTGTTTCTGACTTTCTTATATTTTATCACCTACTATTTTATTACCAAACAAATGAATTTGAGTTTTAATATTTACGTAGGTTAAGATGGCAATGAAATGCTTTGCGCTGTCGTTCCCAATGTGCCCCTGACTGACCTAATTCTCATCGCAGTATTAAAGTGCTGCTATAGGATGCAATGAGATGAGACGGGGCGTAACGGGTGGTAGCGGTTGTAACAGCATACTTAATAATTTCCTAAGACGCCAAGGCATGCGACGATAGTTAAAGGTGGTAATTTTAATTTTCATAACTAAAACAGGCCACATTGTTGGATTTATAGCTTTCCAACTTCAAGTTGCTCATACAAAACGAAGATACTTAGTTTTATGAATAACTCATTATTTTTATTTATAACTAACTTCCATCTCTTTACTCAGACACATAAACAAGAAAACGATATAACCTACTGAACATACTTACTAATAAGTAACCTGACTGATAATTGAACTAAAAACATTTATTTTATCATTAATTCGTTCCCGTTGTCCCAGTGCCTACCTACAAGTTAGGCCCTAAACGTGGGAAACGTTTGATTAACTTACATCCCATGAAACTTATTTTCCTAACAACGCGCAACATTAGAAGTATTTCAACATTGCACTTAAATAAAACCATACTATTGCATATTTAGTATTCAAATGTTATAGAAAGCACCATAGTTTTGTATGTACATTCGAAGCGGATGATCGTGTTTTGCACAATAAGCTGTTTTTAGAGAGCAATTTGTTTGCAACACAAAACGATAGTTCTCTTCTATGCTTTATTTAATCTGTGACTTCGGTCCAAGTCGTTTCCTTTGCCGAAAATGCTCTTAACTCCAATTGAACATTTTCTTTAAATTGACATGGCCTCTCTTGACTTTTATTTAAAATTATCGTAAAATAATTCGAAATCTAAAATAAGGCCTTTAGTTGTATGTTGTATTGTGTCTTTGCCTACGCCTAAAACCATAGACACAACATTTTCTCTACCTCAACGGACTCTGGGGTTCCAAACTTAGGGGGTTTCCCCAAAACTAAAGGGGTTAATTTGTGAGATGAATTTCTTGGGTTTCATATTTATAGAAACTTTTTGATAACTGTGATTGTTTCTCTGCAGAGTTACTTTAATTTAAAACTTTTTTTAAAGTTTACTACATTACGATTATCGATTAGGTTGAATGCAACTTTTTAATCGTAATGATGTAACTTAGTTTTACGGTCAGCACTAAAAAAATGTCATATTGCAACACATTTTGTAGTATTTTGTCGAGATTTGTATCGTGTTTTTTATTAATTTATATTGTAAAATGGCAAAAGTAAGAATGCAGATAGAATATCACTGTTTTTATTTTAGATTTCCGATTTAATTTTCAAAGGGTTATCCTGTGTTATACATTACTTCCAGCGTTTTTAAGGTACCTACATTTTGAAAGGGTGTAGTAATAATATGTATTTTACATACAATTTGCAATAGATTGACGCCGTTTTATCGACCTTATGAGGTATTTGGAAATATAAACCTCAAACTTTTCGTATGAAACAGCCGCTGTGATTTATTTTTAATAACAAAATTGAATACATATTGTAAATTTATGAAAAATCTTGAATTTCATGACAATTCGCGTCACCCCACCGATTCAACTCATGTGTCATGTTATGTGTCAAAATCCTGTCGTGCAGAGTGGTTAATCCAATGTCAGAAGTTTAAAACATTCATATTGCAATCGACCGTGGATCTTGCAAAACGCTTAATTCATCTACTAAAATTTTGAGCTTAAATATAGCTACCTGTAAGCCTAACTTTTTTTATCCATCTGCTTTTAATTTGATAATATTTTTATTTTGGATTTTTGACTTTACCTTTATGGTATTAATAAATTTTTTAGCTGGTAACACTGATAGACTCTATGCTATGCTCAGAATGCAGTTTCCGGCTATCTGTCTGTGTGACATACCGGTTACCAGCAGATTACTTTCTTTTCTTTCTTTTCACTTCCGTGTTTGTGGTGTGCGGTTTACTTGTCGGTCTTGTTGAGACAATATACAAATACAGTATAGGTACACATTAACAGCAAAAACATTATTTGTAGGGATTCTGTTTGGATTGGATTTTATAATATTTGGGTACAGATCTATTGAATCTACAGTTCTGTAAAGCGACGGTCTGTACTTTACGGTAGGACACTGTAGCGCAGGTATCTATTTTAAACATTTTCAAACTTTTGGAACTCACTGGTCTTGACAAAAGAACACAGAATTGAAATTGATCAATCCTACGTGTCCTTTTTTCCTGAAGAATTGCAATTCCATTAATGTGCGCGTTCATTTCGCTCTTTTCGGTTTTGTCGTATCTTGATCATCGGTTGTGTAATGGAGTCTCGGTATTTTGTTGGTATATAAAACTTGCTGTTAGGTATCTAATGCTGAAATCGCTAGGACATTGTTTATTTAGTTCACAAAAGTAGTGGTCAGTGGGTAGTCTTAGGGGCGGAGTGTAGGAGTTGGAGTATTTCGCAGCCTAACGTATTTTCTTGGTATGTCAATCTCTAGTTATGCCTAGGTGTTATTACAGATCAAAAAAGAAAGAAAAAAGGTTTAAGTCTATGTAGTTTTATAAGGTAGCTTTCTCTGTTACTGACTGCATTGGTTTTTGATTTCAAAATGGATTTTGATTCCGTTAATTTGGCATTGCTTCATTTGGTTTGGCTCGTTCCATCATCATCTTCATCTGAGAGTAAGCCCATCTAATATATGTATACATATAAAGATAAGAATTCATTGTATCCAAAACCCAAATGATTGTGTGTTATTCGTGAAAACTTTTATTACAATATCAAAGAATATTTAGAGGATAAGAGGTTAGTAACATAAAGTAAAACCCATATTTTACCATATCCAACAAATATCTATTCAATGTTAATCAATATTATTACTACAACACAAAATCAATCTTCAAATTCCTGATAACGATTATTATGGAAATATTTGTATGTCACAATGTGGCAGGATATGCTGGAACTAATATTATAACATCTATTTGTACCATATTCTTACAAATAAACATGATTTGATTTGTCAATTGGTGAAATTGTTGGCGTTTTTGTGGGACTGTCTCTTGTAATTTGATGTTCAAAAGTTCTGATTATTGGCCTAATTTGAAAAAAATGACTGATGGTTAGTATGGACGGTAGTTACAAACTCCTTTAGCAAAGTAGGCCAAGAGCAGGAACATGATGACAAATCATGTGCCTATCTTTTCCACTACATTAGTTTTGTTTTAGTATTACTGGTGAACACCTGTACCTATACATTGAGTGAGTTGCTATCAGACCACTTTTTTTTAAATTTTGACCCACAGGAATTTCTCCTCTATTGTGGGTGCGATTACAAACATTTAAACTCACATACATAAACAGCATAACTCGGAACAACTACCTATTTGTAGGCCATACAAGTATTTGTTCCATGTGGGATTGAACCCGTGGCACGCGGCGCAGCAGTCGATCGCACAGCCACTGTGCCAACCGTGTCATCAACCACTATTAGACCACTATCCAGTTAGTACTGTATAATACTTTATCCTTAGGTAAGACTGGTTGTCGGACTTTTGGTACTATACACATAATTATCTTATTGTTATTGTTTATATATATAATATCTTATTGTTTATATTTATTACTATATACATTATTTAAAAACTACAAAAATATATAATTTGGATGTGAAAATGGATTGTTACAAAAATGTGTTGCTTTGTCTGTAAAGAAACAACATTTAACCCTTTACTGCATGGAATTTTTATTTTTTTTCAAAAAAATGTATGTTACTTTATAGGCTTAGTATGACTCAAGAAAAATATATTAAAAAAAATACGTACTTTCAGGAAAGTTACAGTCAAAAAACCGTTAGTTCCAAATCTGGAACAACATGCAATACAGCATACGTAAATTATGGTTCCAGATTCGGAACATCATGCAGCTTAGATAATTTGGAATTGGTGAGGTACTTACAGTTAAAAAAAACCACATTATTTTATAAAGAATTTAATAGAATATTTTAGAGAGTATGAAATTGAGTAAAACAATTACGATCTTTGTTCAGGCAACATTTGCACTTTTGCACTTTTGGCAATATATTTGGGATTTTTGCTTACATCTCACCATCTTACACCTTTGACGATCGGACTTCCACTCGGGCCAGTGGTTAAATCCATCCGCTGCAACTTCGACTGGAGGCATATCCAGACGTCGACGTCTTTTTATTATATTGATATTTTCAATATCTTGATTCAAAGGGCGTCGTCCTCTTTTACGTGTCGTAGGTGTAAAAACTCTTACATCTTCTTGCATTAAAATTTCTGCCAAAGTTAATTTGAAGTCTAGTAAAGGCAAATAAACTTTATCATTTTTCTGTTTCATACGTCGTCTCCATAATAACCAACTGTTAACACAGACGAGGTCAACAAAATGGAAAAATAATCGGTGGTACCACTTCTTGCTCCTAATTTTTATTCTATAAAATCCTAACATTGAATCGAGCAAATCCACTCCACCCATGTATTTATTATATATAGATATAGACTTTGGGCAAGGAATATCAATTCTAGTCTAATCTTTCCTTACGAAACTATTGACTGTCGCCATTGGTTCTTTACCGACATAAGATGAACATAACGTCGCTGCGCCTGCAAAATCCGCTATGGATAAAAATTCAACTTTTCAGGAGAAGCAAAAAACTGTTTCTTTTTCAAACTGTTATATTATTCTAAAACTAAATATTTAAAACAAAATTTTTATTGAAAATTTGACTTTATATCGGGACATTCAAAAATATCGACCTATCCGCAGAATAAAGTTACTTTTGCATAATTGATACTTTAGAGGAGAGCGATTTGAAATTTGCCAAGAACAAAATCAGTCACAACAATTTTTTTAATTGTTCTAGTTGATTAATTATTTTTCTAAGCATGTAAAATACTATTTAGCATAATTTTTCATAAGAATATGAGATTAAAAAACAGTTTTTTTTGCATTTATGAGTGTTTATGTTCATATGTGACGATTTAATATGGAAATGCCAGCGTCTTATGTACACATATAACCTTATTCTTGGTAAAACTGATAGCATCATGTGCACGTGTAACTTTGTTTTATGTACATACGTATTCTGTTCTAAGTTATATGTGATAACATGTGAAAAATATGTTAATAAAAAAACAAATTTTTAATTAAACATTTATTTTTTAGAATGTAGCCGTGTAACTATACTATAGTTACATAATTAAAGTTCTTTATAATAATTAGAAAAATATCCGTTTAATTTAGGAACTAGATAAAACATATCAATAAAGAGTATAAAACTTTATAAACACTTAACAAAGTAGGCAGTAAACCTTATTTTACCTTACAGATTAAATTGAGGAACCATGGATAATCAAAAAAGTAACCTATACCTAATTGGTTTTCTTACAGATAACAAACTACAGTGCATACTCCATTGCATACATTGGATAACTTTATAAACTGCAAGTTGTGACAAATTAAATTTTAAAATTAAATAACATATCGTACGAATGTATATAAGAAAGTTATTTTTATTGGTCTGTAATAAAATATTGTAATATAAAATAACACCATTATATTAAAAAAACAAAATGTAATTCTTCCAGTCCACAATGACCAATTAAAAGTCATGTGAAAGTAAGTTACTTATAAAAAAAAACTCAGTGCATATTATAATATTGCAGATATTATTCTTCACTATCGCTACTAACAATATCATTATTTTCATTGTTATTCCACGGTAAAGATCTAAAGAAATCTGCATATTGAGACGGTATAATTCCTAAATTAACTAAACTAATGAGATCCTTATGTTTGTCTTTGGATAACTTGAGTGGCATTTTATAAGCTACTTCTAAAGTCGGTAAAGAAGATACAGCATTACGGCGGGTATTTGAAGATATAGTAACAGTTTTATACTCGGTGTCTGTATGCTCACATTTATACAATAGCTTGTTAGGTTCTGATTTATCCACAAATACATTTGAAGATATAGTAACAGTTTTATACTCGGTGTCTGTATGCTCACATTTATACAATAGCTTGTTAGGTTCTGATTTATCCACAAATACTTGTTTCACACAGTTCCACGTCACTTTAACCCCTTCTGTGTTTTTACTCATATCTTATTATTCACGTGAGATTTTAAATCAAAGAAATTATTTCTTGTCATGTTCCGGACTTCATACGGTTCTCCTGTACATTTAGCCCAACGCACAAGCAAACGCCATTCGTCCGGAGTATATATAGTTTTTTTTGCAGCTTCTCTTTCTATGAGAGCGTGTACGCTATCTCCCTCGTTTTGTGTATGACCTTTTTCTAGAAATCTATGTTTTGAAAATGAAAATGAAATCTTTATTTGTAAACATAGGTTAAAGAAGGTGTTTTTTAAATACATAATATAGTTAGTCCATCTATGTCTTGCATTGAAGCGTACAAATACATGCAGGTGGGGGAGGGTTTGTATTTATGCTTTTGCGGTTGCACAACGACACGCTTTGCTTACGCTTTGCTTGGTAGTATAGATGCAAGCCTACCTTACTGCTCCTTCAGAGTCAGTAAGGTGGCGAGGTCTTGGGGGAGAGCGCAACAGTCGCGTAGATCCCCAAGGCAAGTCTGGTGGATCCACCTTCACGAGGTTGCCGCCCTGTTCTTGGTCTAATTCCCTAAGAAATAGACGCAACAGAAACCACCAGGCGCTTTTCCACTCCTAACCACGACCCTCTGTGACTGAGTGGTTGTGGGCTCAACCGCCACTAAATCCAGCTGGCGATGAGCAGGGGAATCGAGTCACCTGCGCTAGGACCTGCGCAGTTGAGCGCCGTAAGCGGGGATGAAGGAGTCCTGGGGGGTTGAGCCGAGCGGCGCTGGTGTTAATGCGTCCGTAAGGCAACACGCCCTCTTTGGTCCGGATTTCAAGCGAAACGGTGGCCCCACCCAATAGCCAAGGGTGGGGAAATGGCCACAGTGTCCCGTCAGAGGGGCACGGCGAGGTGCGGGGGGTCCGTGGAGGTCATCTTTGGAAGGCCGAAGCGGTGGGTTAAGGTCATGCTGACGGTGTAAGTGAGGGTTACCAACCCGATCAAGCACCCGATGTCGCACTGTAAGCCAGCCCTGCGCACCTATATCTCTCTGGTAGTCTTAGCGTTCGAGCTAGTTTGTAGCGAGACGCTCCCAGGTGCGGGCTCCATGGAGGGTGGGAAGCCAGAGAGATGAAGGTTTAGTACACATAATTATGGAAAACAAAAAACTTTTTAACACACCAAACACACCAAACACACACACGCCACACACACACACACCACACACACACACATCACAAACACTTACGCGCACACACCCAACACACACACCACAAACACATACACATACTGGAGCGGAGGCGAAAGCCAATGAGGCTCCCACAGGAGGTGCCGTTGGCACCTTTGTCGCCCCTGGGCGCTCTGCTGCTTTTGCGGCAAGCTCCAGCGCGGGTTCCGGTCCGGCAGTGGCGAAAACCGCTGCCAAGACCAAAACAAAGTCCCGTAACAAACCGAGGAAATCGGCGCTGCCCGGGACCAGTACCGTTCCTCGTTCCTTCGCAGGTATACAGCCTACACCGACGGTTAACTCCGAAGGTGAGGCTATTAGTAAACACCCACCTCTGCCTGTGGACCCTCAAGCCGCCCCTCTACCGCCGGCCGTTACTGGCCAGCCGGTGGAGCCCGGTATCACCGGAGACGAGTTTGCGCTCGCCTGGCAGGTGCAGAGGAGCAAGCGCAAGGGCACCAAGGGGAAATCCTCGGAGAGTACCCAGTGCTGCTGCGCCGACCACCCGAGGCAGACCGCCCCAACTTCTTCGGAAGGGGTCGGTAAAAAGAGGACAAGACTGACGAAGAAAGAGCGTCGTCAACTGTGGAGAGGTAAGAAAACTTCTCAAGTAACCATACAGGCTAACGCCGCGGCTACGGGTAAACCGGCCAGCGGTAATGTCAATTTCTCCGCAGGCAAGCAAGCGCAGGCCGTGGCTGGCACCAGCCAACCAGGACCTAGCCAACCGCCTGCTAGCGCGGAGGTACAGGGCCAGCAGAGGAACCAGCGGCCCGTTCGGATGGATCAGACCGCGGCCAAGCGAGCTCTCAACGAGACCTCATCCCCTCGTGGCGAGCACAAGCGGCCGTGTCTTGATAGATCCAAACGGGTCGCCCACCAGAGCTACGCCCAAGCTGCTAGCACCAACCTCGACGTCGCAGTCACATGCGGCCGCACGGGGCTCATCAGCAGGGAGGTGTCGGAGCAGGTGCTAGCAGCCATACAGAAGCAGATCATTGCTGAGTCCTGCTCCCCCAAACCGGACGTCCCCGCACCGAACTTCAGGGCCAAACCGATTTTCGCCGGTGGGGTCCTTAGGCTGTGGTGCGGCACCGAACACACGCTGGCCTGGCTGGGGAAACTCGTCTCCGAGATGCCTCTTCCCGCCGGCACTTCGCTGGTGATCAAGAGGCAGTCGGAGATCCAGCGCCGCGTACGATGCGGCATACTCATCCCCAATGAGCAGGGGATGTTCACAGAGCCGACCAGTATTGGGCGAGCCCTGTGTTACCAAAACTCCTGGGTGGACATCAGGAGGTGGGTACTGCTGCACGGCGACAAACAGGCCGCGGCATGGTACATTGTGGTTGGCATCCCTGAGGACCAAATTCCGGCCCTGATGAAAGCCGAACGCCGTCTCTCATTTTGCGCAGGGACGGTGTACATTAAATTCCAGGGCCCGAACGGCAAATTTGCCGATGTCCCTCAGGGTTGGGATCCGACCACAGAAACCATGGTCGCGAAACCGGAGGATGAGAAACCTCCGACACCAAACTCCGCGGAGCCACCCGCGGACACTCCTGCAGCAGCAGCGCCGGCCGTGGACTCCGCCCCCAGCGTGGACGCCGTCCTCTCATCGGGAGAAGAGATCGACGACATCATCCTGTCGTCGGTTTCGGACCCCGGGGAGGAGGGCTTCGACGCGGGCGACCTGTTCGCCGGGCTGCGACTAGCAGGTGACGAGGAGGGCGCGACCAGCGATGGCGTCCCTTTCGTCGACCTGTAGGGTTCTGCAGGCTAACCTCCACCACAGTCAGACCGCGACGGCTCAGCTACGGAAGTGGTTGGAGGTTCAACAAACAGCCATCGCTCTGATCCAGGAGCCGTGGATCAGGGCTGGCCGCATACAAGGCCTCTCCAATCTTAGGGGTAAGCTTATAGTTACTACAGACCACGACCAACCCAGATCGTGTATCTATACTACAGAAAACCTAAAAACACAGCCACTAACAGATTTCTGTTGCAGGGATATCTCTGCAGCTAGGCTGACTATACAGCGTGACGACACAGAGGTGGAAATTGCCCTCGCCTCGGTATATATGCCTGAGGCTGAGGAACCGCCCCCGCATGACCTCGCCCGCCTCGTAAGACATTGCGAGTGCACCGGGCTGGAGGTTATCATAGGGGCCGATGCCAACGCCCACCACCCTCTGTGGGGCATGGACACGCAGAATGAAAGGGGTAAGACTTTAGTAGACTATCTGTTCTCAACCAACTTAACCCTACTAAACACAGGTTCTGAACCGACCTTTGTAACCAGGCGTAGCCGTACAATTATAGACCTTACTCTGGCCTCGGAGGGCGCAGCGGCAACCACCACCGGATGGCAGGTCTCCAAGGAGGCCTCCTGCTCGGACCACAGGTGGATCCGCTTCGATATCCAGGTTACTGTAACACCTACACTGCCACGGCGCAACCCGCGCAACACAGACCGTGCTGCATATACACGCACCCTTGAAAACAAGCTGGTGTCAATTGACGACTGGGTGACTTACGAGAGCACACCGCAGATTGAAGAGCGGGTAAGTCAGCTCACCAAGTCAATGCTAGACAGCTACCAGACTACCTGCCCCGAAACCGTTCCGCCAAACACATCAGGGAAACAACCATGGTGGGGAGCGGAACTGGAGCGTAAGCGCAGCAAGGTAAGACAAGCTCTAAACAGAGCTATGAATACTTGGGCGGACAAGGATTGGGACGCCTACTACGCGGCCAAATCCAGCTACAAAAAATGCATAAGATTCAGGAGCACCACAGGGTGGCGCAAGTACTGTGGCAACATCGAATCTTGTCAACAAGCTAATAGGGTAAGGAAAATACTGGCACAGCAAAAAACACCTGGGCCTACTGTTCTCCGAAAACCTGACAATACACTCACCACATCACCAGAAGAGGCGATGCGCGTCCTCATTGAAACTCACTTCCCAGGATGCGCATTTACACAGGTGATTGACTGGACAGAGACAACTCAAACGCCATCAGTAAACGACTGGCATTACGCTAACAAGGTGATAACACTGGAGAAAATCCAGTGGGCGATCCGTTGCTTCCATCCTTTCAAGGCGGCAGGCCCAGACGGCATCTTCCCTGCTCTACTGCAGTGGGGTAGCACATCCGTTGCCAGTAAACTGCTGCCCATAATGAGAGCGTGCCTAGCCTTCCGATACGTTCCTAAAGGATGGAGGGAAGTGAAGGTTATATTCATCCCTAAGCCAGGTAAGGGTGACTACACAAACGCCAAAGCCCACCGACCAATCAGTCTGACTTCCTTCCTTCTAAAAACCATGGAGAGGATCTGCGAAAGAGAGCTGAGGGACGGCGTTTTAAAAACAATACCACTCCACGACAACCAACATGCATACAGCTCGGGTAAGTCTACCGAATCAGCTCTCCACCTAGTGGTCAGCCGAATAGAAGAAGCTATACACCAGAAGGGAACCTGTCTAGGAACCTTCATAGATATCGAAGGAGCCTTCGACAGAACTAACTTTTCCAGCATCCGTAACGCTCTGTCTCGACACGGAGTGGAACAGGTAATGATAGACTGGATCACTAATATGCTAAGTGAACGAGTGGTTCGCCTTGCAGAAGTACAGGAGATGGCCTTGATAGCGAGAGGCTGTCCTCAAGGAGGGGTACTATCTCCGCTCCTCTGGAACCTGGTGATAAACGACCTTATCACAAAACTCAACGCGAACCACTTCTTTACAATCGGGTACGCAGACGACCTCACCATCCTCATTTCAGGGAAGGTGACGGGGACAATCTGCAACCTTACCCAACAGGCCCTACGCATCGTTGAAGGATGGTGCAGGGATTTCGACCTGTCTGTAAACCCCAATAAAACTGAACTAGTCATGTTCACCCAAAAGCGAACACTAGGACCTTACCGCCTACCCAAACTATTCGATACTGAACTCCAATTAGCCAGCGAGGTGAAATACCTAGGCGTCATCCTGGATAGTAAGTTAAACTGGAGCAGTCACTTAGACAATAAACTAAACAGAGCCTGTATCACCTTTTGGCAGTGCAGAGGGATGATAGGTAAGAGGTGGGGGCTGTCTCCCAAAATCATCCTCTGGCTTTACTGCGCGGTAATCCGACCTATGGTCACGTACGGGGCCGTGGTATGGTGGCCCCGCACCAAATTGGTGACAGCCTCAGCTAAACTTCAACGTATGCAGAGGCTTGCCTGCACGGCGATCACTGGCTGCATGAGGACTACTCCGACTGCAGCCCTTGAAGCCATGCTAGAACTCCCACCGCTCCACCTGTTCATTCAGCAGGAGGCAACGACGGCGGCATTACGTCTCAAAACACTGCATTTATGGGGTAAGAAATATACACAGCATACAAAGGCGCTGGAGGAGTTTTACAACGAGTTCCCAATAGCCAAAGCAATAAACGATCGGATACCCAAACAATTCGTATTCGATAAGAAATACAAAATCCAGCTCCATGAAGACCACCGTTGCGAAGGGCTATGCCCCGCAGAGGTAAGAATCTTCACAGACGGATCCAAAACAGGTACTGGCACGGGAGCCGGAGTCTTCTCAGAGGACCTCAACATCCACATAGCCGCACCTCTGGGGGTCCACAACACGGTGTTTCAGGCAGAATGCATGGGCATCTCCCTAGCCGCGTCAGCCATCACGGCAAGGAAGGTTGAGGACCACTCTATTCGCATACTTTCGGACAGCATGGCTGTACTGCAAGCACTAAACAGCCAAACAGTCAATTGTGGGCTAATACATGAGTGTCACCAGCGCCTAAATAAGGTTGGTAATCTCAACAAATTAACTATCCAATGGATCAAAGGACACAGCGACTCCCGAGGCAACGACGCTGCGGACGAACTTGCTAGAAGGGGATCGAGCATGGTACCAGTGGGACCCGCACCTATCGTGCCACTACCATTTGGGTACCTACGTACACTGGTAAGGAAACGCACCAGAGAACAACACCACAAACTGTGGCAGGACCACGGTGAGTGCAGGCAGGCCAAGGAAGCTCTTCCTAGTATCGACGGCCGCTTCACTAAACAGGCGCTACGGATGACAAAACCACAGCTGCGCACAATTACAGCAGCCATTACTGGCCATGGCTCTTTTAATAAACACCTCTTTGTCTTAGGAGTCACAGACAGCCCACTGTGCCGAGCCTGCATGGAGGTAGACGAAACAGCAGCCCACGTGCTTCTGCACTGCCCAGAGGTTGCCCCATACAGGGCAAAGTACTTCGGTAACCCAGGTACTCTTCGCGAGATCGTCAGCAACACCAAGGCGCTGCTGACGTTTTTCGCGGAGCTGGGGTGGATCGAATAATATTCCCACCCATACGCAAAATACGCGCCTCAGACGTGGAGTTGCGGACACCAGCCCGTTATACAATACAATACAATACAATGCAGGTGTACCATTTAATAGCCAATTAATAATAAATTAATCTGTGTCTTCACAATTATTACAAATTTTAAATAAAATTAAATAACACACAGTAATAAATAAAATTATACATTTTTTTTCACAATAGGTCCATGTCACGTATTGTTTTACATAATTGGTAATACATTATTACAAATTGATTAAAGAAATTGGTATAGAATGTCAGAATTACGAGAGAAAAATAAAAAAGTTACATAGTAGTTAAATTATTACATTAACACGTTGGCTGCCAGGAAAAAAAACGCGTCTTACCATTCAAGCCACGTCAGTCAGTGCTGGTCGACATCTAGACTTTTCGTTTGGGCCGCGTCGGTCATAGCTGACCACGTTTTATGAGTGTTTTCAATCAACTCTTACAGGCCGTAGGGCAGTGCTATCAAACTAAATCCTATACTCATTGACCCGCGTGGCCCTCCAGTTAAACGAAATTACGTTGGTTTATGAAAAATTGAAAGAACATAGAAAAAAAAACAACAATTACCAAAGAGTAAAAATTTGCGTCGTCAAAAAAAAGTTTATTGGATAAAAATTATACACAAACAAAAGAAAAAATGTGTTCAAAGTAATAGCGATATTTTTTAACCATTTTAGAGTCTACAAACAATCAACTTGAATACCTTTCCAAAAATAAATCTTGACTATCAACATTAAGTATTTAAAAATTAAATTTTAATATGAACGTTGGCAAAACATTCAACACATAGAAAAGGTTTATCTTCGCAAGTGTCACAGAAAGTAGGCACTTTTTTAGTTTTGTTTCTGGCAAGTGCACGCCCAAAAGTGGTCACATTATTTTTGTAACAAACTGTGCACATCCGACGCACCTTGAGAGAAGGACCTTCTCAAAGAGTAAAGTAAGTATACGGGTAAAGAGCGCCCACTCACGGCAATATTTTGAAACACCGATTTGACAGGCCAGCAGCGCCTCTGGAAGACAGTGCGGGAACTAATGCTTCAGCTATAGCTATATATATATATCTACGGTACTATAGTACTACTTCGTATAGTGAATTGAATAGAGCGTGTTTCTCAGAGTATGACTATTTTAATTATGTACGCCAGTTTCTTTTTATATTAAGATTTGTTGCTAAATCATAATATGAAATGAAACAGGATTACTCAATTAAAATAGTCATACCTAAGAAACGCACTATTCAATTACAATAGTTGCAAAATAAATGGTAATTAAAATAAAACAACACAATATAATCAATTTATTTATTTCTTATTTTTATAATTTTTATATTTATTATAATACTTTTGGGCAGCAATTTTAAACTCGTCCTGGCCATGATAGACAATTTTCCCGTCTAAAATTCTGTTTATGCTTCTACACCAACTATAAATAATAACATTTAAAGTAGTGTTTACAAAAAACTGTTTTAATGTGTCCTTATGCAACTCACATTGGAATGGACATTCCGACAATAATTCTGTGTATGCAATTATTGTGCCTTTTACATTAGTTTTTGGTACATTTTTTTTAAGACAAGAAACGGCTGTGCTTTGTAATTCTTTAAAATATTTTTCTACTGTATCGTTTGGGTAACACAGCCATTTCTTGTTAACATTATATTCTTTTCTTTGAATGAAAGTATTGTTTTTATTTTGTGACTTATCATCTAATAGATCTCTTTTGCAATGTTGACATTTTTTTACAATTTTAAAACATTTCTTCAGGACCCATCCACAAACATAATTTCTTTGACCTGCATCACTTTCCACAGTTTCTCCAAGTTCTGTGTTAAAATTAATTTCTATATTATCATTATTGCGATCCGGAACATCAGGAGTAACAAAGTCTCCCCTTAAAAAAAAATCTAGTGTTTGCAGGCATTCACTCCCATCAGCCTCACAGTTTGCTCTGCGAGAGTGAGGGGCATTAAAGCCATTTAAAAGCAGAGCTTTATACGCTCCTTCGAATGCCACAGTATTTGGGGAGATATTTCTCCCTCCATAACTCCTGATGTTCCCGAAAAAATTTTCCAAAGGGTCCTGATTGAAATGTCTTGTTAACATTGCATCAAAACCATATCTATTTGACAATACTTTCCACAAAGATTGTATTCCTTCAATTGTTTTTATTAAATTTGTTATTGAAGGCACAATAACTTCATTTTCTGTTATTTTACCTCCAACTTGTGTTTGCTTTAGGAACCTAACAGTTTTTAAAATTTTTTTGGCTTTCTGCCATAACTCATGGTGAGGCGAATTATTTTTTATAGGGCCTTTGAACAATTTGCCGTTTGGTATAAAAAAGGTACTTACATTAAGAGAGTCAAATAAATTGTCTATCAACAATGTAAACTCTATTAATTGTTTTGTTTCATCGGGTAGATCTCCCCTTTCAATTAAATGATCAGTTGCTACGGCTACTGTATGACTAAATACTTGTGTAGCCGATTTTACCCTCATTTTATTGTTAGCGTCAGAATGGCTGGTTGTCTATGGCAATCAGCTCTGAAAGTATATTCAAGAATTGCTACACAATTGCTTATATTTGCTATATGTGTTCGATAATTGCTACATATGATACATTCAGAGAAATACGAATATTTTTTTGACCAGCCGTTCTGACGTCAGGATGGATGGTCGCCTCCGTGATCAGCATGAAAAACGCAGAATTTCTAAAAGTATGTAGTATCAATAATTGCTTACTAATTGCTACTTTCACGAATTTAAGTTTGAGCTTCGTACATACATTAGGTAAAAAAATATAGCTTTTATTAAAATTTGTATGAAAGAGCGCCTAATAATTTGGAAAGGCAATGTTTTACTACAGCAGCGTCTTGTTCAAATCGTACAGGCGTTCACAATTATGGGTCACCTACCCCATCTGTTGACGCGGAATCGAATTAGTTAATTGAAATTATTAATGACAAACAAAAAGACAACATATTATGCGTGTAACTGACAATGGTTTGACCACCATCAGGGTTCATTGGTGGATAAGCCATTGTCAGCTACACAACTTATGCTTAATCAAGCAGTACATACCTACCTACAAAAGCATAAATATGAAACACGGGAAATGTATGAAAGAAAACAATCGTAATACTTCGTTAAATCTTTATATAATATTATTTCTACGTGTACACAAAATCAACAAATTACTATTTTTTAACATATAAAATACAATGAGGGATCATCTTCTTTGGACTTTTTGTTATCTTTGTAGATTGATCATCGTAACAATTCCACTGTAAATTTCGCCTGCAGTGAGCTTTATAGTGACCAATTTGTATTCCAGGTGACGGAGGAATAAATTCTATTATTGACAATAAACGAAATTCAGTGTTGTGCAATAACAGGTGGATCGGTGGATCATCTACTGAAATAAAATCATTTGAATTAAATTCAAATGCAATTAGGTCTCGTAAGGCTATAGTAAACGATTTAATACCATGACAGTTATGTCGACGGCATTGTGTAATTTCTTCACAATTAATAAGTGTATTTGCGGCTTCTTGTAACTCCTTAACAGTTTTATTAACGTCTATATGTAGAACAGGTATTTTCCGCTGAACATTATTGATCGGGCATTCTAATTCTGTGCAATGTTCTCTTTCGTCCGCACTATATATGCAATCAATTAATATGCGTTCAAACACATTATTGACATTACACTCGCAACTAATCTCCACAGTATTAGCCTGTTCAACTTTGTTAAAATATACTTGAGCCATTTCTGATCTAACTTTGTACAATTCTTCTGTATTTTTCTCTGTCATTAGCCTAATAAGTTTACAAAACAAATGTTTGCTGTCCTGTATTGTTCTACTTATACGGTAATCGTCGACGTATGCTATAGCCAAAGCTTGACATATAGAATCCATAGCGCATGTGTTCCTCAAAATATATTTTTTATCACCAATCTGTAATCTGCTTCCGTTAGACAAAAGTACAATAGATTTTAACTTTCTTTTTCTTTTTTTAACGTCTTTTCCTTTTCCTCTCCAGTTTTCAATAAAGGTCGGATTCTCAGCAAAAATCGAATCATCTGTAAACTCTTCGTTTGTTTGTAGCTTTTTTTTCTGAACCAAAGTTTTTGAGACCTTTTTCAGCGTGTTTTTTGAATTATTGACCTCGACCTTTCTTTGGTGAGCTAATTTATTAGCAGCAACTTTTATTTCTCCTTTTAGGAATTCTAAATGTTTGGATATGAATTCGTCTGTCCGCAGTCTATGAGATTTTGTGCTCATTTGTAATAAAAGCCTTTTAATGTTTTTAAAATAGGCCTCTACATTTGAGGAAGATGGTGTGGTGATGTTGGAATCATAAATATTTTTCATTATGTTAGACCATAACGGAAACTGTGTCAGTAAACGCGATAAAGTTCCAATAATAGCGGGAAAATAGTAAAGGTTCTCATGGTCGCCAAAACTCTCAGTATCCAGTGTCACCAATAATTTTTCTGTATCAATTTTGTTTCTAAACCATTTATAGAAATTACTTTCTGTATTTTGTTTTTCTAATTTGATGGGATGTTCCGATACATCTTCAAAAACCGACTTTAGGTCAACTTTAGGCGTATCAAGTAATTTATCACTATCCACAATTTCTATTTCATTGTCCGAAGTCTGAAATTGATCCAGTGACTTTAATCGATTTTTAGCTGTAGCACATCTAGAACGAGTGTTATTTTTGTCTAATCCATCATATTCATTTAAGCAAACTGTAATTATATCTGCCAAAATATCTTTAGCTTTTTCATAAGATTCGCATTTTTTTAACTCTAATAAACATTTAATATAAAAAAATTTTACTCTGCTGTCGACATGTTTAAAACATGACAGATTAAATAATATTTTTACAAAATGACTGGTGTCTATTCTTATGTAACAATCATCACTACTTTTCTCTTGTTCCAGTTTTCTGTACGATTCTTCGACATAATCTTTTGTCGAGTTATGTTTCGTAAATGCTTTCACGCAAGCGCCAATTAGTGCCGATGAATCGTCGACATTGACCTCATCTGGTTTTGGATTGCATTCTTGCCAAGCTTCTAACCATTTATATATTGTCTCCAAAGATTGACTTTCCGACAACATCTGTGTAAGCGGGACGCTACTTTCATTTTCGATTGTCTTCATGACACATACATAAATGAAAATGTGTTTAGTAATTACGACTTTATGTGTTGGACCAAATGGTTTAAAAATACTACCGGTGGCATCCAGACTAAGGATTAACTTGCCAGTTTTCTTAAACAGTTTATAATAATTATCTTGGCAAGGATCCCAATAATACACATAAAAAGGATAAACTGAAATATGCTTAATGGCTTCTTTATAAGGCGATATTAGTGTCATTAACCATAATGAAAGAATTTGATTTTTATCTAAATATGAACTCTTGTTTACTTCGTGTTTTATTTGACGTAGGCAACCAACTGTCGGCAGATGAGCAGGCTCAGGATCATCGGAATCCATAATTTTATTAGCCATTGTGTTACGGTATGTTATAGCAGCAACATGTTTGAGATCATCAGATATTTCTGTTCGCTTCGTAGGCGATAGTTTTGTTTTTCTAGCAAAAGTATGAACAAAATTTTCATCGTAATTTGCTATAATGCATTTGCATTGAGCAATTTTATTAGAAGGCCAGCTAATTATAACCTTCACTTTAGCCTCACATTGTTTACAAAATCCAACGCACGTTATGTTATTATTCTTATTAATAGAATATTGTTTAAATATCCAATTGTGTGCAATGGGATGAACCTCCCAAATTTTTTCACGCATTAGATGCGCCCACTGATGCTTAGGCAAAAGATTTTTCATTCTAAATACAGTTTCTGCACCCTTATTTAATTTAATGCGTTTACTTATTGGTTGCATTCGTTCCCATTGATACGTGTCAATCATAAAATCGTAACATACTGTTTTTTTACCTTTGTATTTTTTTTTTAATTCATCACTATTCGAAAGAATTTGTTTTGGTTCTTGGTTATCACAAACCTCAAGATCATCAGAGTCACCAAAGAAATAGTCAAAATTTTTCTTTACAGAAAGGAACAGTGCTTGCTTCGTAATTTTATTTGATAAAAAGGCACTTATTTCACTGAATAATGGATCGGTAGATGATGGTAAATGGGATTTATTGGAAAAATACTTTTTGTATTGCAGGAACGCATTTTTTTGATCATTTAGTGGCACAGTAAACTTTCTTCCTCTTTTCATTGTCACCAAACGTAAATCACAAAACACAGACGTAAGCACTAAGTTTCACTATTGTTACATTTTTCTTTTGATGTACTTATCAAAAAAGTCAGAACAGTTTCAACGTTTAACTGATACTAGTAAATATTATGTTATGGAGGGTAGGTACCTACGTTTATTAAATACTCACCAAACGTCATTAAAGTCGAAGTGAACGCCTGCAAGATTTGAACAAGACACCTCTGGTAAAAAGAATTTGTTGCCTTTCTAAATTATTAGGGGCTTTTTCGTACAAATTTTAATACAAGCTATATTTTTTTACCTAATGTATGTACGAAGCTCAAACTTAAATTCGTGAAAGTAGCAATTAGTAAGCAATTATTGATACTACATACTTTTAGAAATTCTGCGTTTTTCATGCTGATCACGGAGGCGACCATCCATCCTGACGTCAGAACGGCTGGTCAAAAAAATATTCGTATTTCTCTGAATGTATCATATGTAGCAATTATCGAACACATATAGCAAATATAAGCAATTGTGTAGCAATTCTTGAATATACTTTCAGAGCTGATTGCCATAGACAACCAGCCATTCTGACGCTAACATTTTATTAATTTTGTCTGGATTAATATGCTCTTCTGTAAGTTTCGATAGTAGGCATAACTCGCCACGTGTTTTGTCGGCCTCATATACCATTTGGTAATATTCCCATTTAATACGTTTTTTTACACCATTTGCTATGTATGTAAGGTTTTTATTAAGCAAATTATTTCGAAGCCCTTTAATAATATGGGGAGTGTCATATAATGGTATTATATTTTTACCATTTACCCTGAAAATATTATCACGCCACTCCCTTCCATTTCGCAGAAAGAGGGCTTTCGTGTCATTTATTAGGTCGCTTATTGCTGCAACATTGACCGTGCTTTGGTCACACACTGTGTTGACAACAATGAGGCCTGACTCCAATGCATGCTTTATAACTGTTTTTATTATATTTTTTAATTCATTTTTTTGCAGACTGTTTGTGTAATAGTATGCTATAGGCTGCTTAAAGTTTTGCTTGAGTCCTTTGACCATAAAAACAAGGACGTGGTTGGTAAAAGCATTTTTTTTATTGTTATTAATTCCTTCTAGCGCGTCTTTATTGGCATTATAATTAATATGCGCAGTAATGGACATTTCGTCAAAAATGAGACTGCAGAGTCTATCTGACGCATCTTTTCCTTCTAAATTATTTTTTAATTTTTGAAAAATGATGGGATTAATGCCCGGAACCAATTTGATTTGGCTCAAAAGATTTTTCATGGCTTTCGAGGATGGCAGTGCAAACAATCTGCTTAAAAGCCGATAGCATTTAGGACTTTTCTTATAAAGGGTTAAAGATAAAACCTTCTCTTCAATCGTAAACCGTCGCCCTTTTGGTTTTTTTTTAGCTTGCAGCTGCATGTGGGTGAAAAGCTGTGCTGATTTGGTCATGTGCTTTGTCACAAAATTAAAAGCAACATCATCCCCGATTTTCTGAGCATTGGCTAGTCGTTCCTTAAATGTCCGACTCTTACGACGCAAATAATAAATCGTATGTTGCAGATGCTTCAGCTTCTCTTGGTATTTTCCTCCATGACGACCAACAGTTCCTGAAAAAAAAAACAATAAAAAATTTACGTAAGTTTTCACTAAATCTTTTATAATAAAACTTAATAAAAAAAAACCGGCCAAGTGCGAGTGGGACTCGCGCACCGAGGGTTCCGAACCGGAAAGAAAAATATACGCACTAAACCTGCAATATCTCGTTTTATCCGACCGCATAATTAAGTTTGTTTGTAAAGTAAAATTTCCGATTAGTTCAAGTGTTATAGTTAAAATTATATTTTTATTTTTCCTGTAATATTTAGGCTAATGTCTATCAACTCTAATTATTCCGCAATTTACGCTTTACTAACTTGGAGATAATGGGGGTAAGGTATTTTTTTTGTGCATTTTTCATTTTAATTCGAAATTAAAAAGACAGAAAAAAATATATATATACATATATTAGAATGTTCAGATTAAGTCCTTTCATATGATACTATTATTTACAACCTTTGGCTGAAATTTGATTCCCCACTTCCCTGCACTTTTTTTGTGATGTAGCCACAAACTACAAAGTCACGGTTTACGGAATTTTCCTTTAACCTTGCTTCTTGCCAAATTTCATGATTCTAGGTCAACAGGAACCAAGAAAAATATTCTCAAATAGCATAAACAAAACAAACTTACGTTTAGGAGTTGTGCGTTTAGGTCTTTTCACAAAGTAATTGTGATCTTGTAACACAATAGCCGCAGAAGCTTTAGTACCAATTTCACGACATTGAACTGTAAAAGATACAAAATACAATTAATTTAAGCAGATGTTATAAATATATTATTTTTTGCAAATGTAATGCATAAACACAAATGACTACATAAACTCTATTGAAATATTTACCAAAATCTGAAGTAGTGGTCTCTGGTGGTCTACTATCACCAATACTTGTAGAGGCTGTTGTAACAGCAATGCTACAACTGTCACCTGAAAGATAATATAGATCTAATTATTTGATGGCCCTGTATATCTAGACCAAACTAATGAACAGCTTTTTTAGAAATACAAAATAATGTTTGCTACATGTAAGTAACTGGAAAAAGAATATTATATTGGTGTCACTGGGATTGACTGTGATAATTTTACTAGAATTACTAGGTAGGTATTTTAAAAATCTAATTGTGATCGACTTAATAAATTGTTTAAATATTTTGGCATTGAGTAATACAAGAACTTTTTATAACTATTAAATACTTTCACCATTTTTTTTCTAAAGTAATTTAAAATAACAATATAATTAAAAAATAAATAGGTACCAAAATATTTATTTATTGTTATAGAAATCCATATTTTAAACATTAAAATAACTCACCTGGCAAATGTAGGAAAGGCACTGCTAATGTGCTCAAACGGTTATTACGATTTTTATGTTCAGGTAAAAAGTGAATATCGCAAATCCTCTTCTTCTTGTAGACTTCAACTTCAGTCAGTGGTTCCAGTTTTGCTCCTACTATTGAAGCCCATTCTTTGAAGCGTTCTGGATACTTCACAGGGTTTGGAAACACATGCAAAGCAGCACCTGCAAATATGAAAACAAAACCTTATTCAAAAATTATGAAAAGAAACAATAATTAGCACTTTCAATTAACAAATTAAGGGTATGTTCCGTTATACACTGCAAGCACAGTGCTCTCACTGGTGAAAAATTTGTTTCGTTATGGACTGCCAGTATACTTCCACAGTACTCTAGGGAAATATATGACGTCATAAAAGCCGCGACGACGAGGTAAGGTGCTCTTAGTACTTTGATCATGTGATTGAAAATCATAATATGACCTAGAGATGTAACAGCTTCCACAAGTGATTGTTATTATTATTAATTATAAAAATTATAGAATCAAATAAAAATCAGTCATAATAAATCAAATGATATTTTTCTTGTTGAACAGAAAATGTGTACATGATAAATATTTTCATTTAAAAACAGTTTGAAAAAATGGGGATGAAAGTATACTGAATTGACGTCACACCTTACAGTGGTCACAGTGTATATCAGAACATACCCTAAAAGTATTCATTAGTCATCTGGATCTTTGGAAGGTTAGTTTACAAGGAATTTGGAAGGTCTTTTTTTTCCGATCCGTTTTGTAGATTGGTGACCTGTAATTCCAGAGTAGTTATGTTCCAGCAGAATTTAAAGGAAAAGTCCACGAGTTGCGAATAGGCATATACAATTTTAAATGTTGACCCACTACTAATGCTTTGGCAGTTAGTGGGTCAGTGGGTATAGTCGACAGTATTTTTTTTTATTTCAATAAATACAAATTTTAAGTATCTGTAAGTAAGGTAGGTCATTTACCATGTGCTAGGTTTTGTTGTTGTTTTACATTAACATAAAACATCAAAACTTTTCAATCAACTTCTACTTTAATTAGACAAATCGCAATCAGGAAGTTTACCAGATAAAATGTTTGTAAATTAAAACAAGCCGCACACCAAACGAATACTTCTTATTGTAAACATGCATTTACATGTATAAATTACTGCTTTCTGTAGTAATCATTTGGTCTGTTATCATGTGTAGTTGATGTTTATTAGTTTTGTATGATGTTTAGTAGTGTATAGTTTCTTATTTGTAACACAACAAGATTTACACAAAAAAAAAAATGCTTGAAGTTGTTTACAAACATTATTTCCATACATTGGCTAAGTTATAATATTTTATGTAACTTACCAGGATTCTTACATCCAAAAATACATAGGAACGGCATTGTATTGATTTTGTAACACACAACAGGCCACAAACAACACAAATAAAGCGTCTATATCGCAACAGGCCAGCCACCAAGTCTTCTTCAAGTTATGGAATCCGTGGACTCGACACAACTTTGAAGAGAAAGATGACTTCGATCGAGGAAGTGATCTGGATAACCGGACGGAGGAATAAATTCAACTCGACGTCAGATATCAGGAAACACGAACACTCAAAGAAAAAGTAACAACATGCGCAAGAGCGGGTCTCGGCAGCCATTACATGAGTGACATGATATTGATAGGTTACCACACTCAAAAGATTTTTGTTATTAATTTTTTAAAAGACATTTTTTTAATTAAGCCTACTTACATAAGAAAACGATTTTTAAATTATTTAAATACTTTCTTCAAGAATTTTATGTAAAATATAAAAAATAAATGTTATAAGTCCGATTACAGAGACATCTTTTGCCAAACTTGCAGACTTTTTCCTGGTAGTTCTTGGTTAAGTAATAGAGATGGCATTACTTTCTTTGACTGTTGGCGTTGTTCTAAGTGTGCCCCCCCTGGACCTTCTTTTTTCTGGAGCACATGTTTTTTTCTCATATTCCGTCCTGAAGTTGTTTCGGTTGTTGAAGATTTTGCTAAAAAACTTTTGAGTATTTCTTTTCTAAATTCTACAATAGGTATATTTTTATGTGTGACGGATCTGTATAAAACTAAAGCATTCACCAAGGCGACGTTTAAAATCAGATCAAATGCAATTTTTTTGTACCATTTTAAAGATTTTCTCAATGGTGTCTGGTAAGCTGCCATCTGATCAGCTAAATCCACTGCTCCTTTTGCCTTGTTATAATCTAAAACAATAGCTGGTTTCATGGTGGTTTTAGTATGTTTGGTAACGGAAATAAAACGTGTTGAGTGTTTCGTGGAAAGTACTAAAACCTCTCGTTTGTCTTTCCATCTTAAAACGGTTATGCCATCATCACTTTCTCTCGCTATGAATTGGCCTTTTTTTAGCTTGGTAGAAACTACTACTTTAGGGAAATGCTTTCTGTTTTTTCTTAAAGTTCCAATCAAATGTGTTTCATATTTCAAGAGTTCTCTGGCTAAGGGTACGCTTGTATACCAATTATCAGTATATAACGAGTGCCCTTTATTCAGCAAGTCCTGGCACAGGTTCATTACAACTCTATGAGGGGTGACATTAGTTTGTTCATTTTGTTTTCCAGCATATATATTTATCTTATATGTATAGCCTGGTAAAGTGCACAGTTTAAAAAGCTTGACCCCGTACTTGTGCCGTTTTTGTTTATTATATTGGCGAAATATCAAACGTCCTCGAAACGGAACCATACTCTCATCAATGCATATGGCTTCACCAGGAATATAATTTTTCTGGAAATTATTATTCAGTACATCTAACAAGTGTTTTACGCGGTGAAGTCGGTCCAACTTATTATTATCGTCATCTTGAGAAAAATGTATCATTTGTAAAAGCAATTCAAACCTATTTCTAGACATTACAGTTCGTGGAAAGTTTTGGCTCATAATATCACTCGTAGACCAATAATCGGCAATTTTTGGAAGCTTTACCAAACCCATGTACAATATTAAGCAGAAAAAATGTTTTATCTCAGCAAGGTTTGTTTCTGACCATGAGCGGATTCTTGCATGTTTCGAAGCTTCTGTGGTGCGAGTTATTTTAGTTAGTGCAAAAGCATTATTAGTACTTTCAACGATTTGTTGTAATAAGCTATCCGTCACCAAAAGTGCATAAAAATCAGCTGGAAACTTGTTAGTCATTGACGTGCGAATAGAAACTGGCATGCCACAACATTCAGTGAAAGGAATAATATTGCGCTGATTACCTTTACACTCGGTCCATTTTGAGGATGTACTATTTTCTAAACCTTGGATAGCACTATCAATTTCTGCATCACTGTCTTCGCTTGTTGATAGGATCCGCAGACGCCTGTGCCTCGATCGGGGGGGTTAAATTTTTGCTTCCTCGTCATCAGAACTTAGGTTTAAAGTTTTGTCGAGAAAATCTATTTCTATGTTTTCGATTTGTGTTAAAATATCTTCCGTAATCTCAAAATCTTCAAATTCGTTCATAGTAATAATAAATGTTAATAACTTAAACAAACGGATACGCTATCGTAACAAATCAATCAATAAAACGGCGTCTCACATCGGGATTCGGGCGATAACTGCGTAGGCGCGGGAGAGTTCACTGGCTGCGGGGTAGTGGGACGGACCCGACACCGCGACCCGCGCGGCCTCCCCTAACGGAAAGTCGATATTTCGTCTCCATGGGCCGCGGCGGTCAGTGTTGACCGACGTCTAATATCTCTATAAACTATGACTAAAATTCACCTTTGTTAATAGAATCACACATTCTGACATTAGATTTAAGTATTTAATCAAAAAAATTGTTTGGCAAAATTTTAACAAATTTCCGATTTTTTATTGGCCTAAAGAGGAAGTTCACTGTCGGTCAGCACTGACCTGCGTTGGCATAGAACGTGTTAAATAATCGTTAAAAAATCATATCGTAAAATTAGGTTTTATTATCGAATTAAATAAAAAAAATAAAAAACGAGTTTACAATGATATAATAAGTACATAGTAATGAGTCGGATATATTAGATCTTCTATCTTTCATTCAAATAATCGTTTATTGTATAGTAACATTTTGCAATCAGAAATTCATTTAAGCATTTTTTAAAAAGATCTTTATTGTCGATATCAATGATATGCTTCGGTAGTTTATTATAGATTTTAGGGGCCATACCTAATAGATTTTTACTAAAAATTGCTTTTTTGTGTCGTGTTGTGGATATCATATTTTTGTAGCGTATGCTTTTTGGGTGGCTATAAAGATGTAGATTTTCTTTAACAAAGCTGACTACTTCATATATATAAAGACATGGAAGTGTCAGTAATTTTAGCTCGTGAAAATGCGGCTTACAACTGTCGCTGCTTTGTATGCCACATATTGCCCTAATACATTTTTTCTGTGCTTTAAACGCCATTTCTCTGTCGGGTGAATTCCCCCAAAATATGAGACCGTAACGTAATGTTGATGAGACATATCCGTGGTACGCCATTAAAAGAGTTGCCTGATTTGAAACTTTTCTTAGGTTATAGAGAGCATAGGAACACTGACTTAGTTTTTTGCATACGTTTTCAATATGTACTTTCCAGTTCATGTTTCTATCAATCCAGATGCCTAAGAATTTAGTATGATCAGTGTCCCGTATATTTTTGTCAATATATCGGATATCTGGTTTTTTATTGTTTGTTCTTTGTTCGAATGAAATATAGTTTGTTTTTTCTAGATTAATTTTAAGGTTATTTTCGGTTAGCCAATTTATTATGTCATTAAGATCATTGTTTATCTCAGCTTCGAATATCTCATCATTATGACTTTTAAATAGTATCGTGCTATCGTCTGCAAATAATATCATTGGATTATTAATAATTTTAGGCATGTCATTAATATATACGATGAAAAATAATGGTGCAAGGACACCACCTTGTGGTACACCGACTAAACATTTACGATGTTTAGAATTATATGTAATTTCTGTTTTTGTAGAGGGGCTGATTTTATTTATAGAAGTAAATTGTTGCCGATTCGTAAGGTATGATTTAATTAGCTCCAGGATGTTGCCTCTGATTCCACATTTTTCCAACTTATTCAGCAGTATATTATGGCTAACGTGATCAAAGGCCTTAGACATATCCATAAATAATGCAACTACAAGACATATACAAAAATGTTGCAAGTGAATAATTTGTGACATGTAAATGTTGATGGTCTTCTTTTTTCATGTTGTGTTCTGTTATACAAAGGATATCTATTGTCTTACCTTCTTCCGAGAGTTCATTCAGATGTATGCATAATAGATCTGCTTTATTTATTAGACCGTTGATATTTTGATGCATTATGTATATATAATTAAACACGAAAAAGATCATGATTATTGGAACCGTGGTCTTCAAGCTTCTTATTTAATGTTTTGTTGTCTACTTGTTCAAACACATCTAAGTCGTATAGTATATTACGTAGGATTCTATCGTGTATGTTTCTCTTCCATAATTGGTGATTTTCCCAGTCTTGTAGAACATCTCAAGCGATAAATCGTAATTGCTATCAAAGAAGTGACCGTATCCATTATTTTGGATATCTAAATATAGAAGATTGTTAAACATCTCGACTTTAAAATTATATATTGGAGCACCTGCTACATAGGTGGCTGCACAGATAATTATATTTGTGTGTTTTACTTTTAGCAGGGACGCTCTGATTTTGTTTATTATATTAATGTGGTCTCCCTCCTCTTTTATATCGTTTTCTCCTATAAAAAGTATGCAGTAGTCATTTGGAGTGAAGCCTTGTAGTTTAATTTCAATGTCGCATAAAAGATCTCCTGCTGTGCTGTTGGTCCTAATGTAGTGGCAGTAGTGCGAATAGTTTGAGTAAATATCTTGAATTGTAGATAGGGACCCCTTAGTTTTGCTGCTGCTTAAGATACACAATTTGTTTTTTTGGCTAGGCTTCATAATTCTTTTTGTCGACGCTTTTTTGTTTTCGTGCAGTGTGATTTTGTTTAAAGACGCAATGGTGGTTACTTCCTCTAGCTTGCTTGGTGTTGAAGTCGTTTGTGTCTCTTTGTTATGCATGATGGAAGTGCTTCCTAGGCCATTGATTTGGAGTTCATTCATAGTCGTCTCATTAATACTTCGCCAGCTTCGTTCTTCATTTTGCTTTAATGTTTTGTTCGTGTGCATTGGTGATATGTTTTTCCTGCATGGTGTTGAGCATATTTTCTTGAATGTATTATTTGTTTTGATAATTTTTTGTAAGTCTGCTTTTAAACGGAAATTTTCTAAGTTTAAATTTTCAATTTCACTATGAGCGCTTGACAATTGCATCGTGAGCTTTTTTATTTGGTCATATAGATCACTTATGTCGCTGTTATCGTGTAGACTACTATCTGGAATGCTCATCATTGTGGTATCAAATATGGCTTTTTCACTACTATTTGTTATGTTGGACAAGTTAGTTAATGAACTTGACCTATATGGTTTGCGACAGGTGATATTGTCGTTGGGTGAGGCCATTTTTCTTCCCTGTTGTATTATTAGTTTTAAGATGATAGTATTAAATTATAATAAATAATAACACGTCTTGATCCCGACAAAAAAACAATTTTCTACCAAATCATTTTTTTTTTATATGGTAACACGTTTAGTTCCACTACTCGCCGCTTGAAGCAAAATGTGGCAGTAGTAGTGCTACTTATTAGTTCTTCTATTCGCCGCTTGGGGAGATTATGGCGCTGGATGTTGAGTATTCACAGAGGTCAAAGTTCAACTTTCGAAATATTTTTCTTAACTGTTTTTGTTTTTATAAATAATTCACTAATGATGATAAGAGTGTCACTAAAATGTATAGATTATCGTCACTGTTAATGGTTGTTGCGTTATTTTGAACATCACTTTGTTTAATAACTTTAGCACAGTTTGTTTAGCACTGACATCAAATTATGTTTTTTTTTTGTGGTCGTATTGTCACTTGTCGTAGGTGGTCACAAATAATGTCACTTAAGACTCATAGTTCTAATAGTCGTTTGCACTAGTATTTACAATTTCCTGATCACAACTAGTAATTTTATTTCAATTTTAAATACGCGGCTTATGTAAACATTGCTGGTGTTGCCATACGCTGTTTTATTGACACGTTAAATTTTTTGGCACAGTAAGTGTAAAGAAAGAACACAAAACGGTTTCTATTTTGCCCGGCGCAGTTGTCCGACCAAAAGCGAAATTCCTTAACACCATTTCGTACATTTTGCTCTATAAAATCCAGTAAGCAACTGCCCACTTCATTTGCTCCTCGCTTTGCCACCGTTTCATCCCACATATAACAATAAGCTTTCTTCCCACCCATATCAAAAATTGTAAAATCTAAGCAAGATAATTTACGCTTGTAATAAAACAAACTGACTTGACCATGAGGACATGATAACACTTTTTGAAAATCAAAAACAGCAGTTAAAATTTGACCATTGGATTCAACAGCATCACGTTTGTCAATATTTTTTAGTTTACGAGCTTCATTTTTATTCGACAAATGAGTATTGTATACTTCTTTTTCTTGATCAGTGGGGTCGCTTTTGTTCCGAAAAATATGACAAACATCACACTGGTCTTTTTTGGGAATAAAGAACCCTAAATTAAAATTTTTATTAATGACTAGCTTCTGCCCGCGACTTCGTACGCGGATCCTGTTGCTCATGCCAGCGACAACGGAGTTGTCAAAATCGAAGATCTGAAACGTCTGATGTAGAATTCTAAGGCCCGGGAACGGGAAAACAACGGGATGAGCGAGACGATTGGAGTCATTCCAGATCTTTCATTTTTGTATGTCAACAGGAAATGCTCATCAGACTAAACAACGTTTGCTAAAACGTCATTCCTTAATATGTTATAGTGTCGCTGGGCTTTGGAGTTCCACAACAGGTGTTCCAGATCTTCAAATTTATTCGCACAGCAGAAAATGCTCTTCACGTGGAATATTTTTTGCTATGGCACCATTTTTATATCTCTTATATTTACTTTAGCTGGTCTGTTGCGGTTCGAGCTGCATCAGGTGTTCATTTTCCAAAATAAATTATGTATAGCCTAATGTTGCCCAGGCTTAATACCTGTACAACAAAAAACTTTTCTTACCGTTACTCCGCAGCGGATCCCAAGGTTACACTGAATTAACAATAATATTGCAACTAACTTTTAAAAAATTTCTTTATAAACTATATTTGGGGTTTTTCCTTCAGGAGCTAATATATAAAGACCGGAAGCATTGCTGACCCTTGAAAAAGCAACATAAAGTTGGCCATGAGAAAAACAGCCGGTTGTCAGGTCAACACCAGCGGCTTTAAGCGTCTGCCCTTGTGACTTGTTTATTGTCATGGCAAAGCAAGAAGTCACAGGGAACTGTGTGCGCTTAAATTGAAAGGGGAAATTGTTGGGGATGAGTGGTATGCGCGGTATGAATACAGTCTCACCGGCACCACACCCAGTGAGTATTGTAGCAACAATTACATTACGTTGTAAAGCGTTGACAATAAGACGGGTTCCGTTGCACAGTTTTGGTGGAGTTAAATTTCGCATGAGCATTATGGGAACGCCAACTTTAAGTCTTATTTTATGAGCAGGGAGACCACTCGCTGTAAGTGAATTGAGAAACTCAACTGGGTAATTAGTGGCGTCGTCCTGATCGACAATACTGTCGAAAGAAGTGTAAACCACTTCATCCCCTACGATATCCGCCAAAATTTTTTGATTAATTTTTGCAGCTTGATCATTTTTTGGGGTCAATATGGCGCGTTCACATAACCATGAATTTCCTTGATTTAGTATACTCTGAATGTTCCCAAATACCGATCGTATCAGTTCCTCTTCAGAGGCAACAATTTTCCCAAGTATTTCAGGAATATTCACCAGACCATTCTCTTCAGGAAGGACACCTTCCCCAACTTTCAATAATACTGCCGAAAACTCTTGGGCATGTGAATTACCGCCAAGTTGGGCTCTCATATTTATAGATAATTTGAGAATTTGTATTTGAGGCCATAGATGTGAATGTTTTAATGAGGCATTAATCTCATCTGCCCTAGTTCCACGGCTTATGACTGGAAGGGTTTGTCGAAAATCTCCCGAAAACAAAAGAGTTACGTTACCCATCGGCCTGTCATCTCGACGAATGTCTCGTAGTGTTCTATCCACAGCCTCTACTGCCTTTTTGTTTGACATAGTACACTCATCCCAGACAATTAGGCAGCAATCCTGAAACACTCTCGCTTTGTCACAGTTTCGTGTTATAGAGCAGGTTGGTGTTTCAGATTTGTCTAAATCGATTGGGATTTTAAACATTGTATGTGCCGTCTTTCCGCCTGGAAGTAATGTGGCAGCAATACCTGATGATGCTACGGCAAGAGCGATCTTATTTTGCCGTCTTATTTCAGCAAGGATTGCTCTCGTCAGGTAAGTTTTACCGGTGCCTCCTGGAGCATCTAAAAAAAACAGCTTCCCTTCGTTGTTTACGACACTTTGAACCACTTTATTAAATATTTCTCTCTGTTCTGTTGTGAAATTTGTCGTGCTTTCATTAACTACGGTGGCTAAATCTGTAGAACGGTAGCTTGTTTCAGCGATATACTCCCGATTAATGCGTGGCTGATTGGGTTCTGCTTGGGGAACAGGTAGGCCGTAAGTGCTAAGAGAGTTGCCTCCAATTGAATGAACAGTATCTTGTATGGAACAAAGAGAACTATTCAACACTCTGTCATCTGTTGGACTAATAGTGTCTTCCGCATTGCATCTTAGAATGCGTAAAAAGTCTTCAGAGAAAAATGTCTTGTACTTTTCCCACAATTTCAAAGGGTCCGAGAGTGCACAAAATACTAACATTATGGCAAACAAATTTCGTAAACTACTGGGGCTGTCACTGACACAGGCTTCCTCGAGGGTGTTGTCCCAGTGTTGATCATCGTCAAGGAGGTTAAGTGCCCTGCATGTTGCTTGAAACGAAAGATGCTCTACACCATCAACTGTCTTTAAAATAGAAAAGGAAGTTGGTCCATGAACAATATGGAGCAACAGGCGCAAGAAATAACATTCTCCATTGTTAGGATGCACTGTGTACACTCTGCCCAGAGCAGCGTCTTTGAAAATCCCTGGAAATCCATCAACTGGTTGACCACGTCGACGTCGATTGAAAGTACCTCTCTGTTTATCGTAGGTATAATAAGATGGCACCTGGTCATAGGTCAAAGTTTTTGCAAAGTCGTCCTCTTGACATAACTTGAAAAATGCCAATAGTGTCGTTTGACGTGGATTTTCTATACGGTCTCTAACATTGTTGGGATCAAAATAAATGCGCTGGCCATTTTCCAAGTGAACGTCTAAATGCATGACCGTGGGATGGCGTTCATGGATAGGAAATCCCAATATTCGCCAAATACCTTCAGAAGTACTTATGTATCGACCGGATTGGTACCTGGTTACTTCATCTCGGTCCATGCCCTGTAAAGCAAATGAAGCTTGGTCACTCCCTTTGTTAACATACTTACAGATATATTTTATGGATTCTACACTGCTGCAAATTTCCACATTTATGTGTGCACTAAATATTTTGGACAAAATTGGTGAATAGGGGACGACCCAACTATTATTTACAGAAATCTGTTGCCCACGTACCCTGACATCCGCAGTGAATCCACCCTGTTGTGGTGACCGTCGTCGATATAATGGATATCCATTTTCACCTGTTACCGTTTGTTCTTTTATTGCACGCGGATATTTCTTCGCACAACGATTACCGTGCATGCATGGAGAGTCCCTGTTTATAGTGCCGCAGGGGCCGTGTACCATGTGTGTTTTAACAATATTATACAATAGAGGATCTTCATCTGGATTTGGAAACTCTGCACTTATTAATTTGTCGATGTCGTTGGGACGCACTTTTTCATGCAACCAAAGTAGAATGTGTGCATGTGGCAAACCACGTTTCTGCCATTCTACGCTGTACATGTAACACAGAGTTGTTCCAAATATGCTATCTTTAGTTAATAGGTCCATCATTAACTTCAATTTTAAATGGAAAACTCTTGCTATCAAATCATGTCGATCGAACGAAACTTGTCCTGCACATAGTTCTCGAGTAATTTCATCCCATTTTGGATTAGTCGTGAACGTTATAAAAAGATCAGGTCGACCATATTTCCGAACGTAGCAGAAAGCGTCTTGAGTACGCTCGTGCATATAACGGGGACCACCGGTGAAACTGGAGGGCAGAATAACTAAACGGCCTAAGTTTTCTATTTCTGCATCCTGCTGCATGGCGTCCCGCAAATGCACGTATTCTTCAGCTCGTAAACGCCTCTGGTTTGTACGTATATATACCAATCGCTCCGTTTCAATTTTAGCATACATGTCTACAATAAACTGGCTAAATAGACCACGAAACCTTTGCAAATAAATGAAACGATTGAATCTGATTTGTAGAAGATAAGAATAAAATTGTTGAGCTGAAACTTTTTTATTTCTAGCGCTTTTTAGGTCGTATTTAACTAATCGAAAAATGTATGTAGAGGTAAAAGACATAAATCAGAATAATTTTCAAGAAGCGTATCATTCAAAGTTACGAAGGGTTTTGACAGGTGTACCACAGGGTTCTATTCTGGGTCCAATCCTCTTTTTAATCTTTACAAATGATCTACTTAACCTAGCAACAAAAATGAATCCAAATTTAAAACTCATAGCATTTGCAGACGATACCAATGCTGTTGTTGGTGAAAGTACTGCAGAGGCTTTGAGCAGCACTATAAACTCGGCTCTTGAGTCATTCCAAAAATGGTTTACTGCAAATAAGTTGTTAATTAATGCTAAAAAAACAAACATCGTACTGTTTAAGTCTACAACCCGTGGAAGTGATAATCTAGACGTTAAGTTAAATGGAGACAAAATAGGTATTGTTGACTCAGTAAAATTTTTGGGAGTGCATATTGATTCACTATTAAATTGGAAAAATGAACTAAGAGCCATAGACGGGTCAATATCATCAGCTTGCTATGCCCTCCGCAGCCTACGAGAAGAACTTAGCATAGATATTTTAAAATCTGTTTACTATGCGCTGGTAGAGTCAAGATTGAGATATAGTATTCAGCAATGGGGAAACAGCTATAAGTATAATTCTGACAGAGCTTTTGTGCTACAAAAGAGGGCAATCAGAACAATAGTACGTATTCCCCAAATCGAGTCCTGTCGGAAACATTTCCAAAGTCTATCGATACTGACATTACCTAGCCTTTACATACTTACAGTCTTGACTAGCCTAGCAAAACACATAAATGATTATGAAACGCAAGACGAAAGACTTAAAAGGGAAAGCACAAGAAACCAATATTTGAAGCATAAATTTAATTCAAAATTAAATATTGTAACACATTGTGTACAGTATCAAGTGGTAAAATTGTTCAATTGTTTGCCTAAGGATATAAAACAACTGCTATATAAACCCACCTTATTTAAAGATAAACTAAAAAAGTTCTTACTGGACAAAGGTTTCTATTCCGTTGATGAGTTCATGACTCAACATTATTAATATACATAATTGATTCTTTGTTTTTTTTTTTTTTTTCATTATTTTTGAGAATGATTCGTGACAATAGATGAATTTTAATTTTGGGTATTTTTATGATTATTAAAAATTATGGACTTTATTTATTATTTCATTGTTTTAGGTGACATGTTTTATTTGTTTATTTGTTTTTTTTTTTTTTTTTCTCTTCTTAGTATATATTTTTTGACATTTTTGATGATTTATGTTTGACATGATTGAATGTTTTAAATTAATTTTATGTTATTGGTTCCTAATTAATTTAAATTGTAAGTGTTTTTATTTTTTTTTTTTTTTATTATGACATTTTTAATTATTATCTTTTTTATTATTATTGTGATTTGTATGAATTTAATTGAGATGATGGTTTATTTTTTCAATATTGTAATTAATCGATTTCATATTTTCTTAATTATTTACTTAACTGTTTTTCTATTCTTATATTTTTTGTAACACATTCAGACACAATGTAAATTGTTATTGAATTTAATAAATGAAATGAAATATTTAAATTTACTTGTCTTGTGGCAGGTTGAACTTGATTAATGGCGAAGTTATAACCATTATCTCCATGGCAATAAATTAGAGGGTACTGTAATGCATCGTAAGATCGATGTGTTTCATAAATGCGTTGCAGGCGATTATCTTGTGTACGTAACACTATGTCACGTCGCTCACATTCTTGATCAGCCAAAACCACTGCAACTTCATTTGTTACTGGAGCATTGTATCTGCCACGATGTCCAGTAACGGGTCGTTTATCAGCATCAATCACAAACTTATAACTATTGCTTTGTCCAGGGGGGATAGATTCTAATGCAGATTTAAAACTGTGCACGTAGGGATTTACTTCATGCAACATACTTTGAAGCAGTGAAATCAGACTACTGTTTAATTGTGGAAAATGTTAGTTTCTAATATTTGCCTGATCTTGATAATTCGATACGAAATATATTTGGAGAAACTTGGGATCATTTTCTGGCAATAATGAACCAATAAGGTGGTAAACTTGGCCTTGTATTTTAAATGTTGGCATAAATGGCCCTTCCGAAATCTGTTTCGCACCAAAAGACGTCATTTGAAAGGCATTATTGTATGAACGGATGTTGTCCAAGAAATGTTTTGACTGTGGATGGTCACCGATTAGCAGTGATCTTAATATTTCTGGAGGATTTTGTAATACTTCAATATGTACTTTCCCACCTGCGCAACACATACCGTTTGTTTCTTTTTGCCATTTAACAGCTTCACAAAATGTACAATTTTGAATCATACCTCCGATGGCGGAATATGAGGCGTAGTCAATCATAGGAGTATACGTAAATGCACTCCGTTCCTTATCAACCCAAGGAAGGTCGCCATGCCCTACGGCGATAGCTTGAGACACATCCGATTCTTCAGATGATATCGACATTCTGTTCAGAGAATGACGAAGGCGATCAGAATTCAAACGTTCGCTTCGTTCTTCTTCTGTCTCTTCATGCCGTACTCCAGCAATTCTTTCTCTTTCACTTTCTAACTGATTATGAATATTTTGCTGTGTGCTTGTTCGGGACAATGTATGATAATCTCGATCAGCAGTTAGTCGCGCATCACGTTCATCACTCGTTTCAAAAGACCTGTTAGTAGATGTGCGAATTCGCTGAGAACTCAAGCGTGATTCTGTATCGGTAAACGTCTCCGACTCGCGAGACAATGCGTGACGTTCACGATCAGCGGAGAGCCGCGCATCATGTTCCGCACTTGTCTCTAGAGACCTAGCAGTAGATGCATACATACGCTGAGAACTCAAGCGCAATTCTCTATCAGTGAACGTCTCCGACTCGCGAGACAATGCGTGACGTTCACGATCAGCCGAGAGCCGCGCATCATGTTCCGCACTTGTCTCTAGAGACCTAGCAGCAGATGCGTAGATACGCTGAGAACTCAAGCGCAATTCCCTATCAGTGAACGTCTCCGACTCGCGAGACAATGCGTGACGTTCACGATCAGCGGACAGTCGCGCATCATGTTCCGCACTTGTCTCTAGAGACCTAGAAGCAGATGCATAGATACGCTGAGAACTCAAGCGCAATTCTCTATCCGTAAACGTCTCCGACTCGCGAGACAATGCATGACGTTCACGATCAGCGGACAGTCGTGCATCATATTCTTCACTGGTCTCTAGAGACCTGGATGTTGATGCATAAATACGCTGAGAACGCAAGCGAGCTTCGCGATCCAAAGAGGTTTCTACGGAGCGAGTTACAGCCTGATGCTCTCGAACAGCATCAAGTCTATCCTGACGCTCTTCGGTAGATTCTTGGGATCTTATGATCCTCAATCTTTTAGCTCCTTTGGAACGTAGGGAAAGATTTGACCTCTTTCTAGGCATGGTTATAGTTTTATTCTGAAGATACCTGATCAATTAAAATCTAAGTGACTGCTCCCCTGCGTTACCGGGTAGGCTACCGTGTCACGAAGATAAATGGAAAAGGAAATTAAGCACTCAAATAACATAAGCCCGAAGGCATATTTATACAATAAAATAAAAAAATAAATGGGAGTTTTAGCCAGTAGAGTAAAATTTTCAATGATTCATAGAATTTTCATTGAAAATCAGTCCTAAACTGTTACCGCCTTCACCGCGTGGAGGTACTCCCAGCTTATGTTATTTTATAATTATACAGTAAAATTAGTAACTGCTTTGATTTCCACATCAGGTATTCCAGATCTACAATCTTTATACGTCAACAGAGAGTGCTCATCAGGCTGAACAACTCTTGCTAAGACGTCATTCCTATATGAGTAATAGTATAGTTGGGCTCTTGGAGTTCCACATCAGCTGTTCCAGATCTTCAAATTTTATACGATGACAGAGAGTGCTCATCAGGTTTAACAACTCTTGCTAAGACGTTATTCCTATATATGTTATAGTTCAGCTGGGCTGTTGAAGTTCCACATCAGGTGTTCCAGATCTTCAAATTTATTCTCTTAGCAGAAAATGCTCATCACGTGAAACAATTTTTGCTATGATACCATTTTTGTATCTCTTGTAGTTTAGCTGGTCTGTTACGGTTCTGCGCCAGGTGTTCAAGTTTCCAAAATAAATTATAGCCTATGTCCTGGCCAGACTTAATACCTATACAACAAAAAAAGAATCATTCAAATCCGTCCAGTAGTTCCGAAGATTAGCGTGTACAAACAAACAGACAAACAGACAAACAGACACACAGACAAACAGACAGATTTTTTTTTTTCGTTTCGTGCTCTATTACTGTTTCTGAATCCCCCTCAATTATTATTTTTTTAATTTATTCAATGTACAGACACAGTTTTTTTACTGTTTTATTATATGTATAGATATCCCGATACTGACGTTCAGTAACTGCTTTGCTAGAATATATATTATCTGAATTATCAAACCAATCCTTGTAAAGTTGAAACATTTTTGAGATGTTTAAACTGCCATCCAGGTATAGCTTAGTGGAACTCTTGCGAATGTAGTGTGATTCAACGGGAGCAAAAGATCGCACATGATCACACACACTCTTCATCGTGTCAGGCTTTATTATCTGATTGTGGTTAGTATGGCGTCCTCTCTTGTCTTCCTCTATAATAATACTGCCGTCGTATTTATCCCAAGATGTTTTAATTATTTTGCCACTAACCGAGAGAGTATTTAGAAACATTGTTTTGTAGACATTGACTACGTCACTATGGCCTCGCTCGTAAGAAGTATTTAAAAGTAAATTTACGATTGTTAGGCACTTCGCGATTCAAGCATCTGTTCTTCAGTTGTTTTTTGGAATATTTAACAACAAACGCCCATTGCTTTTCGCGGTTTCCCAAACGCCAAAACTTTTGAAAACAAGCATATCGTTGATCGTGCGAAATTTTTTCAAAACATCGGTTTCTGCACTTACACGGAGCACCTAAAATTTTATCGTCCACTACCTTTCCTTTTTTCGTGACATATTTTTGACCAATGTTTTTTAAATATTTACGTTTCACGTCAGACCACTCAGATGTACGTCGCAACCGTTTCTTAGATCTTTTCTTTGGTGGAGTAGAGAGTTCATCGTCACTGTAATAGTTAGGAGTGCTAAAGGCATTACTAGTTGATGGTGACATAGTCCAGTGGCCATCATCATGAGTTGGACAAAAGGCATCATGGCAATTTTTATGAGTATTTAAAGGAGAAGGCATCGGCGTAGAATTTATGTTATGTGTCGGAATTGAAGGGAGATCGCTAAAGCTGATAGCTGGTGAGTTTTCAAAGCTGGACGGTGCTTCAAGCGCAAAAGGCGTTAGGTCATGGTTATTGTCAAGCGTGTGCGAAAAATGTTGGTTATCTGTTAAAGAATTTTCAGCAACATGAACTAGTATAGAGCTCGATGCGTCGGTAGCATTAGCTGATATATTATTTTGTACAAGACATAACTGAGGTAACTGATTGTCTGTGACCTTGTCTTCAGTAGATCCAAAAACGTCTTCCCATACTTCGGAGAGGTCATTTTGAATGTTTTCAGCTCCTTCTGGCACTGGTGACGTTGCCAAAACTTCATGATTGCCGGTGCCGGTTTCTAAAAACACATAATACATATTTGTATTATAACAAAAGTCAATAAAAACGAAATGGCGTGAAATTGTTGTAAAAAGGTCTCCATAAACTAAAAATAGAAAAATAATTCACATATTGTTAGGCTTTCACGGAAATTTTGAGTAGGAAAAAAGGTATATCTCTATATCAAACAAAGAAAAAAGTTACATTTACACATATACCTCATAAGTTTCGAACCGATTCCATCGAAAAAAGTAACATTTGCACATCGAACCCAATGTTTTGGCATAATTTCCGAGTAATATAGTAGCATGTTAAGAAGTGAGTGCTAAATTAACAGGTGATATACTTATTAACACGAGTACTTTGAATACGAAAATTATCGATACTTATTGTTTTTAAATATTTTTAAACAACTGTTAAAACTCCATAGAAAAAAGACACATAAAAACTTGGAACCACTAATTTTATTATTTCGCGTTGGAAGCTACCAGTTAAGAAAAAAGCTTATTAAATCTTTAAAAGTGCTAAAACTTTATTTAAAATAACTTAACATAATACAAAGTTTTGCTTGCTTACCTGGAATATCCATATTTTCATTATTTACCGCAGTGGACTCGGACATAGCACTATTAGTGCTTGTTCGGAACGCGCGGGCGCGGTGGCGAAATAGGCGCGGTAGACGTCGCGAGCTCGTGTTCACATTAACCGCCAGGCGTTCGCGCGAGTGTGACGTATTGTCAGAGGTTGTAAATATGGACCACGATCTTTTATTTTTAACCGAAAATTCATACCTAAAGTGGGAGATGCTAAAAATTAGAATTGGCGTGCACGAAATTAATAAAGAAAGAGAACGGTATGGTGAATTTCATACTTTATATGGTAATTTGAGAGAACATCCTTCAAGATTTTTTGGATATACCAGGATGAGTGTCCGCTGTTTTGATTACATACTGGATTCAATAAGGAGTGATATTTCAAAAGTGGACACAAATTTTCATAAAAGTATACAGCCCGAAGAAAGACTGTTTGTAACTATAAGGTGAGTTTAAAAAAAAATAATTTTCATAGTAAGTAGTTAAGTAAATTATCATTTTTTATCGGGATACATATTGCAGTCATTCAAATTCAAACAAGGTTCCTCTTTATTATTTTATTTAATTAATATTATCGTTATCAATTATACAAAGTTTAATTTCCATAATTAGTCGTGTTATAATCGTATGTATTATATCCATGGTGAGACTGCGTCATGCCACTATTCATTTCGTCCATAATAACTTGTGTAATATTGTTTCTAGCGCGTATATTTTGCATAGGAGATAATTCTTTCATGTACGGCAACAAACTTTTAAAAAATAACAGATCTTCGCAATCTTGTTCGTGTTGTTTGCTGCTTTGTGACAGTTTAAGTTGTAATAATTCAAACTTTTTCTTCTCCAATTCCATAAATTCCTGTCTTACATCTTGTGCACATTTACGTTTGGTGCTCGTATATTGTGTACTTGAAGATGCACCAGCTATGGATTGGGGAGTTGAGGACCGCTCATCATCATCATTATTATTGCTGTTTTCATCAGTAGTTTCATCTAAATTGCCTTCATTTATTTCTGGGGTAACATCATCTTTTATGAACAGCATCATTTGAAAATATGGCCACATTGAAGTGTTTTGATCTGTTCCAGCATCACCAGAACGAGAAACCGGAATTTTCTTAAATTCTTTCATAAATTGGTCCCGAATGTTCTTCCATTTTTTCCTTAAAGCCTTTTCTGTAAAATCAGAAATATTGTTTAGTGTTGATGATTAGTGTAAATATATTTAAGTTTTACATTATAATTACATTTTTTATTATGTTTCAGATATCTCTCCACTGGATTGGCATTTCGATCTTTGGCATATAGCTTTCGTATGGGTGTTAGTACTGTGTCTGAGATTGTTTATAGTACCTGTGAAGCTATTTGGAAAAACAATTTGAATGTCCACATGCCACAGCCATCTGAAGACCAGCTTATGAATATTGCTTCAGATTTTAGGGAGATGTGGCACTTTCCTAACTGCATTGGCAGTTTGGACGGTAAACATTGTAGGGTTAAACGACCTAAAAAATCAGGATCGGCATTTTTTAACTACAAGCATTATTTCTCTATTGTTTTGCAAGCTGTGGCTGATGCGAGGAAAAGATTTTTAACTATTGAAGTGGGAGGTAGAGGAAAGCAAAGCGACGGCGGTACATTTAATGCCTCGTCCCTGAACCGGTTACTCGAAAGAGGTGCATTTAATATTCCGGAACCAAGAACATTACCTAATTCTAATATTACAGCTCCATATGTTATATTAGCCGATGAAGCTTATCCTCTTAAAGAATATACATATAATGCGTCCATACCCACAAAGAACATTGAATCAAGAGAGAGAAAATTTTAATAATAGATTGTCAAGAGCGAGAAAAACCGTGGAGTGTGCATTTGGAATTTTATGCAATAAATGGCGAGTTTTGTTAAAACCTATTGAAACTGATGTTAAACATGCACGCCTGATTATAAAAACTGCTTGCTTATTGCATAATATTGTAATTGATACAGATGGTTACGATTGTGATAATGAGTTCACAATTCCAACTCGACACCAAAGGCGACAAACTAGAACTGGAAGAAACAACAATCCATCAAATCGGGCTAAACAAGTTCGGAATTTATTCACGAAATATTTTTGGGAAAACAATCGTTTAATATACACGTAGTCGCCTTTGTATTATGTATCTTTTGTAGTCTTCAGGAAATAAAAGTTTAAAATACCTACAAATATATCATATTTCCAGCATAATAATATGTATTTCATTTACTCACCCTCCATATCAGGAAACAATCCAGCAATTTCCTTCCATAGTTTATTAAGAACATTTCTGTTCATATGATGACTGTGTTTACTTTGCCAAATAGGAGTTCTAGCCTGAACAGCACTAATAAACTCTTCTGTATTGAACGACATGAAAGAAACGTGCTATCGTTTCTAGCGACAAGTTCAAACTGGTTGAACTTACCTGACGTCGCGAGTGAATCGCGCGCTCCGCCGCTAGTTCGACGTGAACACACACAAACGTCTCAGTCGTTTGATAATGCCGCGAGCGGGCCGCGCGCGTCGGTCGCTAGCTTGCCCGCTACTTAGACCGCACGTGCGTTTTGTACGTGAACACTTGGATATAAACTCAAGTGTTTGATATTTCGTGACCGCGCCCGCGCTCGCGCCCGCGAGTCAACGTGAACAAGCACTTAGTTTTATTAAGTGTACGCTCTGATACAAGACTTAACATATATTTAGATCGCGCGTTTTTCATTTTGAAATTATAAAACATCTATTTTAATTAAAATACGTATTTATAATTGCCGTTTGTTACAAAAACGTGCGCACGGGTCGCCTCGCCGAGAACAACGTCACAACTGCCCAGTGTTGCCAGATGCCTTGAACCTTTTATCTGTAGTAGAAACTCCTAAAATCTGTATTAAATCTGTATGCTATTTTAACTTATAATCTGTATAAAATCTGTATAATCAAATTAACCAAAATAGAATATTAATCATCATAATCATTGCTTCTTTTGAAAAACAAGGGATAAGTACTAACGTGATAAGGTTTGATTATCGTATATTAAATAAGAACATACACTAATTAATAAAATGGTAGTTTTATTTAAGTACGTATGTACATACATAGTAAAATTAAAAACATAATTAAAACAAACACACTTAATAAAATTTAAACAATTGCAACAAACGAAATAAAAATTACTTTTTTAGTCATACATATTTTTGTTAAATTTTAACAGTAATTTATTATCAACCTCTAGGTTATAGCAAGGTTTTTCACCAATCAATTGCTTTGTATGCAAAAGACCTTCAATAGTATTTGTATTAAGTCTATTGCGTTGTTTTGTCTTTATTAAATTTATAGACGAGAAGATCCTCTCTACGGCAGCACTAGAATGAGGTAGACTTAGGATTGCAGAAACAACTTAGGATTGTACTTCGGAGAGTGTGCGCTGGAGCTCCATGACCTGATCCCACCATCTCCGTTTTACTACCGGGCTACCAGACGAACGGCAGGGTACCACCCGCACTTGGTCGATATACCGTCTTGTCGTACTAAGCGCTTTTCCTCAACTTTTATTGTGCGCACGGCCAAGGTGTGGAACTCTCTGCCAGCTTCTGTGTTCCCTACCACATACGACCCGTCTGCCTTCAAAACAAGAGTTAATAGGCATCTTCTGGGCTCGCTCGCTCCATCGTAGACCTCATCTGTCGCTTACCATCAGGCGAGATCGAGGTCAAGAGTGAGTTCATTATAAATAAAAAAAAAAAAAAAAAAAAAAAAAAAAAACAAATTTGGACAGCGTTGGGTATAATTGATTGCTGTAGTTAGCAGGATCACGGGCTGCAATGACTTTACACCAGAAGGTTTCGAGGTCTTCTGAATCATCAGGCGTTAGGTCTTTATTATTTCGCAAAAACCGCCACTCTGTGTCTAGTTCTTGCAGTTCATCAACTGAGATCAAATTTGGAAACTTTACTGCCAAAGTGACCAATGAATCAATTCTACGAGACTTGACAACTTGTGGGTCAAGAAACTGCATTTGTTTAATTACATCATTGGTGAAATCGTACCTTTTTTTTACCTGTTTTGCCCCTTCAACAAAAAAGTCAAGGCATTTGAGTTTAAATGTTTCAATATCTTCTTGATTTAGAGCGTTTGAACTCGTAGAGACAAGGGAGGCTGAAACCTTTGCTCCTAGGTAAAGGTTATTTAATGATTTGTAATGACGTGGATTGTCAATCTGAATTAATCCGACTTCAGTTCGCGAAACATATCCGTCGTCCATATAACATTCTAATAATGTTTTAAAAACAGTCACCATGTTTTCATGCATTTTATGAATTTGCGGCCGCTCTGACTGCATCAGCTTGTTCATGTTATTAAATATCGCTAACGAAAATTCCAAAAACTCTAAATAAAGCTTATTGTATGGATTTTTTAATCTGAACAAAATTGAATCAGCATTCAAGTGGTCCGTAAGAGCGGCTTCGGTGAAATACAATTTTAGGGCGTCATACTGTTCTAGAATACGGCAAACTGCTGCTCTAAGCGAAAGCCATCGAGTTTGAGCTGGATGGAGGATTTTATGAGGTTTTAGATCTAAAAACTGCTGAAACTCTTTTAGAATACTAGTTCTTTTGGGGCTGTTATTAAAATAATTATAAATGTCTCGTATAAGAGTTTCTGGCTCTCTTGACAATTTTAAACACGCATACGATGCACAAAGATGGAAAGAGTGACATACACACTTCAATACAAACAGGTGAGGGTTTTCGGCAACTAGACGGGACGATAATGAGTTGTGCTGTCCCATCATGGCATTCGCCCCATCAGCTGCAAATCCGATAAGATTGTCCATTGGGATATTATTGTCACTCAAAACTTTGTTAATATGTTGGTATAGCTTTTCAGCAGTAGCCTCTTCAAGGGGTATAAGACAAACAAATGCATCCTCAACTTTGTTTTCAAAAAAACGTGCTAATATGCATAAATGCTTAACACATCCTCTATCTGTACTTTCATCGACAATTAAAGAAAATTTAAGTTTTTGTAACTTTTCTATTATCATCTGTTTTGCAGTTAAGCCTGTCACATTTTTTACAATAGCTGTAGTTTTTGTTCTGTCGCAACTAATACTTTTTGCGATTTGTGAATCACGTTCATGGGAATATTATGTTCAGCTATAAATGCTGCGAGCAAAATCTCTCCTCTTTTGACTGGTTCGATATTTTTGTTTGAAAATAAATCTGTCAATAATGTTTGCGAGCTAGATCCACCAGGACTTGAATTTTGGTGTTTGTTTGTTTTCGCGTGTCTAAAGAGATCATTCTTTCCAGCACTTCCAACTGAAAGATCTGTATTACAAAATGTACAGAAAGCAAAATAATCACCTTTATTACTAGGTCTCAACCACGCCTTATATGAATAATCTTCCATCCAGTTCCGATTAAACTTTTGCATCACTCTGGGTTTTTTAGATGCCATAATGGTTCACAAAAACACAATCAATATGAATATTAAAATTAAGTAAAAGTTTGTACCTATGTTATTAATAATTATTGACGTATTTTACGCACGCACTACAAGACGAATGCGAGAGTGGAGAGTACCTTGGAAAGCACGCAAAAGTTCTGCGCGTTTCGGGAAACGGAAATCCCCCAAAGTTCTGCGGCAGAACTTTGGGGGATTTCCGTTTCCCGAGCAGAGCGATTGAAACTTATAATGCTGCCATACTAAAAATTAACGTTGTTTGTGAAAAAAATAAATTAACCATAAAGAATAGGATCATACAATGGTGTGTGTAACGCGATATCTAAGTCATTTATTTTGATTCTATTTTAAGTTGAGGTAATTTAATCTTTAATCGGGTTAGTAGTCGATTCGCACGAAAATTATTCGCACGATCGTGCGAATCGTCCCCTTTCAATAAAAATATTTTTTTAGTAGGCGATTCGCACGGAAGTATTTAAATTGCGTGCGAATCGACCCCTTCAAGAATTAGTAGTATGCGATTCGCACACACCTATACTTTATCGAAAAGTTTCAAGAAAAAAGTACTATCACGTACAAAATGCTTTCTTTTAATACAGGACACAAATAAAACGATTTTTAAGGAAATCAAGTTTTTATATTTTACTTTGTATCTATCAGAAAGTGATTTTACATCATTCACAGTTTAAATAACTTAAAACCATAATTATAACCAAGATTACAAATAAAATCACAGTTAGTAGGTACGATTTATAATCAAATATTTGGTTTTGCATTTTTACAAGTAAGTACTCTTTTTCCGTACACTTGCATTTACCTTAAATCATCACAAATTACTACTTATTAGAGTTTTTACCGAAATCAACTTTTTATGAACTCCTGAGTCTTGTTAAAAATAATGTTGTTTGAAAATGGTAAATCAAAATTAAATAATTAACGTTATAACGGTCCAAAAGTTAATTTTAAAAACAACGAAAAATATAACGAAACTATAAATATATAAATCTTTTTAAATATTCGTAATAACAATATAAAAATCGTTTTAATTAGCTAAGGTATGGTTTTAAATGTGGCAATTAAATAAACAAAAACAAAATATTTTTTCTCTATTAAGTATTAACTAGTACAATTTTGGAGTATTATAGTAAATGTAATAAAATAACAGTCACAAAATCACAGTTACTATAACAACAATATTTTGCTCTAATAGGTAAAAAATAACAATCAACTAATCAATAATAATATAAATATTTCTTAACACAAAAATTTTACGATGATAGGAGCATTATCATCACTGAAAGTTAAAACAATCACAAAATCACAGTTAAACAGAGTCATCTGTTGTATTAATAGGTACAAAGTTCTTAAAAATGTAACACTTAACTAATCAACAATATTATAAATATTTCTTAACACAAAAATTTTACGATGATAGGAACATTAGCATCACTGAAAGTTAAAACAATCACAAAATCACAGTTAAACAGAGTCATCTGTTGTATTAATAGGTACAAAGTTCTTAAAAATGTAACACTTAACTAATCAACAATATTATAAATATTTCTTAACACAAAAATTTTACGATGATAGGAACATTAGCATCACTGAAAGTTAAAACAATCACAAAATCACAGTTAAACAGAGGAATCTGTTGTATTAATAGGTACAAAGTTCTTAAAAATGTAAGATTATTATTTATTTATGTAGCATTTGAAAACTGTTTTTTTTTAAAGTTCTTATAAAGAATAATCAGTTTCAGTCTTTTTTTTAGTCATGACCTAATGGCTTAATTTTTCTATACAAAGTTGGAGATCTATGTGACCATGAAGGAATTGATTAACAATGTCTTCAATTCTTTTCTGCAGTCTTATTCGTTCACATGACTTTACTGAGATGTAATGGTTTCTATGAAACATTGTTAAATAATGTTGAGAATCTTTTTGCAGAACCTTCAAGAGCATCACAATATTCGGTTTAGGTTTTACCATTTTATTAAATCGGGCGTTCCAAGCTTCTATTGCATTATTAGTTTTGTGAATGACATCAAAAAATGTCCACTTGTCGGAATAGTAGGCACTCTCTTTTAGCCATGTATTAACAAAATAATTGTTGAATTGTGTTAATTTTGGTTCATTTTCATTTTCTGCTTCAATGTACAGCCAACCATCTGATCGGTATTCTTGAGGAAGATATGCGAGAGCTATACATCGTAATGCGTGTATTTTATAAATCAAGAATTTATTCATCCCTAACTGTTTTAATTTTCTATAAATACATCTTTTAAAGTGAAATAAGCAGCCCTGTATCCTGGTGTGAGGACCAAATACTGTTTGAATTGCTAACATTGCACTTTTCTCAAAATCCATGGTAATTACAGTAGGGGCAAATTGAGGTATACGACTTTTTATGAGCCTAAAAAATAGTTCATATGTTTTTTCTTTTTTATTAGGAAGTAATGCATAAATGGCGGGTAAAATGTTAGTGTGTGTTGAAGTACTGCCAACATCGATGTGTAAAGTATACAGCTGTAAAAATGGTGGTACACAGCTCTTGAAAGTCCCATCACAAAAAACGGTCTCAGCATTATTTAAAAATGGCAAAACTTCCTTGTTTGCGAAGAGTATAAGTCTGGTTTGCTTACATTTATAATCTGCAAAGACCAATTCTTCGAAACACGGAGGGATAGTCATATCTTTAGCTTTACGAACTACTATTTTACTAACTTTCAGTGCCTTGTTTCTATGTAGATATAGCCTTCTTTTCAAATTTTTGTAGTCAGGAATATTCTGGACTAAATCGTATCCAGCATCTTTAAGTTTTATTACCGCATCAGAATAAATCTGAGGCATGCTCGTAGTTTCATTCTGTGCACGTTTAATGCATGTGTCTATATGACGCTTGACCTCATTATCTATATGATTAGGTTTACATAAATGATGATCTTCTTTGACAATCTCATGTTGACTATTTGTTGTTAAAAATGTTTTACATTGTTTTCTATTAACGCATCGCCACACTGTAATGCCATTTTTATTTTTCCGATGTTGGTTATGCTTATAACCGTGCCTCAGTAAGATTACTTGGCCCCTCTCTGATTGAATAAATTCGAATTGGCCTTTTCCACCTTGACTCGTTGATGGCCCTTCCATTATATTTTTTCAAAATCAAATGATGTTGATGCCAAAGTCATCTGGAAGAAATAAATGTCTTCACTAAAACTTCTGATAAAAATAATATTGTTTTTAGTTTTATTTAGTAGGCTATGTTTCTTAAAATAACAGAATTGTGAGTAATAATTTTTCATATAGTAATGCTATTTATAAGAAGAAGAAGATGAAGTATTATAAACCTCTTCATCCCTATACATAAAGGTATTTAAAGACATTGAATCTATTTGTTCATTCTGTTAGCTGAACCAGCTAAACGTTGTAAATTTTATAGCTGGAATACATTTTGAAATAGAAAACCTAATAAAATACCCTAAATAAGTCTACTTAAGTGTGCTAAATAACTAATACATAATTAATAAGTAGATAGTAAATTAAATTACTTACGCATCGGAATCTCCTAAGATATCGCGAAGCTCATGTGCAATGTCGTCGGTGGATATGGTGCTATCCACTATCACTGAACAAATCACTAAACTGTAACTGTAAAAATATGCAGTAGGTACAGCACAGACCGCACTTCAGAACAGTGTGAAATGCGAAAACAGAATAATAATCTTAGTTTCGGCACGGGGTCCCAACGCGAACAATCGATATTTTGTTCTAATTAATTCTAATAGATGGCGTTACTTGTATCGATTGTATTTTATAGTGCGTATATCAATTGTAAAAGAAATGATATGGATATTGTATGTAATTGTTAAAAAAGTCTCTCTTGTACGAAAAATCTAATAATGGGTCCATAATTCCAATTTCTATGATCTCTCAAAATCTGTGGCTCTAGGTTCTACCAATAGATGGCGCTGTCACCAAAACAGGGAAGAAATCGACGGAAACAATCTCATGAAATGAATGGTTCACAGGTACAACCGTAACCTTACAACTACAACAACTTAGTGAGGTAGGGTTGCCCGGTTGGCTCAGAGTCAGAACTGATTTTCTATTGTGCTCCAGCTTATAAAGGCGTCTAGATCTTATACACTGTATCAAAGTTATCGTAACACATTTGAACTATAGAACATTTAAATAATAAATAATTGCGAATACCCTGTTTATATTATACCTGATTAATAAACGATGGTCCCGTTTCTTTGTATGGGATGGGGCATCTGTACGTAAGTATTATGGTTATCTGTAGATTCGGTATAAGGCAAATGCCGGTGCTTTTTACGGGGTAGGATTAAATATAGGTACTATTGTTTTGACTTGGGTTTATTTATTATCTACTCTAAAAGGATTAAAATACGCAGAAAGATAAAATATATTTTTGGCAAATCCTACCACTACTGATTTATTGCTTAACTACTTCGTTGTGCAAGTGCTCAAGCGCCATGTACCGGCATTATTTGTGGTAAGTAAAATACAAAACAAAGGGCTACTCGGCAAGCCGCAATAAAAAATTAATCCCCTGGAGCTAATAAAAAATATCTCTTCATTATTTTTGGGATCTGCTATTGTGAGTACTTAAGGGCGTTTCTTGTTATTAGTTTCTTTGTTATCTTTAACAGTTAGTATTATTTGTATAAAAATACACCGGCAATTTATTAAATCTCTCATTTATGGTGTTCATATTATAAGTTTTCATATTAAATACTGACAAAACTTTTCATCTTACCTCTTAACTAGTATTTTGTGCCTGACTGCGATGCGAATAGAGAATTATTGAATTTTAATATTAATATTCTAGAATATTGTACATGACTGTACTTAGATTTTTTATTCGCACATTTTGTTAAGTGTGCGAATCGCATACTACTAATTCTTGAAGGGGACGATTCGCACGATCGTGCGAATAATTTTCGTGCGAATCGACTACTAACCCATTTAATCAATAGAGTTAGAAAATTCTGTATGAAAATCTGTATCCAGTGCTAATCTGTATCACACATCGAAAATCTGTATAAATACGGAGAAATCTGTATATATGGCAACACTGCAACTGCCGATGCGTCCCCCCGCGCGTTTTGCGTCCGCGTCGGTCTAGACGACGAGTATAGGTACTCGTACTTATATTGCCTTATTCTTTGGAGAAATAAAACACATGTAGCTTTATTCGACTGGTAACTTCGAAACTACATAACATAAATAAAAAACGATTTTACTAATATAATATAAAGGTCAGTTTAGCTTTATAACTACGATAAAAACAATTTGGTATCATAATCATATACAACTTTGTTCTTCGTATAGGTCGATATTTATTTTTCACCGTTTACTATGATATTCCAGGAGCAAGAATTTTTTTAAGTGAATTTGGGCACATAGCGGTTTTTTTTCGGGTCGTAATTACCGCTACCTGACTTTTCACCACATGACGGATTTATGCTTTTACTAGATAGTTTGCATTTTTGTGCTTCCTATAATTCGAATACTTAGCGGATTTACTAAATTATTTTAAAATAATAAAATAGGTTTAAATTCACTTATAAAGTATTTATTATACTTAATTAGAAAAATATTAAACAAAATTAAACAGGTATTTAAAAATATAACATAATAATATTTAAAAGTTTAAATTGCAACAGTATTAATTAATGGACGAATTAACTCACAAGAAACAGGGTTTACACATAAAACTATATAAACTAAAAAATAATAAGTAACGTAATAAAACAATCTTTTTAAATTCTTACAATTTAGCAGTCTCGATCTATAAGATCAAATCTAATCACAGTCGTTGTTAGACTTAAATATTAGATCACTTTGTAATTAAGTAAAAAGTAGGTACTAAACAAGCATAGTAAACAAAACAAGTTTCAAATTAATTAATAATCTAAATTGTCATAAAAAGAGTGATTATCTCGATGCATGAAACACTTCAAGGACTGTAAACAATTAAATTTAGTTTTATCAATTTTTCTCGGCGTAGTAAACAAACACGGAGCTTCCTCGTACAGATCAGCGTTTCTTCTTTGTGGCAACAAGGTCCATTCGGTTTCATCATGCCTTAATTTATAATAAGAATCACCGTTCATATATAACAGTGATCTTATATCGGCAACCGTGGGATCATCTGCTTTTTTACCGGGACGAATCGATGAAAAATTGCTAGGCACAGCTTCAAAGTTTTTAAAAAAGGTATAGTCTACATGTCTAATAATGTAAGGTTGACTTGGCCTCGCTTTGCGCATGCATGTTACGTAATCTGCAGGCGTGTACAACGGCGGAGTACAGCATTTCTCTAGAGTCGAATGGACACTGTCAACTTCCATCATGGTGTGTCCTTTTTCCAAGATGATTTGTTGAATTTCCACTGACTTCAGCTTCGATACGTCTGCCAAAGCACTAGACAGAACCTTATTCCGGTTTTGGTAACCACAACCATCTGATATTAGACTGATTTTTTAAGCTTCACAAATGTTATAATGCATGAAACAAATTCATTAGATGTAACACCACCGTCACCTTCGTGCCAAACAAACACAAATACATCTTTTGTGTTATTAATATAAATTGTGAAAACATGAAGCTGGAGTTTTTGTTTATAATACTGGGAGGATACTAACAACTTGGGGCACAATTGGACACTTTGTAAATCCATTGTACATACAAAATGCTCATCGGATATGGAAGCTATGGCTCTTTTCTTTGCTTCTCGAGCCTCATTCTTTTTTGTCAAATGTATTTGGTATGCTTCTTCACTTAGGTTTCCTTCTTTGAAAGATACGCAAGTATCGCATTGGTCCTTCCGCGGCTTATATATAGAAATTTTCTTATTTTCTAAAATCTCACAAATTTTTTTTCTTTGGACGAATCCCAATGAGTTTTCTTTGCACCAGGAAACGTAAACTTCGTGCATTTTTGTTTTTTAATGCAATGCATCGTCTACGTAAGTTCTAGAAGAAGACGAGCGGCAATAATGACTAGGTACCTTAGCCAGTTGGTCTAACCATTGGACAACCGAGTCTGACTTCAAAATTCTTTTATTTGAGGTACTAAGCTCATCAAGAATGGCAGGTGCACGTTGCGTTGAATTGTCTGTATGACACGAATTATTACCAGCTTTGGTCCAATCTGTGAAGGTATCTTTCGTTATGTCTAAAGTGGCCAAAAATAAATCTCTACAGTCTCTTACCTTAACGCCATTTTCTCTAGGCAAAAAACAATCGGCACCAGTATTTTTTCTTTTTGATGTACCATTTTCAGTTGTGGTTACGGTTCTTCTTTTTATTATATCTCGAACTGCAGTAGAACCCAGTACGTAGGTTTATTTAGCTTCCCAAGATGTCAACGACCAGAAATAATCAAAAATATCTTTACGGGCTTGATCGGTTACAGACCCGCATAGAAAGGACCTGTCAGAAATGCCTACAGTACCATGATTACAAGGTACAGGCTTTAGTTGTCTTTTAGACTTCTGAGTCTCGATCAAATTTCCCCCTGTTCTTCGAAGACCTTTGTAGTTTTTGCCATGTAATCGAAGAACCTGGTTGTTCTTTCTCTTGTTCTTAATAGATGCTAGGTCATTGCTCTGATTGTCGTTAGATTCTTCTACCTGCAAGTCTTCTTCTAACAGACCTGTCTCAGGATTAATCAATAAACTACAGGAGCTTGAAGTACCAGGGTTCTGAATATCTTCAACATTCAAGGATCGCTCGTTAAAAAGTGGAAGTACTGGTGGTGAGGTATGGAGTGGATAAACTAGTATATTCTGATCTGTAGAACAATCACCCGAATCAACCATCATTGGCATCTGAACACTATTTAGCTGATGTTGGTTTGATCCATGAAATTCACTGAACGTTGAGTCATGTGCTATAAATGCTTCTTCTTGTACAGGGTCAATAATATTGAAATACGAAATAATAGTACTTGGTATTTCAAAGTCAAAAATCTCCAGGTTTTGAGGGTGTTCTAAATTAGTCAGTATCGGCTCTACACGGTTTAATTCACCTAGAGACTCGGTAGCTACTACAACAACGTTGGGTAAAATGCTAGGTTGTTCCATCACAAATGAGTTTTGAAATAGTATTTCGGTGAAATTACTGGGTTGTTCCATCATAGAGTTTCCTGTATCCTGCAGCGGTATGCGTCTGGAATTATTACAAGACTCATTTGGAAAAATACTTCTGGGTTCACCTTGAACATTTTCTTTATTTGCCATCGAGACTAGTAACTGCGCTCTGCTATTACGCTTCATTTTTTATTTGTATCGGGGAACCTGTGTAATGAAATTAAATGGAATAAAGGACTATGGGCAAAAATGTATGGGCTCCGTCCCCATATACCAACACACATGGAACTAATGCCAATGTGTTCTTTAAGTATCCACTATTTGATTAAAATCCTTTTTTTTACTTAAATCCGTGGCATATATCAATAAAAAAACAATGTATAATTATTAATTAACCTATATTTTCCTTTTACACTTGTAAGTTATTTTAACATTATGGTTATATTACAGTACAAAACATGATTTAGTAACTAAACAAAATAAAAATAATGTATATTTAAACATATACATGTAAATGATTATGAATGAATAATTAGAAAATATGTAATGAATATAAATGAATGAATCATTTAAATTCATTGTGTTCTAATTATTCATTCTTACAATGCTCATAGTAGGTAGGCGAATAACAATAGAGAGTGCTAATATTACTGGTCTATTATAACACTGTTTAACAGCTGCGCTGGCAGATTAAAATCTGTATGACGACCTATTCCCATGTACCATACAATCGATATAATATGTGCACAACTTCCTATAGTGCGACTGCCCGTCAAGCAGGTACAGTAATAGTGTGCAATAGCATGTCTGTCCCCCCTATTCCCATCAATCAACATATAAGAATAATATATGCGTGACCTTACGTGTCTGGATTGTATTCGCGCTCTTATCAGCCATGCATTATTTATCATAATATTGCATCTTGCCAAATCACTCAATGCATTTTCACGATATAATTCAATGATGTATAATCCGTTACGAAAATGCTCTGCACAGTACGACTTGGCCAGTTTTAAATGGTAACTTCCTAGTGCAAATAAAATAATGTCGTCTTCATTTAATCGTGGAAACTCTTCAAAATGAGGCATTTGTGCTTCCATGGCTGTAAAAGTCACTCTTTGACGGTTAAGGTTTTTCATTTCTACGTAATCACGTAACAGATTAGGCGTGTTGTTTTCAGCTTGTATGATATTAAGTATTTCTGAGGCAAGCCTGCTATCAGTAGCAACGCGATAACATGCATTTATGATCGCTGCAGCGATTCTAAAATCAATGAACATATTTGGTAAAGCTTTATTAAAATATGACTGCCTTAAAAGCTTGAACCTATTTTTGAACTTTCCGTTCACGGCTTCTACCACCCACCGACATATCGTTATTAAACGCGACTTATTTGCCTGATCAGTGGTAAGTTGGGTAGCATTTCTATCTTTTGATGGAGGTATGTGAGCTTCATAGCCAAGCGACTGTATGTCATAAATGCTGTCCCTGAATCCTCTGTCTAATATAAACACATCTCCTCTGTGGATGAGCCAATGTAACAAATGGTCGTCTTGGTTCATTATATTATGCATAATGTTTGCATCGGATGTTACAGCAGGATATGGGCCTAAAACATCGATTATATAACCATCGCTGGTTACTAATAAAAAAGGCTTTAATAAGTTCCTGAACTTGTGCAGACTGTAACTTTTTCGCTGAAATAAAAAGTTCGAACTTTTTTCAATATAAATATATGTTCCGTCTGCTATTAAAATCAAAACAGTATTCTCCTCATTCCCAAAAATAGCTTTTGGTATCATTAGATTTCTTTCAAGAAGATCTCTTCTAGAAACATGACCTATTCCAAGATGACTCGGAACAAAATCTTGGGTGAGACATTCTCTTGCTATTTTTAATTTTCTTTCGAGCTCTCTGCGGGATGTTTTAAAGAGCGTCGCCAGTCTCTCGTTAGATTCACCAGTTCTGAGTTTAGTTAAGTACACACCTAGAACTGTACGTGGATGACGGGACCTTTCTGATAGACTCGGTGTTTCCGCTAAGATAGCATCGAACTGTTCTAATGTCAAACCGGTCCAAAAATGTAATTCCTGTGCATTAAGTCCAGATTCAAAATCGAAACTAGGGGCATTGTTAATGGCATTTACCAACATGTTCGTCATGTCCGAAAAAAAAGAAGAATTGAAATAATTCGTAACGTTGATGTTGTCTAATACTTCGTCGATGTTAGTACTTCTTAAATGATCTTCACATAATCGCGCACTCGGTGGAATATACAGGCGATAGTTACATACCAAATACACTTTCATTGAAGTTGGAATTCGCCTTAGGTTTTCGTTTGTGCACTGTCTGTAACAGCAGCTGCGAGAAGAATTTGGTGCCCTCACATAATCGCGAACGTAAAAGTCCTGTTCTTGATTTGCTACGTCGTTCATCACCTGATCTTGTTCATCAACATCATGATGATCTTCAACAACGACGTTTTGTACATTGACATCATCTGCGTTTCTTTGAACTTCAAGACCTGGGACGTCATTGTCTGCATTCCCGATGCGACTTTGTCGCGTAGCATTGTTAGCTCTTTGCCAGCATCTATGGCACACTGCCATAGTGTTATTGAATACAACCTGGAACATAAAAAAACTCGATGAGTATCAGAACTAATCTTTTCGCGTGGCCAAATCTCGAAGGGTACAAGTATTTGTGATGGAATATGACGTGTTTTCCGCGTCACATATGTTTATAAAACATATTAAAATATGTATTTATATAAGTGTTTCGTAACGTAGTTCTCATAGTACAAACTATGTTTAGCTTGGGTCTAGATAATTGGTGTAAGTATTTATTAACGTTATTAGTTATCGCCCAATGATTGTTCAAAGTATACAATAGCCATCTAATATGAAATAAATATAAAAAAATGAAGGTGTGCTACAGGAAATTGCAGTGAAAACACAGATATTAGTATGAATTAAATAGATAGTTTACATATTATGTAGTTATATATTAATATATAAAAGATGTTATTTACCTGTATCAGTGCATTTTGTGAAATATGGTTGACTAATTCAGGTTCATTTTCAATTAACGCCTCTTCTAAAACGTGCCGCCTTTGTCGCAAGACAGATCGCGGGCACATTATACACCGCCGTCCAGTTTCCATAATACACAGTATCCAATCCAGTTATCGTGCCAGGGTCAATCGAAAAGCTATCAATCAGTCCAGTAAACAAGCAGGGGTCGTAGTTGTAAAGTAAAAACCGATAAGACAGAGATAAATAAATACGAACGAACACTGCAACAAACTGACTGTGAGTGACTAAGGTTCGGGCGACTACCTGCCTGCGAATAGGGTCGCAAACGCAGGAGCGAGGGTGGGGGTGCGGGGTATTTTCTAAGAACTTATCTTTGTGTGCATGCGCCGCCACTGTGCACTAATGAATAGATAAATGAGTAGGTGTTTTACAATTACTCGTCAATAATACGTAAACGAAATATTTGTTTAAAAGTTAGTTACTATGAGAACCCAATTCATTTGAGCAACGTCCCCATAGTAAAAAAATATCATCTTGCCAAGATGTGTCAATTGAGCTACATTTCATTTTTGTTGATGGGTGGGGACGATTCCGCCCATTGTCCTTTATATGTTTATGAGTACATTATTGTTAACAAAACACTCACAAAGTCCTCAAACCAATTGTAGGTTTAATTGTAAGCACATTTATAAAGGAATAACACAAATAACTACACACAACTAGCTTGACATATCGTCGCTCATTAGCCTAATATTTAGGTAGTTAAGTATCTAGTACAATGTAGTTCTTATCCTTTTAAGCGCCAATAATGAGATACAAATAACTACCTACTTTTATCGTGCCCAAGTGGCTAAGAGACGCTCGTACGTTTAATTAAAAAACTTAATCCGTACGAGAAAGTAAATAAGTAACGTCAATATTAAATCACTTTATACCTAATTAATGGTCTTAAAGATACTTTATAGTTAAAATAGCTATTTTGAATAAGCGCTTCTCAAATTATACATAGGTTAGAATAGGCATGACGACAGTATAAAAAAATCGCTGATTCAGTGATGACAAGGGAGAAGTCATATTAAAAAAAGTAAACACAGGTTTAGTTTTATTTAAAAATAACAGATTATTAAGATTTTCAATAAAATAAAACATTAAAATACTGCAATCGGCCATTTTGACTGAAACACCGATCACAGCGTATGACGTCATGTGGTTATGTGATTTATGGGACCTTGTTATAGAAACAATGTCATTTTTATTTAACTGTGACGTCATGCCGACGCCATGACACATGCGAGCTGTTTTCGGGCACTATTGAAAATTTATGAGAAAAATGGCTTCAAACTTTGTTAAACTTAAGTTTATTACCGAAATAAAGGCTTTTTTGTAAATAGTAAAAGTGTACCCACATTATGGAAGAGGATTTTAAAATCTTTCGTCACGCCTATTGTGAAATTAAGTGATCAACTTATTAATAAGTAATACAAATAGGATACTTACATTAATTACGCCAAACCAGGTATCTATAATGAAATTTGTAACACCATCTAACATCTAAACTACTTAATTAAAACAAAATACACTCGTAAACATTGCACCACGTGCCACATGCCACGTCTCCTGTTTGATAAGCCCGCTATGTGTCATTGCAAAGCGCAATTCTAAGAGACTCTCTTTAAACCGAAAATACGCTATGTGTCTCCTGCACACATAGGGGGTTTTTTAAATCCGTTTTTGACCAAAATTACATAGCGTAGTCGTAGTCGCAGTCGCAACGCAGCGACGATAAGCTAACTACCTTGTTGTCGACCCAAGTAGTAACCGATAATTGGACGTCATCTACGACTGTAGATTTCTCCACACAATAACCACGTTCACGTTTCATCAAGGCTTTTTTCTGCAAATCAAGACCTGGTGCTCTGTTCAGCTGTATAGTCCCTAACGGAAGGAAACCTTTTTGATGTAAAGTAGCCATTAGTGGCAAACTAGTGTACCAGTTATCCACAAATATTTTGAAATTTAAATTATTTGGAACGGTCTGCAACAACCTTTGAACTATATTTCCCGGTACTCCTAGATCTGATCAATTTTCTGGTGGCCCAGAATGCTTTCCCGAGAACACTTCGAAGTCATTCCACTCAACACGTAATTCAAGTAACCCCACTTATGTGGTTTTTTGGCATTGTACTGTCTTATTCCTGATGTACGAGCTTTAGTAGGGATCATTTGCTCATCAATAGCTAAATATTCTTCCTTTGGAACCTTTAAAATCCTATCGCGTAATATATTTAAAAATGGGCGTATTTTCTGAAGCTTGTCATAGTTAGGATCATCAGGCTTTCGCTCTTCATTTTTGTCAAAAAATTTAAAAATCTTTTTATCTGCTCGAATTTATTGCATGTCATTACGGATGCCACCTTTTCAATAAATGTCCCGTCTTTCCGGTAGGAAGGTGTACTACTGACATATAAATTAAAATTCCAATAAATTTCCGGATGTCTTCATGGGTCACTTCAGTCGCATTTTCTGGTGCAATTTGAGTTGCATATAAATTACTATTAAGTTTATCACTGATGATGGAAAAAGAAACTTGAAAAATTCCAACGGTGTTTCTAGCCGCATAATTTCGTCGGGAAGGGATTCACATTCAAAAAAATCGTTACTCGATTCATTATACTCAATGCCTTCATCTGTCCACACTGCCTTAACCTTCTTAGTTTTTTTCACCGTCGAAGATGAAGAAGGCTGATTTATTACTTGTTCCTCATCACTAGCATCAGAATCAGTACTACTTACATCACTTTCTGGTAAATAAACACTTTCTAAAGGCTTAGGAATTCTGTATTCATCATCATCTGAAATATCTTCATCCTCACTGGTGTCTGGGACAAAGGTAACAACACGTGGTCGAGTAGACATTTGGTCTGTAATAAAATAATAAACAAGTTACTTAATGCATGATGTTCCAAATATGACCATAGTTATTTTAGTATGTATTTTCCCCGAACTGCATGGTGTTCCATATTTGAAAAAAAAAGAACATGTTACTGCATGTTGTTCCAAATTTAGCACAAATGTCGAAATACATTATAATCAAGATAGCCATTTTATTATTTACGTTTCTTTCCATAAAAGTGTTGGGGATCCATTTTTCTATGTTAATATTGCTCAATTATTTTATTTTATGCCTAAAAATGACTTCTAATCTCTCTCCGTAACATTGAAAACTTACGAAAGTACAAAATGGCGGAATCGACTGTTTTACCGATCGATAATGGTGATAAAGCAGTACAATAAAGCTGCCATCTGTTGGTGTTTCGATAAAACAGTCCATAAACTGTCTTAATAGTAGCAAACATGATACAAAGATGGCATCACTAGTCCTCTGTAATGAATTTAAGTTAGTGTGACAAATTTGGCACTGTATGCGGAAAGGGTTAAAGTCTGTACCACTTCCTTTCTTCTTTTACAATAATAATTAAGAGTTTTACTTCCTTTCAATTTTATGAAGATTCATGGTCTTCAACATGGATAAAATAGATCAGAGCTCTTTGACATAATTGACAGCGCGGAAGATGGCAAAGTCTCTAGTATAGAATTTCTAGTAAAAAATGAAATACATTTTCCTTACAAATATGTATTACAAATCTTTAAAAGAAACAAGATAAAATTTAATGATGTCAAAAATTAATCCATATTCCCAACATTGGGTTAATTTTTTTTAGCAAGAAAAAACCCAATGACCCACTTGGTAATTAATTATACACTTAATTATTCTAATTGTTTATATTTATTACTATTCACATTATCTACAAACTACAAAAAGGTACGACTTTCCATTGACGTTCGTCGAATTAAGGGTGGGGAGGGGGGTGGGAACTATCCCCCCTTAAAGGGACACGTTGCGGAGCCCCCCCTTTTCTAGTTTTTTAAATTTTTAAGTCTGAGGAAATTTTTCCCATTTTATGAATTTAAATTAATAGTAAGTGAAAAAAACCATGGGGGACCCCTTAGGAGGGAAGGGGATTCTCCCCCTACATAAGGGGGAATCGTCGACGGAGCCCCGCTTAGCGTGGGCTGAAAATCGACTCTCATAGACATATAATACTTTTTTCCCAAATGTCCACTTTTATGACTTGGAAATGTTTTGGGAGACTAAATACATGCCTAAAAATATCAACATTATAGAATAGCATTGCAAACAACGCAAACAGATTTTTTTCATTAAAAATTACTATGGAGCTGGCATGAAAAAGTCTTATATCTCCGCCATCGTTCAATTGGCCCTAATTCCTTTGCAGGTGATTAAACCTTGAATTATTCAGAATTTATTGACATACTTTTCGAACCTGCCAGAGTCCCGACCTTTTTTTTTAAAAAAATCGATTTCGATTTAATATTTTCGAAAAATATTTTTTATCTAATGTTTAACTTAATTTAAGCTTAAAATCTACACGGACTACTTGAACGAGGAACCCAATCAATTCTTTGTATAAACACGCCACATATGATCGTAAAAAAATAAATTTCAAAGACCTAATTATGTAACGATCTTAATTATCGTCGTTATTTTATGAGTTTAAGTAATATTGTTATTCGTATCTATTCTATGAGTTAGCTAATGAGAGTAGTGAGTTAATGAGTTAAATAAAAAACTGGAGATTATAATGGAATAAGACGAACGGTCACGTCCCATATAAAAAACCCAGACCCGACAGAAAAGTGACATATCTCAGTTTTTTTGTTATTATTTATATAATCATATTATATAGTTTTTATATTCGAAATCAATGGCTAACACCAAAATATTGCCTTATGTTTTTGTTCAGGGTTTACACTAAAAAAATACAAAATGCCTACTTATCTACACAATTCGTAATGTATGTAACTAAATGACGATAAATAGTTATGGGATGTATCCAGGAGACCTGGAGATACAGCTGTATTATAAAAGTTTTGAACTCCTAGTACAACATTCAACTTAGGTTTTTTTTTTAAGGTGGTTTAAAATCATCTAATGACATCTCTCGCCCTTGGGTGGAGCGAGAGGGCGTGTCAGACTCTTACTGACTAAAAAATTCCACCCCGTTCCTTTTTGCCTCTGGTACTGGGGTCAGAGCTCTGGTCTGAGTCTGGATTCGCCCTCAACTTAGGATTAATTAAAATCGTCATATTCGATGATTCAGATCGGATTATTCCACTAATTCGTTGACGCCAGTTCGAGCTTATATCGGTGATTAGAGAACTAAAAAGTTCATTAATCACCGTTACGATAACAGGTTTTTGTATTTTTATTTTTAACGCAGCCGGTATTAGTGGAATAATCGAAAAGAATGATCTGATCGTAGATCAGTGATTTAGGTAGCTATCAACGGTGTTCTACCAAAAATAAAACCAATATGTCGATATTTCTATGTCCCTTAAAACATAATCCATACCCAGTGCGGGGTGGTCAAAGTGATCTCGATGTCTAGCCCACCCTAGGTAATATACAACACAAATGATATGTGCGCAACTTCCCAATGTCCTTTTGCCATGGTAGCATGAGCAGTAATATTCTGTAATTGCGTTTATTCCATTTACATTTTCATCAAACATAATATAAGTATAATATATTTTTGTTGTAACATGTCGTGAATGAATTCTGCACCTGATTAAAATATTATATTTCTGCCTTCTATTGCCGCCGGATGTCTATATATTTCCATATTATATACTCCCGTGGCTTTCAAATGCTCACTACAGTACGACCGTGCTAACCGCACATGATGTACCAATTGAGAATTTAATTATGTCTTCAATTGTTAGTTGGGGAAAATGTTCAAATTCGGGATCATTTGCAGTCATTCTGCGAAACGTCACTCTATGTCTATTCAGATTGTTCTCCTCCACATACTCGGCCAGTAGATTAGGGCGTTGTATGTTCCGATTAATTATTTTAATGAAATCTTCTGTGTACGGACTGTCTCCGTACGGATCTTGAAAATAATTGATCAAAGCTGCAGCAATTCTAAAATCCTCAAATATATGCGGCACATGTTTGTTGAACTGTTTCTGAAGATCTTGAAGTCTCGCTTGAATCTTCCGTTTATAGTTTCTACGACCCAGCGCACCATTGTGATGAGTCTTGATTTATTAACTTGATCGGTGCTTAATTGCGAGTCTTGTCTTCTTTTGCTTGGCGGCACATGAGCATCATAGCCATATGTTTCAATTAAGGGAATTGAGTCTCGAAAGCCTCGGTCCAAAATAAATACGTCTCCTTGATGAAAAAAATAATGGAACGGCCCATCTTCAATGGGTTCATCGTGGTTTTCTAATATCATCTTCATTATATCAGCATCTGTTGTCCGTGCTGAGTACGGGTCGTTCACATTTAAGATATATCCATCCGCACACACAATCATAAATGGTTTAATAAGGTTTTTATACTTATGGAGGCAAGTGCGGCGTTGAAATGAATAGTTTGAACTTTTTTCTATATAGATGTATGTTCCATCGAATATAATTATTGATTTTGATGAATCTTCGTTACCGAACAAAACATTTGGTATAACCCGGTTGCGGGCTATCACTTCGTCTCTGGTTATATGGTCTAAGCCAAGATGCAAAGGAACAAAGTCAGTAGTGAGACACTGTCTTACTTTATTTATTTTTCTCCCAACTGTTCGTTCGGATATATTAAAAAGAGAAGCGATTCTATTATTCGGTTCACCTGATCGAATTTTACACAAGTAGATAGCCAAGTCGATTCGTGGAGTATTTGAGGACTGATTAAAGCCCCGTTCTAATAAACAAAAACGAGTCGTTTTGCTTACGGATAGTAAGATTTTGACATAAGTCTCATAGAACTTATGTCAAAATTCTACCATCCGTAAGCAAAACGAGTCGTTTTTGTTTATTGGAACGGGGCTTAAGACTTGGTAGTTGACTCAGCAAATCGTTGAATGCGGCTCTGTTTCTTCCAGTCCAAAAGCTTAACTCCTCGTCAGAAACGTCATCTACATTGAATTGTAACCTTTGTTCTAAATATTGTGTATACATGTTGATGATGTCGCCAACATGTTGACGGGCCTGTTGGTCTAGTGGTTAGTGGCCCTGACTGCTGAGCCGGAGGTCGTGGGTTCGATTCCCACCCAGGACAAACTTTGTGTGATGAGCATGATTGTTTGTTCTGTGTCTGGGTGTGATTTATCTATAATATGTATGTATTTATAAATTATATAATTATGTATATCAGTTGTCTGGTTACCATAACACAAGCTCTGCTTAGCTTGGGATCAGATAGCCGTGTGTGAGTTGTCCCAAGATATTTATTTTATTTAGATATTTAACACTCTCCGCGTTCAAGTCAGACATTTGATTTGTTACATTTTCAGGAATCTCTTCTATCGCCATGTGTAGTAAATGCAATTGGCAAATGCGGTCAAGATTTGGTATATAAAAGTGGTAATAGCTAAGCAGTTGTACCTTCACCGAATTAGGCACGTGACGCAGAGAACCGTTGTGGCAGTTATCAATTAAACATCGCCGGGACGTATTAGAAGCGCGTCTTACTCCTTGCACATTTACAACAGCAGCTGGTGGGGCAGGAGCAGGTGAAGCTTGTCGCTCTTGATTAATTGCAGCATCGATTCTATGCCGACATGAGTGGCAAATCGACCGAGTCCCATCAAAAGCTATCTGTAACAAAACATTAAAACGAAATAAAAAATATGACTTGATAATGGTAATCCCTTGTTTATTACAGGGTGTGGTTTTGTACAACAACGCCCTGCTCAGGGGTGGTAGTAAACACGATACTGATGCCATTTTTTCATAGAAAAATCCAAGAAATCAATTTGTTACCACAGTTGTATGCGCGGGTGCAAGTACTCGGCAAGGATTGCGGGGAGTTACGGGGTGTGGGGCGGGGCGCACGCGCCACGCGTATGAATGTTATAACATTTTTTTATTTATTTTTCTTGGAATTACTTTGTGTACTATCACCTCTGAGTCGGGCATTGCTGTACAAAAACAACACACTGTATAATAACGATTGATCACACCACCACCCTCACTCACTTTGTATAAAACAGAATAAAATATACCTGGTCTTGTGGAAGACGTCGATGGCCCGGGAGAGAAATTCTGCAGTGTGGGACGCTCTGCAGAGAACGATGTGCTCGGCGAGAACCCAATCATCTCGATGTCTACGTCCACCGTAGCTTGCTCGTCCAACTCTTGGCCTGCTGCAAAGGCTATTACCCCCGTGGACGGGGTAAAAACTAACTGATGATCCCTGTGAAATAACATATATATTAATTCGAATTCTTTTGAATGTTTCAAATAAGTCAGAGATTACGTTAAAACTTACATCGAGGGAGGCGGCGTGGTGGCACCTTCTTCCACGAACTCCTCGAACCTCGAAGGCCCACTTGCGTCCAGCGCTGGATAGAAAAGTATTAAAATATATTAGGTTGGATCAGTCAATAAGGGGTACGATATCCGGCAGACTATTTACACACCTGACGTCTGCAACTGCCAACTTTGGAATACACGCGGGGGCGGCACTTCTGGGATGCCCGGCATCAAAGGGCACGCCACTCGAACCGGTGACAGTTTTCTGGAAATATAATATAATTAAAACATTTGTGACTGTGTAAAGCATTTTATTTTCCTAAATATTTTTCTTACCTTCTATTTTTGCTGGGAGGGGCGTCGGGCATTAAAAATTGCCCGACCTCCTTCCTGTCACGCAGCTCCTGCAGTCGTGCCCTTTGCTCGACTGGCAACCGGGCCATGTTTTTTCTGTCCGCCACCCGCATTTTTTTAATTTTTTTCCGTTCGTCAGCCATGGACCTAGAAGAAGAAAAAAGTTTAGAAAGAAAGAAACAAAGAAAAATAAATAACTTACGTCGTCGGCTTCGAGGCTCCTGCAACAGCAAAGAATGCAGTCAGCGTCTCGACTGCATCCTCTACCACTGGCTGACCCCTTAAAAGTTAAAAAAAAGTTTAGAAAGAAAGAAAGAAAAATATAAATAACTTACGTCGTCGGCTGCGAGGGTCCCGCAACAGCAAAGGATGCAGTCGAGACGCTGACTGCATCCTCTACAACTGGCTGTCCCCTTAAAAGTTAAGTAACATTTTGGATATGGCTCTAAAATAACCTAGCAAAGCAAGAAAATATCCGTAACCAAATAAATAAATTAAAGAAAAGAAAAAGTACGAAAAAAACACAAACATGGGAAAATTGAGCGATCGGGCAGCGCCGCGCCCACGCCCACGCCCACGGTTCCCCAACGGACCACCACCACCACAACCACGGGTTCCCTGGCGACCACCACCACTGGTGTTGAATGCTTCCATTTCTAAATTGTTAAAAGTAAAGTAAAACTCAATAAAATAAACAAAACAATATTACGGTAAAAAAAACCTCAAATAAACATTCAATGAAAATTCATTCTATACCTTTTTAAAGATAGTACAAAATATGAAAAAAACAAATGCGAAATAAATATATAAGTAAAAAATAATTTTATTTCATAAATTTCGACCGGTACAAAATTCCATGTGTATACCAAGCTTTATCGAATAAAGGGCTCCCACACAAAACTGCGATGCGATGCGATGCGAATTCGCATCGCAGGAACCTGCGATGCGAATTTCTGCGATACGATTTAGTGCGGCAAACCGTTTGGTAGGGCGACCATTCCTTCAAGTGTAGTCAGCCGTACTAGACGTGTTTTTAAGAAGCGTAAGATGGATCGCAAAAAGATTATTGCACTGCTGTTATTGTTAAATAGATATAAAAGAAAAAGAAGATTCTGGGTTCATCCATTTATTACGATTATGAACTCTGATGGGAACTATTTTACTCAAAAGTACTATGCGTTGAGAACTGAAGAAGATAAATTTTTTGATTATTTTAGAATGAGCATATCTTCATTTGAAGAGCTTTTGAGTTTATTATCACCATGCCTTCAAAAACGATCGTACAAGGGAAGAATTCCTGTTATGCCTTTGGAAATGCTGGGACTGACTATCAGGTAAAGTAAAACAAAATTTATTTATTGACATTTTAATTGTTTTTTTTTTGCGAAAAATCAAATTTGTGATTATCAGCAGTTAATAGTAAATTAATATAATAATATTATGTAAAATCAAACTCTTCTTCCGTCGACAAAGCGCTATAGGTAGAATAATTATCACTAGGTGAATTAATTTGATCTTCCCCTGCGTTTGATGATTGTTCGTGTGATAAATGTAGAATTGGTGTTTGGTCTGCATTTGATGACTGTTCGTGTGATAAATGTGGGCGTGTCAGTGGTGTTTGGTTTGCAAAATGTTGAGCTTGATAGCCTGTGTAGCTCTGGTAGTTGCTAGGCTGATAGGAGGAACTATAAGGTGGGTAGCCTTGATATGCCGGTTGAAGTAAGTCTGTTAAAGTTTGGAGAACACGACTTTGAAAAATAAGTGTTTTGTTCTCATCCAATTTTTCCAGAGACGGTAGAATTCCCTTAAAAAAAGACAAGTGCCTGTTTTCCGGTTCCTTTATAATGTTAATAATTTCATCTTCAAACTCGTTTGCCTTTCTTTTTCGCGGCTTCTGCTGGTATCGTCTTGGAGATTTTTCAGATCTTGCTTGATTCTCTTGTCCAGGTGGTGCTTGCATTTCCGTTTCATTAATGCTATCTGTTGTCTCATTTTGTAAATTTTTTTTTAAGAAATAATAACTGCTTGTACAGATGGTATTCTTTGGTAGATTTTGCTCCTGTTCCAGATCGCTTTTCGTCTTTAAGTTTCTTTACGTACTTTTTAAAGGTATCGTTGATCCCTCTCCATTTTTTTAATACTTCATTACCTGTAAATTATACAAAATTAATCATTAATGTAGGGGTATCCCTATGAAATTAAATACAAAGAAACCATTCATATGTTTAAAAATATTTTATGTGTGTATTTAATGTCATATTAGGGTAAATTTTTAATTGTCTCCACTATTTTTTGTTAAATTTTCTATTTTAATTTCAGATTTTTAGCAACCGGAGAAGAATTCAACGATATGCATTTAAACTATTATAGAGGTGCAAGTACAATAGCGAAAACAATACGATTGGTGTGTAACGCAATATGGGATCGCTGTAGTGTGTAAGACTTATGTATGTGTATCTAAACCTATATAAACCATTGTATACTAGTATTAAGACAGTATTAAACACGACTCCTAATGGACACCTTGTTTTACTCATCTCCCCGGACTCACAACCTTACATGGCGACCCTGCCATCCGAGACGGGTTGCCGAGTTCGGTCGCGTAGACATTGATTTATCAAGTGTTAATTAAATCATCATCTTTCGCCGTTTAAATTAAATATAAAAAAAATGTGCCGATCGAACATCGAAAAGGAGGACGTTTTTATAGCGCAAAGTGCATCAGGTGGTTCAAATTCAGCTTCTATACAGGAGTATCACTTATCAAAGATAAGCATAGTGATGTTCATAATTTGTACTTTGCTCGGTATCGTCGGACTTTATGCGGTTTATAAACTGTACCGAAATTGCCATCATTCGTGGATCAGGAATGAGGTCTTCGCACAAAACCTGACCCGTTCCTTTCGTCGACCGAATCCGGAGACTCGTGCTTGTTACGAGTGCCGCCAACAGCGACAGGAGGCGCGCATGGAGGCTCGCCAGGAGGCGGGTATCAGAGGCCAGAAACCGCAGTAAGTGAATCAAGTTTGTGACAAGTGTAGTGAGTGATTAGTGAATTGGAAGAATGTGTAGTATCTTAATCTATTAGTTTTTATATAAACATGTACTTATAAATTTTTTTCTTCCTTACATTGTTTGGTAATGGCAAATGAGCTTAAGTTGTTATATGAACATTTAAAAAAAATTGGAAATAATTTAATTAAACTAGGTTATTCTAAAAGAACAGAAACAGTTCTAAAACAAAAGCTACAAGAAGCTACAGAGTTAAAATGTCAATTTGATGAATGTATTAGTACCTTATCAATACAGATTGAAAAGAGACAACTTAGTACAAGTGTTTTACAGGACATACAGTCATGTTGTGATTTATTTGAAAAGACTTTTGCCCAAATAGAATCATTTTGCACCAAAACTTACAGTTCTCAACCTAGTACTGAGTGTACGGTCGAAACTAGAATTGAAGTAGACAATATGGAGGCTTTTAACTATAGGACTGCCGTGGCTTTACTGCCAATTATGAATGGTGATGAAAATGTCACGAAAAGTTTAATAGATACTATAGAATTATATAGTTCTTCACTCACCGGAGAAGGCAACAAAATGCTAATAAAATTTATATTAAAAACACGATTAAATGAGAACGCAAAACTAAGATTGTCAACATCTTATGATAATTGTGAATCGCTTATTATTGAAATGCGTCAACACCTACTTACCAAAAAATCGAGCACAGCAATTCACAAGGAAATGACACAAATCAACCAAAATGGTTCGTCTATTGAAAAATTTGGAACCAAGGTCGAGCAGCTTTTTGTGGATTTGACGGTCGCGCAAGCTGGTGATGACCAAACTGCATATAAAATTTTACGCCCTCAAAACGAAAAGGTTGCAATCAAAAGTTTTATCGATGGCTTGCGAAACCGCGAAATCCGTACTATTTTGGCAGCGCGTAATTATGATACGTTAAAAGATACAATAAGAGCAGCTAAGGATGAGGATTTGTCATTTAGTCGGCATAATCCAGATGCTTCTTTGTTTGTCGGATACCAAGGTAGCTCATTTAATAATCGCGGATATTATTACAATAATAGACGTCCTAATCGTTCGAACAACAATAGGTTTATACAGAGAGGAAATAGTAGAGGCAATTTTCATAATATTAGGCAAAACCAGAACCAAAGATTTCAGCAACAACAGTTTAACAACAATCGTAGTCACATGCGAGGCTCATTTCGCAGTAGGCCTGGACGGACTTTTTCGCGCACTGGTAATGTGCATGTCATAGAAAATGGCATAAATAGCATCAATTTAACTCAACCTACAGAAAGACAAATTACTGAACCATTGCAGTTTTTTCGATAATCATTTCATATTTGCTTGTAACAATAACAGTTCGGTGGAACTCTTGGTACATGGTGCCAAATATGGATTACTTGTAGACTCAGGAGCAGCAATATCAGTATTGAAATTTGAAACTGTGGCACGTTGGAACATTCCAATCCATAAAGAATGCATATACATAAATGGCATTAGAGGCAATGTTCTAACATCAGGCTATGTTCATGTTACACTGACCGTAAATGGAATGGTATTTATACACAAATTTTACGTTATGCGCACCTTACCACTACCAGGTGTACAGCATGGTATAATTGGCAGAGATTTTATGAGACAATATAACGCCATTTTGAATTTTGAAAATAATACGCTAACTTTAAAGAACAATGGTATTAGTTTGACCCTGCCCATGATTCACGGTTCATTAAATAAAACTTGCTATGTAAGCATTCCACCGCGATGTGAGAAAATATTTAAATTAGATAGTAATTATAATGAGGACTGCGTAATATTACCGAATCAATTGTGTGACGGAGTTTTTATAGCCGGGAGTATTTGTAAACCAAATAACGGACAAATTAGTGTACAAATATTAAATACTCGCGAGACGGAAGTAAATATTAATTATTTTAGACCGGAAATACATTTATTATCAGACTACGACATTTGTAACTTTGAACGAGATAATAATACTGATGGAGAGAGAGTACGCACTATGTTTTCCCTTTTAAAATTAAGTCATCTCAACTGCGAAGAAAAGTCATCAATCGAAAGTATTTGTGCTAAATTTTCGGATGTGTTTCATCTACCAAATGATAAATTATCTACCACTAACCTTTACGAACAAAGTATACAATTAAAACTAAATGCTGATCCAGTTTACACTAAACAGTACAGATTGCCCTTTTCACAGCGTAAGGAAATTGAAACACAAGTTAAGAAAATGCTTTCCGAAAATATTATTGAACCAGCAAGAAGTGAGTGGTCAAGCCCTATTTTGTTAGTACCCAAAAAATCTGATGACTCTTCTAAGAAATGGAGACTCGTTATTGACTTTCGTAAATTAAATACTCAAATTTTAGACGATAAATTTCCACTTCCGGATATTAACGATATATTAGATTCCTTATCCGGTTCAATGTATTTTTCACAGTTAGATTTATCACAAGCATATTATCAGGCAAAATTAAAACCAGAATGCAGAAAGTATACAGCATTCACCACACCTTCAGGTCAATATCAAATGACGCGGTTACCCATGGGATTAAAGATTAGCCCTAGTAGTGCATTCTCGCGTCTAATGACAGTTGCTATGTCAGGACTTACATACGACAAACTATTTGTTTATTTGGATAATTTGATCTGTTTTGGACGTAATTTACAAATTCATAACAAAAATCTTATAGATATTTTAACTAGATTACGCAAAGTTAACTTGAAACTTAATCCAATGAAATGTGATTTCCTAAGAAAAGAAATGCAGTTTTTAGGACATGTTATTTCATCAGAAGGAATCAAACCAGATTTAGAGAAAATAAATATAGTACAAAATTATCCCGTGCCAAAAAACGCTGACAAAACAAAAAGATTCATAGCCTTCGTCAACTTTTACAGAAAATTTATTACAGATTTTGCAGCAATATCTCTACCCCTTAACAGATTGTGTCGAAAAAATGTTATCTTCGAATGGTCGCACGAATGTCAAAAATCCTTCGAATCCTTAAAAGATTCGTTAATATCTCCACCAATATTACAATATCCTAACTTCGACGAAAACAATATTTTCATTTTACAAACTGATGCGTCTGGATATGCAATCGGATCTTTGCTAAGCAATAGTGATAACAGACCAATTGCATATGCAAGTCGTAGTCTTATAAAGCGGAAATTAGATATCCTACGATAGAAATAGAGTTACTCGCTATCGTATGGTCTGTAAAGTATTTTCGACCCTATCTGTACGGCCGAAAATTTGTTATCAGAACCGACCATAAACCATTGGTTTATTTATTTAATCAAACAAATCCATCAAGTCGTTTAACCAAATTCCGTTTAGTATTAGAGGAATATGATTACACAATAGAATATGTTAGAGGAACTGACAATGCAGCTGCAGATGCCTTGTCACGTATTCAAATATCAAGCGACGAATTAAAGGAAATTAATCAGCACGTTGTGTCTGTATTAACTAGAGGCCAGAAAAAGCGTATGTGTGAAAGAAGTGAAAAAGAATTGAATGACAACCCCACGGTTGCTAAGCAATCTGCAAACGACTGGACTGATCACCCAAGAGTTATAGAGTTGCTTAAAAAACCAAAGGATTGCACTGAGCTCAGGTTTGTGAATTTGAAAGAATGGAATAGTATAAAAGATTTTAAGCAATCAAATACTTTATTGAATTATGATGCATCGAATGGTATACTAAGAGTAAACCCATCTTACCGATTACAATGCGCACGAGATGCCTTTGTACGGGAGTTGGCTAATTACTGTAATCTAATGAAACTTGATAGTTTGTACATTGTGCAAAGTAATGAAAACATTGAGATAATAAGAAATTTAATTCAAAGCATAAATACTACACCTAATTGGTCCGAACCGCGTATATATATATTAAAAGGTGTAAAAGTTATAAGTGATCACGATACAAGACGTGTAATTTTAAATGATTACCACTTATTGCCTAGTAGTGGTCACGCCGGCATACGACGAATGATAAATAACATAAAACAGCATTATTTTTGGCCAGGACTACAAAAAGACGTCACAGAGTTTGTAAATCGTTGTGATAAATGCCAACGACAGAAACATTTTAGACACATAAAACAGCCAATGATTTTGACTGATACAGGTCATTCGGCATTTGATAGAGTATTTTTAGATTTAGTTGGGCCCTTAAGTAAGGATAGTGATAATTATAAGTATATACTCACACTACAGTGTGACCTTAGCAAGTATGTAGAAGCTTATCCACTTAGAAATAAGGATACAGTTTCAGTGGCAACGGCATTCATTAATAATTTTGTATTACGTTATGGCATTCCGAGAAATATTATATCTGATCGCGGTACAGAGTTCGTATCTAAAGTAATGAATGAAGTTTGTAATGTTCTAAAAATTAAACAAATAATATCTACAGCATATCATCACCAATCAATTGGAGGGTTAGAAAATACCCATAAAAATTTACTTTCATTTCTACGTATACAAACAGAGAATCAATCCCAAGATTGGAGTTTATGGCTTCCATATTGGTGCTTTGCTTTTAACACGACTGTACATACGGAAACTAAGTACACTCCTTATGAACTCGTATTTGGTAAACTGTGTAATTTACCAAGTAATTTAACTTCAGATATTGAACCGCTATATAACCATGATGACTATCCACAACAACTCAGATACAAGCTTCAAAAATCACAGCATGATGCAAGACAAAATTTAATTATCAGTAAGCAAATTAGAAAATGTAAATATGATTCGTATACTAATCCTGTTACGTACAGTACTGGTGACATGATACTTCTTAAAAATGAACAAACTGAAACCAAATTTGATCCGCTATATAAAGGACCGTATGAGGTAATAGAAGATTACAACCCTAATTTAAAAATACTGTATAAAGGCAAAGAAGTAATAGTACATAAAAATAGAACCAGACCATATGTTAAGTGATTTTCTTTTTAAATAAGTTGTCGCCATATATTTTTTTTTTTTATGTTTGTACCTTAATTTTAAAACCTAATGTTTCTTTTATTTTGAGTGTGTAACCCTATACATTCTTTTTTTCTTTTTTTATAATATTGTCTGCTTATTGCATTTAAAATATTATTAGGTATCTAAACAAATATAACCTTAAAATAAAAATAAATGTAACCATTAATTTTATTTTATTTTGCCAGTGGGCGTGTAGTGTGTAAGACTTATGTATGTGTATCTAAACCTATATAAACCATTGTATACTAGTATTAAGACAGTATTAAACACGACTCCTAATGGACACCTTGTTTTACTCATCTCCCCGGACTCACAACCTTACATCGCTGTTTACGTCAAAACATGCCTGAAATAACACAACAGCTGTTTGAAGAAATTAGTGCAGATTTTGACAAGAAAGCCAATTTCCCTAACTGTTTAGGAGCCATTGACGGCAAACATATTCGTATCCGTAGTCCCCTATCGATCCCTATAGTGGATCACTGTTTTACAATTACAAAGGTTTTAGTTCAATTGTTTTGTTGGCTATTACTGACTCTAAATACAGATTCATCTACGTGGATATAGGAGCATATGGAAAGGAAAGCGACTCCACAATTTTCCACAACTCGAAACTTTATGACTCACTGATGAAAGGTAGCTTGCCCATACCAATATCGAAGCCGTTGCCAGGCTTTCAAGAACCGGTCCCGTTTGTTTTCATAGGAGACGAAGCTTTTTCTATTTCAAATAACGTTATGCGCCCTTATTCTGGCAAGCATTTAACCGTTAAACAAAGAATATTTAACTACCGTTTGAGTAGGGCGAGGCGATATGTCGAGTGTGCTTTCGGCATACTAGCCAACAAATGGCGAGTATTTCATCGACCCCTTAACGTCTCAATTGATTTTGCAGTCGATATTGTCAAAGCTTGTTGTATATTACACAACTTTGTACTGAACCGCGATGGATTACAATCCCCCGTAGAAATGATCATAGATGATTCTGAACTACAAAGCCTACAGACGTTGAATGCAAGAATAATGAGTGCAAATATAATAAGAGACAAGTTTTCGAATTATTTTTCTAGTGTCTTTGGAGCCTTGAAGTGGCAATTAAAAAAAAATTGAAATTATAGAAGTACTTGCTTAGTTCTAAATACAGTACGTCCGAAATAACTTGGCAAGCCTGAACATAGGCTCTGCGAACTTTAGCGCATGTACACTCGTAAAAAAACTGTTATTGACATTTATTTTTTTAAACCAAAATACGAATAAAAATGTACTAATACAGGGACCAAGTACCAATAAAATAAATATTTAAACACTTTGAGACAGAAAGCTACAAAAACAACTTCTGAGTTAAAGAAAAAACCTAACACTACACAAAAAACTTAACAATTTAATAATAACAACCACTTTTGTCACCGTCTGTGCTCAAGACAGAGATAGCAACACGAAAATGACACCAATGCTAACATGTGAGTGAGATATATTACCGGGACCCGAACATTGCCGAATAAGCACGAAGCTTTACGAAGTTACTAAAGAGAGATGTCCAATACGCGTGTCTGAGGGTGTTGTTTAATCGATTTTTCTTCAAATCGATTTAAATTAAGTAATAAAAATATATTTATATTCAATTTTTTATGGAGGTTTAAAATATTCTCAAACAGTCGTTATTTGTATAGAAGCTTATAAATAATTGATATTTAACTAAATCATGTTTTTCAACCAAGAAAATAAAATTTTATTACTTTTTTTTTTATTAAAGTCGAAATCTCGTTTACTAACGATAACATTAACTATGTTTGTAAATCGATTTCGTTCAATATCTCGTATAAACAAAAATTAATAAATTCCAAATCGATTAAAATCGATTGCGATATTTGATTGAATAAAGGGTATGCCACCATTTGGTTCCAAAAAAACGTTCGTGCGCAGCCTTCTGCGCGTGGTTTGGGCTTACCAAGTTATTTCGGACGTACTGTAGATATACAGTAGGTAAAAATATTTTTATTTATTTTATTTATTTTATTTATTTTTATTTTATTTTATTTTTCACATTTTGGGAAAGCTTACAGACTAATAGCAACATTATGACAATTATAGATAACTAAATTGCTAATTACAAGCTTCCACGAGTAGGTAGCTATAATTACAGAAAAAATGAACTAAATTTGGTCCCACAATTGGTAGGTATTTAGTAACTAACAACAAACAATAATATTAAAGTTTCTAGTGCCAAGAAGGTGCTGGTTGCTCAAAAAATGGCTTTGCCAAGTACTTCCTAACTGTGCCCGCTTTGGTGCAAAAGAAGTCAATGCCCGGTTCACATGAAATCTCGTTAAAACTGCGACTGGCTCTCAGAAAAAATGCATTACGCCTATAATTAGTGTTTGCACTAGGTACATGCAGAAGTGGTCGCTGTCGTAACCCCATCTGATTAGTGCGTAAAGATAATTTTGAGACAAGTTCAGGACAGTCAATTGTACCATTAGCAACATTAATCAAGTAACACACATCATTGATAACACGCCTCAGGTCAAGCGGTAGAAAATGGTATCTTTTGCATCGGTGAGTGTAGTTATCAGATACTTGTTTTGCTTTATAATCAAGAAACCTAAGGAACTTTTTTTGGATGCCCTCAATACGAGACTTATATATCCCATATTGAGGGCTCCAGACCTGTGACGCATATTCTAGGTGACTGCGTACGAACGAACAATATAAGACCTTGATCGGTTTTAGTGATCTGAAACAGGCTGTGGTTCTCATTATAAAACCAAGAGCTTTTGACGCCCTATTCACTATATAATCAATATGCTGATCGAAAAGTAGCTTACTATCTTGAACAACACCAAGATCCCTAATACTTTTAACTTTTCCTATATTACTATTATAAAGTTTGTATGTGGAATCAATTATAGACTTTTGACGTGTGAAAGACATGTGAAAACATTTTGAAACATTTAATTCAAGCCTGTTAAGTCTACAGTATTCTTCAAACCTATTCAAATCGGCCTGCAATAGATGTGCATCAGAAATGTTTCTAATAATTTTATGAATTTTCATGTCGTCAGCATATAGTAAAATATAACTATTTTCAAAACAGTGTTTTACGTCAGCAATGAAGAGAGTAAATAATAAAGATCCTAAAATTGAACCTTGAGGAACACCAGAGGGGACGGAGCTCCATCCAGATGTGTATCCCTGAAGCACCACAGCCTGCGTTCTCTTATCAATATAAGAGGAGAACCAGCGATACAAATCTCCGTGTATCCCAGCTTTTAATAACTTCTCCAATAGCATCCTATGGTCAATACGATCAAAACATTTAGTGTAATCAGTATAAATAACGTCAACTTGTGCACGCTGTTCCATAGCTTGGGATATAAACTCATGGGATAAGATTAAGTTAGATGTAGTGGACCGCTTCCTTAAAAAACCATGCTGTTCATCACCAAAGTTAGATTTCATAGCAGCGTATACGTCATTAAATACAATGCGTTCGAGGATTTTAGAGAACAGACATATCTTAGATATTGGTCTATAATTAGATATATCCGACTTATTACCTTTTTTGAAAACTTTTTATCTAATGTTTAACTTAATTTAAGCTTAAAATCTACACGGACTACTTGAACGAGGAACCCAATCAATTCTTTGTATAAACACGCCACATATGATCGTAAAAAAATAAATTTCAAAGACCTAATTATGTAACGATCTTAATTATCGTCGTTATTTTATGAGTTTAAGTAATATTGTTATTCGTATCTATTCTATGAGTTAGCTAATGAGAGTAGTGAGTTAATGAGTTAAATAAAAAACTGGAGATTATAATGGAATAAGACGAACGGTCACGTCCCATATAAAAAAACCCAGACCGGACAGAAAAGTGACATATCTCAGTTTTTTTTGTTATTATTTATATTTTTTTTTTTTTATCTACACAATTCGTAATGTATGTAACTAAATGACGATAAATAGTTATGGGATGTATCCAGGAGACCTGGAGATACAGCTGTATTATAAATTTTTTTTTACTCAAAAATGCATGTAATGTTGTCATTATTTTGACAACCTTGTTTGAGCAAAGTCGACCTTGCCGTTCTGTTTCAAGGAGCGGCCGGCAAAGTTTTGCTGGCCGCTCTAACAGGCCGGCAATGTTTTGCCGACCGCTATTTTGACGTTTCAACGTTTTAAAAAATCAATTCCAAAAAGATTTTATTTAAAACAGCTGTTTGTACGTCTAAAGGTAAAAAAAAAAGATTTAAATGAAGTAATAAATGAAGAAATAATCCAGCAGTCAAACACCGCATTAGAATTATCGCAAACTATCAGTAATATCAAACCGGGAAAGTCGGTATTGAATTTTAGTAACTGTACTTTTCATAATTGTCATTTTAATTAAAATTCTAGTTAATTAATATATTAAGAATTAATATATTTTTTATTTAAATTACTTGCTGGTTTTATTTAGATTAGGTACTTGCATTTTTGAGTAAAGCACTATACAAACCTTGGCCCACAATGACTGCTTCGCTGGTCACGCTATGATTGCCTCGAGCTAGCCTAGCTACGCTCTAGGCCTTTCAGCTTGGCCATCATTGCAGCCCTTGCTGTCCTCGCTGTAAAGGCCTCGACCTACGGTCTCGGCCTTTATCTCAGCTCGTCCATCAAGTGCTGCACGCTGACCGCGCTGTGTCGGCCTGGAGCTGCGCTACGCTGCGCTGTCGGCCATCATCAGCGCGACCAGCAAAGTAGTCATTATAGACCGCGGCAGTAATGTACTAGAACTCCTAGTACAACATTCAACTTAGGTTTTTTTTTTAAGGTGGTTTAAAATCATCTAATGACATCTCTCGCCCTTGGGTGGAGCGAGAGAGGGCGTGTCAGACTCTTACTGACTAAAAAATTCCACCCCGTTCCTTTTTGCCTCTGGTACTGGGGTCAGAGCTCTGGTCTGAGTCTGGATTCGCCCTCAACTTAGGATTAATTAAAATCGTCATATTCGATGATTCAGATCGGATTATTCCACTAATTCGTTGACGCCAGTTCGAGCTTATATCGGTGATTAGAGAACTAAAAAGTTCATTAATCACCGTTACGATAACAGGTTTTTGTATTTTTATTTTTAACGCAGCCGGTATTAGTGGAATAATCGAAAAGAATGATCTGATCGTAGATCAGTGATTTAGGTAGCTATCAACGGGGTTCTACCAAAAATAAAACCAATATGTCGATATTTCTATGTCCCTTAAAACATAATCCATACCCAGTGCGGGGTGGTCAAAGTGATCTCGATGTCTAGCCCACCCTAGGTAATATACAACACAAATGATATGTGCGCAACTTCCCAATGTCCTTTTGCCATGGTAGCATGAGCAGTAATATTCTGTAATTGCGTTTATTCCATTTACATTTTCATCAAACATAATATAAGTATAATATATTTTTGTTGTAACATGTCGTGAATGAATTCTGCACCTGATTAAAATATTATATTTCTGCCTTCTATTGCCGCCGGATGTCTATATATTTCCATATTATATACTCCCGTGGCTTTCAAATGCTCACTACAGTACGACCGTGCTAACCGCACATGATGTACCAATTGAGAATTTAATTATGTCTTCAATTGTTAGTTGGGGAAAATGTTCAAATTCGGGATCATTTGCAGTCATTCTGCGAAACGTCACTCTATGTCTATTCAGATTGTTCTCCTCCACATACTCGGCCAGTAGATTAGGGCGTTGTATGTTCCGATTAATTATTTTAATGAAATCTTCTGTGTACGGACTGTCTCCGTACGGATCTTGAAAATAATTGATCAAAGCTGCAGCAATTCTAAAATCCTCAAATATATGCGGCACATGTTTGTTGAACTGTTTCTGAAGATCTTGAAGTCTCGCTTGAATCTTCCGTTTATAGTTTCTACGACCCAGCGCACCATTGTGATGAGTCTTGATTTATTAGCTTGATCGGTGCTTAATTGCGAGTCTTGTCTTCTTTTGCTTGGCGGCACATGAGCATCATAGCCATATGTTTCAATTAAGGGAATTGAGTCTCGAAAGCCTCGGTCCAAAATAAATACGTCTCCTTGATGAAAAAAATAATGGAACGGTCCATCTTCAATGGTTTCATCGTGGTTTTCTAATATCATCTGCATTATATCAGCATCTGTTGTCCGTGCTGAGTACGGGCCGTTCACATTTAAAATATATCCATCCGCACACACAATCATAAATGGTTTAATAAGGTTTTTATACTTATGGAGGCAAGTGCGGCGTTGAAATGAAAAGTTTGAACTTTTTTCTATATAGATGTATGTTCCATCGAATATAATTATTGATTTTGATGAATCTTCGTTACCGAACAAAACATTTGGTATAACCCGGTTGCGGGCTATCACTTCGTCTCTGGTTATATGGTCTAAGCCAAGATGCAAAGGAACAAAGTCAGTAGTGAGACACTGTCTTACTTTATTTATTTTTCTCCCAACTGTTCGTTCGGATATATTAAAAAGAGAAGCGATTCTATTATTCGGTTCACCTGATCGAATTTTACACAAGTACACTTGGGAGCAAATAAATCGAGCCACTACCTTTTTTCACGTAAAATGGTAAATATTTTTGGTAATATGGAACGTATCAATTCGAACTATATATCGCCTAAAAGTTTAGTTAATAACCTTTACAATAAGGGTAAATTATTGAATAATAACCTTATTGAATGATAAATTATTGGCTCTGCAAGAAAAATGGTAATTTTGATAGAAAATTTAGTAGGGCTAAAACAGTCCATAAAAACAATAAAAAACAAAATTATTGCAAAAAAAATATTCTTAATAACTGGTATTACCCCCCCGGGCCCTGATACATTCTTGTAGCCTATTAGTCATCGATCTGATCAGCGTTACGATGACATATTGTGGTATGTTCTCCCACTCTTCAAGCACAGCGACTTTAAGCTCGGGAATGGATGAAACAGCGGGAACCCTGGCTCGGACTCTCCGTTTTAGCTCGTCCCATAGGTGTTCGATCGGGTTCAAATCGGGACTTCGTGCTGGCCATACCATTTGTTGAATCCCGATCGCAGACAAGTATTCCGTAACGATCTGCGCGGTATGAGGTCTCGCATTGTCATGCATAAACAAGAAATTTTCTCCGACAAAACCAGCATACGGCATTACGTGGTTTTCAAGAATGTCAGTTATGTATCGGTCAGCTGTTAATCCACGTCTACCACTGCCATCGTTGGCGGGGTCGACGAAGACAAGTTCCGTTTTTCCGTCTAGGGAAATTCCTCCCCACACCATACATGAACCACCACCAAAACTCACCTCAAACTCTCGAATGCAACATTGGGCAAATCTTTCACCAGGACGTCTATACACTCGGTTTCTCCCGTCATTGCTAAAAAGACAGATTCTTGACTCGTCAGAAAACAAAACTGACCTCCAGTCTTCTAACGTCCAATTAATGTGTTCTCGAGCAAACTCCAAGCGAGATCGGCGATGAGCTACAGTCAATTTTGGGCCAGTTGCTGGTTTGTGTGATGTTAAATTTCGTTCTTTTAGGCGCTTTGCACATGGAGCAACTTAAGTTGAGGCAACTATCAACATTTTAAAAGTTTCCTTTAAAAAGTTGATAGTTGCTATAACGTTTACGGTTGCCGCAATTTTATGGCAATCTGTGAGCAACTTTCATAGCCGTGTTGCTAAATCTACGCAGCGTTCAGTGTGACAATGGATATCGAAGAAGCAGCACTTGCTCTCATTTTATTACGTCGTCGCCGTCGACGGCGCCAACAAAGACAAATTATTCGCAGCAATCGTCGGTTTTGGATTCATCCCTTTTTTCTAGATCGATCCCAATTTATTAACATAAAAGATCTGCTAAAACATAATGATAAATTTAAAATGTACTTTAAAATGTCTGTTAACTTATTTCATGGATTGCTGCTAGTATTGGAAAGTGAATTAAAACGACAGGATACTACAATGAGGGAAAGTATTCCTCCGTTCGAACGACTTGCTATTACTATAAGGTAAGTAGGTAATTTTAGATAGTTTTAATCACATTTTTTACCAAAATATTCGAATCAATAACGTTATTCAGGTAATCAGTAAATAACAAAAAAAAAAACTTGAGAGGTGTCAAGGGACACCCGGATGGAACGAAGTTCCTTTCGATTAATTAGTGAAGGAATTGTAATAAAATTCTTAAAAAACAATTTTAAATTACGTAATCAATATAAACTATAAACACACAATTGATTAATATTAATTTAATGTTCATTATTGATTATAAACAATGTTTATAAATATTTAGTTCAATGCGAAATACATAGACGAAACGAAAATAACTGGCTTGCTTTCTATGAGTAGTACATGAAAGGGAATCGGAATTAAAATTTCCTGTTATATTAGAAATTATTTATTTCTTACAAATCAAAATAGATATCATCAATTATATCCGATTCTTGAGATACATTAGTAACTGCCGGTGATACAGGAACATCAGTTTCTGAACTGTGTAAATATGATCTGTTTGAATAATAACCATATTGCGATTGATAATTAGTATTGGGTATATATTTTTTTATAGTGTTCAAAATATCTGTCTGAAGATCCAATTTACAATCATCGGGTATTTTTTTTAAATGAGGTAGTATAGAATGCAAAAAATCTAAGTCAGGGTCATTATCATCTCCCCTTTTTCTTTTCAAGTTATTTGCAATTGTTTGTAACACTTCCCTCTCTTTATCTTCAACTGATGTCTCCGTTTTATTTCCAGACTGGTCTTTTTTAGACGTATTTGAGGGACCAGGATTATCATATTTTGTTGTATTCTCCTGAGAGGGTCTTGTTTTTGAAACATTTAATAAAAATGACATTTGCTGGTAATATTCATATTCCTTTCTGCAATTAGCAGCTGAGCCACTCTTCATGTTGTTCTTTTTAGTTTTTTCTCTATTGAAACATGTTTTCAAATTTTTCCATCGTTTCTGTAGCTCGACAACTGAAAATTGTAAAAAAAAGTATGTATATTTCAGATTTATTTTGTGATGTCGACAATCGTCTGATGTATCTAGTGGTAGTGAATCTGCCTACTAATCCAGAGGTAGCGGGTCCAATCCTGGCACAATATAAATGTTTGTGTGCATAAACGTATCTATTTATCTTGGTCTGGGTGTGTTTCCATATAATATTATGTATATCTATATACATAAAACAAAGTCGGGTTAGTTACACCATTTATAACTCAAAAACGGCTGGGCCTGAATCTAGGATTATTGTATTAGCCGGTCCGGCGGTATGGTATATTAATCGCCTTACTAAAATACTTATTTTTTTTAGGTATTTAGTAACTGGATGTGGCTTTGCTGAATTTGAAAACACATTTGGACGTGGTACCTCAACTGCAAGACGAATAGTCAAAGAAACTTGTCAACTTATATGCAATAAACTTGAAACTGAGTATATACCAGAACTAAATGAAGATCGATTTGTTAATATAGCAGCTGGATTCGAAAAAATAGCTAATTTTCCCAACTGTTTGGGTGCAATAGATGGCAAACATATTCGAATAACCAAACCACCGGGCACTGGATCTCTATATCATAACTACAAGGGCTATTTTTCACTAGTACTTTTGGCTACTTGTGATGCAAACTGTTTATTTACGTTTATCGATGCTGGCGCCTATGGAAAATCTTCTGATTCGACAATATATAAAGAGAGTAAATTAGGTAAACAAATTGATGATGGAACTCTTAAAATACCAGAACCCAGATATATTTCGGGACTTCCTAATGCCATAAACTATTGCTTTATTGGTGACGAAGCTTTTGGTTTATCAAAACATATGTTGCGACCTTATTCTGGAAAACAATTGGATTATGCAAAAAGAATGTTTAATTACAGGTTATCACGAGCAAGGCGTTGTATTGAATGCGCCTTTGGATTACTAAGCAGTAAATTTCGAATATTTCAATCTCCAATGCAAGTATCAGCCGATTTTGCAGAAATAATTGTTAAGACATGTTGTATACTGCATAACATGATTCGAAAGCACGAGGGACTACATTTTCATGCAGTATCAAACACACTTGCAAACACAAACAGTATTATGGGTTCTGAAAGGTCAATTAATACTAGGGATATCCTAAAGGACTATTTTATAAGTCCTGAAGGATCGGTTCCATGGCAAGATTTAATGATATAAAAGGTACTTGTACCTACCTAAATAAAGTTATAAAAAATATTACCTATTTTATTTTTTTCCCTTGCAGGCAAATCTTCAAACGTGACATTACTCTTTATGCCCACTTTTTCCCAAGCTTTTATCTTCTCTGTGCGACTAAAATATTCATCGGCACTCAAATCCCAAATAGCACGATGTTTTCTTATTTCTTCGATAAAATCTTCTGTGTTCAATATACCGTCTCTTGTACTGTCGTCGGCTTGGTTTTCAGCCATATTTACTGCGCACGAAAGTCAAGACGTGTGTAGTCGGCGACGTATTGAGCGGCACTTGACTGGAATGATCGGGCACAGGGAGAGGGGAGGGAGGGTGTGAAATCGCCCGACGCGTTGCGATTGACGGTTGAGGAAACCGGCAACTTTAAAAACCGGTATAATATTTAACAGTTGCTAGTTGCGGCAATTAGGAACTATCTTAGTCATCGATTACAGCAACTGAAAACTGTTGACGATTACCGGAACTCGAAACTCGAGTTGCTATGTGTGCGCGGTTCAATTGAAATATATGTAAACAGCTAGTTGCTAGTTGCCAGTTGCTCCAATAGTTGCTCCATGTGCAAAGCGCCTTAGTCTTCGTCTCACTGTCCACCTACTGATTGCGACTCCTCGAACGTCACGTAACGCTTGCTGTAGCTGAACAGCATTAAGTCCACGGTCGCGCAACGAATTGGTTGCAATAAAGCGGTCGTCACGTTCTGTTGTTGCCCGTGGTCGGCCAGTTCCAGGTCGCCGAACAAAAGCACCAGTCTCCAGATACCTGCGGTATACCCGCTGTACCTTTGAACGACTCAAATGAAGTCTGCGTGCCACTTCACGTTGTCCGTGTCCAACCTCAAGTAAAGCTACAACTTGGGCAGCTTCCGTCGGTGTAGTATCCATTTTATCAGGTTATTTTGATTACACAGACACAGATAAAGACAACAATAACAAGTAATATGGGTATGATTAACAAAAACCTCAAATTTAATCTTTTCTTAACAGAGTACAATAAAAATGTCATAAGCAAATTAAATGCGATAATTTTATTCTACCCTTTAAACTTTAATAAAAATGAAATTTTGACAACTAACTACCCTCATTGTAAAGGTTATTAAATACCCTTTTAGGCGATATATGTTTCGAATCGATGCGTTCCTTAATACCAAAAATAATTACCATAATGCGTGAAAAAGGAAGTGGCTCGATTTATTTGCTCCCAAGTGTAGATAGCCAAGTCGATTCGTGGAGTATTTGAGGACTGATTAAGACTTGGTAGTTGACTCAGCAAATCGTTGAATGCGGCTCTGTTTCTTCCAGTCCAAAAGCTTAACTCCTCGTCAGAAACGGCATCTACATTGAATTGTAACCTTTGTTCTAAATATTGTGTATACATGTTGATGATGTCGCCAACACTCTCCGCGTTCAAGTCAGACATTTGATTTGTTACATTTTCAGGAATCTCTTCTATCGCCATGTGTAGTAAATGCAATTGGCAAATGCGGTCAAGATTTGGTATATAAAAGTGGTAATAGCTAAGCAGTTGTACCTTCACCGAATTAGGCACGTGACGCAGAGAACCGTTGTGGCAGTTATCAATTAAACATCGCCGGGACGTATTAGAAGCGCGTCTTACTCCTTGCACATTTACAACAGCAGCTGGTGGGGCAGGAGCAGGTGAAGCTTGTCGCTCTTGATTAATTGCAGCATCGATTCTATGCCGACATGAGTGGCAAATCGACCGAGTCCCATCAAAAGCTATCTGTAACAAAACATTAAAACGAAATAAAAAATATGACTTGATAATGGTAATCCCTTGTTTATTACAGGGTGTGGTTTTGTACAACAACGCCCTGCTCAGGGGTGGTAGTAAACACGATACTGATGCCATTTTTTCATAGAAAAATCCAAGAAATCAATTTGTTACCACAGTTGTATGCGCGGGTGCAAGTACTCGGCAAGGATTGCGGGGAGTAACGGGGTGTGGGGCGGGGCGCACGCGCCACGCGTATGAATGTTATAACATTTTTTTATTTATTTTTCTTGGAATTACTTTGTGTACTATCACCTCTGAGTCGGGCATTGCTGTACAAAAACAACACACTGTATAATAACGATTGATCACACCACCACCCTCACTCACTTTGTATAAAACAGAATAAAATATACCTGGTCTTGTGGAAGACGTCGATGGCCCGGGAGAGAAATTCTGCAGTGTGGGACGCTCTGCAGAGAACGATGTGCTCGGCGAGAACCCAATCATCTCGATGTCTACGTCCACCGTAGCTTGCTCGTCCAACTCTTGGCCTGCTGCAAAGGTTATTACCCCCGTGGACGGGGTAAAAACTAACTGATGATCCCTGTGAAATAACATATATATTAATTCGAATTCTTTTGAATGTTTCAAATAAGTCAGAGATTACGTTAAAACTTACATCGAGGGAGGCGGCGTGGTGGCACCTTCTTCCACGAACTCCTCGAACCTCGAAGGCCCACTTGCGTCCAGCGCTGGATAGAAAAGTATTAAAATATATTAGGTTGGATCAGTCAATAAGGGGTACGATATCCGGCAGACTATTTACACACCTGACGTCTGCAACTGCCAACTTTGGAATACACGCGGGGGCGGCACTTCTGGGATGCCCGGCATCAAAGGGCACGCCACTCGAACCGGTGACAGTTTTCTGGAAATATAATATAATTAAAACATTTGTGACTGTGTAAAGCATTTTATTTTCCTAAATATTTTTCTTACCTTCTATTTTTGCTGGGAGGGGCGTCGGGCATTAAAAATTGCCCGACCTCCTTCCTGTCACGCAGCTCCTGCAGTCGTGCCCTTTGCTCGACTGGCAACCGGGCCATGTTTTTTCTGTCCGCCACCCGCATTTTTTTAATTTTTTTCCGTTCGTCAGCCATGGACCTAGAAGAAGAAAAAAGTTTAAAAAGAAAGAAACAAAGAAAAATAAATAACTTACGTCGTCGGCTTCGAGGCTCCTGCAACAGCAAAGGATGCAGTCAGCGTCTCGACTGCATCCTCTACCACTGGCTGACCCCTTAAAAGTTAAAAAAAAGTTTAGAAAGAAAGAAAGAAAAATATAAATAACTTACGTCGTCGGCTGCGAGGGTCCCGCAACAGCAAAGGATGCAGTCGAGACGCTGACTGCATCCTCTACAACTGGCTGTCCCCTTAAAAGTTAAGTAACATTTTGGATATGGCTCTAAAATAACCTAGCAAAGCAAGAAAATATCCGTAACCAAATAAATAAATTAAAGAAAAGAAAAAGTACGAAAAAAACACAAACATGGGAAAATTGAGCGATCGGGCAGCGCCGCGCCCACGCCCACGCCCACGGTTCCCCAACGGACCACCACCACCACCACCACGGGTTCCCTGGCGACCACCACCACTGGTGTTGAATGCTTCCATTTCTAAATTGTTAAAAGTAAAGTAAAACTCAATAAAATAAACAAAACAATATTACGGTAAAAAAAACCTCAAATAAACATTCAATGAAAATTCATTCTATACCTTTTTAAAGATAGTACAAAATATGAAAAAAACAAATGCGAAATAAATATATAAGTAAAAAATAATTTTATTTCATAAATTTCGACCGGTACAAAATTCCATGTGTATACCAAGCTTTATCGAATAAAGGGCTCCCACACAAAACTGCGATGCGATGCGATGCGAATTCGCATCGCAGGAACCTGCGATGCGAATTTCTGCGATACGATTTAGTGCGGCAAACCGTTTGGTAGGGCGACCATTCCTTCAAGTGTAGTCAGCCGTACTAGACGTGTTTTTAGGAAGCGTAAGATGGATCGCAAAAAGATTATTGCACTGCTGTTATTGTTAAATAGATATAAAAGAAAAAGAAGATTCTGGGTTCATCCATTTATTACGATTATGAACTCTGATGGGAACTATTTTACTCAAAAGTACTATGCGTTGAGAACTGAAGAAGATAAATTTTTTGATTATTTTAGAATGAGCATATCTTCATTTGAAGAGCTTTTGAGTCTATTATCACCATGCCTTCAAAAACGATCGTACAAGGGAAGAATTCCTGTTATGCCTTTGGAAATGCTGGGACTGACTATCAGGTAAAGTAAAACAAAATTTATTTATTGACATTTTAATTGTTTTTTTTTTTGCGAAAAATCAAATTTGTGATTATCAGCAGTTAATAGTAAATTAATATAATAATATTATGTAAAATCAAACTCTTCTTCCGTCGACAAAGCGCTATAGGTAGAATAATTATCACTAGGTGAATTAATTTGATCTTCCCCTGCGTTTGATGATTGTTCGTGTGATAAATGTAGAATTGGTGTTTGGTCTGCATTTGATGACTGTTCGTGTGATAAATGTGGGCGTGTCAGTGGTGTTTGGTTTGCAAAATGTTGAGTTTGATAGCCTGTGTAGCTCTGGTAGTTGCTAGGCTGATAGGAGGAACTATAAGGTGGGTAGCCTTGATATGCCGGTTGAAGTAAGTCTGTTAAAGTTTGGAGAACACGACTTTGAAAAATAAGTGTTTTGTTCTCATCCAATTTTTCCAGAGACGGTAGAATTCCCTTAAAAAAAGACAAGTGCCTGTTTTCCGGTTCCTTTATAATGTTAATAATTTCATCTTCAAACTCGTTTGCCTTTCTTTTTCGCGGCTTCTGCTGGTATCGTCTTGGAGATTTTTCAGATCTTGCTTGATTCTCTTGTCCAGGTGGTGCTTGCATTTCCGTTTCATTAATGCTATCTGTTGTCTCATTTTGTAAATTTTTTTTTAAGAAATAATAACTGCTTGTACAGATGGTATTCTTTGGTAGATTTTGCTCCTGTTCCAGATCGCTTTTCGTCTTTAAGTTTCTTTACGTACTTTTTAAAGGTATCGTTGATCCCTCTCCATTTTTTTAATACTTCATTACCTGTAAATTATACAAAATTAATCATTAATGTAGGGGTATCCCTATGAAATTAAATACAAAGAAACCATTCATATGTTTAAAAATATTTTATGTGTGTATTTAATGTCATATTAGGGTAAATTTTTAATTGTCTCCACTATTTTTTGTTAAATTTTCTATTTTAATTTCAGATTTTTAGCAACCGGAGAAGAATTCAACGATATGCATTTAAACTATTATAGAGGTGCAAGTACAATAGCGAAAACAATACGATTGGTGTGTAACGCAATATGGGATCGCTGTTTACGTCAAAACATGCCTGAAATAACACAACAGCTGTTTGAAGAAATTAGTGCAGATTTTGACAAGAAAGCCAATTTCCCTAACTGTTTAGGAGCCATTGACGGCAAACATATTCGTATCCGTAGTCCCGCAAATAGTGGATCACTGTTTTACAATTACAAAGGTTTTAGTTCAATTGTTTTGTTGGCTATTACTGACTCTAAATACAGATTCATCTACGTGGATATAGGAGCATATGGAAAGGAAAGCGACTCCACAATTTTCCACAACTCGAAACTTTATGACTCACTGATGAAAGGTAGCTTGCCCATACCAATATCGAAGCCGTTGCCAGGCTTTCAAGAACCGGTCCCGTTTGTTTTCATAGGAGACGAAGCTTTTTCTATTTCAAATAACGTTATGCGCCCTTATTCTGGCAAGCATTTAACCGTTAAACAAAGAATATTTAACTACCGTTTGAGTAGGGCGAGGCGATATGTCGAGTGTGCTTTCGGCATACTAGCCAACAAATGGCGAGTATTTCATCGACCCCTTAACGTCTCAATTGATTTTGCAGTCGATATTGTCAAAGCTTGTTGTATATTACACAACTTTGTACTGAACCGCGATGGATTACAATCCCCCGTAGAAATGATCATAGATGATTCTGAACTACAAAGCCTACAGACGTTGAATGCAAGAATAATGAGTGCAAATATAATAAGAGACAAGTTTTCGAATTATTTTTCTAGTGTCTTTGGAGCCTTGAAGTGGCAATTAAAAAAAAATTGAAATTATAGAAGTACTTGCTTAGTTCTAAATACAGTACGTCCGAAATAACTTGGCAAGCCTGAACATAGGCTCTGCGAACTTTAGCGCATGTACACTCGTAAAAAAACTGTTATTGACATTTATTTTTTTAAACCAAAATACGAATAAAAATGTACTAATACAGGGACCAAGTACCAATAAAATAAATATTTAAACACTTTGAGACAGAAAGCTACAAAAACAACTTCTGAGTTAAAGAAAAAACCTAACACTACACAAAAAACTTAACAATTTAATAATAACAACCACTTTTGTCACCGTCTGTGCTCAAGACAGAGATAGCAACACGAAAATGACACCAATGCTAACATGTGAGTGAGATATATTACCGGGACCCGAACATTGCCGAATAAGCACGAAGCTTTACGAAGTTACTAAAGAGAGATGTCCAATACGCGTGTCTGAGGGTGTTGTTTAATCGATTTTTCTTCAAATCGATTTAAATTAAGTAATAAAAATATATTTATATTCAATTTTTTATGGAGGTTTAAAATATTCTCAAACAGTCGTTATTTGTATAGAAGCTTATAAATAATTGATATTTAACTAAATCATGTTTTTCAACCAAGAAAATAAAATTTTATTACTTTTTTTTTTATTAAAGTCGAAATCTCGTTTACTAACGATAACATTAACTATGTTTGTAAATCGATTTCGTTCAATATCTCGTATAAACAAAAATTAATAAATTCCAAATCGATTAAAATCGATTGCGATATTTGATTGAATAAAGGGTATGCCACCATTTGGTTCCAAAAAAACGTTCGTGCGCAGCCTTCTGCGCGTGGTTTGGGCTTACCAAGTTATTTCGGACGTACTGTAGATATACAGTAGGTACTTCAAGATAAATAATGGGCATAGGAAAACATCAGAAATAAGTAATAACAATTTTAAAACGTTATTAAAAAAAAAACATAATTCAACTTTATAAGCAAACAAAATAATTGTCAGTCATTTATTAGAAAATCAAAATAGGTCAGAAACACGACATTAGTCGATGCTCATTATTTACCTTGTCGTACACTTTATTCCACTGAATTACATTTATTCATAGAAGTACGAATAGCGCGCCAGATTCTGGAAGTCCTCTTACACGCGCGCACGCTATTTAATTCATACTTATATGCATTGATTGTATTGTTGTAGAAATAAAAGTACTTACCAAGTTTTGTTTTTTCACTGTTTTCTTTGTCTTGGAAATTTGGAAACAAACTTTCACAGACGCTCTTCCACGCATCTTGCTTAATAAATTTATTTTTATAATGTTCATCACTTGTGTCCCAAAGGACGGGACGCTCCTCAATTAAAGATATTAAAAAATCTATATCATATTCCGCCATTTTTTTATAAACAAAGAAGGCGGCGCAGGCACCGCGCGTCTTTCTCTAAAGCTGTCTCAGAGCGGACTAAAATGGCGTCACCAAGGATGACGTAATATCACAGGAATGTGCGATGCGAAGCAGATCGGAAATTCTTGCGGTGCGTTCGTGCGAATTCGCAGATATTTGCGATGCGATGCGAATTCGCGGTTTTGTGTGGGAGCCCAAAGTACGTGGGCGGCCATTTTGTTTGTGTCCATTTTTTGTTTGGCGGACCCACTTGACATAAAAAATCTAATCTTAACTTAAATTTAGTACTTTTTGTATACTTTTTGACTGAAAACTATTATCGAGTAAACATAGAATGCGATAATTATTACTTTTTACACAGAACTGGTCTCCCAATTTAATAAATTACGATAGCATTCTGACAAAATTCCAGCACTGTTACAAGTACACTGAAAACCACACAGAAATAGAAATATACTAACCCTCAGGTTAAAATTCGATTGCACACACAAAGACTATATTCTTATTGTCTAATAACATCGTAAATAACACAATAATACTTACTCAGAACCGAATAACGTAATGAAATGCCGGGACAATCTTCCGCTTACCGCGCGAAAACGAACGACTGACTTTGACATTATTTTTTCAACCGAACATTCCATTTTCGGAACTTTTGACGTATTTTTAGCATGAAGAAATGTATTAAGATTCGAGTAGAAAAGAGAAAAAGTATTAAAACACCGTGTGATAGAAAGAAACAAGTATATTATGATGTCGTATCGCACTGGGGCGAAAAAGGGACAAAAGTCACTTGGGTGCGCTCAACGGCAAAGAGAAAAAGGGACAAAAGTCACTTGGGTGCGTTCGAGCGATAAACTTAAAAACGACTGCACTGATTTGAAAAGTCCTATTATCGTTATAAAGCTACATTATCAGGGATTAACAACGATTCATTGCACTACTCAATATGTATCTTGCGCGGTACAATAATACGCGGGTTAATTGGTAGATGTAGACAACACTGGTGGAGCCGGCTGGCGGAAGAATTAGTGAACTTAAGCACATCTGAGCTTATTATATTTTTTATACCTACATGAAACTACATTATCAGCGGTTAAGGCGCGGATAAACGACTTTTAATGATTTTATATTGAACATCACGTCTAAACTTGTAGTTTTATTTCTCTGAAAAAAATATATGTTATACTAGACAATTTTATTCATAATTTGATATGTGAAAATGTGAAATTATATTTTAATAACATAGTGTAATTAATTTGTAAAGTATTGTCTAACGTGGACAAAAAAACGACAATCACGCAAAAACTATGGGGCGTATTTACATGAAACGTTAATCATATAAAAGACAATTTAATGACCCATATTTTAGTATACGGCTTTTATTTGTATTGTGTTTAATAAATCAAGGTGAATTGTTTTTTCGAATAATCTTGGTGCGCGTTGAAGCGGGGCTCTGGCGGGCGACGGGCGGCAGTGTATGGCTGACTACTGTCAAGGTTAGACGCAGTTAACGGCCGCTTTCTATATTCAATCCCAATCCCTAATTTGCGGATCGAGATTGATATTTGAATCCATTTCCTACTTTTAGTATTTCAATAACCGATCAATGAATCGCAATCCTGATCTTTTTTTTAATCCATCTATGGGAGGGCGGATTGCATTTTTAGATTAATATTTGTATGAAAGTGACAGTTATGCGTTTTCTATATCCGAACTCTAATTTTGACATATCGATTTTTGAACGTTATTGATCTTTATTTGCGATCCTCAAATTTTGACCGATTGCAGGCGTAAACTTGTTAGAAGACGTGAAAATGGAATTATTTTCAAGTGATAGTGATAGTGATCTTGAAGTATTGGCTCAGCTATCGGATTGGGATAGTAGCGACAGCGAACAAGAGAGTGCCGTGTCCTCAAAAACATTTCGACGAATTAACTTCATGGCAAGTTTAACTGACACAGAGTTCACATTCAGATTCAGAATGAACAAATCTTAAGTTGAATCTGTTTTGAATGAAATAATGCCCTATATCAAAGTGAAATCAAGACGGTAAGAAATTTGTTTGCTAAAATTACTTCAATATATAAACATAACCTAAAAAAACGAATACGTACCTAACTAACTATAGTACTTATAATTTTCAGAAATAATGGTATACCACCATTGCATCAACTTTTATTGGCACTTCGATTTTATGCATTGGGGATAATGCTGAATTCAGTGGCCGACTTTGCTGGAGTGTCCTTATCGTCGGCTTGTAGGATAGTAGCAGACATATCTGCTGCTATCGCTAGATTGTATAACAAATACATTTGTTTACATTCTAGAACTACAGATAAATTTTATAATATAGCTCAATTTCCAAGAGTATGTGGTGCTATTGACTGTACACATGTACACATTCAGTCTCCATGTAGGTATCCAAGTCTTGATTTGTTATTAATTAAGAATTGGCAATTTGCTTAAGTAGGTTTTTAATTGTTTAGAAAGTTCTCATACATTTGCTACATAAATGAAATAAGTATGTTGTATTACAGGTTCAACAATAGGAGAGGAATTTAGAAATAGGAAAGGATACTTTTCTATCAATGTCCAAGCTGTTTGTGATGCAGACCTTAAGTTATTGAATGTTGTTGCTCGGTGGCCTGGTTCAGCTCATGATGCTACTATTTTTAATAATTCAGTATTAAGAGGTAATATTTGGTTTATTGTCCATTCTAATAACATAAAAATAATATGATGTTCTGATGCATTTAACTATTATTACAGCCCAGTGTGAAGATGGTATTTTAGGAAATCGCTGGTTACTTGGGGACAGTGCCTATCCAAACAGGCCTTACTTGCTCACACCTTTGTTAAACCCGTCAACTAGCCAGGAATTAAGATACAATGAGGCACACATAAAAACTAGAAACACCATTGAAAGGTAAAGTCACCATTAAAGCTTTCACTATAGGTACTACAATATAAGATTAAGTACTTATTCATGAGACCATTTATTTATTTTTATTTTATTAACCAAATTCATGAAAAAGTGTATTTGTTTGTTCAGGACATTTGGAGTCTGGAAACGTCGCTTCCCAGTCATATCATTGACCATGCGGTTGTCATTACACAACATACAAAGTGTTATAATCTCAACATCTGCAGAAATTATAATATTGAAGAAGTACCCCCAGAAGTAGATATGCCAGAAGAAAGTGAAATTACTGAGACATCTGAAAATTCGGACAGTATTCAAAATGATATCAGACATAGACAAGGATTAATTTTAAATTATTTTAATATGTACTTATTATCTACATATTTATTTTGCAAACATTTTTTTAGTCTGTCTTGAGATAATTTGTACATTGCTCTGATTAGATTTTTATTATTACCACTCTGTCTTTATTCTTAAGTAACATACTATTAGTTTCAAATGATTAAACAATGATAATTTCAGGAAATAAAATATTCCATATTTAATATTTTAAAGTTGTTTAATTACTTTGATACACAAAATATTGGGCAAATAGACATTAAAATTAAAAACTTATTGACTAAATAATACTAGTACATACAAAAATATTACTCTAAAAATCCTCTCCCTTCAGCTTCCTTATCTCTTATCTTAATTTTTCATTTTCTAACATTATATTTTCAAACCTACTCTCTAACAAATCAAATCAAATCAAAATCTTTATTTCAGACCAAGCGATCAACAAATCTTTGATCAACTATTTTTTCTTAACATTATAATATTCAGCCAATGCAATATTTCGAGCTTGAGACCCATTGTCTGGCTTCAGGAGTTTCCGTTTAATACCCCCTGATTTGATGTATGTATGTGTTAAAACAATGTAAATTATTTTCCACTAATACCATGCATTTTTAAATGCAAGCTATTCTTTATTAATATTTTTTATTTTAGCTTCATTCTGAAGATGAAGCTTGTGTACCGTGTTGTCCAAGAGCTAGAAGAACTAGAGTTGTTTCACCAAATAAAAATATTCAACCCATTGTGCCTGATCATCTGGAGGGTGATCATTATGATTTGATGTGTGCTGTATGTGGTCAGTCTATCCACCCCAAAATCAGATCAAGAGTGGAATCGCAACAACACATAATTATATTTATAGTAATTAGCTTATAAAAATGTGTCATGCAAATGGCAATTACTATTTTATGTTGTTAAATCTGGGACAGTCATGATGTTGGCTCTACTATCAACAAAAGGATACTGGTTTTTCCATTGTCACATAGCCCTTTTTCTCATATTAACACAACATACATATTTTTGGTAAAGGTTTTCTGTAAGGTGAAAACCAATCATTGGATGTTATAAACTATTCTGTAGCTTGGTCATGATGGGCGCAATTTATATCTTATCAAACTTAGTGTTTAATTTGTATTTCATCAATGTTATTTATTTACAGATGTCATCCATGAATGAAGTTTGTGGAGTTTGCTGGGGCCAAGCTTGAGATTTGAGCTTCTATGTTCCAGATATATGAACGAGAAGAAAGACCCCAACATATTGTATTGCCCAATATAAGAAGAGCAGCTGAAACACCAAGACACTGCATTTTCCAAAGAGTGCTTGGAACCAGAGCCAAATATTGTGCCTAAAGAAACCAGGCAAGCTGTATTGGTTAAGTATCAATATTTTGTACCAAGAGGAGCTCGTATTTGCTCCTTACATAGACAGGACGCTAATTATGAAAACCTGTATACTGCTGAGTATAGCCTTAATAGCTTTACTTCCACACACAGAGGAGATCATTTTTATTTTAATGGAAGGGTTAAGTAACATCTCTTATGAGAATATTCAAAACTACCCCGATAACCAAGTACAGTACTTTATAGGCATAGATAAACAACATCAACAAATATTGGATGTTACACCGAGGCTTAGGAATATGCATCGGGATAGTTTTGCATTAACAGCCTTATTGTGTAAATTAAGGACTGGGGATTCAGAGGACAGATTGTCATATCTATTTCAAGTTCCGATAAGGACCCTAGAGACATTAATGTCTGTAGCAATAAATATTTTGCTAACTGATTATGTTCCAGGATTTCTTGGTTTTTCTCATTTAAGAAGGGAGCAAGTGGCAGCAAAAAATTCATACATTGCCGATCACATTTTTGTGAGCCTAATGCACCAGCTGATCAAAAACCTGCAATCACAATAGCTGATGCAATATAAATATATATACAAAAAAGTAGTAATTACTTATTCCAAAAGGATACATATTCCCTTCATAAATATAGGAATTTATTAAAGTCATTTGTCCTCTATGCCTCTGATGGATATATTATAGATGTACGCGGACCATATAGTGCCACTACAAATAATGCCACCATAATGAGTGATTTATTAAACGCAACTGAATTTAATGATTTTTGTAACTGGATGGGATGCTGCTCACATGTTATGAGCATTATTTGGTACCTTAGTAACGCTTGCCATGAAGGTATGACCCGACCTGCCCCTTTCTTAGATAAAATAATATTAAGAATCAATTAGGTAATTATAACAACAATAAAATTAATGTAAGTTCCTGCAAAAACAAAGTTGTTTTATTTACCCACACTCAAAACTGCATCAGCACTTCATCATTCATCATCATCAAACTATTGCAGACCACTGGTGGACGTAGGTCTCCTAAAGCACTCTACTGAATAGGAACAATTCTCATGTCAATTTGCTAACTTAATGATAAGTAAAACATTACAAAGATAGCACCAGCTACCTAGAACATCGTTTTTCACCAAAACAATGTTTATGTGCTTACACATAATAATATTTTTTAGGACATAACCTCAAAAATAAAACTGGTTTAAAAGGCGTTTATACCTTTAAAATCATTTATTCATAGAAGCACTCATCAAATACAATAGTACAGTCTATCAGCACAACATACTGAGACGAGATTAACAATATAGGGCTTTCGCGCACAACCCGAGAGTCGCGGAGACACTTCTTCCGTCTGACCTCGTTGGCGATCGGGGGCACAGAACATATATACTCTAATCGGGGGTTCTCTGAGTTCTCTCTCTGCGTCCGCGGCCGGCGCGGGCGCTTTGCAGCCCGCGTGCGGCGGAGGAGGGGTGTGTCACGTGGCATGGCACAGCGTAACAACAGCAGCTTACAAACCACAGCCTACTTAATATTATTCCCCGCGTTATACTGGTTATAACTTTTAGGTCCCAATTCCTAAAAATCTAAGAATTTCAAAAGGGCTTGCCTATCGTATTGACTACCAATTGAAACAAAAATATATCCAAAACACGATATTTTATTAGGGGTACTAAACTCCCATACAACCCTGCCATTCGCCTTTACAAAACAAAAAAGAGTTGTAATATTCATCCATCCATCCTCACAAAGTCACAAACATCAAGTACCAACCTGAATGAACAGTATTCTGTTTGTTAATCCAGGTCATAATCTACCTCAGTGCTAAATTTTATTTAGTCCAGCCATTAAAGTTTTATTGAGTAACAAACATACAAAGTTTCACATTGTACGAGCTGCCCCATGCGATTTCACCCTTGTTATGTTAGGTTTTGGTTACTGCTCTGCTACTGTATGTAATAGTGTGATGTTATGTACCATATGTGTTATTCTGATGTATAAGCCTATATTACTGTAAAGTTGCGTCAAAATCTGTACAGTAGTTTTAGCTTGAAAGAGTAACAAACATCCTCACACACACATGCAAACTTTCACATTTATAATATTAGTAGGATATTACCACTAGCTCTAAAATTCCTTTTTTCTTTTGGTACCATTGGAGTACTAACATCGTTTTCCTGCACCGTCACCAACTCATCTCCAAGGCTATTGACTGGCACTTCACAGCCCATGGACACAATGGAATTTTGGATAGGCTATGGACTATCAATCAATAGCATTTGAAATATGCTATTATTAACTGGCACAATGTAAGTCTCAACACTCCCGTCACCGTCACCATCACCATCAATTTGAGGCTCAGCATCACGACCAAAACTCTCTGTGAGACCCTCTCCAGTGCTGCCTAATAATGCTGCCACCCTATCTAGTACGTCATCAGGAGGAAAGTAACCTGGTGGCCCACCTCCAGTCTGGAACATAATATGACATAATTCAACATGTTAAATTATAAATAAAACAAACATACAATCATGTCAATTTTTAACTTAATTATTTACATTGATCCGTTCCATTCGTATTAAAGTACTGCGCTTTCGTGAGTTCTTCTTTAAGTTCTCCCATTTAAGACGCAGTTGTTGTTGTGTACGGCGACAGGTACCAATATATGCATTGAAAATACCGGCAATCCGTGTCCATTCTTCGACCTTTATTTTATTGTTAGTGGCATTTGTTTTTTTATTATTAATAATCTTGCTCCCCTCAATTAAGGAGAGCAGCCCTTTCGTCTCTTCCTTCGTAAGAGGTTTGTTGTAAGTTTGGTACAAAGTGGCGCGAAATACCGCGTCCCCTCGCATTTATCTTTTACAGCAAAAATAATACATTTGTGGACGTGAATGTTTACTGCTCCACTATTTAAGTCATAATTATACTATTTACTTACAGTTTCTGGCTCCATTTCTCACTTTTCTTCTTTCCGAGAAACAAACAACAATCAAAAACTTGAGGTTAAGGTTTTAAGTTTATTTCGTCAATGTCAAACTATGTTTATTTCGTCAAACTATTTTATTTTTCGATTGACTGACGTTGCGTTCCGTTCCAAGAAGACATTTATGTTTTATAATCTCGACGTACAGTTTTAGTACTTTACCGCTGCGACTTCGCAATAAATTATTAGTTATTGTTACTGTTTATGCAATATCTTGTGTTTATACATAAAATACATTAGCTTAAGAAAAATAAATACCATTTTGCTTATTAATAATTGCTGATGCACTTACTGCAAATGAGTAGAACAAAACGTTAAAGAGGGCGGAAATATATGACCAATCTCTTTTTTTCAATGGATTTGGAGACGAGATCGGCTTATTGAAATACAGATTCAACATCAATCGAGGGATCAGATAAAATCTGGATCAAAAGAAATCTCAAACTCACGATCGAATATTGAAAGCGGCCGTAATCACAAACAATATGTATCATAAATGAAATACATACCTCACCACCAACGATGCGTAATAGTTGTTCTACGAAATCTTCGATTTTCCAGTAGTCGTTCATTGAGAACGTATGGACGACGACGACGTAGTGTACGTTCACACACAGTACAATTTTTGATATTGTCAGCCATATCAACGTACCACTCAAAATGCAAAAATCGATGTCCGTAAAGAGAAAGCCAGAAATCGTCGAAAAAAATTTACTCTTGTTACAAAAACGCACAGATCTCAACACACAATGCGAAGGACTGCGCTTGCTCCAGCCGCCGCTATGTTGCGTCGGCGCACGTCCACCAATCCCCGCTCCGCGCCATTGAAAGAGTGAGATAGCATGATTGGTTTCCGTCACCAAAAACCACCTGAGCCGTAGTAGGTATGCACACAGTACGTGACCGTTTTTATACATACACACAAATAACTTCCTATACGAACATTTTTTTTTTAATACATCCCATAACTACTTACTTTTCTACGTCATTTAGTTACATATATTTACGAATTGTGTAGATACGTAGGCATTTTGTACTTTTTTAGTGTAAAGCCTGAACAAAAACATGAGGCAATATTTTGGTGTTAGCCATTGATTTCGAATATAAAAACTATATAATATGATTATATAAATAATAACAAAAAAACTGAGGTATGTTACTTTTCTGTCGGGTCTGGGTTTTTGGAGTTTACTCCTTAAGAATCGATTTTCATATACTATAAGGCGCCCGGTATGAGAAAAATGTGAGGTGTAAAATCTACTGATGAATGACCTCGTTACGTTTTTGGTGCAACTTTGGTGCAACCGCACCTATGGTGTTTGTCGTACAGTTGAATATTACTAGATGGCGCTTTGTGTAATTTGTCGTCCGTCAGTGATATTTTTAATATTTTTTTTTGTACTTAAGGAGTAAACTCCACTCGTGCGTCGGAGCTGACACACACACTTTTTTTTTGCCTGTTCTTCTTTATATATTTTAATCAGCTTCTAATTATAAAGATATTTACAAATATAAAGGCAAAAAAAAACACTATGGAAAAAGAAAAAAAAACAATTTTCAGTGTTAATAAAAAAATAAACTTTACGAATAAAAAGTTAAACCTAATACATAATTAAAAATATTAACAAAAATAAAGGAAAAACTAACTAACTAAACCTATTCTAAATCACCATCAGTCATCTGAATCTAACTCAGAGTCGGAGTCTAACTGTGAAACATCTCTAAACTCTAATTCAAGTTCTTGAAGTTTTAGTAGTGTCAGCGTTTCCTCAAAGAAAGTTTTCTTTTTTTTTGCGTCCAAAATGGGTCTTGTTGATGAAACAAGTGGATCTGATGAAAGGAGAAGGAAATTAAAAATATCCTGATTAGAACTCACTCTACTCTTCTTACGGGAGTGGTGTTCCCTGAATCTTCTAAAATCCTTGTTCCCTGCTTCCTATGCCTCTTCCGAAAGACTCCCAATTGGGACAATTGCGTTAAAAGTCTGTGTTTTGTGTCAATCCGTCAAGCCTTTGAAAATTGCTAACTCGTCAAGTGGTCCTTTTTGCAGAATTTAAATAAAACAATCAAGTTCACGCATTTAAACAAATCGTATATTTTTTACTTCTTTTCGCAACCATAATATTGTAATCTTTGTACCAATAATAATCAAACAAAAAAAAAATCAACAAAGAAGAAAATCAACAAAAAAAACGTTTTATTACAAAATTATAATATAAATCAGTAATAATGTAATCTTTTTCGTATTTATTATGATTTAAGAAAAATCGTATTCGGATTCCAGTGTATCTGTGGTATTAGACATGATGTCTTCCAAAGGTGAGACTGGTGATGTTTCGCGACGATTTATACTAATTGGGTTGGATGAATTACAAGCTGTTTGATAGTTAGTTTCATAAGACATTGTAGCTTGTGGTTGTTGGGCAGTTTGGTTATAGTTAGCGTCGTAAGATGTTGCTGTCTGGTACCCGCTATATGACTGGAATGGTGATTGATTGAAATTTGTTAAAATCTTTAAAACCCCACTTTGAAATAGCAAGGTCTGGTGGTCATTTAACTCGTTGAGAGACGGTAAAATGGCTTTAAAAAATGACAGATGTCGATTTTCAGAAGCAGCTAAAGTTTCGACAATTTGCTTCTCAAATTCATCGCAACTTGGTTTTCGTTTTAGCGTAGTTTTTATGTAGGGTTGATATCTTGACCTTGTGTTCGGAGTGAGATTCTTCTTCTATACTATCTTCAGTTAAATTTGGTGCATTTTTTTGCAAAAACATGAGTTGTCTATACAAATGATATTCTTTTATACGTTTAGCACCAGCTCCAGATTTCTTTGACCTTCTTTGTATATTTGAAAAAAATATCCTTAATGTTAGTCCATTTTTTAATGACGTCATTACCTGTAACAATCGTTATAAAAATAGAACTGATAAAAAAATTGTTTTTATAATGGTCCTGTAAAATTTTATGAAATGTTTCTTTTGCAGATTTTTGGCAACAGGGAATTCATTCAGAGATATGGAATTCACAGATTATCGTGGAAAATCTACAATTGGAAAAATTGTACGCAGTGCCGGTTTTAGCACTACCAGCGCCCTGGGCGAGATTTATACGGCGCCCCCTAATTGCAATTCAAACACATATGGAAAAAGGAAAAAGACATAATGAAATTACCATTTATTAAAAGAAATAACCATTTATTAAAAGAAATAACCATTTATTAAAAGAAATAACCATTTATTAAAAAAAAAACACTAATAAAATTTGACTTTTCTAGCCTTTCTGTTGGCGAACTCTTTTATTATTTTATCAAAATCGAGGTTTTCAGCAATTTCATTCTCGATCGACAAAGTTGCCAAGTTTGTCAATCGGGATTGCGATATTGTCGATCGCAGATAGGTTTTTATCAGCTTAAGCTTAGAAAAACTCCTCTCCCCATTAGCAACCGTTACAGGTATAGTTAATAATATGCGCATTGCTATCCATACATTTAGATACAGTTCTTGTAAATTGCGATCTTTGATAAAATTTAAAACAAAAACAGGGGTAGCCACATTCTGATCAGGCAAAAAAGATTTCAGACTTATGAGTTCATCACACAACATACACCCATCTATATCTGATTTAGAGTCTACAGTTAATTTCAATTGGAGATCACCACAGAGTTTGACAAGGTCAGATTTTTCCGGAATCTGTTTTATATTGTACAAAAAAGACCAATATTCCGAGTACTCATTTAACTGTTCAAATCTTTCATTGACTGAAATTAATGTAGTGTCCAAAAGACAGTTGAAAAATTCAATCTCAAATTTTTTTTTCGGAGAAGCTATAGGTTCATCGCGGGCAGTTTCACCAGCTCGACGCTTAACATATCGAATTCTTGTCGTGGCTCTAAACACAGGTTCAATTTCCAGTTCTTCAGCCAATTCCTTTGCCGTTAAAATGGCGCTTTTGAAGCCTGTATTTCTATATTCTTCCAAGAAAGTACAGCATTTTTTCAACAGTTCTGTGCATTTACCGAGATCTGTATCTGTTGATTGCAGAGATTTACTAACGATATTAATTTGAAAAAGTATGTCATACCAAACGACCAATGACACTATGAAGCTAAAATTTTTTAGCTGTTCGGCTAGAGTAGTAGCCTCATGAGAGACTTGAACATCAGTTTTCTGAGTTTCAATAGCTAAAGTAATTAAAGCGTCATGGATGGCACTAATTTGATAACGGACTGCTTTAACACTGCTGATTCTTGCTTCCCAACGTGTGTCACTGAGCTTTTTTATAGTATATAATCCCAAGTGATCGGTTAGAATTTTCCATCGATGAACAGAAGCTGAAAACAATGTGAACAACCTCTGAAGTACTCCAAACAAAGTGACTGATTTTACGGATGACTTAGCGGCATCGCAGAGTACGAGATTGTAGCTGTGACAGCCACACGGTACATAAACAGCCAAGGGATTTATATCCAGAATTCTCCTTTGAACCCCAATATTTTTTCCTTTCATGTTAGCCCCGTTGTCATAACCCTGACCCCTACAATTGTTCAATTCCAGTCCATATTTATTTAAAACATCAATGATAACTTCAGTCAGTCTTTCACCAGTCGACTCATTGACAGGTATAAATTCTATGAAATGCTCTTTTACTGATATTTTATCGTCATCTGATGATAAATCGACAAATCGTATTGTCAGTGAAAGTTGTTCTACATGACTAATGTCTGGAGTACAATCAGCTATAATGGAATAATATTTTGATTTCTTTGCGTGTGATATGATTTCTGACTTCACTTTTTCACCCATCAGCTCTATTAATTCATTTTGAATGTCTTTTCCGCAGTAGTGATCTGAAACATCACCCTTCATAGCTAATCGTAAGTGCTCCTGCATAACTGGATCAAATTTGGCTAGCAGTTGTACTAAGCCCAAGAACTTTCCGTTATTTGGCGTATATAGTTTGTCGGAAGTGCCTCTAAATGCCATATTGTTTTCAGCTAAATAAAGTGTAATATGCAGTAATCTAGACAAAACATTATTCCATCTTGTGGTTTCCTTTCTAATCAAATGTTGCTCTTGGCAATCTATTGTTTTTCCTGTTTTTAATCGTAGTTCAGCATCAATCCATGAAAGGTAAGTCTTCTTATGAGAAGTGCTATTCTCATGAATTTTTAACATTTCAGACAAGTGTTTCCAGTCGTTATATCCTTCAGATACTAAGCTCGACGTTGAACTACTATCAAATAGCCGGCAACAAAAACAATAAACTCGATCCTTAGAAACGGAGTATATTAACCAACGACGCTGAATTGTTTCATTGTTTGCAAGTTTTTTTGTGAAATGAGAATTAAAGAAATGTCGCCCTATATCATTCTTCGGATAATTATCAATGTGAGTTTGCACTGGGCCACTAGTTATTATATGATCAATAATTTTGTTATTTCGTTTGAGTATTGAGTATTTATAAGATAATTGAATTGTTTTTTTTGAAAATAGATTTCTCGTTTAAAATTATGAATTTTAAGATAAAAAACGATGCTTAAAAAAAATTTTTTATTGCTAAAAAACCGTTTTGTTAATTAACAAATTTTTTTTACCACTTGTTAATAATATTAAGGTACGCTTTTTTTTAAAATATTATTATTTATTATCTTCCTTAATAATCAAAAAAAAAATTTCGTTTTTTTTTTAATTTTCATTGCTTATTAAATTAACAATTTGTTATAAACAATTAATTTTTTTTGTATAATTTTTGTAGAATTCTTTACACTCAAATAAAACCGACTAATTACCTTTTTGCAAAAAAAAAATTATATTTATTTTCGAATTAATTTTTTTTTCCGCAAAAAGGTAATTGGTCGGTTTTATTTTAGTGTAAAGAGTTCTAAAAAAATTATACAATGAAAAATTAATTGTTTATTACAAATTGTTTATTAAATAAACAATGAAAATTTATAAAAAAACGAAATTTTTTTTTTGATTATTAAGGAGGATAATAAATAATGATATTTTAAAAAAAAACGTACCTTAATATTATTAACAAGTGGTAAAAAAAAATTGTTAATTAACAAAACGGTTTTTTAGCAATAAAAAAATTTTTTTAAGCATCGTTTTTTATCATAAAATTCATAATTTTTTACGAGGAATCTATTTCCAAAAAAAAAATTTCAATTATCTTATAAATAATATATTTGTTTATAACAATTTTATAAACAAAAAGAATTAAAATTTATAAAAAAATATTATTAGGTAGCTTTTATTGATAGAAAAACGAATGATCATCGACATTGGAAAAAAAATAATTCTTGTAACATTTATTTAAATATTTAATTTGCCGCCTAGGTAATTTGTTAATAACAAATCGAAAATTAACAATTTTTTAATTTACTCGACGGAAATCCTTTCTTGAATCTTTGAAGAATAGCTCCACGAGAGGAAAAAAATTTGAGATTTCTGGTTTAACAATTATGCAACTTGCAATGTCTATAGCCCCGTCGGAAGAAATTGTTAATTAATTTATGGATAACATTTTATAAAATTTTTTCAAAATTTTTTTTCATTTTATAAAAAATATTTTTTCTACGGCATTTCATTCTTTAATTTGTCCTGTACATGTCTGAATTTTTTCAAATTTTAATATCAACATTTAATATGTTTAAATAATATTTTTCATTAAAGCGCTCGAAGGGGGCGTGGCTTGCGGAAACCCGAGTACCCGTTTTCAGGCGTACTTTCAGCTCCCTGTAATTTTTTTAATATTGTTCCTACAATTTCGCGAGTTGGGAGTTTTTTTTAGGAAATTTTCTCCTCTTTTTGAATCTTTTTTCAAAATCAAAATATATAAAATAGTTTTCGAGATATACCAAAAAAACTAAACCCCTTTGTTTTTGTTTACTAATTTGTTAATAACTTTTTCAATTTTTTCGAGCGGGTCTTGAATTTTTTCAAAAACTTTCTAGATTCGATCCCGAATCGAATGAGCCCTCAACCATATTTTTCCGAGCCTTTTAAAAAGTTTTGACTAAAAAAGCACTTGTTGACTAGACTAGTAGCATGAACCGTCTGATTACTGCGTCTCTTTGTTTTAAAATAATTGGAATAACTGTTTTAAGTGCGTGCACCGATGTAATGAATGAGAATGAGCTGAGTGTGTTCCGCTTCGTCAAAAATAACATCAACTCTCTCTCATTTAACCGTAAAAAAAAGATAGATAATGTTTTTCTCGATGGTCGGGGATTCCCGGTAAAATTAAATGCATGCAGTGCAGTGCTCTGATTTGAACACTGCGTTCCATTCTAGTGTTGCCAACATAACGATTTTTTCGCTAAATTTAGGGAATTTACGAGTCAGTAGGCCTTGCTCAATGAGCGAGAGGAAATAAAGGGGCGCCTGCGGCGCCCCTTTATATCCGGCGCCCTGGGCGGTCGCCCAGCCGCGCCCTACCCTAACGCTGCTACTGATTGTACGAGATGTTTGTCGTGCTATATGGGACATTCTCTTAAGTGAAAGTATACCGAAAATATCCGAAGAGCGAATTGAAAAAATAGCTAAGGATTTTGACGTAAAAACAAATTTCCCAAATTGCATGGGGCATTTTTTTTTTTTTTTTTTTTTTCGGGTGGGAAATCATCCTATGACTTCCCCCGCTCTGGGTGGAGCGGGGGGGCATGTCAGACTTGTACTGACTAAAACCCACCCATGTTCCTTCTATTGCCCTTTACGTTCCGAGGCCGCGGTATCTCTTTCGAACAACCCGCAACCCCGGCAGGCGGAGGCTCTGGCAAGCCCCTCTGCTTTGCTGACTCTCTTTGAGGCGCGCGTGAAACACGAACGCGCCGTCGACACGGCCTGTCGTCAATCGACGGACGGATGGTGAACTACCCATTGCTCACCGCCCACAGGACCGCATCTACGGTGGCCGGAAGTCGTCTCGCGGCGCCCGGCGCCATGGGCGTCTCCCGCGGTGGCTGGGTTGGGCAGATGTTCTCTCCCTCAAACGCCCGGCCACCTCCTTTGCTAGCATTACTGCTTCGCAGAAGGTGGTGACCGCTTCCCATTCCCTCTCGCTCCGGACCATGGCCTGAACCAGGGCCGGACGCGAGAGATCGCCGCCGCCGATCGCTTCCACGAGGGCACGGCGGTGCTCCGCCCAAGCTGGGCAGACCGCCACTGTGTGCTCCACCGTGTCCTCCGGGCGATCGTCACAATGGTGACACCCGGGCGCTTCCTCCCGCCCGATGATGTGCAGGAACCTCCCGAAACTTCCGTGTCCGGTGAGGACCTGCGTCAGGCGGTAGGTGAGGACGCCATGACGCCTCTCCAGCCACTCCTCAAAGAGGGGACTTACCGCCGCTATTGTGGCGTGCCCTGCACGGGGTTGCGACAGTCGCTCTCTCCATGCCACCATGAGATCGCACCGGAGGTCTGCCCGCCGAGCGGCAACTTGCCGTGGCAGCGGGTTTTCCCCCCGGTGTAGTGCCTCCGCGCGCCACTCAAACAGGCGCGCGAGGACTATCGCCTCCAGATCCCACGGTGGCAGTCCGGCAAGGAGGCTCGCTGCCTCGCCGGAGATCGTGCGGTAGCCCCGGACAAGCCGTATGGCCACCACCTTTTGGGGCGCGTTCAGGTAGTGGGCGGCGCGCCGCCCTAAAGAACGCGCCCATACCGGGGCCCCGTAAAAGGCCATGGACCGCACGACTCCGGCATAGAGCCTACGGCAGGAGGCGTTTGGCCCCCTCAGATTGGGCAGGAGCCGCTTGAAAGCAGCCCCCGTCCGCTCGAGCTTGGGAGCCAAACGTCGGAAGTGTTCGACGAAGTTCCACCGGCTGTCGAGGACGATTCCCAGGTACTTCATCGTCGACCCGACGCCGATGCGAACCCCTCCTACCGTCAACTGGGATCCCGACGGTGGCGTGTTTCCGCGGCCATGAAAAACCATGGCCTCGGATTTGTGCAAGGCCACCTCGAGACCCAGTAGCCGGATCCTCTCCGCGACTATCGCAACCCCGCGTGTCATATTGTCGGCCGCCGCCTGGTGCGACCCCCCCTGAGCCAGAACGAGCGTGTCGTCAGCGTAACAAACCACACTGACGCCGATGGGGAGGTCGGCGCGCAGCACCCAGTCGTAACCGATGTCCCACAGGAGCGGCCCCAAGACCGATCCCTGTGGGACACCGCACGACATCTCTCGCCGGTTCCACTCTCCAGAGCGACCGGGGTATATGACGGCCCTGTCCGTCAGATATGCCCCGACCACACGACGAAGATAGGTCGGCATCCGGTGGTATTGGAGTGCCTCCCTGATGCAGCTCCAAGGCATGGAGTTGAACGCGTTGGCGATGTCGAGAGACACCGCCACGACCACCCCACCCCTGGACACTGCAGCCCCCGTCGTGAGGGCTCTCACGCGCATGATGGCGTCCACCGTCGAGCGCCCCTTGCGGAAACCATACTGGTGTTCCGCAAGATCCGGCCCCGTCCCCACAAGGTGCCCGACAAGGCGGTTTGCAATTACTCTTTCAAAGAGCTTGCCCACCTCGTCGAGCAGCACAATGGGCCGGAATGCGGACGGAGAGTCCGCAGGGCGCCCCGGCTTCTGTATCAGGACCAGTTTCCCCGTCTTCCAACGAAGTGGGAACTGGCCCCTCTCCAAACACGCGCTTAGGAGCCCTAGTAGTCGGGGCCCGAGAGCCTCCAGGGCCAGGACCCAGGCTTTGCCATGCAAGCCATCGGGTCCCGGGGCGGTGTTTTTGGCTTTCAGCCTGCCCACCGCCGCTCTCAGATCTACCCCAGTCACCTCCGGAACGTCGTCGTCGTCGTTGTCCTCGTGGTCCGCTTGTGGCACCGCAAGCGGCGGAGCCATGGGCGGAGGAGCATGCTCCCCTCGCGAAGGGAACAGAGCGCTCACCACATCCTCAACTAGTTGGGGCCGGAGACTCTGCGTCAGCGGGGGGGCCCTGGTGCGGAGTTTATCCCGCACCATCTTGTACGGGCGCCCCCACGGATCCCCGTCCAGAGACTCCAGCATCTCCTCGCGGGCCAGATCCTTGGCCCGCAAGACACCTTCTAGGAGGGCGGTCTTCGCCGCTCTGTACCCCTCATACAGCTCCGCCTCGATGGCTGCCGCATCCGGTGCTCGAATGCGGAGCCTGCGGTGCCTGGCGTACAGGTGTCGCGCAGCGACGCATGCCTCTCGCAGTGCCGTCAGCTCGCGCGACCACCAGTACACCTGACGCCGGGCGCTTCCAGACCGGACTCGGGGCATTGCCACGTCACTGATCTCAGACATGGCCTCCTGGAACCAGTCCGCCTCGTGGTTGGTGTCGGCAGGCCTGTCCGGTGATGTCACCCAGGCCTGCACGATCGAGGCTTCCAGGAGGAGCTCCCGGTCCAGCTGCTTCAGCGCCCACCGTGGACCACTCGGGGCCTGTAGGACCGGCGCGCTGGAGGTCTGGGTGGAGACGTCGAGCCGGATGTACCGGTGATCGGAGTAGGTCTCCACCTCCTCCATGACACGCCAGTCGACGACACGCGGCGACAGAGCGGGGCTGGCGAACGAGATGTCCACCACCGACTCGCCCCGCATCCGCACACACGTGGGAACAGAACCCCGATTTAGGACGACCAGGCCTGTCTCCAGTGCCCAGTCCTCCACCATCCTTCCCCGCACGTCCGTGCAGCGAGAACCCCAAGCCAGGTTCTTGGCATTGAAGTCCCCGAGCACTAGCACGGGGAGGGAGCAGTTACCGACGACGACGGTCAACTCTCTGAGGGAGTTGTGGAACTCGGCGAGAGTTCGGCTCGGGGAGAAGTAGACACCCGCTACCACTATATCCCCGAACCGTGCTGCGACGCACCCCTGACCCTTCCTGACACCCTCGAAGGACGGGGTACCGGCGGCGGCCGACGAGATGATGGTCACTGAGCCGCTCAGGTCCTCAACCCAGTCGTCCCTGGGGAGGACAAAGTACGGCTCAGCGACCACGGCGATATGAATCGACCACTGCGCCATGCTCTGGAGCAAGAGATCCTGAGCGCAGGCGCAGTGGTTGATATTCGCCTGTAGGAGGCGTAATGGGGCCGTTATTGGCACTCCATTACAGCCCCCTCCTGGACCCCTTGTGAGGGTCCGGCTGCCACCGCTGTGGCGATAGCGGAGGCACTGGTGGCGGCGGCAGCAGCGGCGTCAGTGGCAGCGGCTGTGGCGGCGGCGTTGGTGGTGGTGGTCGCGGAGGACCTTCCCTTGCCCCTGGTTTTGGCGGGTGATGCGCAGGCCTTACCTCCCGCCCGGTGATCGGCCGGCCTGGCCGCCGTCGCACATGCGTCACAGTGCGGCGGGGCGTCGCAGGTCGCGGCCTTGTGACCGGGCTGGCCGCAGCGGAAGCACAGTCGGCTGCGGTCCACCTCCGAGCACTTGACTGCCACGTGGTGACCCACGTGACAGCGGAAGCACCTCAGAGGTCTGGGCTCTAGCAGTTTCACCTGCGCAGACACCCAGCCCACCAAGAGCCTTCGGCCCTCCACGATTGTCTTGGCCACCGCCACGGGGCAGCTTACCGTTACGGTTCGCATGCCCCCGAAGTCAGGACGCACGGTGCCCACTGCCTTCACCTGGTCGGCAGGGCACCCACCAGTCCTGACGACGGCAGCTACCACCTCCCAATGACGATGAATGATGACTTGGGTGGGGCCGGCGGCTGCGCGACAGTGGCGCTGCCTGCCGGCCTAGCAGCAGATGGTGGTGGGACAGCCTGCGCCTCCTGAGAGGTCAGGTCGCCCTGGCGGACGTCTTCGGGTGCGGGGGGCGGTGCGGGTTTCTTGCCCCCGCGCTTCTTCTTCATCCTCTTTTTATTCCGCCGCTTGGTCGGAGGAGCGTCCCCCCGGACTGAGGGCCCGTTTGCCGTCGCCATCAGCGACGCGCCAGGTGCCTCGGTGGCGTCGACCTCAGGTCGGGGAATGGGGGCCGTAGATCGGCCGGAGGCGGTCGTGGTGGCGACGGTGCCCGCTCGCCTGTTTCGTGCCTCCGCCTTAAAGACGGGGCACGTCACGTGCGATGCTGGGTGATCGCCCCCACAATTGGCGCATGTTGCCGGCTCCTCCCGTGGGCGGGGGCAGTCACGCGCAGCATGCTCACCGCCGCAGCGGACACAGGCGAGCGTCCGGTGGCAGTGATGGGAAGAATGCCGGAATTTCTGGCACCGGTGGCATTGGGCGGGCCCTCGTTTACTCCGCCACAACTCGACCTTGACACCCCGCATGTTCAAGAACACGGAGGTGTCGTAAATCTTCCTGAAGTCCGGTGTCCTTTTCAGGACCACGTGGAACACGCAGCCGGGTCTGCCCGCGCGCGCCTTGATGTGGCGCACGTACTCCGGCTGGTGCCCCAACGTGCGGAGCTCCTCCTCTATCTCCTCCGGGGGCGTGTCAGCGGGCAGCCCCCTGAGGGCCAGCTTCACGCTTCGCTCCGCCGGTGGCGAATAGGCAAACCAAGACAGGCCAATCTCCTTTTCCAGGCCCGTTAGGTACCGCTGGACCACCCTGAACTCCTCATCCGACTGAGGAGTGAACCGAACGCCCCCCTGGTATGGGCGGGCGTGCGGAGGGTGACCCAGCTTGTCCCTGAGGGCCCTAAAGTGAGTGGCCCATGACGGTAGCTTCTCCACCACTAGCGGAGGATACCTCCGCCGCTGCTGCGGCTTCGGCTTCGGCGTAGAGGTGGCCCCGGCCGCGTTTCCGCTGGGGGCCGCCGCTGATGGGGTACATGGCAGGGATTGTGAGGCACTCACCCTGTCCGCTGAGCGCGTCGACGTCGATGGCGTCGGCGTCGCGGGTGGCGAGCGCCTGGCTGCTTCTGCGAAGGTGGTGGGCGAGGCGGCAGTGTCCCGGCCGCGCGGTGGAGCGCGTTCGCGCTGCGGTCGCGGCGGGTCGAGGCAGTACCGCTTCGCCTCCTCCTCATCCTCTTCGGTGCTTCGGCGCCGGCGCTGCGGTCTCGGGTCCAGGTGGGACACAAGTCCGCGCTGAGGCGGCGGCGGGGTCTTCATCGGGGGGCGCCTCTCTCGAGGAGGCACACTCGGCTCGTCGTCACTGTCGGTGGCGGTGACCGAGCCGACAGATGCGATCGACATGCTCGAGCCGGCTAGCGACGAGCATGCCGACCACGCTGCCGGTGAGTCAAACGCCGAGGTGCGGGGCGGCGCAGGTGAGTCCGGCACGGCAGAGGCTTGGGGGGCCGACATCACTGGCGGCACCGACGTCTTCTGCCGGAGTCTAGGGTCGCGCTCCGCTGCAGATGGCCCGGGCAGCGGGCTGCGCGCTGGGCCTGTTGCGGTGGGGCGCGAGGTAGTGGGGGCGCGGGAGAGCGCGCGGGCCGCGATCGCAGCCCCGAAGGGCGCGGTCGACGCGGCGGGGCGCACTGACCCGGCGAAGCGCACAGTTGGGGGCGCTGCGGCGCGCACTTGCGGCGCTGCTAGGAGCGCGGCGGGCCGCGCGGCGGGTTCGTCTGGGCGCGGCGAGGACGCGGGGGGGTTACGCGCGGTTGAGGCCGCGTCGCGCACAGCGGAGTGCGCGACAGCGGCGCGCGCTTGCGGTGCGCGACCGGATGTCGCGGCGGTAGGGGCCGAGGCCTGCCTCGACGGAGGCGGCGCGTCCGCGGCATGGAGACGGCTCGACGACGCGGAGGACGCAACGCGCGCAGGCGCCGACGACGTCGCTGGGCCGGGCACGTAGGTGGCCGCACTCGTCGTGGCCGGGTGTTCGGGCCTCTTCTCGGCCTTCTTGGGTGGTGGAGGCTTCTTCATGGTTCCCGAGGGGGGGCGGGGACCGACGGGGTCCGGGCCGAGCGACACGGGGCCAATGTTGGGCATCGACTCCGACATCACCCGGTCCGAACCCCGCAGGGATTCGCTGCCCTCGTTGGAGCCGGCGCCTCCGTGGCCTAGAGAGGCACGGGCGCCAGGCTTGGGCTTCGGCTTCATCTTCACTTCTCTTCTTCACCTTGTACGGGATTTCTGTTGGGAGAGGTCTCCCGCGACCGCTTCAGTGCCGGAGCACCGGGCGTAGGGCTTCGCCCTGTGTTCGTACTGGCAACGGCAGCCACCAATACGAACACAGGAAAAAGTAAGTGGGCGGTCCGAGCGGTGCGGCTCTCGTCAAGGTAACGGTCCCCAGGTGGGGGGTGTCACCCGACGGGAGCCGTGACGTTGTTGCGCGCACCAATCACAAGCGACGAGGGGGGCGTGGCCCCCGACCTTCCTCGCGTCCGGTCGGAGGTGGCGCCACGACTCTTCTGGCCGCCAGCGGAGGCCGAGGGAACTTCTGCTTGGCTTCGCGCGGCGATTGGAGGCGTCCGTCTTCTGCGACCTCTGGCGGTCCTCTGCCCTACCATATTTTTTTTTTTTTTTTTTATGAGTGGCATCTCGCAGTTCAACCAAGGAGGTTGTCGTCTGCTTAACCGGGCGAATCCTGTGGATGCCTTAAAAATTAAGACCTCCAGCCAGGGTGTAAAACTTACAAACTAAGCGACTACACGCTAAGGGCACCCCCTGTGGGGTACGAGCCTCGGCTTAGGGCGTCGCTGAGGGACAGCAAGGGACAAGCTGGATCTGAGTGATATTATTTAAGGGCTGATTTGGACTTACTGGCTCAGCAGCGCGGGCTGGCTCTTTCAAGGGACGGGTGGGACAATTACCGGGACGTCGCGACGGGCCTCGTCGGCGAGGACGGAATGACGGCGCTTTGCGTCTGAATTTGCGAAGGGTGCTAGTCTCCCTGCTGCTCTCCTGAAGCAGGGTTATAGCATCGTCAGGAGTGACGAGGGTATGACGGGGACGACGAATTTTACTTATTCGCGAGGGATCGTATCGAGCGGCCGATGCGATAAGGGGGTTGCGATGTTTTAACGCGGAGTCAAAGAAGCGCTTGGTAAGGCGCTTCATGAATTGAACGACGGTGGGGATTCTTAAGTCTAAGTGAAGACTATCGTTACGGACGTAAAAGGGGGCTCCCGTGATTTTACGAAGGAATCGGTTTTGCAAGATCTGCATCTTATGAAGGAAACGCGGGTTGGCGTGGGCGAACACGACACATGCGTATGTCATGATGGGACGGATGACCGCGGTGTATAAACGCAATTTGCACTTGAGTGACAATTTGCTTTTTGCCTGAATTAAAAAGTGAAGCCTACCCATAGCAAAGGCAGCGCGCGAACGAGCCGCTTTGATATGTGCCGCGAAGGACAAGTGACTGTCTAGAATGACACCTAAGTATTTGGCTTGCTTCTCCCAGGGGATAGGCTTGCCGTACATAGAGATCGGACTGGGGATCGGAGGATTAAAGCGCGGTTTGGAGTAAATAACCGCCTGACTTTTACCGGGATTCACCTCGATTCTCCATTTCCTGAACCAAGCGCCTAGGACGTCGGCTGAGGTCTGGAGGGTACGGGCGATAGCGTTTGTACAGCGGCCAGTATAATAAATGGCCGTGTCATCCGCGAACAGAGCTAACTGAGCTTTTTTGCTCTTGGGAATATCGCTAGTGAACAGCGTGAAGACGAGGGGGGATAAGACGGAACCCTGAGGGACACCGGCCCTAATAGGATGAGGGGAAGAAAATGAGGCCCCTATGCGATAGCGGAAGGTGCGGTTCGACAAAAAGTCCCGTAAGATGAGCACGAGACGGTCCGGCACTCCTAGTGAGTACAGCTTGTATAATAAGCCGTTGTGCCAGACTTTGTCGAAAGCTTTCGCTATGTCGAAGAATAGTACGCCCGTCATCGCCCCGCGCTGGAAGCCAGCGCTCATGTGTTCGACGATGCGGTGGACCTGTTGGATACACGAATGTTCGGTCCTGAAGCCGAATTGCTCGTTGGGAATGAGACTCTTGGTCTCGGCGAAGTCTCTGAGTCGCTTATAAATAAGTCTCTCATAGATTTTGCCGAGTGCGTTCAGGAGACTGATGGGTCGGTAACTCGTGGGCTCAGACTTGGGCTTGCCTGGCTTGGGGATACCGATGACAGTGGCCTCTTTCCATATCTGGGGGAAGAAGTTGTTGCTCAAGGCGCCATTGAAGATGGCCGCTAAAAGGATGATGAGCTGAGCGGGGAGGAGTTTGATTACCCTATTGGTGATACCGTCGGAGCCGGGAGCTTTCCGTGGTTGAAGACTTTTGATGATGTCTTGCACCTCGTCGGGCGTGACGAGGGGCAGAGGATCATCGGGGTCTTCTACGGGAGGTAGGGCAGCTCTACGTTCTACTTCTGCGTTCACCTTGTCGAGGTGACGCTTGATGACCGGTTGTGAGCTAGGGGAGCACTGGGACTCCAAACTGTCTGCTAGGCATTCTGCCTTTTCAGAGTCATCGAATGCGACGCTTTTGTCCGGACGAATGAGCGGGGGCATCGAAGCCTCCTCGGTAGCGCGCATTCTTCTCTGTAGTTGCCAAAAGGCTTGATGGGTGGGTTCCAGTTCGCTGAGCTCATTGTCCCAACGATTCGAACGATGCTCACTAGTGCGTTTCCTTACAGCACGCTGTAATGAGCGCATGTGAGCCTTGTTCGCGTCGCAGGGAAAATGGCTGTAGGCACGAATGGCCGCGTTCTTCTCGGTTATCAGATCACGTACGTCAGCGGGTAGACGCCAGCGATGATCACTCATTGCTGGGACTTCCCGTGAACAATCCTTTAGTATGGATTGAACGTGCTCTGTAAACGAGTCGATAGCGGCCGTCGTGTCTGCGACCGAAACTATGTGATCGGGGATGGCGTCCAGGTGAGGTGACGTGGCGGAGTTCAGCTTTTCGCTGACTTTCCTCCAGTCAGTTATCACTTGGAGTTGGGCAGGTTTGGGCTGGCTGGGGTCAGAAGGGCCCGAGCGAGGAACTAAGTGAAGAAAAACTGGGCGGTGATCGGAGTCTAGCTCGTGAATCGTCTCAATAGTATGCAACCTAGGGTTGATATTTTTGAGAAGCGCTAAGTCGAGTACGTCGGCGCGGTGCGCGGGGTCGTGGGGAAAGTGAGTGGGTTCCATAGGCGCGATGGGGTCAAAGTCAAGTCTGTCACCTAAGTTGAAGAGGGCTCTCCCTCTGGGATTGGTCGTCGAACTATTCCAGGCGGGGTGCTTGGCGTTGAGATCACCCGCTATGATAACGGAGTCACTCAAGCCGAATAGGGAAGTCAGGTCGTCCATGAGAGGTGTATGATCCTCTGATGAACTAGCGGGAGGAATGTACGCGGAAACGATGGTGATAGGCTGGTGACCGGTCATACCAAGCCGACAAATGGATACCTCGAGGAGAGACTTTAAGGGAGGAGGATCTAGAGGGATGCAGTGCAATTCCTTCTTGTAATAAATTAACGTACCGCCTTTGTGACAGCGCAACCGATCGTTGCAAACTACGCGATAGTTGGCAATTTTCGGGTCGCGATGATAAGGCTTGAGGAAGGTTTCCTGGATGAGGAGAATATCTAATTGATGGTCGCGCAAAAACGAGGCGATCTCATCACGTTGGTCTCTAATGCCGTTGGCGTTGCCCTACCATAAAAAATGGCCCTCTTTTTATACCCTAATTTAGTTACGCCTGACCAATCAGAGTGTTCCAATTTTGCACACGGCACTAATGCCCAAACCTCCGACCAATCAGGCGCAAGGGACCCTTTTGTCCACGAAACCTACTGTGGCCATTTTCCACGGTAAGACCCTTATTTACATTATTTATTTATCTAATATTTATCTTAACTTATTTACAAAATTTACGTATTTCTATCCTTAAATTACACCCCAAAATTACAAAAATACAAAACGGCTCTCATTACGGTAAACTTTCTCTGTACCTTCACTTATGCTACAGGTGGCGCCTCTAGTGGCAATAAAATACAACACAATATCACATTTATTAAAACTTATGTACGCTAAAACTTATATACTCAAGGACTTATATACTCTAAAACTTATTATAGTAAAATAACGTAAAGGTTACATGCCGTCCGTTCGGGCGTCTGTCGTGCACATTCATTTAAAGCAACATCTTTTAGTTGCCTTTTTTTTAAAGAGCTGCTACACTTAGGGCCTCTTTCACCACCCTCAAGTAAAGTGACGAGTAGGCTAATCGTCAGTTAAAGTCACCCGTAACTACATGTGCGAGTTTCACGACGTTCGAGTAGCACTAATCATAAGATTAACTGACCAGTAACTTACTTGCCACGTAGTCTGCCAATTAGGGTGTTTACTTGACAGTTCAATCACAGAGTAGGTTATACTTTGTTGGTTAAGTTTTGTGGTTTGTTCCTTTTTTTACTTCATCTGAGGGTCTGTTATCAAAGGTGGATGAAAAACGATTGCATGTAGCGGAGATGAGAATGTTGAGATGGATGTGTGGAGTGACACGAATGGATAAAGTAAGGAATGAATATATTCGAGGAAGTTTGAAAGTTGCGCCTATTACAGAAAAATTGAAAGGGAGTCGTTTGTCTTGGTATGGACATGTAATGAGGAGGGATGAAGGACATGTGACTAAAAGAGTGATGAATCTGAATGTTGATGGACGGAGAGCGAGAGGAAGGCCAAAGAAAAGATGGATGGATTGTGTAAGGAATGATATGAAGGAGAAAGGAGTAAATGATGCCGTGACGTCTGATAGGGGAGAATGGAAGAAGAAAACGTGTTGCGCCGACCCCAAATAGAATGGGACAAGGGCAGGAAAATGATGATGAGGGTCTGTTATCATTTGCGCATCACAGCAACGTTTAACTTTACAATAGAATAAAAAATGGATTTAATTGATTTGATTGATCATCAATTGGATGAATTAGAATATTCTACGACGCAACGAATATCTAGGATTCGTGTATTTAAATTCCGTGTTGATTATTTTACGGACCTAGATGAAACTGATTTTTTGGCTAGATTTCGTCTATCGAAATATGCAGTGAACCAAGTGCATAACTTGATAAAACATAAAATAATCCCTAAATCACAAAGGTGAGTACGTACCTAATATTTTTTGTCATTTGTATAGGTATGAGTTTACTTATAAACTAACCTAACCCTTTTTTTTACTTTTTCTGAGAACTTAACACACAAAAATTATTAATTTCAGAAATGAAGCAGTTCCAACAAAAACAAGCCTACTATTAACGTTAAGGTATCTCGCTACTGGATCTTACTTAAGAAGTGCGGCTGATTTTTGTGGTGTCAGTCCACCAACAGCAAGCCGTATTGTTAAGAAAGTTACTGAGGCTATCGCTCAATTACGGCCAATTATAATAAAGTTCCCTGACGACATGAGTACTCTACAAGATGGTTTTTATGAAATCGCAAGATTCCCCAGGGTAATAGGAGCTCTAGATTGTACCCATGTTACAATAAAGTCACCCGGTATGTTTTATTTCTGAATGTTATCATGAATATCTTGCATATTATAATAGGTATGTATGTACCTACTTTATTTAATTGGTTAGGTATCTAGTGCACGATTTAAATGTACCTAAATTATACTTGTCATTTCAGGGGGCGAGTCAGCTGAAAATTATAGAAACAGGAAATCCAATTTCTCAATTAATGTCCAGGTGGTTTGCGATAGCCAATTAAAATGCTTGGATATTGTAGCAAGATGGCCAGGGTCTGTTCATGATCAGACTATTTTCAATAGTTCTTTTTTGAAACAAAGATTAGAAAGTGGACAATTTAGAGATGGCTTACTTCTTGGCGATAGTGGATATGAGTTAAAACAATATCTTTTGACACCCTTTCTGAACCCATCATCCCCTGCAGAAAACTTATATAATGAGTCACACATACGAACAAGGAATACTGTTGAAAGATGTTTTGGTGTGTGCAAAAATAGATTCCCTGTCCTTAGGCGACAGATAACTTTAAAACTGGATCGTGTACAAGCTATTATAGTTGCCTGCTTTGTACTACATAATATTGCAATTGATGCAAATGAAAGAAACTTTGGGGACAACTATGACTCACACACGGAGACTCGTGAAGTAACTGCAGTACAGAGCTCTGTTTCTAATAATGATGCTAGGAATAGGCTAGTGCAAGAATATTTCTTACCATTACTTAATAATAGACATTAAATAAAACAAACAACATTATTCATTTAAAATTATTTTGTAATTTTAATTTGTACTCCTCTTCCTTCCATTTGCGCTCTTTTTCTTTAAATTCTGCCTCCTTTTTGCGTTCATTTTCTTCAAACTCCCACACCTTCTTACGTTTCATTTCTTCAAACTCCCACACCTCCTTTTTTACCTTGATTTCTGTTTCCAAAAATTCTTTTTGAAGTTGAACTAGCTCTAACTTAGCTTGAGTCAGTTCATCAAAAAGTGTTTTTTTTTGGTACATTAGCTATAAAAAAAAACAATAGGGATATAATTATATAAATAAAGACAGAAATAATACATGTTTATAAACTTAATGCTATTATTGTCTTACCAATCAGTGCAGGATGTTTCCTTGATTTTAAATTCCTTCTACTAGTGACATCCCATTTTTTATTTGCTGAAGTAGATGGAGTTATGCCACATTTCCTACTTGGAGTGTCAAGAAAAACTTTGTCTGTAACAACAAATAAATATAATGATAAGAAGATGTAATTTTTTTATAATAATGATAGCCTTTATTCAGACATCTAATACATTTTAGATTATAATTACATGCAAATTATTAACGTAATAATCTAATTTCATATAATACAATTTCATCATAATTTGATGTATAAAATATCATTACTTTATTTTGTTTTATTCCATTTGCAATTGATTTTATTGACACCCATCATATACCTTTTGTTGGCAAAGGCCTCCCTCAACTGTCACCATATCTCTCTATCATAGTTATTTTTTAACAAGCATTATAAGACAATTCTTATAATGCTTGTTAAAAAATAAAAAAAATAAATAATTGTTGTGGCCATGTCCGGTAAGTATCAGACTGGACCGGTATTGATATAGACATAGATAGTGTGGATATAGATAGTGTGCCGCAGATGTTTACATAACTGGTGTTGCTGTTAATTTATAATTACTAATATCAAAGTTTACTAATGAAAAGTATCAAAAATAATATAAATACATACCATTCACATTATCTATAATATTTGTTTCTTCTGGAACTGTGTCTGTACAAGCAGTGGGCAGCAATGGTCCACACTCATTTGTAACCAGCAATAGAACTTCTGTAAATAAAAAAGTACAGCATCTTAATTACCAAACAAGAGGGAATAATAATAATTTAACTTTGACTGCGCAGCACAGCCGGCACTTTCTTTCTTTAAATATTATATTATAGATATGTAGGTAGGTACATGATGAGTATAATTATAGATACTTACGGTTTTGACTAGCTGCCTCACTTTCTACAACCTCAGGTGTGTCCACATGTAGTGAAATTCCCATTTTGGTAGCATCAATGTCGTCTGTAACCAAGCATATAATTTTAATTAAGTAACAATACCTAGGTACTAAACATTATTGTAAGTGTCCACGACACAGATTCCCCAGTGCAAGTCTCTTTCTAAAAAAATAAACATTCGACTCACCTTGGTTTTCATGAGTTTGTGGTAAAATATCGGAGTCGTAAATACTGTCCATACCATCGGTGCTTAGAGTAATCATGGCTTTAATTTGTTCTTCCACATTATCTAGGGAAGGTGCTGTGTTCTTACCACCTCCAGTGCGGTAAAGTTCCGAGCGTATTGCAGCCGACTTTTTCCTGACAGTACGTTTCAAGCCCTCATACTTGACCTTCAGTGTTTTTGTCGTTCTAAATATGCCTCCAGATCGAGCATTAAATTCGTTTTGTATGCTTTCCCAAGCGGCTTCTTTCATTTTCCACGTTGAAGCATCGCTTTGCTTGTTTTCCAGCACGGTTTGGTATTTTTGTATAAGTGATACCAACATGTCCCTCTCGTGCAAAGAAAAGTTTGCACTTCTATCTCTTTTAACTTTATCCATGATAAGCAGGCGCAATATAATTTCTTAACCAAGACAACGAACAATTCCGTAAACAATTCACACGTTTGTGACGTTTGACGAGTAACATTGACGTAATATTGAACGAATGTAACGACTGATTTGTTACGTCATTCACTTAACCGTGAAGTTGTTACTTGAAGCTTTATTTTCGCTTGTGAAATTGATAGAGGATACTCATAACTTTTACTTGCCAATTAACTTTAATCGGGAAGTAACTAATCAACACTTTACTTGGAGATGGTGAACGAGGCCCTTATACATAGCTTTTACCATGCTTTCTGTAACTTCAACTCTGCAGGTCAACTTATCTATTTCTTTATCTTTTTTCTGAATTTTCACCTCGTGTAGTTTTTTTGTCGATAGTTTCTTTTTCTTAAAGAAGCTATTGTTTTATTTAATTTTACGATAGTGTTGAGGACTTTTTTGTAATTTATCTTAAGTTTTTTTAAACGAATATTAAATTTTGGATTATTATTAATTGGTTCACTTTCCCTTTTTGTTTCATTTTTCTGTTGCAATTTTTTTTATTTTGTTTTTGTTTCTGTTCTCGCCACTGCTTCCTTTTTTCAGTTTTTTCGTCTTCAGTCAAATCTTGAATCTTTTTTGTCTGTTTTTTAATTCTTTCTAGATTCTTTTTTCGTATTTCTTCTTTTTTTTGCGGATTATTTTTTAATTTTTCCCTATACCGCCGTTGTTTTTCAGCATTTGTAAGAGGCATAATGAATTTATCTAAAATAAAATAAACCTATTTATCAAATAGTTATGTAACTAACTATGAAATCTTTTATTATGAAAAATGGTAATAAATTAATAAAGCGTTCAATGTAAAAATTATAATAAAAAAAACATTCATGAATGGTGAAAATAAATAAGTAATTAAAAATTGTACCACGTGATGAATTCAGCTTCTCAACAAGAAATACAATGTATGAGAACTTGCCCTTACATTTCCATTTTGTAACTATAACGTTCCACTTATACGTAACCAAACAAAATGGAAGTAACGCTTTACTGATCACCAAGATAAATTGCATGTATTTTAAGTTTATACTATCGTTTCCTAAAATAAACTACATTCATAACTTTTTCCATGATTTAAGCTGTGACTTTTAACAATTTAGTAAATGAAACACAAACTTACCAGCAAAAAACACAGTTATAAAGTGGAAGAAAAAACTTGCACAGTAACGCCTTACAAGTCACGACACGAATGACATAAAAGTGACACGAATGACAACTTCTTCAAAATGGTTGAGTTAGTGAAAATATTGCCACAAAACAAATTAAAGATAAACTTAGTAGCTTTTTCTTTCAACATTTTATAGAATCTCGGTTACAAAGTAGAATTCCGCATATGTCCTAAATCGTAGGACACAATTTAAATGACAATAATTACACAAATATATTTGGCAATACTCACATTTTATGTTTTATTTTAATAGTTTTCACCCATTTTAATATATTTAAACCCTCTCTAGCTTCACACTGAATAATTATTCTAAGTAAACTGAATGCAAACCCAGACTAGTCACTGTAGGACATACGAAAATAAGGGGGTTCAAAACTAAGTTTTATGAAATATTTTAATAAAAGTTCAGATTATCGAGCTATTTATGCTTGTTTTTAATAGTGATATAAAAAATAATTTGGACGAAGTCAATTTTCTTTAATAAAAGTCTCGCGTTTGTTTAAAAAATAAGTGCGAATTGATAGGACATGCCAAAATCTGTGTGGCCATATTTATGCAAAATAGCCCGAGTATGAGTCCCATCTTCAGCTATGAATGGGTTGTCACGATCCGAGTGGTTGACTTTTTTGTGTATGTAGCCATGTTCTGACAAGCAATCATATGCTCTCCAAAAATCAGTGTGGATGGTGGTGCCAACTTCCACATTCTTCAATATAAGTGGCACCAAAACCTCAGCAGAGCGAATATTGTCTGGGCACACTTCCAACCTCAGATCTTCAGATCCATCCTCAATCATACCGAGAACCCAATGGCCCTCAATATGGCGACCTATAACAAAAAAAAATACATACACATATATAAAAACTGGCTTTAATTATGAGTCGACGGAGCCCCGCTACGCGGGGCTCCTATTTCCGGGTGGTTTAAAAAAAAATAACCACGATGGCTAAGGCGGGAGCTTCGCTGCGCTGCGCTCCCGCCTTAGCCATCTAACCTAACCGAATGAAGTCGGATTGTGCCAAGTCGGAATAATACATTGCTATTAATTACCTAAGAATTATATCCTGTTCTTATACATTTCCTATAACACATAATATATAATTACCTCGATTGTATTTTCTTTTTCCAAATTTAGATTCATCAATCTGGACTATTTTTCCGGGGCCACCAATCTTTCCAACTGCTTAATTTTTGTCCATTTGGTATGCCACAATGGTTTCTCGGCAATAATTATACCAGTCACATATGGTGACCCGGCCCAGGCACCTTTCAAAATATTCCTTGTAGGGATCTTCATTTATGGCGACGTTGTAGCTCCATTTTTTTGAAAATGCATATAATAGGTAGAAAACATGCACCAAATCAATTTTTATATTTTCAAAAAATGTCCCGTTGTTGCGTGGTATTTTCGATTTAGATTTACAATTGCCTTTGGTGCAACACCAAGAACCAAATGACCTGTTGGTCGATTTAGCTATTTTCATGGCAGTGCGATGTGTTCTGCATAATTTTTGAGTCTGCACCAATCCATTTTCTTCGGCGAATGCCACACACTGCTCATTGGTGCCCAATTTTTTTATTATTCTCGCCAAATTCCACATCATAAGCACCTCTTCTGTGTAGAGATGTCGATCGAAAAAGGGCCCGTCGTCCTCGAAAACATCTTCATAAACTGCCGATGCTCCACCAAGCCCCGAACTCGTAGACGGTCCCGGTTCCGGGTGTCCACTTCCACTACTTCCAGTCGCCATTGCGAGCTGCGATAGCGTTATTTCAGTGTCCAAAAGTGAGTAAGCCGAGGTCGTACAGTAAAGCAATCCAAACAGAATCCAAGAACGTAGCCAAGTCGTAGAAAAAACACAAATCGATACGGAAGAACACATTCACTTAAACTCGAAAGCAAAGGAATGACGCACAAATTTGACATTAGAGCTGTCATTATCATCCATCCAAGATGGCGGGTTGCGTTTCGTTTCACGTTTTTCACATAAAACCTAAAAATTACATTTGAAAAACTGTAATAAAGCATAAAAATTACGTTCCGTTTTGCATAATTGCAATAGTATTTAAGAATTTTTGGAAATTGTTTAAAAATATTTAGACGCTACTCCGGCAGCCAAAATTACTTTGGGGGGATTAAGACTAACTCCCTTAAGCCCCCTACAACACCAATACCCTCAAATTCAGGCGACTCGTTTTAAAATCCAACCCAGCATTCATGGTAAGACGTCCACTGGCCGTTCGGTAACAATCTTCAAAATGGTAATCGCATATACGTATGTTGTTGTATATGTAATTATCGCCCCTTTCTCGATCTATCTCGCTTAACACCATTTTCCACTGATCAAATTTTTCCGTATGCGGGTATACATTTGGTGGAAAGTGGTGAACTGTTCCTGAAAGACAATAATTATCACCATGTAAAACAGTGTACAGTACCTACCTACATGTAAACAAAATAACACTTAAAGGCAGATTTTCTCGGCATTTTGAGAATTTCGTTGAATCCAAATCAAAGGTCAATATCGAGGTCCTTTACACGGCGTAGGGTCAATCGTTTACGTATCCAATCACAGAGTCCAAGAAAGAAGCAGGGTCAAAAATGTATAGCAAAAGCGTCGTCAAAGAGCACAAAACAGATCACAAGAACACAATATCGAAACAACGAACAAAACAGAGAAAAATGTTTTCAAAAGACAACGTACTTTGCCTGTCCTGTCATTCATCATTTACGTTTCATTTCACGTATGAACCACTTGAACTTTCAAAGGGTTAATTATTTTACTACCATATTTTTGATATTTAATCTAATTTAATCCATAATAAAGTGTTAATAATAAATAATAACTATTTATTGTTATTAATTTTATGTTTATTGTTGTAATGTCGTCAACTAGCTCTACCTAGTGGCAAAAATGTAAAAGTATGGCCAAAGTTTATGTACCTAAATCTTTAGATGGCAGCACAATCAGTGAATATTTTGATACTAAGCCAATGTATGGAAGTTTCACCCCCCTGATAGTGAGCACGTCGGTACACGACGCCACACAGTAGATCGTCCCCATACACGAGGGCGGACATAGAATTAAAAATTGAAAAAGTATTTACTTGAAAAAAATGAAATATTATTATACAGTTGCATTACTCTATTAAGAAACTACAAAAAATGTTACTGCATTTTTTTTATTTGACCAGTACTTTATGAGCAATTCGATGAAAACTGTTATTTTTCTATGGAAATGGTCACAAAAATGTCTGTATCTCATGATTCCCTCCTTGTTTCGATTTGCGGTTTTCACTACTGTTATTTACCCATTTTATGCCACATTTTCTTCAAGGACACACGGTGCCCCCCGCGACCCCCTTCCGAGATATTTTGCTTTTAGTAACTATACATTTTATTGTATAACTGATAAAATGGAGGTACATTAAGTATATTCATTACTGAGAATAAGTTATCCCTAAGTAGTTCCTTAAATAACAGGTGCATTTGTGATTACTTTAATGACTATTGAACGCTTCTGTTGCCATATAACAAAAGCGTTAATGAGTCCTTAAGTAAAGATTACCAGTACTTGCTTAATCTAATTAGTGATTGTAAATACTATGTTAACAGCCCTTAATCTCTGCATTGTGATTGTCTAATGTCATCATTAGCCTAGTAATGACTAAGTCGCATTTACAATAAATAACACATCGAAAAGAAATAGAGTTTTAAGATCAATAAGAAAATATGTAGGTATAAGTATATTTTTTATTTATACACGGTGTAATTGACAGGTTGGCAAAAACGAAAAGTATGAATTCAGACTGGTATTGTTAACATGTTGATAGTGAAATATTTTCCCGGAAATGATAGGTGAACGTTTTTCAATTTTCAATTTTATTTCGGCTACGCAATGTATAACGAACATTGCGATACGCGCGCGACCCTATACCCCGCGCGTCGTTCATTCATACTAATAGGTACTTCGGGACGTTTGGAATAAATACATAATACAATACACACACAAACACGCCTTAAAAAAATTAAACACAGATTCAATACCTATCAAAAATTAAAATACTTAGTCACTTACCTAAATTAAAGTCTCTCGGGTCGTATAAGGAATGGCTCGAAGTGGTTGCCTCCGAGCTGCACGCACAGTTGTGCTCGACGCAGGGTTTCGGCATGGAGACGAGGCATCATTGTCACATCCTCATTGATTTGATGGTTCAACGATGCGAAAGCGTCTCTTATGCGCTGCTCCATTTCGGCCGCGGTATCACACTCCGTCACATACACCCGTTCTTTGATATAACCCCACAGGAAAAAGTCCAATGGGGTTAGGTCAGGCGAGCGAGGTGGCCATGCATGTGGCCCGAATCTCCCAATCCATCGGTTTGAAAAAGTACGGTCCAGGTGCTGTCGGACTGGGAGCACCACATGCGGCGGGGCGCCGTCGTGCTGAAACCAGATGGTAGGTAGTTGAGCTAGGGGTTCGTTCTCCATACGATCCCATTCTTGATCTAGCTCAGCCCGCAGAGTGTCCATCATAGCTTCAAAATCCTGCTGTAGAAATTCGCAATAACGCCGGCCGTCCATTCTAGTTGGCAAAAACACGGGACCCAAAATACGGTTATGATACACGCCAGCCCACACATTCAGTGACCACCGCGTCTGATGACCCGTCTGCTGCATTGCGTATGGGTTGTCGCGTGCCCAAATGTGAGCATTCCGCCGGTTCCACATACCGTTTCGTGTAAAAGTCGATTCATCGGTCCAAATCACCCGTGAAACGAATTGGCGATTTAGCTGCTGCCGATGTATCAGCCATCTGCAGTACGCTAGCCTACGGGTTGAGTCGCCAGGTACCAGAGCCTGCACTTTATGGATCCGATATGGACGTTGCTTGTCCTTTCGAAGGACTTTGTGCACTGACCAATGTGAAACCCGGGGTCCGTTATTACGCCGTACAAGTTTTGCAGCAGTACGGGTTCCCAAACGCGGATTTCGACGGACAACATCTAAAATCGCCTGCTCAGAACGAGCATTGATTGTCCTTCCAGCACCTTCCTGCCGCGGCACAATAGGTACATTTTCTAAAACACGTTGATATGCCCGTGTGATAGTACGACTATTAGCTGGATGTCTTTCATTTGGGTGTCTTTGAACATAGAGCCTTAATGCCAAAGACGCGTTTCCTCTAGCTTCACCCAAGCACATTAACATCTGGCCATATTCGCGAGCACTAAACGTTTCATTACGCCGATTCATGACGATATCACACAACACAAATACACAACACACAACTCAACTCAACGACACAGTCCCAAACTCCCGACAGTTGAAAGAGAACGAAACATCAAGAACGCACAAGCAATCGCGGCAGACTGACTGATGTGACTCGACGTGGCTTACCTAAACCTAAGTTACCTAGTGTAGTTTGTAGCATAGGGCTGCCCACATGATATGAAATGAAACATTTTCATTTCGGTAATTAGTAGGCACGTTAGTCGAGGAGCCCATGGCACAGTAGCTACCGCGGTCGGTCTGCGATTGAGATAAAGATGAAGAACTAGGTATTGAAAAAAGAATCGTATCGTAATCGTATGATAAAGATTGTTATTAACCGCTATCTCTTGTAACTTCTACTCGTGGTTCTGCTTCTAACTTTAAACCTAGGACCTGTCAATCCCCAAGCAGCACGCACGCGATTTCGCGCCATTTTCTAAACACTAAGCAAACGCATAGATTATAAAATAAGCGTTTTTTTATAGGGTATTTATTTAAAAACGCAAATAAGAAGTTTTTCTTATGTAGTCTGTAAATATCGAAAATAAGCAAACCTTTTCGAACGCCAGCGTTCGCTCGGGGATTGGCTGTTTAAGGAATGTGAATCTGGCAATATTCACGCGATGTTTTTGTTTTATGTCCCACTTAATTGTCTAAACCAAACAATTTACATTACTGTAATGCAACGCGTGTGTACAGTTCGGGTGGCTTCGTAATTGATACTGTAGATCAAACTGTTAAACAGAGGACGCCGGCGTCCTCACACCTACCCCGTCTTTTTGTGTCTCTAATTACGATACTCGAAAGGTTAACGATTTAAAATAAGGTTTTCGGAACTAAGAAAGAACAAAGTCATTCCTGAGTATTTAATTATTAATAAAACATTTTACATAAATAAAAATAAAATTACAAGTATTCAATTCCATAAGCGGTACAACCCTAGCAGTGTCGGCGCGTAAAAGCGAAGGGCGGCGCCTTTGCTTTGACGCGCCGCCGCCCGGCGGGCTGCGCGCCCGCCGGCGGCGGCCAGCACTCAAAGGAAGGGTGCGAGCGAGCGAGCGGTATGCTGTCTCTGTCTGTCGTACAGTCTGTAGGCACTAAGGAGCGCAATAAACTTTTAGAGCTAACAGCTGATTCCGAGCGCGTTGTACAAATTTTCTTTATACATCATTATTATTTACATTGCCGAGTTTAAGTTTTTTGCTTTTTTTGACTAAAATTATGTTTTTAGGGCTGGATTTTGTTGTAACAAATGAATAGAAAACAAATCTAGTTGAAAAACGGTCGGAAAATTCGACAATTTTCCTGAAGAAAATTCCAACGTTTTTCAGTCATAAATCATGGTCTGAAGCTACTGTTTCAGTTTTTGCCAACCTGTCAATTACACCGCGTATATTATAATACTGTAAAAATAATTAAAAAATAAAACAACTATGTACCCTAAAACAACGTAAAAATTAAACAACTACTAAAAACTAAATTATAATAGGAAATTAATTAATTAACACGACCATTAAGTTACTAACAACAATAGAAAAGAAAGAAAAAAAAAATTATTGGCCGATGGGTGGTTTAACACAAAACAAAAAAATTAACAGAATAAAAAAAAATACACAAAAACAAGAAATTAACAAAGAAACTGCTTGTTAATGATAATATTAGGTACTATAAGACTTAAACTATATTTTCTTCATCTTCATCAATAACGACATCATGATCATTATTATCGTCATCATCTTCTTCAACGTCACTACATGCAGCAAGTGTATCAGTTGAAACGTCAATGAACTCCAATTCACTCTGATCACGTATGAGTAAATCGTCTAGTTCTTTAAATGAAGACTTTTTGGCTTTATTTGTCATCTTCGGTCGTAAGCTGGTGAGAAGAGGATCGAAAGATAATAGCAGATTATGAAGAATGTCTTCATTAGTGGCGATGCTACTATGCTTTCGTGTATGACATTCTCTAAATTTACGAAAATCCTTGTTTCTTGCTTCAGATGCTTCTTCAGACAAAAAACCTATAGGCACTACTGATAAGTGGTCCACTATCTGTGATCCATGAATCAGCAATTTGTGTAAACTTGCTGGCATGTTATACCATGGATAGATCGACGAATAAATTTGCTGTTTCATCACAATATAATTTGAATTTTTGGACTTGAATTTTTTCGCCTGAGGAAATGCATTGCAAAATAACGGCGAGTCTTCTAATTAAATTAACGTCTAATTTAGTAATTTTCGCAGTCGTTTCAGGGTTTGCAAAAAACCTTCTTGCAGCATTTCCAGTGTTTGTATTGCCACTACCCTGCTTAACAACATCTAGAAGTAAACCTGCGCTTCTTCGGAAAGCCTCTTGAATGGCTTCTTTCTTATCTTTAACTTTTTTTTATTTTCGTCACCTTTTGCTTGCCATGATTTTATGTCCATTCTGTAAGCAATGTGTAATAAACACTCCTTAGACCGAATCCAAGCATGCAATGAACTAAATCCATGCTTGTATAAATCTGTATTTACGGGTTAAGTAGCTCTCACTTCTTCCAAGTTATTCATTTCGCTTGGGCGAGCTTTGCACAAATCACACACTGCTGCCGATGTACCAGATATGATTGAATGTACCTTACCATCAATCATGGTTAGCCATAGATTGTGAGCAACAGTAGCATTGCCGCAATCAGTCAGGTTCAGTTCACGAATCTCGGTCTCAAATATTTCCATTTCAGCCTTAACATTCGCTTTCGTTTCTTTCATAAATGTAAATGTCGGGCGACAATATTAGTCTAAGATCCGACCGCGTGATTTATACGTTCATATGTTTGATTAATAAAATATAATTTTTATCGATATTTATAACTAAACCAATGCAGATCCGCAAAGGTGGCCATCCAAATTTGGCCGCAATTAATTTTAATTAAAATGTAATTAATTATTTATTTTTGAACAATTACGTTCACTTGTAATTGTTAAAAAATATATTTCATTAGAAAGAAATATACCTGAGATACCGAGAAAGTTCAAGGTGCCATCCCTCACTTGGCCGCAACCTAATGTCAGCCAGGTGTAAACAGGTATAATTTCGTTAAATATATACGTTCATAATGTATTATCATGTTATACATACCAAATTGAAGATTAATTCTTTCCCTACATGATGAGATATAGGTGCCTATGCAAAAATGCCCGCAAATAGTGACTGCCAACGATTAAAGATAAATAAAAGCGAGAGAAACTTAAGATAAACACCCCATGTCGAATAAAGATAGAGCATCCCAGCTGCTTGTCGTTTTTATGCTACTGCGCATGCGTCCATAGATAAGGTGCTCAACTAGTAGCTCGCGTATTTGCTTGGAGTTTAAAATACTCCAAAAATTGAGCAGTAAAAATAATATGTCATAATAATTAATCTACCAAACTAGTGTTTTCAATATTTTTTTAATTATAATCAATTAAAACAATATTTTTTAACTGTGAAACGTCATTTTAAATATAAAATTTATCTTTTAAATAAATTTTGTTTTATTACAATTTTTAACAATATTAAGTTTCGTTTATTTTCGGTCTTCATAAAAAATGTCATAAAAATTACTATCCAAACCAGTGTTTTTAATTTTTTTTTTAATTATATCCAACTCAAACAATAACTTTGAACTGTAAGACGTTAATTTGAATCTATATTAAAATTTATCTTTATACACAAATGTTTTTTTTTATTTTTATTTTCATCAATATAAAGTTTCGTTTATTTTCCTTGAATCCTTGATTAAAGAACTGAATTAAAAACAATGGTAACAGAATTAAACAGAATTGATTTTTTAATTCTGTTGAATTCTGTTTCCATTGCTTTTAATTCGGTTCTTTAATCAGGGATCTGATTAATATAAATTTTTCAGTTTTATTTTTTGAAAACAAAAAATGTTGGAATCATTTATTTAACACGTTGAACGCCCAAAAAAAAATACGCCTTCGCCCTATGGGCCATGGCAGACACCGTATGGCTGACAATGAGCCGGGTCCATCGGGCCGCGGCAGACACGGTTTGACTGCCAGTACGATCTGCGTTAAAATGTCTTTACTGGGCTGGCAGACATAAATAAGTTTGTGAACGCTATTCGCAGTGACCCGCGGGGCGCTGTAGAACAAACCTCGCGCCTTAGCGCGGCAAAAATCTTACAAGTCTTTGAGATATTTGGGACCTGACGGACCCGACACATTTTTTCTCTGACATTTCTGGTTTAACATTTATACGGATGACTTTTAGTTAAATAAATTGTGTCATACAGTTATGATTTTAATTATTTACATCATTGGGGTATAAAATTAAGCATGCCAAATATTAGAAAAATACCTTTATTATAAAATAAAAAATACAGTACTCTACGCTATGACTTAAAATTGGAGATCAAACAAATTAAATGACTTCTTTCTTAATTATACATAATAAAAATGAAAAAAAAAAACAATCAAAACACATGGACGGCTTATAAGGGCAGGTTTCACAAAATATACTGACTTTCTTGGTTTTATTTCTAGCATATTGTCGGCCCATGAAATAGACATAAGTTCTAAACTTTATGTAATCTATTAAAACAATCAAAACACATGAACGGCTTACAAGGGCAGGTTTCACAAAATGTGTTGACTTTCTTGGTTATATTTCTAGCATATTGTCGGCCCATCAAAATGACATTTTGCTTATAGCATCCAGAGCACAAACGTCGGGTACTTTTAGATTTGCCATCTTTTTTAGACAATTGATGCTTCAACCGTTTAGGCACCTCACGAAGTCGATACTCCTCGCTCTCTGTTTGGCAGAATTGTTGTACAATTTCCTTTCTAAAATCTACTATTTGAATAGTTTTCTTTGTGACTGACTGATACAAAATTAGAGCATTTATCACTGTAGTGTTTAGTAGTAAATTAATGGCAAGCTTCTTATACCATTTGACAGATTTTCGTAGTGGAGTCGAATAAGACGCTAATTGATCAGAGAGGTCTACCGCACCCTTTGCCATATTGTAATCAACAATTATTTTTGGCTTCCGTATAGTTTTCCCACGCTGTTGAATATTAACAAATCGATCAGTATGTTTAGTGGATAGAACATACACATCCCTCTTGTCCTTCCATTTTAAACACGTTATTCCGTCGTTACTCTCTGCAGCTTTATACTCTCCACGCTTAAGTTTGGCATCAATGACCTCTTTTGGTAAACCTTTACGATTTTTTCTTACGGTGCCGACGAGATGCATTTCTCTTTGTAATAATTGTCTGGCTAATGTAATGCTTGTGTACCAGTTGTCCGTAAATAATGTATGCCCTCTTTCAAAACGATCTTCACATAAAGACATCACAACATTTGTGGGTGTGTTATGAACATCATCATTTTTCCCCGCGTATACTTTTACTTTATAAGTATAGCCCGGTATGGTACATAGTTTAAATTCTTTAATCCCGTATTTATGCCTCTTTTGTTTATTGTATTGTCTGAAAATAATTCTCCCACGGAAAGGGACCATGCTTTCGTCTATACACAGGTTTTCTGTTGGCGAAAAGTTTTCCTGAAATACTTTATTTACTTCATCATACAGCTTGCGGACACGATGCAGTCGGTCTGATTTATGTTCATTGTCATTTTCTGAAAAGTGTAACATTTGCAGCAACAGCTCGAAACGATTACGAGACATAATGGTCTTTGGAAATGGATGGCTAATCATGTCGTCCTTACACCAATAATCAGCTAATTTAGGTAGCCTCACCAAGCCCATAAATAAAATCAAGCCAAAAAAACATTTCAACTCAGCAGGGTTAGTGGGTGTCCATCTACGAACCCGTGCAAATTTAGAAGCTTCAGGTAATTGTGTTATTTCTTTAATTGCATATTCATTAGTGGCATCGACTATTAGTTGCAATATGTTATCAGTCAAAAAAAGCGAAAAACATTGCGCAGGAGTCATTCCATGCATACACTTTATATGGGGTGCGGGACCAGAAATGTCTGTAAACGGAATAATACGGCGTTGATTACCTTGAACCTCTGTCCAGATGTTCGAAGGGCTTGTATTATTACTGGGGCAGGGCGGAACGTTTTCGGCATCGCTGTCTTCGCTAGTTGATAATATAATTCGGCGGCACTTTCGTCTTAGGGGTTGAATTATATCACTACACTCGTCATCTGAACTCGGCACTATAAAACTATTATTTAGTAATGATATTTCAATATTGTCCAGTTGCATCAGATGTTCAGCGGTTATATCAAAATCCAAGTCTTCCATGTTTATTAGTAATAGTAGGAGTATTAGTAACGAATACTGAATACGTATGTAGGTATAATTACAAATTACAGAGCGCGCGAAACGGTCCGCACTTTAGCGTACGACTTTTGCCACTGAGTAGTAGCGAGAGCAAGCGCAGCGCTTACGCGCGGGTGCGGGGGGGGTGGTTGACAAGGTGACCCGCGTGGCCCCCTCCACTGAAATAACGAATAGTGCTTTGGCTGGGCCATGGCAGATAATGGTGACTGCCAGCTATTTTTTCTCTATATTTACTATTTTTCGCTATTGTATTTATTTCATATTAGATTATACCCATTTTTCATACAATTAAACCGGAAAAATATGTTAACAAATTTTGACTGTTTTTTAATATTTCATGAAGCCCACTGAGAATACACACTGGCAGATAAATGGTGTCTGCCATGGCGTTCAACGTGTTAACAATTATTATTTGTTTAAAAAAATTATTTGTTAATTATATATTTTAAAAGAAAAATGCACAAACCTTTTTTTCATTTGATAGGGATAGTGACAACAAAAAGTGAATTATTTATTTTTGATTTAAAATGCAACTTTTTTTTTATTATAAAAAATGATAAAAAATACAAACACTTCTTTATTAAAAAAAAAAATGATAAAAATTACAAAAATGATAAAAAAGATTTTACAGTTAGATAATTATCAATACATATCGGAGTACTTGTAACGAAAAAATTTTCATTTACGTACTATCGTCACTTGAATCATCAGAACTGTCACTCTCATATGTTGAAACGTCAGAATCTTTATCGTTTGTATCTTCTGAAGATTGTTCAATTAAATCACAAATAACATCTTCTACTTGCTGTGGCATTGAATCTCCAATGAACCATGTTGGTTTTAAAGTTTCATCTAAAATCCAACCATTATTTTCAGGTTTAAATCTGATGCAATCTGGATTAGTGGCATTTTGCCACATTGAATTAACGAAGATCGTACGCAATAATTTTTGTTGCAAGGATTTCAAGCATGGTGGTATAGTGCTTGAATTGAAACCTTTAAGTTTTTTCATAAATTTGTCATTAATTGTAGTCATGGCATACATTTTATTAAACATTAAAAGTCTTGCAGCGTTTACATTTTGACAATTTTTAATCCCATACATTAGAGCTATAAACTCCTGAACTACTATCATTTTGTTATCATCAAGAATATCCTCCGGATTGCTTAATGATGCAAATGTCTCTTGAATGTTCTGGTGTTTACAAAATATCTTGAAAGGGCGGACTTTTCCTTTGTTAAAAAATGCTGCTGTATAGTCGCAACCAGTAAACGCGTGGAATGCTGGTAGTGCAAGACATAAGGTCGGACCTAATTCGACTGATAATTTTGTGCAGTTAATGCAAGCTTGATCTTGATTGGTAGTTTTTTTTGAAGTACTGTTTGCCAACCAAATTTGTAAGTTGGCAAATTTATGTATATTTCCTAATAATATTATTAAGATGTCAGTGTCAGTTGCCTTAACCAAAATTTTTGCACCGTCATGTATTTTACTGATGTGAAAAATAATCCTGGTATCAGCTTCCTCATGTAGGCATGCTAATTCAGGTTCTTCGTTCTTGAGTACGATATTTCCAACCGAAGAAAATGAAAAACATAGTTCGTCGACCGTAATGAAAACTTTTTTATTTTTTAATATTGCAGCAAAACTATTATCACTCCAGTGATTAGCTAAAAATTTTACGAGAGCTTCTTTAAAACGATAATTTTTTAAACTTGCTAAAAAATCCTTGGGTCTAGGCTGTAATGGACCGCTAATTGTATATGGAATATCAATTTCCGCTCTGTTCAATCTTTCACAATCTTTGATAGAAGGAGTAAGGTATCTATCAAATATTATGTGTATTTCTTGGCTATTTGTTGAGCATAGCTTTATCAGTATTGCTTCAGCTACTTTTCCAAAACTTTGTGGTAGAGTAGAACCTATAGAATACAAATAATAGAAACCATCTATTATTTCTACATCAATATGTCCAGGATTTGAAACTTCAATTTTTGATTTTAGATGTTTACTTAGAGTAGATTTGTCTGTCTTATACATATGACCAGTACAGTGGAACAGTGCCGGAGGTACAGGTGCAAGTGGATACGACAGGCAGTTCTCAATATCAACTTTATGTTCGATAGCAATTGCTAAAAGTCGTCCGAAAATATCGCGTTCCATTTTTAATAGAGCTTGGTTGTCTTTACTTTTATTCTTAATTGTTCTTTTTGCACAGTCAGATGCAAAGTTAGAAATAACATTACGTTTGATAGATTTCACAAACCTTGTAGGATCTTCAGAACATTCCGAAAAGAAACGTAATTTTTGTTCATGACCTAATGTCTTACAATTCAATAAAAAATCAGAAACGTGTGAAGATGCTGCTTTACCAGTTGACATATTGAATAAAATATTCTTATCCAAATTTTCGCTGAAAGGATTCGTTGTTTTTTTCATTGTTTCAATAATTCTATTCAGCGTTTTATTGTCTTTCTCTATTTGATTCTTTTGCAGTGAATGAGAAGTATCATCTGCCCGTGATAGGCCAACTTCCGCTTTTACAGCTGATAAAATTTTGGTTCTTATGCTATGGCTAAGAGCCCACCTTTGTCTTGCAGCTATAGAGTTAGTGAAGTGGCTAACACCAGTCAATGTGTTACCAGCATCTGCATTTATCGTTTGCTCCAATGTTAGGTCCACAGGTGATCTACCTAAACATGAATTGGTACGCCTAACACCAAATGCACCTTGACGAAATTCCGCAATCAAAGCTGAATCGTCCATTTTCAGCTTAATTAAATTATTTAAGTACAAAGCTGCCCATTTGGAATAATTTGGTAGATTAAATGCAAAGAAATAATCACATATTTCAAAAATGCTATTTAGGTAGAGCTCTAAGTTACTGCAACGAATACTTCTGGAAAATCGATGATAAATATTAATCATTTCCGAGTATAGCAAGTAATATTGAGCGGTCTTTCCACCCTGAAGCGTTGTTTCTCGATACTGTTTGTAATCTTCAAGTATTTGTTGTAGTGAGTCCTGTAAAATTATACGTTCATTGTCTTCACTCGGGGTATTTATTACAGCAGCTAAATCTTCATTCAATGTATCTGGATCATATTGTTTTTCCGATAAATACTTTTCGAAATGAAGAACTTGTAAGGCACCAGATGCCAGCGGATGCAATCGCTTACACCGATTAAAATGTTTGCTGTCTAAAAAGCTAACCATTGATCCTCCCGCTAGTGCTTCAGCTTGAACCAAAATCTCCACTAATCCACTGGAGTCAATGTACTTACCAATGGCTTTGAAATATGCCATTTGCATATGGAATGCTCCTAAATTTACAAACACATTATCGAATTCAGGCTTCTCATGTAATTGTATTTGCATAGCTAATTTTGCAATTGCCAAATCATAAGTGACGATAATCTGTTCTTGATCACAATTTTTCGCAATTTCCTTAGCAGTACAGAGAGTTTGATAAACAACTGCTAATGAAGTAGGAGACGAATTAATAGGAGGTAAGTACTCGACTGTTTGAGTTTTGCTACAATCAATACAAATCTTACAATTGTATCCCAACCACATGGGGAGAGAATCAATCCGTGATAGAGACATACTCCAAATATAATCTTTATCCATAGCTATTATTTTCGCAAATTGACACGCATCGATAGTCTGTGTAATTGAATCGACATGAACAAAAGGCATACTGGTGAGAGGTTTTTTGTAGTAAGTTCGAATACTTTGTGGAATTCCTTCGTAACGCCGTCTTTTACGAGGCGGATGAGATTCAATGTTGTCATCGTTAGATTGTGATGTAGAGCAATTCAAGATTTCCATATCACCACTTTCTTCATTAATCCTATGATTGAACTGGTATATAATACCAACGGTATCATGTAAAGTGTCTTTACCAGTAGCAGTGTCGACAAAACGATCGAAATTGTCAAAAGCAACATGCGTACTTAATCCGTTAACTTTACGGATGCCGGATGGTACAAAACTTTCGTCTTTTTGCGTTGCGTATGTCATTTCCGTTTCAATTTCTTCGGCTAGATTATAGCCGATAGTATGACCATACCTATTCAATATTGAAAGAACTTTTCTGGAACTTGTTATTGACTTCATTGCTAATCCGAGAGTAAGATGCTTAGATGGTTTTACTCGACCTTTAGAAACTATATAAATAAGGTCACTGCACACTGATTTAATTTTAACTAAATCATCGTTTGAATTTTTGCGACGAATATCCGGCCCTTGAACCAAGTCACAAACAAAGTTAAACAATTCTTCTGGAATGGTGCACTCTCCACGAATAACGTCGTCCACGCTAAGATCTGCTGGTAACTTCTTATTTTCAACAGAGGTGATGCTATTTCGTAATTCATAAGCAACGTCCCTATGGCGATTTTGCTGTTTCTCTTCTAAATCACCAGCTAATTGAGAGGTATCAATCTTAAATTGATAAACAATTTTTTTTCTGTGTGCTGCAGAAGATGGCTCTATGATCAGTCGATCGCCAAAGGAATTTATTATTTTATTTTCTAAATTTTCAGCACGGTAATCGTGAAAGTCTTCGGCTTTTACTTTATTCTCACCAAATTCTAATAATAAAGCTTTGTATTGAGAAAATAAATCGCAAAGGAACATGACTCGATTTTTTTCAATTATTTCCATGGTGATAACATCTGAAATAACAGCAAATGCTGACTGGTGCAATTGCCTATTCGCATGCCAATGTCCTGGTTCTGCCTTCTCTTTATTTTGACGTTGCAAAGTTGTCTTCAAAGCTGTAAAACAGTTGGAATGGTAAGCGACAGTCGGAAAGTCCTCTAAATTTTTAATTAATGACGAATTTCGCGATGATTCAGCCATTTCTTTGATTTCGGTTACAGTTGCCTCTTTTTGTGGAATCGTTACATAAAGTCGTCGCTTACCAACTTTCTTCTCAACGTGGCCGCAAAAAACACAAGCTAATTTTTTATTTCTTGTTGTTGATTCAGATGTCGTACTTGGTTGTTCTTCCAATGTTTCCTGCTGAGTAGATGAGCTACTGATGTCGTCGTTCGGAGCAGATATACGATTGGTCTCTTGGTCAGAGACTGATGCACTCGGTTGTTGATTCGCAACAGATGTACTCGGCTCAGAACATTGCGATGAAAGATTTGGTACCTATGAATTGAAAAAAAAACTTCGTTAAAATTAAATTGTCTGTCATTGATCATTTATAAAATATCAACAATAAAAATTTTTCAGTAATGAGACTAATAGTTAAGTACTTTGGGTATCGTAAAGCAGCTAACTGGGTTGTGGAGGTCCGAGTATTTATTCGACAATAAAAATTTAAAAACAGCTATCCCATAGACAATATCGACAGCTCGAAACTTTTATAATCAAATGAAATATTTTTATTTGTTTACTGATTTTCAATAACAAAAAAAAAACAGAATTTTTTTTTTTTCCCGAATTTGAAACATACATTTTAGTACTACTGTCAGTTCAAAATCATGTACAATGTTCATCTTGGAGTAACAAAAAAAAACCTAAACGATACTCGATAGATAGTATTGTTCTTTTTAAAGAAGGTCTGGCTACCTGAGTTCGTTCTTTAAAGGTTTGCCTACCTGAGTTCGTGGAGAAATAAGTATCATTGGAATAATTTTCAATTTTAGTATTAGATGAAAAACTAGGTAGTTGAAAATTTCTGTATATATCGCTGTATTAAACATTATTTTATACATTATTAAATATAAAAAGATAGTCTACTATTATACAAGTTTTATTAGATTAAAAACATCGTACTATTAAACCTACACTCAACGCAATAATATTTATATTTAGTAGCTATAAAATTATTCATTTGTCCTGTGTGATTAAAAATTGTACTTACATTTTGGGTTTTACAAAATTCTTCAAATTCTTCCTTGTATTTACTTTTTACAGTAATAACTTTTTTTAAACAATTCATGTGATAACCAAATTCATTTGTTGATTCCACATTAAGTTTTAGGTTATGATACATAAATTTTTTGTGACGTCGAAACAATATCATTAAAAAACACTTTTTAAATGATACATCACTAAAGTTAAGCACTTCTTGCTTTTCATTACACAACAAAAAACACTTCTTCATTTTATTCTTACGTTTTAATAACGTTAAGAATGAAATATATCAATATTAATATTAACAAAGTTTTATAATTTTGGACTTGAAAAAAAACAACGTGGCGCATAAGACTGTCAAAAACATATGATTGCAATATTCAGTACGGTATTTAGTTGAGCACCTTGCCTATGGACGCATGCGCAGTAGCATAAAAACGACAAGCAGCTGGGATGCTCTATCTTTATTCGACATGGGGTGTTTATCTTAAGTTTCTCTCGCTTTTATTTATCTTTAATCGTTGGCAGTCACTATTTGCGGGCATTTTTGCATAGGCACCTATATCTCATCATGTAGGGAAAGAATTAATCTTCAATTTGGTATGTATAACATGATAATACATTATGAACGTATATATTTAACGAAATTATACCTGTTTACACCTGGCTGACATTAGGTTGCGGCCAAGTGAGGGATGGCACCTTGAACTTTCTCGGTATCTCAGGTATATTTCTTTCTAATGAAATATATTTTTTAACAATTACAAGTGAACGTAATTGTTCAAAAATAAATAATTAATTACATTTTAATTAAAATTAATTGCGGCCAAATTTGGATGGCCACCTTTGCGGATCTGCATTGGTTTAGTTATAAATATCGATAAAAATTATATTTTATTAATCAAACATATGAACGTATAAATCACGCGGTCGGATCTCGTACTATATGTGGTTGACGATGGCCGATCATTCTGCCACACTATACTTCCACTAGAAGTAACTAACTTAAGCGGTACAAGACTTGCCATGAATACACTGGATAAGTCTTGTTCACTTGTTGTTGTCGTTTGATGGTAAACGCTTTGACTTGAAGCTCCATCAAAACCCCATTTACTGTGAAGTACAAGTTGTTCACCAGCATCAAAATTTGATTCAAGTGAATCGATCAGCCTCCTAACTGTGAGATCAAGGAGGGCTTGGATCCGTATCTTTGCGGAAGTTTCAGTCACAGTTATGTCTTCTTTTGCCGGGTAGGATTTAAGCTTTTCTTTAACTAACAAGTAGTAGCTTGGGTATTTAGCATGCCCTTCTTTTTAACTTAAGTCCCGAAGTGTGATGTAACGCCATTTGGATAACTGCAAGTAAACGTAAAGAGCAAGTGCTTTGTGAGTAGGAACCTCACGAAGCGTAGGATTCTGCTTAGTTTCCAGGACATTTAAAACTGTTGAGACGTGTTCAGGATTTTCCAGCAAATTTTTCATTATTCTGGCCGTATCATTTTTTCCGGCAGACTTAAGTATACTTTCAACAGTATGCACAAGCTTATCCGGGCGACTAGGACTGCAACTAGCATCATTTTCATTAACACGTCTTCTTTTGTGTCTAGTCGATAAATCGTCAAAGCGTTTGCGAGGCGATGTACACTCTATCAAGAAAGTACCGGGAAAAGATCAATAATACACAAAATGTCTGTTATTCATCCAAATTTATTTTATCACCTTCAAAGTATGCTCCTTTAGAAACGACACACTTGCGCCAACGAATAATCCATTCATCAAAACATTTTTTAAACGCTGCTTCCGGAATTGAGTTCAGTTCTCGCCGCGAATTCTCCTTTATGTCTTCTATCGATTGAAAACGGTAATTTGAGTTTAGGAAAAAGAAAAAAGTCAGCAGGAGCCATATCTGGTGAATATGGTGGTTGCTGGATGATATTTGTTGAGTGTTTGGTCAAAAATTCGTTCACAATGATAGCCTTGTGCGAAGGCGCATTGTCGTGGTGCAAAATCCAAGAATTTTCTTTCCACAAATCTGGCCTTTTTCGTCGAATTTGCTCTCTTAAACGCCGCATAACGCTCAAATAATATTCTTTATTTACCGTTAGACCTTCCGGTAAGAATTCAGAGTGCACAACACTGCGATAGTCAAAGAAAACAGTCAACATGACTTTGACTTTTGATCGACTTTGGCGTGGTATTTTCGGTTTCGGTTCAGTTGGAAGGCGCCACTCCGAAGCTTGTTGACTAGTTTGCATGTCAAACTCGTAAACCCACGTATCGTCACCAGTAACAATGCGTTTCATGAATGTTGGGTCCGAATTGACTCGTTATAGCATGTCCTCAGCGACTTTCATGCGATTGAGTTTTTGGAGAAAATTCAGATCTTTTGGGACTAGCCGAGCAGCAACATGTTTCATACCCAAATGATTAGTTACAATGGTACGGATCGACTCGTGAGATACAGAAAGTTCGGCGGCTATCCCTCTCAGAATTGAATGGGGATTTTCAGTCATTATTTTCTTCACTTTTGCGATGTTAACTTCAGTTGCAGACGTTGACGGCCTACCAGAGCGAGGCAAATCTTCCATCACATCTCGACCGCTTTTGAACGCTTTGAACCACTCATAAGCACGAGTTTTTGATAAAGTCGATTCACCGTAAGCCTTCTGTAACATTTTCAGTGACTCCGAACACGAAATTCCATTGGCGATGCAAAATTTAAGACAAACTCTTTGTTCGATATTTTTGTCCATTATGAAATTCGCAATACACACTATATATGATATTACTAAAACCAGCACTGTATTTAATATAAATAACAGATGCAACTCAAACACCGCGCCAAAATGGAAAACAGTTGTGCCAATCTAACAACTACAAAAAAAACAAAAAAATTAATTTGGAACCATAAACAAATCATCCATTCCCGATACTTTTTTGACTGAATGTATTCAGTCATTTGCTTCTTCAGTGTCAACAACATTTTCTTTAAAGCAATCTGGCCAAACGATATCGGAATTTAACCACTCTCCGTTCTTGTTAATGAACCTGTCGACTGTCCTTCTTGATTGCACCCATTTGGTGTAAATCCTATAGCAAAATCGTCGACACCAGTTCTTGAGTTCCGTCACATCGCTTTCACTTAACTGGACGTTAGTATTCGACTTCAATGTGTTCAATAAATTGTCATAGTCACGAAGATCTTTATGATTACGAAGAGCAACGTAAAGATCTAGATAAGTAGAAAACCCACGGAAAGCCATTATGACAACACTTGGTAGAAGTTATAATTACAACTGAATTACATTTGCTAAACACACTCAAATATATAGGGCAGCAAGTAGGCAATGAATTAAAAACTAGCAATGAATTTGATAAGCTAATGATGACATTAGACAATCACAATGCAGAGATTAAGGGCTGTTAACATAGTATTTACAATCACTAATTAGATTAAGCAAGTACTGGTAATCTTTACTTAAGGACTCATTAACGCTTTTGTTATATGGCAACAGAAGCGTTCATAAGTCATTAAAGTAATCACAAATGCACCTGTTATTTAAGGAACTACTTAGGGATAACTTATTCTCAGTAATGAATATAGAGGAGTGACTTTTCAAAATGGCTTATTTCTGTATGGTCATTTTTTTCAGGACCAAGAAAAATACGATAACTTTTCATATATGAATATTTTTAGTAACAAACTTCTATGTACATAATCTAGGTACTTTAATAGATCGTTTCACAGTGTATATTTTTTTTTTAATACTCTAAATTATGAGTTATTATCATATGATTTAAGGAAATAAGCCATTTAGTCGCAAACTCCAAGAAATAAGATGTTTTGTTTCAGCACTCCTAAGAAATAAGCCATTTTGTTTTGGCACTCCTAAGAAATAAGCCATTTTGTTTTGGCACTCCTAAGAAATAAGCCATTTTGTTATGGCTAGCAAAAAACAATTGTTTTCTAAAAACTTTTATTTAAAATCTGAAAATCACACACGGACTTCTCCTACATCCTCTTCATTGCAGACACAATCATATTCATGTTCCTCAGCTGGTTCCTCCGTCACATGTAACAAAATAGTTTTGTACCATTGAAGTTCAGGCAAGGCAGTCCATTCTTCCCCAAATTGTTTTTCAAGTAAATTTATTACATCTTTTTTCTTTTTTTCTGAAACTGGCTGCGGAATAGATTCTGCAACATCAATAGTTAGTGGAATACGTTTACCCCGTTTCAATAATGTCTGCCAAGGATCATCTCCATCAAATCTATAATATTCGGAAGCTTTTATTTCACAACCGATAGTCATCTGTCTTTTAACAGTTTTTTTTATCCAGACTCTTTTTATTTTTTGTAATCCCTCCACATTTTTAAAATTTTCCTTTAAATCCTTTATTTCAAGCAGTTGCCAATCATTTCCTAATAACCTTACATTGCCATGGTTTTTGAAGATATCATGGTAACCATCTTTGGTGGTGATCACTGGTATTTTTCTTAATTCCTTTTCCAGTCGTCCAAAAACGCGATCGGCGGGCAAAAAACTGTGACCCCGCACTGGAAAAAATATATGTATTTCCTTCACTTGAGCAGGTGATTTGGAGTAAAGCCATTGCATTAGTGAATGTATGATATGATTATTTTTATTTTGGCCTCCACAGCCATCACAAAATAAACGTATAGTATCAACATTATTGTCAATGTTCATGGAGGATAGATAATCATATACAGCTGATCCTATTTCTGTTGGCCCGCGCTTGGCAATGGTTTCATCCCAAGTATAAAACCAAGGATCTTTTGAATTTAAAGGTACTACACAAAAATTATAAAGACTTATTTGCCTAGAATAAAAGGCATCTTGAATAGGCGTTTTTGGAAGTGCTTGGACTTGTTGAAGATCAAAACAAAATGAAATGGAGTTTGGAGGATTCCCTTTCATGTGGGTATAAAATGCCTTGGCCCTTATCTTATGTACCCGAAGTTCTACCATTAATTTTTGCTTTTTTTCACTGTCTCTTTCATTTTTGATTCTATTTCCCCACAGCACACACACATTGCAAGCATCAGAGGATGGCGCAGAAAATCCTACATTAAACTCTTCATAAAATATTTTATAAAACATGGTTTTTTTTACTTGCAAGTTTGAGGCAACAGAAGAATTATACAACTCCATTAGTTTCTTACAGTTTAAATCACTAGACAGATATATTCTTTTTGATTTTTGTCTGTTGTGGTGGCTTTCTCTTGCTGGTAGACATTTTATGAAATTCCTTAGTGATTCCTTTTTATCAATAGATTTGTATGACTTACGGTCCCCACCACGCTTTTCTTTAGGAATGTTTCCACTGACTGTAGTTCTATTGATTATATTAAGCCTTTTTTCATTGACACTAAAAACTGCAATGAACATTTTCTTACACACAGGTTTAATTTTATTTTTCTTACAAAATAAGTTGTAACTGCAGCTTACAGTTCTCTTTCTCATATTCTTTGATGGTTTGGTTTTATCCTGTGGTTCATATGAATGTAATAATCTACAAAGATAGGTATCCTGATCAATTTTGGACGTGTTAGCATAAAACGCACTACGGTTTATTAGAACTTGGCGCGTAGTGAAAGAACTACATTTATATTTACTGCCCTCTTTGTGCCGACATGGAATCCTGAATTCTAAACCCAAAGGATCCTTATTAATGTACCTGAAGCAATAATAAATTTAATTGTTAAGAAATAGGTATCTAGTAGGATTAAATTACAATTGAAACGAGAGCCGTTTATACATTGCTGAAAACTACTTACGATTTTCTTGTTCGGCTGTTTTGTCCTGATTTCCTTTTTCTGGTGCCTGAATTTAACTCCTCCACGGTCTTATCTGCCATTATGCACCGTTATTTACTCAGAATAAATTCGGATTAGCAACAAAAACACCAACGAGCAACGATACAAGAAAATATTTTTCACCTTGACACTCAGCCTTGACATGAAAGTATTGAGAAGTTGACAGCAAGGTGACACATGACGTTTAATATTTTTTTAATTGGCCGTAGTCAAATAAAAAGTGTTGCCAATGTATAAAAATATATTTGCGGATCCACTTCCAGATATTAAAGCTATCTTTCAACCCTCCAAAATAACCTGTGATACCAGATTAGAAATAAGCCATTTTGATACGTATTAACAAAATTTCCATACAAAATGTTCTAGAAATGAGCTATTTTGAAAAAACTCCTATCACAATTTAGTAGGGCCGAGAATTAACGTGAATTAAGCTATTTTGTTGCGGAAAGCATTTTTTAAGGCCATTTTTCTTCGAGATTTAAGTACTTTAGAACAGGACACTTCACGTCATATAATGTGAGTGTACATAAAGTCCCGATTGGCATTAAAAAAAAAAGTTAAGTTGGGACCCGAAATAAGCCGTTTTGAAAAGTCACTCCTCACTTAATGTACCTCCATTTCATCAGTTATACTATAAAATGTATAGTTACTAAAAGCAAAATATCTCGGAAGGGGGTCGCGGGGGGCACCATGTGTCCTTGACGAAAATGTGGCATAAAATGGGTAAATAACAGTAGTGAAAACCGCAAATCGAAACAAGGAGGGAATCATGAGATACAGACATTTTTGTGACCATTTACATAGAAAAATAACAGTTTTCATCGAATTGCTCATAAAGTACTGGTCAAATAAAAAAAATGCAGTAACATTTTTTGTAGTTTCTTAATAGAGTAATGCAACTGTATATTTCAATTTTTTTCAATTAAATACTTTTTCAATTTTTAATTCTATGTCCGCCCTCTTGTATGGGGACGATCCACTGTGCGCCGTGGCGCAGCACGGCGCCGCGCCATCTACCGGCAGCGGTGCCGTACCGTTCCACGGCAAACGGCGCCGCACCGTAGACATGGTTCCACCCCCTCACACCGCCGCTCGCCGCTCGCCGCGCGCCTCACCTGCGAGACGAGGCGGGAGGGGTGCGTTTTATCGCAGCGCCCGCGCCGCGCCGCCCGTGTGACAGCGTATAGTTAGAGTAAAACGACTGAATCAATTTGGGTATGGAGGTAGATGTGTCGGTGTGGGTTTAGACAGAGTAGTCACTAAAAGTCTCAACTAGGTAGGTACTCACAGTTCATTTATTTAGGTCCACACTCACAACACAAACAACGATCAGAAGGAGAACAGTACAGATAGTAGGCACAGTCACAACAGTCACGATACAACGAAGTATGCAGATTACAATTAAGGAAACGCGTACACAAAAACAATGGTCGCAAAATGTCATGCGTTCACGCGTGCGCGGGCCGGCAAGGACTAAAGGTCAGCGCGAGGGCACGCGCGCGCCGTACGATGGAGCGTAAGCGTACCTCTCCCCGCGCTCGCTACGTCACGATGACGTAGCTCGGCCGCGGTACGAGTCCAGTAACCCGACATCATCCAACATTGCGATGATGTAAACAATGTAATATGCGATTATTATAAATACATGTAAATAAGGGTTATGGAAGTATTTGTGACTGTATTTAAATGTGTTGTGTAGTGTAACTATAAAATATACATATATAAACTGAGTAGTATGTGTATACCCTACACCACCCCCCTCCAGAGACCGTCAAGGGCGATAAAAATCTGGAAACTTGACCCGACGTTCAGAACGGGTAGTATATTCTGGTTTGTCGCCAGGCGTAGTGTCCTCATGGGGGTCCGCTTTGTCAGCCAATATGTAGGCTGGTTTTAGGCGGTAAATCGAGACCGTGACCTCTTTACCTTTAAATAAAATTTTAAATCTTTGTCACTCCTGTGCAGAACTTTGTGAGGACCTGTGTAGGCTGCTTGCAATGAGCCACGTAATGCGTCTTCACGAAGGAACACGTGATCAGTGGTCTGCAGGTCCTTGAATATAAAAATGCTCTGCTTGTTGTGACGCGAAGCTGAAGTTGGATGCAAATTATTAGCAAACTTGCGGACGCGTGCTATAAAGTCCGTTATGTCGGTTGTCCCGGTATCAGTAGGAGTAAAAAATTCTCCCGGGAGTCTTAGCGGTTCGCCGTATACAAGCTCGGCGGAAGACGCTTGGACATCCTTTTGGAATGCGCTCCTTACACCAAGCAATACCCACGGCAGGGACTCGGTCCACTTATCATTGGCATGGCACGTGATTGACGCCTTGAGTTGCCTGTGGAATCGCTCCACCATGCCGTTGCAGGCCGGATGGTATGCCGTTGTCCGTTTGTGCTGGAAACCAGCGAGCTTGGACAGTTGTTCGAACAGAGCGGATTCGAACTGACGGCCTCTGTCCGTAACAATGTCAGTTGGACAGCCAAACCGGGCAATCCACCCAGACAACAATGCTTTCGCTACTGTCTCGGCAGTAATGTCGACAATAGGTACGACCTCTGGCCACCTAGTGAATCGGTCGACTGCCGTCAGACAGTATTTAAGCCCTGTGAAATTGGAAGCGGGCCCACAAGGTCGATGAGAACTAAAATGGCTTTCTCTGAGGTGGGGGTAATCAGCATGCACGACTGGGGCATATAGTCCTAGCATGTTAAAGTTGTCGTTTAAGGTCGCGTTCCAACCACCGGGACCCTGGCCGGCTGGCGTGGTGCAACAAAAACCACGAGCCATGTTCTGGCCAACCATTATTCTACGCCGATGAAAGCACTCGATATTTGCCTGGTTTGCCGAGGCTGATCCTTGAGCGCCAAAACTATGTACTGCAACGTTGCGCGAATATAGAGGAACTGCAGCATCATTAAGCGGTCCTGATGACTCCACAAACAGTAGGTTGACGGCTGTAACTTTGTGTTGTATCCTATCCATAACATTAAGCCCTTTTTCGTTATGGCTACGACGTAACTCAACCATCTTGTAGTACTGTGTAAACTCGGTCTTGTAGTAGGGAGACAACTTTATAACGCCCTTCAATAGTATCGTCGTCCGGAAACTGAATTCCTTGTAGACGGGCCGTAGCACCAGCATTCAATATATCTATCGGCTCAAAGCCCAATAGATTGCTATTAGCTACTAGATTACCGGGGATAAATGCAGCTGGGAGTGGCTGGTAGTTAGGTTGGTTATTCTGGGATGCGATAACTCGCCTTGATGTGACTAACGGCGAAATGTAGCATTCGTAGGTGTTATGATTATTGGCAGCTATTGGTCCAAATGAGCCACTAGGCTGATTAACACCTTCTACGACTAATGGTCCTAGCGGGATTGCCGTCGCTGGAAGGTTTAGCCGAATTTCTTTCCCATCCTGTGTAATGACTGCGGCGATATGCGAAATGTAATCTGCTATGGCCTGAGGTAGAACCTGATAGTCCGGGAGAACTTCTCTCACATCGGTTCGGACATTGAGCACATTCTGGCCGGATAGCCTGGCTGTCTCTAAAATCTCCAGGTTAAGGTGGACCGACATGGCGTGAGTAAACATACTCAGGGGGAGACGTTCGTGAAGACGTGGGTCAATGCCGCGCATCTTTTCATATGTCTCTTTTATCAAGGGGATAAACCCCGAGAATTCAAAATTCTGACAATAGACGTCTTGTGCAGCAAGAAGTGACGAATGTGGACCTACGTCATATAACGGTTCATCCCGTAAAGGTGTTGAAGTAGTGCTTGGCACTACAGTCTGTTCCGGTTCCTTTGGCCTTTGAGGCTGCTTCTTTTTTCTCTGGTCTCTAAAGACCTGCGTGCGTTCTGTTTGGCCGCGTGGCTTATGCTGTACGCGGTTTGGGTCAAACTCTTCGGGCTGGAAGCTCCAGTCCTGGAGTTGACGAGCATTGTTGTTATAGTTGTAAGCACGTTGAGCATCCCTCATATCTCAGCGGTTACCGCCAAAATTATGGCTTCTGCCTTGTGGATTACCACTATTATTTCTGTTCACCTCTAAGAGGAATTATCTGTCATAAAAAAACGATGTGGATCGTGGTGAACCTGCCGCGTGGGAGGTGATACGTCCCTAAAGGAGCAGACACGTGTCGGCTTACTTTAGACCGCTGGCATGCGAGACAAGCTCGGGCCCACTCCCTGCAGTCTTTCCTGACGCCTGGCCAAACAAAGCGCTCTGCGATTAATTTGGCAGTCGCTGAGACGCCTGGGTGACTGAGGGAGTGCAAGCTGTCAAATGCTTGCTTTCTCAGCATTTTTGGTACAAAGGGCCTGGGAGACGCTGTACTGACGTCGCAGTATAAAGACGTACGTTCCCCAGGGACCTGCACCTTCTCAAGTACCAGTGAAGATCCTTCCTGAAGAAGTTTCTTCAGTTCTGGATCTGAAGCTTGAGAGTCTGCGAGAGTGTTGAGGCTGACCGGCACCTGTAGTTCCTCCACGCGAGATAAGGGATCGGCCACGACATTGTCTTTGCCAGCAATGTGTCTTATCTCGGTGGTAAATTGGGCTATGAAGTCGAGGTACCGGAATTGCCTAGGCGAGCAGCTTTTCTTCCTCTCATGGAATGCGAAGCTGATCGGCTTGTGGTCCGTGTACACGACGAAGTGTCTTGCCTCTAGCATGTGGCGAAAGTATTTGATGGCCTCGTAAATGGCCAGCAGCTCCCTGTCATAGGGAGAATACTTTACTTGCGATGGGCTGAGTTTCCGGGAAAAGAAAGCTAATGGCTGCCAACCATCGTCGCTAAGCTGCTGTACCACCGCACCGATTGCAGTATCCGACGCATCGGTAACCAATGCGAGTTTGGCATTGCAATCGGGGTGGGCTAATAAGGCAGCATTAGCTAGGCTTTCCTTACACTCTTCGAATGCTTGTAAAGTACTCTCCGCCAAACATATGGGGTGCGAGCCCTTTACGTTGCCAATCAAGAGGTTGTGAAGAGGCGCTTGAACCTGAGCTGCGTGGGGCATGAAACGCCTGTAAAAATTTATCATGCCCAGAAATCGGCGCAACTGACGAACGTCCTTTGGCGGTGGGAACTTCTTTATGGCCTCAACCTTAGCATCAATTGGTTTTGTGCCCCTTTCCGAGATATGGTAACCCAAGAAAGTTACCTCTGGGACGCCGAAAACACACTTAGATGTGTTGACGAGCATGCCGAAGTCTTTTAGCCTGCTAAAAAGAATGCGTAGATGCTCCTCGTGCTCTGCTTCTGTCCTGGAATATATACAAAAATCATCCAGGTACGCATAACAGAAGTCCAGACCTCAGGTCATCTCGTCGACAAAACGTGGAAAACGCCTGCGTTGCGCAGACCGAACGTCATGAAATTCGTACAGGCCAAACGGTGTGGTGATCGCAGTCTTCGAAATGTCCTCTGGATTTACAGGAATTTGGTTGTAGGCTTTCACGAGGTCGATTGTGCTGAAAATTCGACAGCCTGCGATGTTGTGCGCAAAGTCGTGGATGTGTCTAATAGGGTACCTGTCGGGGACTGTTCGCACGTTGAGCATGCGATAGTCTCCACAAGGTCGCCAACCGTTGTCCTTTTTGGGGGCGAGATGGAGTGGGGATGACCAGGAGCTCTCTGAAGGTCTAGCCGTTCCATTTGCCAGCATCAGCTGGAATTCCTGCTGAGCAATTTTCAATTTGTCCGGCGCTAACCGCCGAAATGAAGAGGATACTGGAGGGCCTGGGGTCGTGCGGATATGGTGTACCGTGTTATGTGGTGTGGTGCGTAGTGTTCCGGCAGGTCAAGTGATGTCAGGGTACTCGTCTAGGATTCTGTGGTACTTCGAATCACCAGTAGACACCTTTACAGAAAATAAAGACGAATCTGAAGGATTCGAAGCCATACAAAACACATTAGTACTACTGTCGATTAACCGTTGATTTCTACAGTCAACGGTTAACGAGTAAAAACATAAAAAATCTACACCTATAATTGGTTTAGTAACTTCGGCTACCACAAAACGCCACTTAAAGTCTCTACGAAGTCCGAAGTTTAAATTAAGTTCTAGGAAACCATAAGTTGGGATGGGCGTCCCATTCGCAGCCACTAGTTGGTAGTTGGTGGACGCACGACGATCGTTGAGCAGACGACGGGGGTACACGCAGAGGTCGCTTCCGGTATCGACCAAGAACTGCGTCTTCGTCCTTCTGTCTGCGACGAATAGGCGAACAGTAGAGGCGGGGCAATCGTCTGTCGCCATTATTGACTGCCCGCGGAGTTTCCCTTTTTGAAGTCGCAGGGCTTGACGCAACGCTTGGCGTTCTCGCCATGCATGGAGTGGTACCAGCACTGCGGGTGTTTCCGGTAGCTGGAGTTTGAGCGGGTTGAGGATCGCTGGCGTGAGTTGCGTCGCGTGTCTCGACCACGGCTGTGGGAGCGATTGCGCGACCGGCTGTCACGCAACTGTACCGTTAGGTCCCGCATGGCACGCTTCAGTTCCGCGATTTCAGCTGCCATCTCACTCACGGTTGGTCCTGCTGCCGAAGTCGAAGCAACGTGGCTCGGGGCGACGATATCCTGTACCCGGTCCGCCAGGTCAGCCAATGCCTCCAGGTTGCTGTGTGGTTGGGATGCCAGCAAGGGTTGTATGCTGCTGGGTAGTCGGCTGGTCCAAATGGTGCGCACAAAGTCCTCGGGCACGCTTGGACCGGCTAATCCTTGCAGATGGCGGAGGAACTGCGACGGCTTTCGGTCTCCCAACTCCTCATGCATCAACAGCTGCTTCACCTTCTTCTTCTGGGAGGCGGAGAGGCGCTTCACCAATTCTGTCTTTAATTTAATGTACCTTTGACCTTTGATAATGACATCTTTGACCTCTTTCGAAAATTGGGGGTCAAGGTGACCGACCACGTGGTTAAATTTCGTGACGTCATTTGTCACCCCAGCATTATCAAACTGCGCTTCTATTTGCGCAAACCAAATATCGGGTTCTTCGGGCCAAAACGGTGGTAACTTTAATGGCGCACGATAAATCTCGTGCGCTGCCTCAATGGAAACGCGCTTCGCTCTGCGCGGTCGGCGTGTGACGTTTTCCGCCGGCTGTGACGACGCGGTGTGCTCAGACTCACTATCGGTCATATTTTTAATGTGATCACGTCGGGGTCACCAGTATGGAGGTATTTGTGTCGGTGTGGGTTTAGACAGAGTAGTCACTAAAAGTCTCAACTAGGTAGGTACTCACAGTTCATTTATTTAGGTCCACACTCACAACACAAACAACGATCAGAAGGAGAACAGTACAGATAGTAGGCACAGTCACAACAGTCACGATACAACGAAGTATGCAGATTACAATTAAGGAAACGCGTACACAAAAACAATGGTCGCAAAATGTCATGCGTTCACGCGTGCGCGGGCCGGCAAGGACTAAAGGTCAGCGCGAGGGCACGCGCGCGCCGTACGATGGAGCGTAAGCGTACCTCTCCCCGCGCTCGCTACGTCACGATGACGTAGCTCGGCCGCGGTACGAGTCCAGTAACCCGACATCATCCGACATTGCGATGATGTAAACAATGTAATATGCGATTATTATAAATACATGTAAATAAGGGTTATGGAAGTATTTGTGACTGTATTTAAATGTGTTGTGTAGTGTAACTATAAAATATACATACACTCACCGGCACGGAAACTTGGCCACCAATAACTTGCCGATAATTTCTATTTAAATATTTAATTGTCACTATATTATGGGTTTATGCACTAAATTAGGGTTTATTTATGGTTTTGTAACTCAGTTATTGAAAAATTGATGCACCAGCAGTAATCTTTTAAAAAATAAGCAGTTTCACAAAAATATTGGTTTTAACACTGTCAATTTAAAAAGACCACAAAATGAAAAATAACCAAAAAGTCTAAGTTGTGCTTTCATTTTAATATCGGGTGTTTCCTCCCCTAGCCCTGATAACAGCTTGCATTCGTTCTGGCATACTTTGGATGATGTTTCGGATCTCAACTTGTGGTATGCTTTCCCAAGCGGTCAGTGCTGCATTTCGAAGCTGGTTCAGAGTTTCAGGCGGGTTGGAGGAGGATTTTATTTTTCTTTTAAGCATGTCCCAGATATGCTCTATTGGATTTAAGTCTGGACTACGAGCTGGCCACTGCAATTTTTGAATACCAACCTCTGTAAGGTATTCCTCCACGCAATGTGCAACGTGTGGGCGCGCGTTATCGTGCATTAGGAGGAATCCATCGAACCCAATAAACCCTGAATATGGTAACACGTGTTCCTGAAGAATCTCCTCGATGTATCGTGTTGCCGTTAATCGGTTATCGACGATAACTAACTCCGTACGTGCATCGGAACTTATTCCTCCCCAAACCATTATAGAGCCTCCATGAAAACTAACAGTTTGTGTGGTGGTAATGGGTAAAAACCGCTCTCCTCTTCTCCACACTCGCTCCCGACCATCTGGAGCTCGTAAAGCGATTCGACACTCGTCTGTAAACAGTACTCGAGCCCACTGCTCATGGGTCCAGTTGACGTGTTCTCGTGCGAATCGAAGTCGAGCTACTCGGTGACTTCTGAGAAGTTCTGGGCCGCGTACTGGTCTACGAGCTTTTAAATTCACTTCCTCCATTCGTCTTCTCACTGTACGTTCACTAACATTGACACCTCTTGTGAACTGGAGTCGCTGGCGTATCTCAACAGCGGTGAGGTAGCGGTTTCTCTAAATTTCTAGGACAATAAAGCGGTCATCCCGGGCTGATGTGGATCTGATGCCACCGCTGCCTGGTCTGCGGGAGTAGCGGCCTGTCTCCTGGTATCGTTTCAGCGCATACTGCATAGATGAACGTGGTACATTCAGAATAACAGCAACTTCTCGCTGTGTCAGCCCTTGTTCGATCAATGCTACAGCTTGTGCAACCTGTGATGGTGTTAATGGCATTTTTATTGGAATTAAATCACCTTTTGTTATTGAAGTAACAGTACGATAACACAATATTTGAATAACTTAACAATAAACTTTCACAAAACACAAATTTAAAACAGCAACTTAGTCGCTCAGATGACCGGGTTCAACTAAAACTTAAAAATAACGTCATATTGCACTCAAACATGATAAATTACCCTCTTGAACTAAGGGTAAACATTTTTTAGACCAACCTTCATAATAAATAATCATAGGAAACACTTAAAGCTCTTGTTATCGCGAAATACGCGCTTGGCCAAGATTCCGTGCCGGTGAGTGTATATAAACTGAGTAGTATGTGTATACCCTACATGGGGTAGCTTGGACTGGAGAAACCTAGGGTCGTTTTCAAATTAGGCAAAACGGATTACGTACTTGCTTTATTTTTCATAGTTGGGTTAAACTCAAACTCAAACTCAAAACCATTTATTTCAATTAGACCATAACAGGCACTTTTGAATGTCAAGAAACAAAACTAATCTACAGTCCCGGTCACAAGGCATAATAACTTGTGAAAGTACTGTAGTTGCCCATTCCAAAGCGTTGATCTCTATGGAGAAGAATGGGCAAGAAACTCCATGGACACTCTTTTAAATTATATTTTTTTTACAAAATTGTATTTACATTATTCATGTTGAGATTATACAAATATGTGAGAACGATGTAGAAAGACGTGCACAGTAAGAGCGTCCAGAGCAAATAAAAAGCAAAATTTAATCCCAAATAAGTTAAAAATGAACCGTGGTAGCTAAAAAAATGACCAGTCCCAACTGACAGCGCCCGTTCACGAAACGCGTTAAATATTAAAACAACGGTTTAAAAATCAACTTTTTATTATTTCAAAAATATCACATTGAAGGCACATTAAATACACGGTGTAATTGACAGGTTGGCAAAAACGAAAAGTATGAATTCAGACTGGTATTGTTAACATGTTGATAGTGAAATATTTTCCCGGAAATGATAGGTGAACGTTTTTCAATTTTCAATTTTATTTCGGCTACGCAATGTGTAACGAACATTGCGATACGCGCGCGACCCTATACCCCGCGCGTCGTTCATTCATACTAATAGGTACTTCGGGACGTTTGGAATAAATACATAATACAATACACACACAAACACGCCTTAAAAAAATTAAACAGATTCAATACCTATCAAAAATTAAAATACTTAGTCACTAACCTAAATTAAAGTCTCTCGGGTCGTATAAGGAATGGCTCGAAGTGGTTGCCTCCGAGCTGCACGCACAGTTGTGCTTGACGCAGGGTTTCGGCATGGAGACGAGACATCATTGTCACATCCTCATTGATTTGATGGTTCAACGATGCGAAAGCGTCTCTTATGCGCTGCTCCATTTCGGCCGCGGTATCACACTCCGTCACATACACCCGTTCTTTGATATAACCCCACAGGAAAAAGTCCAATGGGGTTAGGTCAGGCGAGCGAGATGGCCATGCATGTGGCCCGAATCTCCCAATCCATCGCACTGTGCACACTGGTTCAAGCGCCCTACAAGCGCGGTCATAAATACCTTACTTTACTAAATTTGTTAAATGGGACTTTTTCTGAAGGGTAAATAATAAAAAAATACTTCACTAATGTACATTAATGCTTTAATTACATAATTTAATACATTATATTATACAATAAACTGTACAATATGTACTGTTTAATATAAATTTAAATAGTCAATATTTGAGATTTATTCTCCCTCGTTCGGAAATACATTAACGCTGTTCATGAAGGGGTTATCATTAAATATGTATTCTTTTGTATATTAAACATATTATGTACAACAGGCAAGAAAACGAAAACCACAATTTATTTACAAACGTCATTATAACCACAACTAACTTAAATAACTGCAACAACCAACCTAATTTCAATTAAAACTAAAATCTTAATAAATCTAAAACCTGCCTCGACATAACGCTCTTTTTTTTACGGGGAAGTTTCCGAAGACCAGTAATGAATGGGTCTGAGCTGAGTAAAAGTCTGTTAAGTAAGTCCGTATTCGTAAGTACTCGCGACATTTTTCTCGTGTGATCCCGTCTGAAGGCCTTATAATTTTTGTTGTTAGATTCTGCTGCCTCTTCGGATAATTCCCCGATAGATAATAAAGCATACTGTGCTACTTCAGCACCATGGATGAGGACTTTGTGAACGGAAGCTGGGAGATTATACCACGGATATTCTTGAATTAAAAGTCGCGCGGTTTCCAAAGAATATTCATGAAATTTATCCGAATTAATATTAAAACCCGAGGACAAGGCTTGTAAAATTGTGGAACAACGTTCAATCAAATCTTTATTTAAACCAGTAATTTCAGCTGAAACTGCAGAATCAGAGAAAAATTTTCGTGCCGTATTTCCATCGTTCGATGTCCCGCTTCCGCCACTTCGTGGTTTATCTACTATTAAACCTAGTCTACGTCTAAACTCATTTTGTACATACGATTTCCTATCTGCTACTTGTCTCTTCTCATCATCCGACCTAACCTGCCACTTCTTAACATTCATCCTGTAAGCAAGATGAACAAAATATTCGAAAAAGCGAATCCAAGAATGTAAAGGAGATAGGCCAAACTCAAACCTACTTTCATCACGTTGTTTCTCTAAGCAAACGTCTATTTTGTTCATATCTTTAGGAGTTGCTCCACAAATGTAACACTTACTGGACGACGATTCACTCAAAGCAGTACACACTTTACCATCCACCATAGTTAACTGTAAAGAATGTTGAATTCTGAAATTGCGGTTATTAAAACTAAAAATTGTTGGAGTTAAATTATTAATCTTTTCTTGGAAGTACGTTTCCTCTTCCTTAGATACTTCAGAGGTTTCTTTCAAAAATTGAAAACGAATAGGTCTGCAATATCTAGTGGAAGAGGGTCGGGGATTTTACCAAACTGTAATACTGTCTGAAGGGCAATTTACTACTAACTTAAGTGGGACATAAGACGTCACAAATAAACTACTGTCATCTTTACAAGAGGGATCTGAAAACGACTGTTTGTATTCACTTTGGCCTGTACTACCATCAAATCCCCACTTTCCAATCAAAAATAAAAAATCAAAAAAAAATCAAAACCATTTATTTCAATTAGACCATTACAGGCACTTTTGAATGTCAAGAAACAAAACTAATCTACAGTCCCGGTCACAAGGCATAATAACTTGTGAAAGTACTGTAGTTGCCCATTCCAAAGCGTTGATCTCTATGGAGAAGAATGGGCAAGAAACTCCATGGACACTCTTTTAAATTATAATATTTTTACAAAATTGTATTTACATCATTCATGTTGAGATTATACAAATATGTGAGAACGATGTAGAAAGACGTGCACAGTAAGAGCGTCCAGAGTAAATAAAAAGCAAAATTTAATTTTAAATCTAAATAAGTTAAAAATGAACCGTGGTAGCTAAAAAAATGACCAGTCCCAACTGACAGCGCCCGTTCACGAACATGCCGTATGGATCAGCCCCATTCAGCTCGACCATTTTGAAGGGAGCTAAATGACCCGACACACCCGCCACCATCAGCGAGACATTTAAGTGAGCATGACACTATCAACCACCAGGGCTTCGTCAAGTCAATAATAATACATAGCACTCACATATGGGCTTAATAATTATACAATACTAGAGAATTGATTCTATACATTGCAAAGATAGTCTTACAATCTTCTGCAGCTTCCACTATAGCTTCGGATACCAATCAATGAGTTTACCCCTATTCTTGTGGAGCAGGACCAGCATTGAGCCAAGCATTTTTATCATCAATATAATCAAAGTCAAATTATGATTGGAATCTGCTGGCACTATATCTAAAATTTCTTTTTGCGACTCAAGTATTCTAGAAGTTGTGTGATTTAATAAACTTTGCAATTCAACTTCTGCTTTAGATTCTGAAACAGATAAGTTTTCGGGATAGCATTTCTTTTTAGCAGCCAGCACACTTTGTAAGATGGTAAAATGTCACATGCAGTTTTATTGTTAATGAAGTTCTTAATCAATAAATATTGATGCTTCGTCAACTTAGACTCAACAAAAAGGGATAAGACCTCGTCCGCATTTATATTCAGTCTTAAGCTAGCATTAGACGTATCAGAAGTATCGAGTAGCGCATTCACAGCAGATTCATCTACTTGAGATAATTCGGCCAATCTTCTACGTTTCGAGCGCTTAGACAAATCTGAAAAGTCTTTCTTGGGACGTCCGCGTTCGCAAGATGGCCCGGGCTGGTTCGCGTTTTCTTGAATGCGCTTCTCATTACCAAGGGGTAATGAGAAGCGCATTCAAGAAAACGCGAACCAGCCCGGGACTAATTCGACACATTCAATTTCATTTAACCAATGTAAGTACTTATGCAAAAAAAATGATTTATTTCTAGAGACAATTTTCCAAAATCTATCAAGACTTTTACATAAATTGAGTATCTTACTATCTAAGTTCCTAATGTCTACATTTTCGACCTCATCCAGTGAAGCTAGAATAGTTTTCAACACGTGTTGATGTTTTTGAGGAACAGTTCCAGTTATGGCAGACCAAATCTCAAAGAAATGCATTCTTGAGAAAGAACATTTAATCAAAGTACCTGAAAAATAAAAAATAAAATATTACGTATGTTTCGTAGACCGTGCTACGCCAGAGCCTACGCAGTCGTAGAGGCTATATAGCAACTAAATTTGCAAAAGCACGCAAAAAAACCTTTAATATTATCAAAATAGACAATTCAATCTTTAATATAAGATATGTGAGAATATTCGATTATGGTTGAAATTTTTTGTAGGTCTATGTGAAGTCACTATCACTACATAGTATAAAACAAAGTCGCTTTCTCTGTCCCTATGTCCCTTTGTATGCTTAAATCTTTAAAACTACGCAACGGATTTTGATGCGGTTTTTAGTAATAGATAGAGTGATTCTTAAGGAAGGTTTTAGTATATAATTTGTTAAGTTTTTGTATTTATTTCTGTGTACATTAACTATATTTGTTGAAGATGTCAGCAAAAAGTATGCTGTCTGGGAGCTTTCAACGAAAACGCTGCCTAAACCCTTTAAGATATAACAAAATAATGTATGGTGTAATTGTGTATCTTATATAGGTCCACAGAAAAGTCAGCGGTGACATATGTCTATATCTTAAGGATAACATACTATATCCATTTTAATACTTTAACAAATGGGCAATTATAAAGCGCTAACTTGGAAAGCTATTTACACAAATACAGTATTAATCCTTATCATTTTAAATAGGTTGGTTGGCATGAACATTTCATGAAGATTATTTTTTCCTTTTACATCATGCAGATTAAATAAATACTTTAGGAGATATAGCAAAATCAAAATAACGCGCAACAAAATTAATTTCATGTCGCCGTGACTAGGCTGGCCCGCTCGGGCGCGGTGTATGGGAACAAGTCGCTCATCGCTGAGTGCGCGACCCGAACACGGGTAGACGCGTGAGCACAGAGTACGTTGAGTTGACACGTTCCTTACAAACTAAATTCAAATCCTTTATTTGTGAACATATAGGTACAATAAGATCTAATTACATAAAATGTAATAAAACATAGGTTTTATGAAGTTTAATAATACATACCTATTAGTTAGATTCGTACCATTACCTATGGACGGACGGACAGCGAAGATTTAGTAATAGAGTTTTTACCCATTGGGGACGTAACCTTAAAATGAGACGTACCTAATTTTATTTATACTTCGATTTTGTTATTTTTGCTATAGGCTGCTTTTTATCAACACACCACGCGGGCGAAGCCGCGGGCGGAAGCTAGTTAACTATAAGATACATATTTGGTAGAAATACTGTGTGGCGTAGCACGTAAAAATACGTCATAATAAGTAAAATAAAACTTAAATATATAACTAATTAGTAATAACATACCTTGATCTTGGAAATCCATGTCACAAACACCACTCAAAAACAATGCAATTCTGAGAATTCACAGTTACACAAACAGTAATGCTAATGAGTTACTGATAAGGCGAGCGCAACGTAATGATGTGTTCACTTCGGAGGTAGAAAAATAAGTGATAATTAGGTAAAATGGGTGAAATATTTATACTTTAGGGTAGCTTGTTTATCGGTAAATCATTATAGATAATTAAATTGGGGGTAATTGATGACGAAATTTTTGCATTTATGACCTAAGGCGGAACCAGTGTGCATCGGTTTGAAAAAGTACGGTCCAGGTGCTGTCGGACTGGGAGCACCACATGCGGCGGGGCGCCGTCGTGCTGAAACCAGATGGTAGGTAGTTGAGCTAGGGGTTCGTTCTCCATACGATCCCATTCTTGATCTAGCTCAGCCCGCAGAGTGTCCATCATAGCTTCAAAATCCTGCTGTAGAAATTCGCAATAACGCCGGCCGTCCATTCTAGTTGGCAAAAACACGGGACCCAAAATACGGTAATGATACACGCCAGCCCACACATTCAGTGACCACCGCGTCTGATGACCCGTCTGCTGCATTGCGTATGGGTTGTGGCATGCCCAAATGTGAGCATTCCGCCGGTTCCACATACCGTTTCGTGTAAAAGTCGATTCATCGGTCCAAATCACCCGTGAAACGAATTGGCGATTTAGCTGCTGCCGATGTATCAGCCATCTGCAATACGCTACTCTACGGGTTGAGTCGCCAGGTACCAGAGCGATCCGATATGGACGTTGCTTGTCCTTTCGAAGGACTTTGTGCACAGACCAATGTGAAACCCGGGGTCCGTTATTACGCCGTACAAGTTTTGCAGCAGTACGGCTTCCCAAAAGCGGATTTCGACGGACAACATCTAAAATCGCCTGCTCAGAAGGAGCATTGATTGTCCTTCCAGCACCTTCCTGCCGCGGCACAATAGGTACATTTTCTAAAACACGTTGATATGCCCGTGTGATAGTACGACTATTAGCTGGATGTCTTTCATTTGGGTGTCTTTGAACATAGAGCCTTAATGCCAAAGACGCGTTTCCTCTAGCTTCACCCAAGCACATAAACATCTGGCCATATTCGCGAGCACTAAACGTTTCATTACGCCGATTCATGACGATATCACACAACACAAAAACACAACACACAACTCACAACTCAACTCAACGACATAGTCCCAAACTCCCGACAGTTGAAAGAGAACGAAACGTCAAGAACGCACAAGCAATCGCGGCAGACTGACTGATGTGACTCGACGTGGCTTACCTAAACCTAAGTTACCTAGTGTAGTTTGTAGCATAGGGCTGCCCACATGATATGAAATAAAACATTTTCATTTCGGTAATTAGTAGGTACGTTAGTCGAGGAGCCCATGGCACAGTAGCTACCGCGGTCGGTCTGCGATTGAGATAAAGATGAAGAACTAGGTATTGAAAAAAGAATCGTATCGTAATCGTATGATAAAGATTGTTATTAACCGCTATCTCTTGTAACTTCTACTCGTGGTTCTGCTTCTAACTTTAAACCTAGGACCTGTCAATCCCCAAGCAGCACGCACGCGATTTTGCGCCATTTTCTAAACACTAAGCAAACGCATAGATTATAAAATAAGCGTTTTTTTATAGGGTATTTATTTAAAAACGCAAATAAGAAGTTTTTCTTATGTAGTCTGTAAATATCGAAAATAAGCAAACCTTTTCGAACGCCAGCGTTCGCTCGGGGATTGGCAGTTTAAGGAATGTGAATCTGGCAATATTGACGCGATGTTTTTGTTTTATGTCCCACTTAATTGTCTAAACCAAACAATTTACATTACTGTAATGCAACGCGTGTGTACAGTTCGGGTGGCTTCGTAATCGATACTGTAGATCAAACTGTTAAACAGAGGACGCCGGCGTCCTCACACCTACCCCGTCTTTTTGTGTCTCTAATTACGATACTCGAAAGGTTAACGATTTAAAATAAGGTTTTCGGAACTAAAAAAGAACAAAGTCATTCCTGAGTATTTAATTATTAATAAAACATTTTACATAAATAAAAATAAAATTACAAGTATTCAATTCCATAAGCGGTACAACCCTAGCAGTGTCGGCGCGTAAAAGCGAAGGGCGGCGCCTTTGCTTTGACGCGCCGCCGCCCGGCGGGCTGCGCGGCCGCCGGCGGCGGCCAGCACTCAAAGGGAGAGGTGCGAGCGAGCGAGCGGTATGCTGTCTCTGTCTGTCGTACAGTCTGTAGGCACTAAGGAGCGCAATAAACTTTTAGAGCTAACAGCTGATTCCGAGCGCGTTGTACAAATTTTCTTTATACGTCATTATTATTTACATTGCCGAGTTTAAGTTTTTTGCTTTTTTTCACTAAAATTATGTTTTTAGGGCTGGATTTTGTTGTAACAAATGAATAGAAAACAAATCTAGTTGAAAAACGGTCGGAAAATTCGACAATTTTCCTGAAGAAAATTCCAACGTTTTTCAGTCATAAATCATGGTCTGAAGCTACTGTTTCAGTTTATGCCAACCTGTCAATTACACCCCGTATAATATGTTAATAACTAAAACATTTTAGCCCTATTCTATTCAGATACCTTAAAGCGATATTCGATAGATACCTTTGTTAGGTAACGAAATACGAGTGGTATTCCGCCGGATGTGTATTCGTATTCTGGTTTCGTGCCAGCCGCGGGTGTTCATACAAATACCGCTTTTATCTGAATAGGCCCTTAGTCACTCATTGCATGGATCATCAATGTGTCTCCGAAATTACCCGACAGGGACGGAAATCAGTCGAGGAAACCCTATAAATAATTAACAATTTAAATATATAAAGTTTGTAGTCCACGTCGACGGCCGAATAACAATAAATAATGATTAATTATTTTGTCTAATTATTTAACGCTTGTTAGGTGAATATTAAATCACTATCATAATCTGAAAATACTATACTAAATTCTACAAACATCCTTCTTGGAGCCAACAGTAATTAAAAATCTAAATTAACAGTGAACATACAAGAGATATCATCCAGTGACAACCCTCTCTAATCAACTATTGACAAATAAAAATTGACCTGGTTTATTAGTCTGTCCTACTAATAGGTAAACATGAGAATTATCCTCGCGCTAGAGGAACTTTATGATAAATTTATATTTATGACTTTCAATAGAAATAAAAAAGAACAGTCATTAAGCTGAACCAACTTTAAAAAAATATAGAGTATATACTATACATTTAACATTCGAACATTGTTATAAAATATATAAATAATGAACTAGTTTATAAAAAAAAATAGCCAACGTAGTAACAAATATAAAAGTTTAATAATAGTTAACAACAATAAAAAAATTAACTCCTATAAGTAAAACAAAAATTAACCTAATTATGTGCCTACGGAGGAACCTTACCCAATATCAGAAGTGTGCAAGATGGTAAATGGCATTGGTGTTCTCTAGCAAAATCATACGCGTAGGTGCAAATTGGTTAAAAGAATGAAAGCTTAGCGTATTACAAAGCTAGACCGTTAATATCTGGTTGGTCCACCATTAGCGTCTAGCACTGCATCCAACCTGGCTTTCATTCCAGTAACCATGTTCCAACACATGTCACGAGGATCCCCCCTCATCATTTCCCACGTTTGGATTGCCGCTTGCCGCAAGTTTTCTACGTTGCGCACTTCTGATACATCCTAATTGAGAACCATCTGACCCCAGAGGTTCTCAATTGGGTTGAGGTCGGGACTCTTCGCAGGCCATGGTATAAGCTGAATATCTGGCTGAGCTTGGATCCACGCCTGAACTATTCTGGCACTATGGATCGAACTATTGTCCTGGCAAAGATAAATAGTTCCTGTCGGATGGTGCAATCGCACAGTCGGCACCATGATATCCCTCAGAATATCCACATACTGTTCGGAAGTCATACGGCCAGATATCTCGACAAGTTCGCCAGGACCAACAGAACTCATCCATTCCCAGAATCCCAAGCTCAGCCGACCACTAGACCTGTTGGGAATAACATTATCAACGTGGTATCGTGCGTTGTCTTGCCGCTTTAATATTTTTCTACCGTCTTTGTCGGATTTAAACGTCTTTTCGTCTACGAAAATGACAACATTATTCTCCCAGTCAAAGTTATAATATTCTAAACAGAAACTAATTCTAGCCTCTGCATGAGCCGGAGAAAATACAATTTTTTTTGCCGGGATCCTTGTCTTTAATCCAGCGGCATTCAATCTGCGTCGTATCGTTTGTGTTGATACCTGAAACAATAGTAAAAAAACTTAAAAACAATATAAATTAAGATCTATCTATAATATTAATTTTAACTTTATTAATGTATTTACATTCCATAATGATTATATACAAAATTTACAAACTAAATCACTGTCCTATAATTTAAGATTTTGTAAACGATATATTTGATTTAATAAAGACTTAGTTAAACTAAGTGAAAAAAAACCGGCCAAGAGCGTGTCGGGCCACGCTCAGTGTAGGGTTCCGTAGTTTCCCGTCCGTCACAATAAGTGTTCCCACTTATGAGTTTAAAGGTGGAGGAGGAAATTATTTTGTACAACTTTTTGTCTTTTTTTTTGTACAAAAACTGTTGTGTCAATCAAGTTCAAAATGATTTTCCTAGAAAGTCCTTATAAAGTTCTACTTTTCAGATTTTTTTCATATTTTCTAAACTTACGGTTCAAAAGTTAGAGGGGGGGACACATTGTTTTTAACTTTTGGAGCGATTATTTCCGAAATTATTGACATTATCAAAAAATGATTTTATTTTTAAATACCTTTCCGACAATATATCACACGTTAGGGTTGAAATTAAAAAAGAAATCACTTCCCACTTTACATACACGGTGTAATTGACAGGTTGGCAAAAACGAAAAGTATGAATTCAGACTGGTATTGTTAACATGTTGATAGTGAAATATTTTCCCGGAAATGATAGGTGAACGTTTTTCAATTTTCAATTTTATTTCGGCTACGCAATGTATAACGAACATTGCGATACGCGCGCGACCCTATACCCCGCGCGTCGTTCATTCATACTAATAGGTACTTCGGGACGTTTGGAATAAATACATAATACAATACACACACAAACACGCCTTAAAAAAATTAAACACAGATTCAATACCTATCAAAAATTAAAATACTTAGTCACTTACCTAAATTAAAGTCTCTCGGGTCGTATAAGGAATGGCTCGAAGTGGTTGCCTCCGAGCTGCACGCACAGTTGTGCTCGACGCAGGGTTTCGGCATGGAGACGAGGCATCATTGTCACATCCTCATTGGTTTGATGGTTCAACGATGCGAAAGCGTCTCTTATGCGCTGCTCCATTTCGGCCGCGGTATCACACTCCGTCACATACACCCGTTCTTTGATATAACCCCACAGGAAAAAGTCCAATGGGGTTAGGTCAGGCGAGCGAGGTGGCCATGCATGTGGCCCGAATCTCCCAATCCATCGGTTTGAAAAAGTACGGTCCAGGTGCTGTCGGACTGGGAGCACCACATGCGGCGGGGCGCCGTCGTGCTGAAACCAGATGGTAGGTAGTTGAGCTAGGGGTTCGTTCTCCATACGATCCCATTCTTGATCTAGCTCAGCCCGCAGAGTGTCCATCATAGCTTCAAAATCCTGCTGTAGAAATTCGCAATAACGCCGGCCGTCCATTCTAGTTGGCAAAAACACGGGACCCAAAATACGGTTATGATACACGCCAGCCCACACATTCAGTGACCACCGCGTCTGATGACCCGTCTGCTGCATTGCGTATGGGTTGTGGCGTGCCCAAATGTGAGCATTCCGCCGGTTCCACATACCGTTTCGTGTAAAAGTCGATTCATCGGTCCAAATCACCCGTGAAACGAATTGGCGATTTAGCTGCTGCCGATGTGTCAGCCATCTGCAATACGCTAGTCTACGGGTTGAGTCGCCAGGTACCAGAGCCTGCACTTTATGGATCCGATATGGACGTTGCTTGTCCTTTCGAAGGACTTTGTGCACAGACCAATGTGAAACCCGGGGTCCGTTATTACGCCGTACAAGTTTTGCAGCAGTACGGGTTCCCAAACGCGGATTTCGACGGACAACATCTAAAATCGCCTGCTCAGAACGAGCATTGATTGTCCTTCCAGCACCTTCCTGCCGCGGCACAATAGGTACATTTTCTAAAACACGTTGATATGCCCGTGTGATAGTACGACTATTAGCTGGATGTCTTTCATTTGGGTGTCTTTGAACATAGAGCCTTAATGCCAAAGACGCGTTTCCTCTAGCTTCACCCAAGCACATTAACATCTGGCCATATTCGCGAGCACTAAACGTTTCATTATGCCGATTCATGACGATATCACACAACACAAAAACACAACACACAACTCAACTCAACGACACAGTCCCAAACTCCCGACAGTTGAAAGAGAACGAAACGTCAAGAACGCACCAGCAATCGCGGCAGACTGACTGATGTGACTCGATCACTCGACGTGGCTTACCTAAACCTAAGTTACCTAGTGTAGTTTGTAGCATAGGGCTGCCCACATGATATGAAATGAAACATTTTCATTTTGGGTAATTAGTAGGTACGTTAGTCGAGGAGCCCATGGCACAGTAGCTACCGCGGTCGGTCTGCGATTGAGATAAAGATGAAGAACTAGGTATTGAAAAAAGAATCGTATCGTAATCGTATGATAAAGATTGTTATTAACCGCTATCTCTTGTAACTTCTACTCGTGGTTCTGCTTCTAACTTTAAACCTAGGACCTGTCAATCCCCAAGCAGCACGCACGCGATTTCGCGCCATTTTCTAAACACTAAGCAAACGCATAGATTTTAAAATAAGCGTTTTTTTATAGGGTATTTATTTAAAAACGCAAATAAGAAGTTTTTCTTATGTAGTCTGTAAATATCGAAAATAAGCAAACCTTTTCGAACGCCAGCGTTCGCTCGGGGATTGGCAGTTTAAGGAATGTGAATCTGGCAATATTGACGCGATGTTTTTGTTTTATGTCCCACTTAATTGTCTAAACCAAACAATTTACATTACTGTAATGCAACGCGTGTGTACAGTTCGGGTGGCTTCGTAATTGATACTGTAGATCAAACTGTTAAACAGAGGACGCCGGCGTCCTCACACCTACCCCGTCTTTTTGTGTCTCTAATTACGATACTCGAAAGGTTAACGATTTAAAATAAGGTTTTCGGAACTAAGAAAGAACAAAGTCATTCCTGAGTATTTAATTATTAATAAAACATTTTACATAAATAAAAATAAAATTACAAGTATTCAATTCCATAAGCGGTACAACCCTAGCAGTGTCGGCGCGTAAAAGCGAAGGGCGGCGCCTTTGCTTTGACGCGCCGCCGCCCGGCGGGCTGCGCGCCCGCCGTCGGCGGCCTGCACTCAAAGGGAGAGTGCGAGCGAGCGAGCGGTATGCTGTCTCTGTCTGTCGTACAGTCTGTAGGCACTAAGGAGCGCAATAAACTTTTAGAGCTAACAGCTGATTCCGAGCGCGTTGTACAAATTTTCTTTATACATCATTATTATTTACATTGCCGAGTTTAAGTTTTTTGCTTTTTTTCACTAAAATTATGTTTTTAGGGCTGGATTTTGTTGTAACAAATGAATAGAAAACAAATCTAGTTGAAAAACGGTCGGAAAATTCGACAATTTTCCTGAAGAAAATTCCAACGTTTTTCAGTCATAAATCATGGTCTGAAGCTACTGTTTCAGTTTATGCCAACCTGTCAATTACACCCCGTATAGGGTGGCTACCCTAATAAAACATTTTTTTCCAATTTTTATTTTACCACTTTGTCGGCGTTATTGATATACATATTGGTACCAAATTTCAGCTTTCTAGTGCTAACGGTCACAGAGATTAAGCGAGGACGGACGGACGGACGGACAGACAGACATGGCGAAACTATAAGGGTTCCTAGTTGACTACGGAACCCTAAAAACCGGCCAAGTGCGAGTCGAACTCGTGTGCGAAGGGTTCCGTACAACATATCGAGCAATAACGGCAACACGTTTGCTGTATGGGATCCCTACTCAAATATTTATTTTATTCTGTTTTTAGTATTTGTTGTTATAGAGCGGCAACAGAAATACATCATTTGTGAAAATTTCAACTATTTAGCTATCACGGTTCATGAGATCGACCTATCCGTAGAATAAAGTTACTTTTGCATAATTGTTACTTTAGAGGAGAGCGATTTGAAATTTGCCAAGAACAAAATCAGTCACAACATTTTTTTTAATTGTTCTAGTTGATTAATTATTTTTCTAAGCATGTTAAAATACTATTTAGCATTGTTTTTCATAAGAATATTAGATTAAAAAACAGTTTTTTTTGCATTTATGAGTGTTTATGTTCATATGTGACGATTTAATATGGAAATGCCAGCGTCTTATTAGCTGTTCCAGGCGGGGTGCTTGGCGTTAAAGTCACCTGCTATGATAACAGAGTGACTTAAGCCGAAGAGGACCGTGAGGTCTTTGGTTAAGAGAGCGTGGTTCTCAGACCGGGTGGTTGGAGCCATGTAGGCGGAGACGATAGTGATAGAAGGGGCCACCCTTCAGTCATGCCCAGCCGACAGACGAATACCTCTAGTGAGGATGTCAGGTCAGGAGGGTCTAGCGGGATGATGTGCAGAGACCTTTTGAAATATAAGAGTGCCACCTTTATGGGACCGCGTCCGATCATTGCGAACTAGATGGTAGTTAGCGATGTTCGGATTACGGTTGGTTGGCTTAAGGAATGTTTCCTGCATGAGGAGAATGTCTATTTGATGGTCTTTGAGAAAAGAGGCTATTTCTTCACGTTGGTCTTTGTAACCATTCGCGTTGAAATAGCCTATTTTTATTGAGTGTGGTTTGGTTCGGCCCTTATTTTCCCTACTATTCATATTGAATTGTTTGGAGTTTAATCTTCGAAATCTAAGGCGAGAAGCGCCTGTTCTATCCTGGGGTATTTGCCAAAGATCTCTTGGATCTTTGCCCCGCTTTTGCCGGCCGCTTTGAGCTCGGCCGCCATTCTATATGCTTCCGGGGAGACGAACGCTCTGTAGGCGTTGAAAATGATGTTCAGCGGTTTTTCCGCCGCTGGGGCCTGAGGGGTTTGCACCGCCTGGGGTGCTGGGGCCTGGTTGGCCTCCAGGACCGCCTTCACGGAGGGCGGTGGGACAGGGGCAGGCGTCAAGGGGGAGGGGACTACCAAGTCCATCAACCCCGGAATCGGGGGTTGCTCCTTTGTAGTGAGGGCGGGGAATGCCCGCTGATGGTTCAGCGGGGTCCACGGCGACGGCCTTTGAGGGCTGAGCCTCTCGGGCATGTCGGTGGTGGGTAACCTCCCCGATGGGGATTCCCTTTGCTGGCGTGCGTCGAAGCGCTTTGCCAGCTTACGGGAGTTGGTTTTATATTTGCTTACGGTAATTTGCTGGGTGGCCTTGTTGGCCGCAGAGCACGCAGTTCGGTGGCTCCGTGCACAGGGCCAGGTCCTTGGGACGCGAGCACTCCGTAGTGCTGTGACTGCCGAGGCATTTCACGCACCTGTGGGGCGCGTAGCAGTTCGACTGCGAGTGGCCATGCATCTGACAGCGATGACATTGGCCAATGATGGCGGAGCGGTAGGGTTTTTCTATGGAAAAACCCGAAAGAGCACAGATGGTCTTTATTTTAAAAATGGGGTGGTGACCTTCGACGGGGTCGCATACCACCAGCACCATATCGTACTTCTCCCCGCCTCTCGTTTTGAAGAGGCGGTGGACGGCCTGTACGGGCACTCTTGAGTCGTCAGGTCGTCGAGTATCTCCTGGGTGGAGATTTCTTTGGGGACACGCCTGATCACCACTCGGGTGGGCGCTTCCTCCGGAAGGGAGTAGGTGTGGAAGGCAATGTTCCTTCCACGCAGCTGTTTGCTTAGTTCCTGGAAGTCCGAGGACGTGGGAAATAATACTTTAATACCCTGCTGGGTGTTTTTGGCGCTGATGTACGCGATACGTTTGTCCGCGCACATAAGGGACACCTCCGTCCATTTCCCCTTGTCTTGGATGTACAGGGGGGGAGGAGATTTAGGCTTCTTGGTAGAAGCTACTGGAGGGGGGACGGCTCCTGAGAGAGCCATGGGGCTAGCAGGTCTGCTGGCGATGGGAGCAGCCGCTGAGGTAGATGGGACGGGGGAGGTTGCCCTGGTGGCTACCGGGGACCTTGATCGGGAGCGAGTACCGGCCTCCGGGGCAGGGTTCGCCCTGGGGCCTTCCTGGTTTTGGGCTTGCGGCTCTTCTTCCGCTTGCCCTGAACTAACTTAAAGGACTTTCCTCAGAGACGGTCTCTGAGGTTTCAGAGGAGGAGTCGCGCTCTGAGGCGGTCTCCATGTCCTCTTGGTCTTGGGGGGTAGAGGGAGAGGCGGGAGTGGAAGCCAGTTCTTCGGCGCACTCCACGCTTTCTTTCAGGGCAGCGAATTTCTGCCCGTACTTTTTAACGAATTGCTCATCTTTGGTGAGCACTTCGACTAAGTAGTCTAGGAGGAGTAATTTCCCCTCGAGTGAGGCCGACATGGCGACTCGGGTGAGAATTGATCGTGGGGGAGAAATTAGGATAAAGATAGGGGGGGGAGTCCTACCCTAGCCTCGAGGCGACACGTGAAACGTGAGCTCCCCGAGCAGACAACTCCCTTAAAAAGAACCCACCCGTGTGGCTTTCCTAGTGTTATGGCCGGTGAGAAGAAAGTCACCAAACAAACTCACCGGCAACACTGTTGTCTGAGGGCCTGAAGGGCCAGAATCCTACCTCCCCGGGTGGGAAGGCCGGGGTATGTGTAATCTCCCTGTCGGGTCAACAGGGAGGTGAGTGCTAGGGTGTGCCCTAAGCTTGAGTACCCGCTGCCAATCTTATTGTGCAGCGGGGCCCTATGGGTCTTGCTAGGGATTGCAAAATCCGTTTTTTTTTTAAATTCGGATTTCTGTATTCTTGTCCGATTAAAATTCGGATTATCCGGATTTTTCGAACTTTTTAGTGTTTTAAGTTGATTTGATATAATTGGAATAAAATAGAATAAATTATTTAAAATCGGTATTTATTCGCTCAAATCACAGCACGACAGAATAAAATCAACTAATATAATCAACAAAACTTAGGGTATCAGTCATTTTTCCCGTTATAAATTTACATAAACATAAGTTACATAAGTAACATTTAACATAAACTGTTCTTAAACTTTAGATAATTAGATAACATAACATAAACTTAAGATAATTGAGGTATCCTCCTCTTTTTTATAAAAATGCAGTCTCAAGAAAAAAGTTTAACGTAAGTCAGTTACAAATATAATAATATCATAATAGTAATGCGTATTTTAATCAGTCTTTTTTAAAAAACGAGATCTTAAAAACATGAACGCGTCAAGTGTCTCATCGTTTAGGCGCGATCTTATTTTATTACAGAACATGCCAGCAGTAGAAAAAGCTCTTTCGGACTCAACACTGGTCGGCGGTATGGAAAGCAACCCGTTCAGAGCTTTTTTTAGGATTTCTCCACGACCTCCACCGTTTTCAAATAACGCCATTTCAACGTGAATCATTGAAGGCAAATCAGTTGCGTTGATCACACTCGTTGACTGGTGGTGATGATCACTACCCACACTTGCAAGAGAAAGTTGACGATTGAGCTTTTCTTTAAAACTGAGTGGCGATGGATCGGAACTAGATTCACACAGACTTTCAATACGGTTCATATTCATCGACGTGGTTGTACAATCGTCATTATCGTCAACAGTAATGGTGGATGCAGCTTGATAGAACACATTTTTAATTTCTTCATAAGTAGGTTTTTTAAACGTGTCTTCGTTTTCCTCAGTCACATTCAAAAATTGATTAGGGTTATGTAAGTATTGTAAGGTACCGACAACAGTATAGAGCCGTCTCTCTTTGATTCTCGTTTTCAATGAATTTGCCAGTTGCTTGGCAGATATCGTGTCTTGGCTGTCTAATGATTTTATCAAAAATTTAAAAGCTGTATCGGCCGTTAAAATGGTGGTATCTCTGCGGCAGAGTACTTACCGTACCACCGTAGTTTTGATCATGTCCAAACAAGTGTGTAGGTTTTCTAGACATAACATTTCTATATCTGAGAATGTTATAGCAGATTTGACATCAATCAATGCCTTCTGTACGCATGATTTTAGTTTTAAAAAACGTTCCAGCATAATTGATAAACTGCTCCACCTGGTTTTGCAGTCTAGGAGTAGTTGTAACTCTTTGCCGAATTCCGCCTGTACATATTTTTGGAGTGTGGCGTCGTTTTTTGTCGGTGAGTTTTTAAATATCTTCACCACTGACCGGACTTTTTTCATTATTTTCTTATATTCATCAGTCAGCACTCCACGTCTTCTTGAACGCTCGATAACAAATCCGTCATCATCAGAGTTTTGTTCATCTGAGCCAGAGTCTGAGCAACTTTCCGCATCCTCATGTGTTTGTAGATTATTTTTGTATAAAACATCTTGCACAGCCAGTTGCACACCGTGTGCAAAGCATAATTGATGAAATGCTACCGGCAGAATACGCCCAAGCTTCGCCATGACAGCTGCGCCATCAGTTGTCAATCCAATGATGTCTTTATCCAAACAAATTCCGAAAGAATCTAATCTTTTGTCTATGAGGGAAACGCAAGCTTCGGCTCCCATAGACCCTACAATCCTTATTAATCCCAGATTTTCGCAAAAATTTTCGCCATCATCATTTTGAAAATGAATATTTAAATTTAGGTATCGATGGGACTTTATTGAAGTCCACTCATCAAGAGTGATGGACCACTTAGTATTTTTAGACTTCATAACTTTTATCTCTACATTTAGAGTGGACTTTTCTTTGTGACACATGTCCATTATCATTTTTTTTATTGAATTTGGTGACTTCGGGACGTTTTCTTTAAATTTTTTTTGCATTATCTTTCTGAGATCTGCCGACGTACAAAATACTTTCAGTGGTAACCCATCTAAAACGACCATTCTTGATATAACGCTAGTTAAAGAGTCTTTGCTTTCATAATAGTCGGTCATTTTTAGTTTTTTAGCAGGTGGATCAGAACTTTTGCTAGTTGAAGCTATGGGTGTGTCTTCTTGTCGAGCATTGGTGCTGACACCTTCGTTATATTTTACATTAATTGAATGTTTCTTATGTAAGTGGGTGTGCAATGTTGACGTGCTTCCACTAATTTTTAAAATGTTATGACAGTGTTTGCATTTTGCCTTTTGCCCATCCGTCGTTCTTAAAAAGTGATGCCATACGCTGTTCTTGTCACTTGACTTTTTGGTATAATCTATGAACTCCATTTTTCATCCGGTTGATCTACAGAATAAAAATAAAAAGTATAAATAAGCAATCGTTTTATTGATTCATTCATGAAGTAATAGGGTATTACACTCATTTTTGAAAAGTGTCTCAATTCGTAGCTATAGTGCTTATAAACCACTAAAAAAAGACAACATTTTTATTCAATCGCTAAGTACCCTAAAAATGCCTTTAAAATTTACATTTTCAAATTTCGCGCGTAATTCGACGAAAATGCAGGACGCAATGGACGCCATATTTACTCTATGGTCGTAATGTCAGTTGGCTGTGTAAACAAATCCGCTGATATTTTGTACCGTAGTGATAATTGTTTTTATCTCAAAAATGAGTTATTATTTCCAACTTATCGTTGGTGTGCTGTTCCGGAATGCAAGAATACTAGTGTAAACACACCTGACAAATTGTGGATTTAAGTGCAAGGTCACTTTAGTTTACTTAATCGAATTATGCAATAACATGGCTACTATTATTTTCATGGTGATAAAGAACAGATAAAAAAAAAACTGAAAACTTTGAATTGAATTTTAAAAATTATTTTGTTATTTTATGAACTAAAACTAACACTTACCGACTGCTTTTTGCCAAAGCTATATCAATAATATATTTATAGATTTTTTAAAATACCCTATTGCAGTTAAATTATCTGAGAATAAACCGTTACTGTAGAATACAACTCCATAAACAGGTATAGCATAGCAGGAGCAGGGGTCTTAATCTTAACAAATCATATACACCACTGTGTCTGTTACTTCACTTGTAAATATAAACTTAAAGCCACCACATCACAATCACACCACACAAGCTAAACACATAAAAATAGTGTAAAACTGTATGTACTTACTTGTTTTGTGTAGCGCGCGTTGCTTTGTACATGCGCGAACACGATAGACGACACACAATTTAACACGACCACTTTATATAAAACTTACTAGCCGACTGAGGTGACTGAGCGGCGCGCGGGGTGCGAGGCGCAGGCGGGGGGACGCGCGCGTCTTGGCGTGGCGCCGCGCTGCTTGGTTTTATGGGCATAAACTGTATCTATCACGGATTTCGCACCAAATTCGCGCAAACAATGCTGCTGCCTGCACCTAAGCCTACCAATTCAAATATTGTTCGGATTTGCACATTAGACTAGGTAGGTAATATCGATCTACCGATTACTTACACTGAAAATTTGTAGATAAATATAAATATTATCCGTTAAAATCGGTTTTGACTGAAATCCGAAAAAACCGAAGTTGAGTCTTAAGCCGGGTATTCATTAGGCAACATTTGTTTATAAACTGTTTATGACATGACGGGTTTATTAACAAGTTTACCGTAAACACTGTTTCTGAAACTTGGCAGTCCACACTTCTCAGTTGTTGCCAGGATGTCGCCCGAGGAGGTAGTGATGCTCTGTGCTGCTTATATAATATTACATAAGAGTGCTACTAGAAAAAAAAAGAAGAAAAGGTGGTGGATTCGAAATTATCTTTTAAATAGAAGTTATGTATTTCATGACCTTCGTGGATTTGATGGGTCTTTTCAAAATTTCACGAGAATGTCAACATCAGATTTTAAAATTTTACTGAGATTGATTGGACCAGCCATAACAAAACAGGAAACGAAATTTCGGCATCCTATTGAGCCCCAGAGAAGACTAGCTATAACTTTAAGGTTTCTTGCAACAGGTGACTCATATGGCTCACTGTCATATACTTTTAAAGTATCAAAACAATTAATCAGCAAGATTATACGAGAAGTTTGTCAGGAATTGACAAAAGTTTTAAAGGACTATGTAAAGGTGAGTAAAATAAAATAAATTCAAATCACTCAAGTAGGTATTTATCAAATATTTAAATCAAATCACATCAATTTATTTATTGTGTGTCATCTTCCAACTGGGAAACTATTTCGTCAAGATTACTAAAGCGCAACTCGTCACCAGTAGCAGTATGGACTTGGGGTTCTGGTGTCTGCGTTGGTGTAGATGCATCAGCATAAGTCGACGTTGATGATGTGGTGCGGTATCCGTCGCCATAGCCGAGCCATCCATCTCCATAGCCTTGATATCCATCAAAATAATTACTATCGAAATTGCCCATTCTCGCTTGTAGCAATATATTATTTATGTAATACTTGGCCTGTTACAGTGCTCTTTGGTTTTTCACATTTTTCAATTCAGATGCCACATACTGGCCATAAATTTCAAATTCGTCTTTAGGTTCCTCCATCTTCTTTTTGGCACTTTTCATAATTTCATACATTTCATTGAGATTCTCGTCACACTTCCTCTTTTTGGAGTTGTTTGACTGTGGAAGTGGCGGTGGCGGTGGCGGTGGCGGCGGTGGCAGTGGCAGTTGTGATGTTGGCGGTGGCGGCGGCACAGTTGGCGGTGTATTTGACGGCTGCGTTGAGGCACTGCCATCCTGTAAATCATTGTTTTAAATTGGTTACAGGTTCCAAGTACTGAACAAGAATGGAAAAACAAGGCTCGCCAGTTCGAATTATTATGGAATTTCCCTCATTGTATCGGCTCCATTGATGGAAAACATATTGTTATTGAAGCACCATTTAACTCTGGCAGTGATTTTTTCAACTATAAAGAACAATTCAGCATTGTACTACTGGCAATAGTTGATGCAGATTACAACTTTATATATGCGAATTGTGGTGCTAAAGGCAGATCTTCCGACAGTGGAGTATTTCAAGAAACTCCATTTTACGATGCAATTACTCAAAACAATTTGAATATTCCACAGCCACAACCAATTTTACCAAATGGTCCGAATCTACCTTATGTAATAGTAGGGGACAGCGCATTTGCCTTATCCGAAAATATTATGAAGCCTTATCCTGGTATTCACAATCGTGGAACTATAAAGCGCATTTACAACTACCGTCTTTCCAGATCAAGAAGGATAGTAGAAAATGTGTTTGGCATATTATGTGCTGTCTTTCGCGTTTTCAGAAAAGCCATACCTCTTAAGCCTGCTACTTGTGAAATTGTAACAATGACATGTGTATATTTGCATAACTTTTTGAGGCGCAATAAACAGTCTCGGGCTATATATACTCCACCAGGAACATTCGATTATGAAGACTCAGAATATAACATTATAGAAGGTTTTTGGCGAAGAGAAATCGGCCCTCACAACAGCATGTTGGATTTACAACCTATTGCAAGACATCCCCCACTAGCTGCTACGGTTGTAAGAGATCAATTTGCTGAATATTTCATTAGTCCAGAAGGTAGTGTGCCGTGGCAAAATTCTCATGCATAATACTTAAAATAGTAGGTACCTATGTACCTACCTGTTTTTTTCCAAATAAAGTTCTGATTATAATTTAGAGTTTTGTGTTTGATTTAAAATTTACTAACCCGTTACCTTGAAAAGATGAAAAAATTACATTAATATTATCAACTTAGCAAATAATATAAAAATGTAGGTACTCACCGTTCCCATTGTATCCGATGTTCCAGATGTCGTTGCACCACGTAATAAAAATTGTAGCGGATCATACCACTGCCATCTGCTTTTAATCACTTCCTCGGCACCGCTTCCAGTTCTTTTTGATGACTTAAGTTTTTTCTTTTCACGAGAAAATTGTGAGCGTAGAATATGCATCTTTGTTTCCACTTCCTTTTGCGACATATTCAATTCTGCAGCAATGTCGGCCCAAGCATCATTTTTTTTTAATTTATCTTTATAATCTTTATTTGAAGCATCCCAAAGTATATTACGCTGTTGGTAAAGCTCTATGAGCACCGAAACCTGGTTGTTGGACCACACTACTTCCATGTTTATAAACTCGCGCAACACACGTCCACACCTATTGACTTTTGCTTATAAACTAGACGTTTCGTCTTGCTCTCCACTCGAAGTGGGGAGCATGGCAACATGTTTAATAAACAATGTTGCATCACCTTTGTATATAAACTGTTTACAGAGATGATGAAACATTGTGAAACACTGTTTATAAACTGTTTATAAACAGTGTTTATAAACAAATGTTGCCTAATGAATACCCGGCTTTAAAAACAGAAATTAAAAATGTCAAGAAAATCCGGACTTTACAGTTATTTTCGAATTTCGTAGAATCCGGATTGCAATCCGAATTAGAGAAAGCACACGAAGAAAAACATTTAAACAACTAATAGCACCTAAATTAAACATAGTCGAGCATAGCTCAAAGTACCAAGCTGTAGAGATATTTAACAAGTTGCCTTCCGAGCTTAAGCTCTTAATTTATAACAGTCAGTTGTTTAAAACAAAATTAAAAGCCTATTTATTGGAAAAATGTATATACAGTCTATCTGAATTAATGTAGCACATTATTAAATTAGTTTTTCTTTATTTCAATTGTTTGACAGTAAATAAATTAGAATAATTGGACATTGATATTAAAAATTGTTTTGACATAAAATCAACTACATATTTATGAAATCATTTAACATTGTATTTAAAATTGTTTGACATTACTTTAACTATTATGAAATCATTTGACATTGTAATTTCTTTTTTAATTATTCTATCAAATAATTAGATTCGTTTGACATTGAATTATAACTTGTTTGACATTATATAAATTAAATTAATTTGCCATTACAGTTTTTAAAGGAACTCAAAAGAACTTGACTTTGACATTGTATTTAAAACTATTTTACATTATATTTGCTGAAATGTGACATAATAATTCATGGTTGTCTTGTCTCGTACTTAAATTGCATGTATATTCAACACAATGTAAATTGTTTATGAATGAAATAAATGAAAAAATGAAAAAAAAAATCCCTAGGTCTTGCGACCGATCCGGGCCGCTGGGGTAGAGACACCCACACGTCCCGGGTGCACACTTATGATGAATTAACTTCCTACCCCTGAGGGGGGCAGGAGGGGTGCGTCGGGTCAGCACCCACTTGAATTGGTTGGCACCGTAAGGTTTCCCCCAAGTACCACCGAAAATTTGGTGGGTTTAGCCCTTAAGGGTATTCCGTGGCTGGCGTGAATATGTTGACATGTTCAAAATGTCATTTTTACAGGGTCGCAATTTTAAAGTTTGACTTATTATGTTAAATCGTGTTATCTTAAATACTTATGTATCTTACTTGACTTAGGGATAGTGTAATGCTATCTATCGAATTATGATAAGAAATACGCTTAAATTATTTTAATTTTTGTAATATTAGACTTATCAATTTGTTCACCAATGAGTTATCAATGTATTGACCACTTTAGTAGGAAAAAAATAGGTAATCATATTTACGCAAAAGGTGTTATTTTTTATCATTTGTCTGTATATTAAAGAAAACACTTTTTTATGTATTTAAAATTATAATCACATTTAAAATAAACATTGTTTTATGACGAAAAAACGTTTAATTATACAGAACTTATATTTTGAAAAAAAAAGAAAAAAGCAACACTAAAAACGCAAAAAAAAGTTCCACTTTGGTCCAACACTACCTCTAATAAGCAAATTCGCAAAATAATAGTAAATGAGCCTTTAGCAATCTTCTTTATCTTCTAGATCTGGATTGTCCTCATCTATATCTGGATCAGTAGGGTGGTTACAATCATTTGTTTTCAACTGTTTATAGAAATTATGGAAAACTTCATCGATTAACTCTAGAAGATCCATTAAGTCTTTCTTCTTATCGGCACTGATTGGTAGTGGGTCTTTAGAAATTTGGTTCAATCTAAAAGTTTCACCAGTACACAATCTTCCTCTTTTCTTAAAATTTACAGTGTTAAAAACGGATTCTCGATCAAGATTATCTTTAAAATGAATTATGCCGAAACTTGTTTTATTGTATTGCAACCATTTAATTGGTTGCCATAAAAACTTTTGTCCTGAAGCATCATTCTTCTTTATAGAAAACGGTCCTTTCTTGGATTTTAACTCTGAGAAATCCAAGAAGTCCTTTAAAGTCATTACTACTACTTTAAAGGGTTTTTTAAGTTTGCATGTTCTGACTAGCTGTACCCAATCATTTAAGTGGTTAATCTTCATTTTTGTGCTTTTCTTTGTTTTTTCTATTATTGCGTGATCAGAGTCGCACTCCATATGGGTATGTCCACTTATAAGAAATTTGTGATGAATTGTTTGCAGCGTAGGGTGATTATTTAGTAGGTACATAAACATCATGGCAACAATATTATTTTTATTTTGGCCGCCACAGGTATCTGAGTAGAAAATTATCTCCTTCACATTTGGTGGCAAGCTATTGCAAAAGTGCCACAAACATGATCCAATTTGATTGGCTCCTCGAGCACCTATAGTCTCATCCCACATATAGCATGTAGCCTCATTGCTTCCTAGGTCATGGATAGTTACATTGAAGGACCATAGCTGTCGTTTATAAAAGGATACCGAGGTTGTTAAATAAGGCGTTGGCAAGCATTGTTGAAGATCAAAAGTAAATGCCCTAATCGAAGAGTCGTTCTTTACTATATTTTTGTCAATCCTTTTTTCACTATAAGCTTGTTCAGCTCGAGATTGATGTTCGGCTGACTCAGCAATCAAATTTATTTTGTGATCGGCGTCTGCTACTTTAATTTTGGCATTGAAGACATCGCATGTATTGCAGGTGTCTTGAGGGTTTTTTAAATGAGAGATTTAGGTCATGGAAGCATTTAGCATATAGTTTTAAAGAAACAGGATTTAACGTAGATTTTTTATATTCCCTATACATTTTTGCAATCGATAAATCGGTAGCAAGGTATTTCTTGCCAGTGGATTTCCTGCAATAGTGACTTTCGTAGCTCGGGAAACTAGAAATGTGTTCACGGACAGACGTCATTTCCTCCATGGATTTTTTATTTTTCAACTTACAACCTCTCTGATCACTGTCTATGATGCCCGTGGGGGAATGTTTTTTCTTTTCGACTATCACATTTATAAATCCCTTGGTCTCGCCAAGAACTCTGCAAAAGCACTCTTTGCAAATCGGTCTCTCCTCATTAGAAATCAAGAGTTTATACACACAATAGCAATCCCTGTTTTTTTCTTTACAACCAGTTGTTTGAGATTTTTTGGGTAGTATCGTTACTGATTTAGATATATATGCTGCTCTTCGGTCTCTCTGTCCTAATTGCCAATAATCTTCAAAACACTGTTTCCTTTCAGCCTCTGCGAATCTTTCAGCACATTTTAATCTACATACTCCTAAATCTTTAGTGTTTCTCTCAGCGACTACCTTACCCTTTTCTGTAATATAGCTCTTTCCTGTATTTCTTAATATTTTGCATTCTTTTCCTTCTTCTCTTGATCTGCCCTTATTTTTCTTTATTGTACTAGTAGCTTCTTCGTTGGTAAGTGTACAAATTATAGTTGGCACAGCTTCATTTCTGTTTTCTGTGGGAGAATCCAAATTCACAACTAAGCTATCTGTGTTGCTTTCATTTAAGGGTAAGCTATCATTTTCTTCGTCTATAGTAATATTTTGAGATGTCCTATTTTGTGTTTCGGTTGCAAATTTGTGCGCGTAGATATTGTAATCTCATTTACAGTACTAGTCTCAGCCATATAAATTTTCTGGGAAGTCATACTTCGTTTCTCCGAGTATGTTGTATCGAGTTCGAGTTCGTTCGTCGAATCACAGTCAGTTTCTGATTCATCCACTACGCGTTGCTTCATGTTATCCACTGTAAAGTCGGGATCCTCGACGCTGTCGTCACTAGCCACATCATAGTAACTTTTTTTTCCATTTACTGAAATAATATCACTAGTCTTAACCGTGTCTGATAAATTTTCACTTTCTAAGTCTACTTCAGTTAATACATTGAATAGTATTTGGGTTTCTGGTGACATTGCTGGAATAGGAGATGATGTCGGCTCAACATTATTAACACTATTCTTCAATGACGAAGATGAGGCCAATGGCGGTGAAACGGTTCGAGGTGTGTCAGAAGTAGGTTCACCTGAAACAAAACAGCAAAAGTTCCAGTAAGCAATCACTATTTTATAGCAAACTGGCTTCCGCCCGCGACTTCGGCCGCGCAGCGCTTTCGTTGACAGCTTATTTTTTCCGACACCTCCAACAAAAAGCGTTATATTTTAGCCAATGTATACAAAAACTAAAGAGACTATATACTAAAATTTTCCTCGTAAACACTCTATTCATTGGTGAAAACAGTATGAAAATCGGTGCAGTAGTTTTGAGTTTATCGTGAACAGACAGGCAGCCAGACGTGGAGGAGGACTTGATTATTATAATATGAAGTGACAAATTAAATAAGTAGGTATTTAAAAATCAAATATACCACTTACACTGTAATTTGTTTTGTTTTGGTTTAAGTGTTAAAGGAGTTAATGGCGAAAATGGTGGTGGAGAAATGGAAGGCTGCTCAATAGAGAATAAAGCATCAGGGCTGCATTCATCTAAAGCAAAAAAAAAGTACATCTATGTAAACAGTTACAAACAACATGTAGGTAAATGTGTAGACCAACAAGAGCAAGGGAATCGAAATTCAGACTTCTGGGCACAAGCTCACAAAATAGGTACCTAACTTAATGAGCTATGGTAAAACATGCAATTGTATCAAGCAAAAATGCCTTAGAACAAATCGGTGATTGACATAACTACTAAATGATTTAAAGAGAACCCCTAGTTTAAATGGTTAGAAGTAGGTACCTAAACTATTCAGTTTTGCATGCACGTGCAAAATCTTAGGTTTAAGGGGTGTAAGCTAGCACTAAGAAAGGATTTGCAGTATTTCCATAACAGTGAAATACATAAATAAAGCGGGCGTTCACTTGTTAAATAACAAAACAATGTTATAGGTAGGTATTTTACCTTCTTCATTTACTTTTATTGCCTTACAAGATGATTTCACCTTTATTTCTTCTCGAAGTTCTATCAACTTGCGCTTCCTAAGCATTAACTTCTCAATCTCAAGCTGATTCTGAAACAGAATTGTAGATAGTTTAAGAAAACAATAAAATACCTCTTTCTTCGTATAATTTTATTACGTCCTAATTACATTTTAATTTGTACTGAATAAAAAGGTACTCACATTATCCTTGTCTTCCATCGCATGTAAAGAACTATACAACTCACACAAATAAGTTTAGTGATGAATGGAACCAACGTTCAACTAAATACCTACTCAGAACAATATAAACTTCGTAAAATACACTTTCGGCGCGATGACGCTATTTTCACGATGTCAATAACATGTCATTTTTCGCGCCGTTTCTATTTCTCTGCATCTCATCAAGCGGTACAGATAATCTATTACCTACGCATTGTACTATAAACCATCGTGTATGAAATCGTAAACTCGTAAAGTAATAGTCTAATAGCATCAACTAAAGATACTTTATTATTTTTTATGAAGATTTTAAGATATCTCAATATACTCTAATTTGGATTTGCGGATTTATTTTAATAACTAAATATATTCAAAAATGTTCAAATATGTAGACACTACCTATTATGATATCTATAGATATCATAATTAATTTAACAGTCTTCAGTCGGCCATAACTGGATAACTGAAGATGTTCAATTATGTTAGAACTTATAATATAATACCTATATTGATAACTGCCTATCTGATCTATCATGGGTTTAATTTAGACACACAAAATAAATTGTGCGAAGAACATAAGTAAAAATAAGACTATAAATGACGTTTTAAGCTTCAAGTGAAATTATAAATCACACATTTATTTGCAAAAAATACCTACCTTACCTAAATAGATGCTTACTAGATATCTCTAAATGCTTTGTTATTATTGTATTATCTAGAAATGAGGTTTACCAGTTGAATGTTAATAAAGGAAAGCCAACAAGTATCTTGATACCTGCATACTAATTATTTATCATGTTTCAAGATTACAATTTGAGCTATCAAGTTTTGTATAACAGTAATGGGTGTTTTGGTTACCGGGCATAACTTGATAAAACGTTATATCAATTAAAAATGATTAAAACAATAAAATGTTAAATGTACAAGTTGAGTTATCAAGTTTTGTATAGTAATAATGTTTGTTTTGGTTAGCGAGCATAACTTGATAAAACGTTATATCAATTATAAATGATTAAAACAATAAAATATTAGGTCCTTACCCTTACATATGAAATTGGCGTTTTTCGTACTGGCCACTTTAATCACGAATTTCTCCTCTTTGGTAAGGAATTCCAAATTCAAATTTGTACAGCTATTTACTCATGTATTTGTGCTTCGATGACCGTCATTCATTTGTTTTTTTTCTTCTGTTTTTCCTGTTTGCGTCACTCATTTTACAAAATGGAAAATTTAAAATATCGCATTATTTACGAGTACGAGTTCCGCCGTGGCACTAGTGCTGCGGAAACGACTCGAAGGGTGAATGATGTGTATGGCGGTCATGTTGCAAAAGAAAACACAGTTCGTTTTTGGTTCCAACGTTTTCGTTCTGGAAATTTCGACCTGCAGAACAAGCCCCGTGGACGGCCTGAGACCCAAGTTGATAATGGAGAATTGAAGGCTATTGTGGAAGCGGACCCATCGCAAACCACGTCCGAGTTAGCTGCAGGCTTCGATGTTAGTGATAAAACTGTTTTAATTCACTTGAAGCAAATTGGGAAGATTAAAAAGCTTGAAAGGTGGGTACCTCACGAATTGACTGAAGCAAACCGGCAAACGCGCGTCGACTGCTGCGTTACATTACTGAACCGGCACAACAATGAAGGTATTTTAAACCGAATCATTACCTGTGATGAAAAATGGATTCTTTACGATAATCGGAAGCGCTCAGCGCAATGGTTGGATCCTGGCCAGCCAGCCAAATCCTGCCCCAAGCGAAAATTAACCCCAAAAAAGTTACTTGTAAGCGTTTGGTGGACTAGTGCCGGTATTGTTCATTACAGTTTTCTCAAATCTGGCCAGACTATTACAGCTGATGTCTATTGTCAGCAATTACAAACCATGATGGAAAAGCTAGCGGCTAAACAACCAAGGCTGGTCAATCGCTCCACGCCACTGCTGCTTCACGACAACGCCAGACCACACACTGCGCAACAGACGGCTACCAAATTAGAAGAGCTTGAATTGGAATGTCTTAGACATCCTCCGTACTCCCCGGACCTTGCTCCAACAGATTACCATTTTTTTCGCAATTTGGATAACTTTTTGCAAGGGAAAAAATTCAACTCTGATGGGGCAGTCCAAATCGCCTTCAAAGATTTTATTGATTCCCGTCCGACTGGTTTTTTTAGTAAAGGGATCAATGAACTACCTATAAGATGGCAAAAGTGCATTGAAAACAATGGTTCATACTTTGATTAATTAAATATATTATATTAAAAAATATTCGACTTTTTGTTCCTTCCATACAAAACGCCAATTTCATATGTAAGGACCTAATATTAAATGTACAAGTTGAGTTATCAAGTTTTGTATAGTAATAATGTTTGTTTTGGTTAGCGAGCATAACTTGATAAAACGTTATATCAATGTGTGAACAGAATATACCGGGATTCATTAGTTTGACATATCGTTTTATTAAGTAGTGAACCCTCAAGACTGAGATATCCGGTTATCACCGAAAGTAAAATCTCAAAAAATTATGAATATTTCGGGTTGTCAATTTTTTTCCTATAAAAACACAGGCGTAGGAAGCGTCTAATCGAATAAAAAAAAAAACATGCATGTCGAGATATCAATGTATTCCCGCCAGCCACGGAATATTACATTGCTCAAAGACCTTGAAGATTTGCTCACTACAGTCGTATTTGTAACTTGGGTGCCATCTACCGATAGACAACGTTATTGAAGTAAAAGGGACTAAAGATTAAAGAAGTATAGAATGGTATCGTAATGTAGTCATCGTTTTTGCCTAATTTATGCTTTCTCTCAGAGGCTACATTTTAATACATTTTGTTCATGTATAGGCATTGTGGATTGTGTCACAATTCCAATTTAGGAAAACCTAGCTTTCAACATTTATCTTATTTAGCACGGACGCTATTAATGGTACATTCTTAGGGTCTGATGATGACCAGGTTAGTTATAATCGGATCTCAATGTGGAGGACAGCTAGAGAGACCTAGCTTTCAACATAATATATCTTATTTAGCACGGACGCTACTGCGTGATACATCCTGAAGGTCTGATGATGACCAGGTTAGTTATAATCGGATCTCAGTGTGGAGGACAGCTAGAAAGACCTAGCTTTCAACATATATCTTATTTAGCACGGACGCTACTGCGTGATACATCCTGAAGGTCTGATGATGACCAGTTTAGTTATAATCGGATCTCAGTGTGGAGGACAGCTAGAAAGACCTAGCTTTCAACATTTATCTTATTTAGCACGGACGCTACTGCGTGATACGTTCTGAAGGTCTGATGATGACCAGGTAAGTTACAATCGGTGCTCAGTGTGGAAAACAGCTAGGATGACCCAGCTTTCAACTTTATTCTATAGTACGGCCGCTACTACATGATATATAGTGATAGTCCTGATGACCTCGTAAATACTTATTGGTTCGCTGTAATAGAAATAGTAGGAATACATATGCATAAAGTTAGATGTTTGATGATGGTTAGGGTGGAAATCAAGGAAAAAAAGATATACTTATTAATAAAATGTTTTAATATTATAAATGAAATTTATTTTGCAAATAGGTTTCTTAGAAACACTTTTACACGTCAATTTAAACTAGATGAAGCCGGTGTTTTCTATCTGACTACCCTGAGAAGAAACACCGAAACAAACTCAGCGGTCAGTCTCTATAAAAAAGAAAAGTCCATACAGTAAACATGTAATGGTCAAATCATATGAGAACTATGCTAATGCAAGTACTCAAAACTGCCAGACATTATGTTAAAATTAAAGAAAAAGTAAAAGTGATGAAGCAGGAGGGGGTCGCGACCCTCAACATTGAGGAATACGACGCACGGTGGGCTGAAAATCGGCTTTCATAGACTTAGGGATTTCAATTTGTAAGTGCTTGTTTTTATGCCGGATATCGCTTCTATTAGTCATTACTATGTACAAAAATGACACCCGAGTTAATTCTACCCAAAAACGAAGGAAATATAATTTTTTTACGAAAAATTTGTATGAAGCTAGTATGAAAAATCGAATTATCTCCTAAACGGCATGTTTAACCGTAATATCCTTGGAGATGGTCATAGTGCTAATTATTTATGATTTTTTGGTTGGCGATTGGACGAAAAATTTAATGCCGTTTTTTTTTTAAAAATCGTCAAAATATTTTTATTTATTTTTACATGTAAAACGATCCCTTTTAGTGTCTAAGTTAAAAAGTTCGATATGTTATTAACCCAAATATTAAGAACACACGAAACAAGAAAAATAAAATAAAAAAATTGCTGTTTTTGACACATTTATATTAATTTAAATAAAAAAAGATTTATATTGAAGTAACATATGAAGTTATATTTTATACAAAACTAGCTTCCGCCCGCGGCTTCGCCCGCGTGGTGTGTTGATAAAAAGCAGCCTATAGCAAAAATAACAAAATCGAAGTATAAATAAAATTAGGTACGTCTCATTTTTAAGGTTACGTCCCCAATGGGTAAAAACTCTATTACTAAGTCTTCGCTGTCCGTCCGTCCATAGGTAATGGTACGAATCTAACTAATAGGTATGTATTATGAAACTTCATAAAACCTATGTTTTATTACATTTTATGTAATTAGATCTTATTGTACCTATATGTTCACAAATAAAGGATTTGAATTTAGTTTGTAAGGAACGTGTCAACTCAACGTACTCTGTGCTCACGCGTCTGCCCGTGTTCGGGTCGCGCACTCAGCGATGAGCGACTTGTTCCCTACACCGCGCCCGAGCGGGCCAGCCTAGTCACGGCGACATGAAATTAATTTTGTTACGCGTTATTTTGATTTTGCTATATCTCCTAAAGTATTTATTTAATCTGCATGATGTAAAAGGAAAAAATTATCTTCATGAAATGTTCATGCCAACCTATTTAAAATGATAAGGATTAATACTGTATTTGTGTAAATAGCTTTCCAAGTTAGCGCTTTATAATTGCCCATTTGTTAAAGTATTAAAATGGATATAGTATGTTATCCTTAAGATATAGACATATGTCACCGCTGACTTTTCTGTGGACCTATATAAGATACACCATTACACCATACATTATTTTGTTATATCTTAAAGGGTTTAGGCAGCGTTTTCGTTGAAAGCTCCCAGACAGCATACTTTTTGCCGACATCTTCAACAAATATAGTTAATGTACACAGAAATAAATACAAAAACTTAACAAATTATATACTAAAACCTTCCTTAAGAATCACTCTATCTATTACTAAAAACCGCATCAAAATCCGTTGCGTAGTTTTAAAGATTTAAGCATACAAAGGGACATAGGGACAGAGAAAGCGACTTTGTTTTATACTATGTAGTGATAAGTTAATTTAAGGAATTAATACTAAGCATTCGTAAAATAAAGTAAAATAAATAAAAAAAATAAAACATTTCATTAAATATTACAAAAAAACCCAAACACACTCAAATACAAATTTACAAATATGTACATATATATCTTTTTTACAAATTTTCCTTATCACTCTCGTTGTCAGACTCCAATTCTGAGTCAGCATCCAGATTGGATATATCCAAAAATTCGAACTCAGTTTCCTGAAATTGAATTAAGTCGAGAGTTTCAGCAAAAAAGCTCTGCTTTTTCTTGGCATCTAACTTAGGCCTTTGTGCACTTAGCAAAGGGTCCGAAGAAACAACAAGCATATTTAAAATGTCTTGATTGGAATCCTGCCTGCTTCTTTTCCGCGAATGATGTTCTCGAAACCTCCTAAAATCTTTGTTTCGAGACTCTGAGGCTTCTTCCGAGAGAGTCCCAATCGGCACAATATTATTTTTCTCGATTATGTCAGCCCCATGGATTAGTAACTTATGAACGGTTGACGACATGTAGTACCAGTCGTATAGTAATACGTACTTTTCTGCTGTTTTGCGAGCATAATCTCTAAATTTTATTATATCGATCTGCTCTCCAGATGTAATTGCTTGTAAAATTACAGCAAATCTTTTGATGAGGTCTTCATCCAAACCGGTTATAGCTGCGGTTTTATTAGGAAACTCAAAGAATTTTCTTGCAGTATTCCCGTCATTGGTAGTTCCCGAGCCTTGTTTTACTATATCAATCAACAGATTGAGCTCATCTTTGAATTTATTTTGAATTATTTTCTTTCTTGTCTGTAGCATTTCTTTGTGCTCATCACTTCTCGCTGCCCACCGTTTGAAGTCCAGTCTGTATGCAATGTGTAACAGACATTCCATACAATTTATACGGGCGTGTAGGGATGACAAGCCAAACTCATACAGGTCCGAACACACAATTTTTGATGTTACAGCATCTAAGCGGTTCATTTCTGTAGGCTTTGCTAAGCACAGGTAGCACGATGCATTTGATCTAGCTTCAGAAAGGTAAGTACAGACTTTAGCGTCGATCATCGTCATCATTAGTTGATGAGTCACCCTATTATTATTATTGCACTCTGTGGGGATAAGGGCCTCAATTTCTTCATCCATTTGTTTTTTCAGCCCAAGGACAACTGCTTCACTCTCCTTTACAAAAGTAAACTGAACTGGACGACAATACAAAACTGAGCATGGTTTTGGGTTCGTCCATAAAATGTTGTCACCATCTGTCAGTTTTAGTGGCACCAAGGAGGTCATGAAAATGCTTGAATCATCTTCCTCACCCTCAATTTTCTGCTTGTATCGGCTTTGGTTAGAAGCACCGTCAAATCCCCACTTGGATATCAGCTTCAACTGCTTGTTATGCTCTTCGTTAGAAAGGCTTTGAAGGATTCTTGTAACCGTGATATCAAGTAAAGCTTGAAGTGTAATCCTAGCCGATGAATCAGTAACTGTCACTGATTGCTTCGGAGGGTAGCAATCAAGCTTAGTTTGTTGCACTTTATAGTAAGATGGATAAATATCTTTAGCACCTTCTCGAATGGCAGCCTCACGCAACGTAATATATTGCCACTTTGAGAGTTTTAGCGAAAGAAGCAATCCAAGCGCCTTTTCTGGCGTAAATATGATTGTTTTCGCTGGTTTCTTAAGCGTTTCATTTAATTTAGCGGCTGCTTCAGGATTTTTCATCATGTATTCGATGACAGAGGCGATATCTCCATGCCCTTCTTCTTTTAAACGTGCTGCAGCTGCATATGCCAATTCACTGGAACCTTCGCCTGTGTGTTCATCAGATCTTCTCTTTTTTTGTTTACTTCCCAGGTCTTCGAATGGTTTACGGGATCTTTTCGTCATTGTTCCAATGGACGTTGATGTCGACGGTTCTGGAGAGACTGAGGGCGCTCTTGGTATCTCATCAACACTTGGTTCTTGATTAACTAAAGTTTGCACAAAACTCGGCCAATCAATATTTGCTCCCAACCAATTCTCGTACTTTCTCCTGAAATTATCAAGGAATCGGTTGGATTTCTCCCACCTTTGTAAAGCGGCTCGCGTAAATCTCCGACAAAATTCTTTGAGAACAACATAATCTTCGTCAGACAGGCAATCGCCTATGCGGGATACAACTGCACTAAACAATACTTCATGATCAAATGAAGTACTCTCACTTCGTAGAAGTACAAACAAGTCTAAATTGGTCATTAAACTTTCCATTTTAAGATTTTATAGTCGCAGATTTAGTGTTAGCAGTTACACAGTTGTGAACAAATTAAATTATAAAACAAAACTTTAGCCCTTTTATTGCAAAACGACAATAATTAGGTAACTACCCTCATTAGTTATCTCCTCATTAGCTAATGAAAATCTATAATTGTCACTAACTATTCTTAGAACTCATAGCACTGCTAATTAACAAATTAGCTTACTTATCAGGAAATGTTAAATATAATCCATTGTCGTGAGATATTGAAAATCATTAAATCACCTATTAAGACTCATTAGAAGACCTAATCAGTGTAGTTACTTAATCACTTCTTTTTGGACTCATTAGAAGACAATTGGTAATTTGGTTGAATGAAAAGTTTTAAAACTCATTTTAATAATAATAATAATATAATTTTTATTTTCAGGTGGCATAGACCCATAGAAAATTTTAACCTAGAACATACACAAATAGATACATAGTTTTGTTAGTATTTTGGTGTTAGTAACAATGTTGCTTAAATAAGTAGGTTAGTATTGTTAGTTTTACAAATTATTTAATTAGACCTGTGACTATCCCCACCCAGTGTCTTTGGAAGGGACAGTCCGGTCTGGCAGCTATCATTTTCAGGATGCTGTTGTCACTACCATGCAAGCGCTGCAGTAAGGAGGCCGCTTTCTTTCGCATGATGGCATGGAAACCATCTGTGCGAGATTCCGCGAACATTCCTGAAGCGCTACAGCGCCATGGCAGTCCCAACAGCATCCTAAAAGCATTGTTAAACTGAACACGCAGGACGTTGTATGCTCGGCGCGTATATGACACCCACAGGCCACTCGTGTAAAAGGATTGACAGAACGCCTTAAAAAGGGTTACTTTGACGTCTGTAGTACAACGAGCGAACCTGCGGGCAAGCATATTGCTCCTCACAGACAACGCCCTGCGCTCCCTCTCAATATCCATGTCATCCCTTAAGTCGCTCGTGACAACGTGACCTAGGTACTTAAAACTATTTACAATTTTCAATGCCACTCCGTTGAGACTTATGGGAGGAACACTGCGTGGCTGCTGCTTAGGAGCTTTAAATATAAGAATTTCACTCTTCTTTGTGTTATATATTAAGCCATGTTCCTCCGCATAAGCCTCGCAGGACGATAACAACTTCTTCAACCCACCCACTGAGGGACTGAGAAGCACCATATCATCTGCATAGCTTAAATTGTTGACACTGATTCCGTCAATGTGGCAGCCGACATGTGTACCGCTCAGTCGCTCGATGAGCTGGTTGATATAGAGGTTAAATAGCAGAGGCGAGCTTAACCCCCCCTGCCTGACTCCGCATTCCAGCCTGTACTCATCCGACAGAGTACCCACCCACCTCACCCGGTTCTTTTGGTTAGAGTACCAATATTTGAGAAGGGAGGTGTACTCCGCCGACACACCCGCGCCCCTCAACTTGTCCCACAGTACGTCATATGCGACCAGATCAAACGCTTTTGACAAGTCGAGGAAACACGCATATACCGGCGTCCCTCTCGCTGTGTAATACATGACAGTTCGCTTCAGACTCAAAATAGCGCTCTCTGTTGAGACTCCTGCTTTGAACCCAAATTGGGCATCGTGCAACTTAACCTGTGCTATGAGGCGACTATTTAGCACACTGTCAAGTACCTTGGCTGCTATGGTGGCGAGTGAGATGGGTCGATAGTTACCAATGTCAGACGTATCACCCGTCTTATTTTTAACTATAGGAACGACTATGGTCCGCATTAGCGGCTCCGGCAAATACGAGTGACCTATGCACAGACTGAAAAACATAGACAGTACTCGTGGCAAGTGAACCCCCGCAAATTTATAATGCTCGATACTGAGCCCATCGTGACCAGGCGATTTTCCACGCTGCATTTTTCCGATAATGTTCGCCACACACTTCGCAGGTATCTTTACGTTCTGCCCCGTCACAACGGGCCCACCACCGGTCATCTCTCCGGACGAGGGACCTAAGGGCGACCGTACAGTAAAATGTTTTCTAAACGCTTCGGCAATGTCACTGTGGTCAGCCGAGCCGTCAACACTCAACGGGAAGCTAGGCCTAACGTTCATTTTGTTCGTATGCTTCCAAAAACTTTTAAAATCCTTAGAGGAGTGGTCGGATGCAAGGACGTCCATTTTAAATTGCTCTTGCCTATCCTGACACCATTTCAGTTTAGCTTTAAAATGTTTCCTCGCCACCGACATCTCATCAAAGACTCGACCATTACTTGGCCGCCCAGCTAAGTCCCACAATTGAAACGTAAGCCGCGCCTCCCGATGAAGACCCGCTACGTGTTTATTCCACCCAGCGACATAACCTCCCTTTCTGTTACACTTTTTCCTATACGTTTGAATGGCTGCTCGTGATAACGTATCAGTAATTTGCACATATAATCTATCAAGCGCTGAGTGATGATCCTCGTTAGCACAAAAACCATCACAACATTCACTCAACTCCTGCGGAAAATCTATCAACCGTAGCTTGGAATGACAGATGTCATGGTATTGGTTAACCTGCTGTACCTGTCTCTCACCCCACACGACACGGTTAACAGGTTTTACCGCTATCAATTCACTAACTTTAGGCTTAATCTTATTTAGATTACATTCCACTACCAGTGGATAATGGTCCGACCAATACACGTCGTAGCGCACAGTCACACTAACAACTGAAACCTGTGCTGACTCTGTGACGATGCAGTGGTCCAACCATCTGGTACAGCCGTGAGCATCACTAAAAAATGTATAAGTAGTTTTAGGACACATTTTTATATCCATACAAAGCCAATCAAGATCCGTGCAAAAGTTCATCATTTCATTATAAAACAACTCATTCGGGTGGGCATTAAAGTCGCCCAGTATATAAAAGGCCTCAACTCCATTGTTCTCCTCCACCTCAATTACCGAACGAATCACACCAAAACACGCGGTAAACTCGTGTAGATTGTCATACGAGTTTGTAGGCATATATACACTAAAGAGTACTGCTGACCTATCACACACAGTTATCTTTATCGCACAGACCCGCACATTATTACAATCTATCACGGACACAGACTCAAACGCACTCTCACGCCACAACAATGCCACGCCGCCATATGGTCGGCCGCTGAGTAAACCCGCCGTAGTGTCGACCGCAGACGTACCGGTGCACCCGAACTTGTCATCGATAGTGTTGAGCAGCGGCAGATCATGCGGCAGCAGCCAAGTCTCCTGGAGGGCTACCACATCGGCTGTTTGGCATAACGTTCTGATTCCTTCCAAAGATCTCTTCATAGATTTACAATTGAAACTTATTATTTTACTGTAATTATCCATCAAAATTAATAATTAATTTGTAATTATTAGGTAGGTATTTCTGTACTAACTACTGAGTTCAAAGGGCCTCTTTCTTCTCTTTTCTTGCTATCATAGAAGTTCACAAAACGCCTGAACGATATGCCTGACGGCCACAACTTGTCATCAAGAAACGTGGCGATATTATGTTTCGTCACATAAAGTTTGTAGGCATTGTAGTTTCTTTCTTGTTTCATTTTGATTTTTACCAAAGAAACTGTTTCATGCGTTTTTTCATGTATGTACTTAATAATATCTTGTTCAGCGACGTCCTTATGCACGTTAGATATAAATAGTGGCACTTTCGTGTCAGCTGCTTTGAACCTGGAGCTATTCGTACCAGAGTCCGTAACCGCACTGCCTCTTTGGCTAATCAGACGATTTCTAAATCTCTGTCTCTGTACCTCATGCCATTCCTCATCCTTCTCTGGCATCTTCCATTCACCCTCTCTCTGAAGTATCTTGGCAAAAGAAACGTGTTTCGGCGGCGATAGCGCATTACTATTAGTGAGATTATAAGTCTCCTTATCGTTAATAATAACAGTATTTACCAACCTGCCAGCGCAAGCGCGCTCAACAGCTGTTTTATTCACCGTAGCTAAAACCGGTCGCGCCGCGTTATCATCATTATCAGTAATAGTGCTACAGCGCAACACGCACTCACCTGCCGTCTCGCTCTGGCTCATGGCGCTGCCACATTTCACCGGCTGTTGCCCCTTCTCATCCACTCCTACCTCCATTATAGGCGATGAGTGACCAGAACTAGATTTGTTTATTAATTTATGTGTAAGTGGTAAACATTCGCTGGGCTCGCTAACCTCGTCATTGAAAGATTGGTTGCATAAAGTTGATAGTGCCATCGGCCCACTATCAATCGTATTATTTAATTCACCTCCCCTTTTCCTATTATTAACATTTTGCTCTTGAATAAGAAATGAATTCTCTTTATAACGTCTTAACATATTATTATGATCTTTTAATTCACTTTTTGATACGTAATTTAATGGGATGTCATGTACGGTTTTCTCTAAAAGAACTATTCTCTTAAGTAAGGGCGTCACGTCAACATGATCGAAAGTGACGGGTGGAAGTTTTTCTAAGTTTCTGGCCACAAAAATAGGTACCTGTTCGGGGTCCGTTTCTTTAAACAGGCAAATAATGTCCTCAATATTCCGCAATGTCTTCCCTTGACGTTTTCTCGTTTTCAATCGCTTGCTCACCGATTCAAAAAGTAACGATTTTGCTACCTCAATGTCGTCCGAACTAAAAGCACTTTCACATATTTGTACGAGGCTTACTTCCGTCATAACGTCTATTTTATTTTGAACAAAAGCTAAAACTTCACAAATGACAATATTGCAATTGGAACATTTTAATCTTTTCGATGCGTTATCCATCGTCGTAGCGGAGGTCAACAACCTTGCGCGCGCTCAAGACCACGGTCACGGCCGGACTGATAAATATCTAGTATTAAATATTTTGTGTTGATAAATATCTAGCTCAAACATAGTTGGCTACGTGTGGGTGTACTATAAACCTCTGCCAACTCCTTCGGAAATATAGGAGTGATGCTATTTTATGTTATGTGTAGTTAAAAGTCCGTGTTCTTCAACATAAACACCAAAAGGAATCGTTTCATACGTAAAAACAAATAAAAATATTTTGACGATTTTTAAAAAAAAAAAACGGCTTTAAAATTTTTGTCCAATCGTCAACCAAAAAATCATAAATAATTAGCACTGTGACCATCTCTAAGGATATTACGGTTAAACATGCCGTTTAGGAGATAATTCGATTTTTCATACTAGCTTCATACAAATTTTTCGTAAAAAAATTATATTTCCTTCGGTTTTGAGCAGAATTAACTCGGGTGTCATTTTTGTACATAATAATGACTAATAGAAGCGATATCCGGCATAAAAACAAGCACTTGCAAATTGAAATCCCTAAGTCTATGAAAGCCGATTTTCAGCCCACCGTGCGACGCAAGGAAGAGGAGGAAGAGGAAAGAGAAAGTAATCCACATGTCCCCACATTCACAATAATAAAATTTACAAAACTGTAAATATTGCAAATTGCAAAAAAAAAAATATAAAAGTAATTGCCAATGTCAAATTGTAAAAATAAAAAGTAAACAATCTCATAATTGTTAAAATAAAGAAAAATATACAATGGCCTAATTGTAAAATAACAAAAATCGTCAAATATGAAATAATAATAAACAGGTAATTTAGAAAATAAAATAAAATAAATGACGACAATTACAGTGAGTACTGGAACAGGTCAACCCCAAGCCGTTTTGTCCTTTAGATACTCTTTTACAGTATAAAAAGCCTTCTGGTAAAGTTTTCGCTTTATAAATAAATAAATATCTTGGGACAACTCACACACGGCTATCTGATCCCAAGCTAAGCAGAGCTTGTGTTTTGGTAACCAGACAACTGATATACATACTTATATAATTTATAAATACATACATATTATAGATAAAATCACACCCAGACACAGAACAAACAATCATGCTCATCACACAAAGTTTGTCCTGGGTGGGAATCGAACCCACGACCTCCGGCTCAGCAGTCAGGGCCACTGACCACTAGACCAACAGGCCCGTCAAAATGATTTGGTTTTATTAAGGCTAAGTTCCTGAATAGTACCGGGTAGCTTATTATAAAAGTGCATACATTGGCATCTAAATAAGCCTCCTATTTTTTTTGAGCCTGGTTGCAGGAACCACTAATTTGTGTTTGTTCCTTGTATTAACGTTATGAATATCACTATATTTTTTAAACATGTTGACACTGAGATGGCACAGTCAAAATATTAATATTTTAAAATTTATCTCTGAAGGAGTATCTGGGATTTCATTTATAAATTGAATGAATAGCTCTTTTCTGCGAAACAAAAATCTTCATGAGATTAGAATCATAACAGTCACCCAGGTCTCAACAAGTCTTTCCGAATGAGGCCCAACACGATAGATTTAGGTAGCGCCGTCACTGATATGCTATACCCACCTTCAGAGTCCACCTTCAGGAGAGTGGAATCAACACAGTCGCCCAGGTCTCAACAATCCCTTTTAAATGAGCCCAAATACGACAGGTTTAGGTAGTACGGTCACTGAGATGCTATACCCACCTTCAGAGTCCAGCTTCAGGAGGGATCATCACAGTGGCCCAAGTCTCTACGAGCCCTTTTAAATGAGCCCAAACACGATGGATTTATGTAGAACGGTCACTGATATGCTATACCCACCTTCAGAGTCCAGCTTCAGGAGGGATCATCACAGTCGCCCAGGTCTCCATGAGCCCTTTCAAATGAGCCCAAACACGATGGATTTATGTTGAACGGTCACTGATATGCTATACCCACCTTCAGAGTCCACCTTTATAAGAGTAGAATCATAACAGTCACCCAGGTCTCCATGAGCTCTTTCAAATGAGGCTAAACATGGTGGATTTAGGTAGCGTCCTCAACGATATGCTATACCCACCTTCAGGAGGGTGGAATCATCACAGTCGCCCAGGTCTCAACAAGCCCTTTTAAATGAGCCCAAATACGACAGGTTTAGGTAGTACGGTCACTGAGATGTTATACCCACCTTCAGAGTCCAGCTTCAGGAGGGATCATCACAGTCGCCCAGGTCTCCATGAGCCCTTTCAAATGAGCCCAAACACGATGGATTTATGTAGCGCCGTCACTGATATGCTATACCCACCTTCAGAGTCTACCTTCAGGAGGGATCATCACAGTCGCCCAGGTCTCCATGAGCTCTTTCAAATGAGACCAAACACGATGGTTTTAGGTAGCGTTCTCACCGATATGCTATACACCCACCTTCAGAGTCCACCTTCAGGAGATTAGAATCATAACAGTCACCCAGGTCTCAACGAGTCTTTTCAAATGACGCCGTCAGAACCGGGCGCTTTTCGAGTATGCAGTCGCTTGATGATATCCTGTACTTCCTCCGGTGTGACGGGAGTCAGAGGATCATCAGGGTCTTCGACTGGGGGGAGGGCTGCTCTACGTTCGACCTCAGCATTCACCCACCCTGTCGAGGTGTCGCTTGTCTACTGGTAGGGAGCTGGGGGAGCACTGGTTTTCCAGGCTGTCGGCTAGACACTCGGCCTTCTCTGTGTCTTCGAAGGCCACGCTCTTGTCGGGGCGGATGAGCATTGCTGCCTCCTCTTTTGTTCTGAACTTTCTCCCAAGTTGCCAGAAAGCTAGGTGATTTGGCTCGAGATCGCTGAGCGTCATTCCCCATCTCACTGATGCGTCTCTTTACAGTTTTCTGTAAGGAGCGCATGTGGGCTTTGTTCGCCTCGTTGGGGAAATTGTCATAGGCACGAATGGCTGCATTCTTCTCGGTTATCAGAGCACGAATATCAGCAGGTAGTTTCCAGCGACGGTCATCCGTCACTGGGACTTCCCGTGAGCAATCCGTAATGACGGATTGTATGTGCTCTGTAAACGAGTGAATGGCAGCCGTGGTGTCTGCGACTGAGTCAAAGCGGTCAGGTATGGAGTCGAGATGAGGCGCCGAGGAGGATTTCAGCTTGTTGCTTACTTTCTTCCAGTCGGTGATCATCTTTGTGAGAGGGTGCTGGTCAGGGTCAGGCCCCGTACGGGGCTTGAGGTGAACCAGTACAGGTCGGTGGTCTGAGTTTAATTCTTTTAGCGCCTCGATAGAATGTAACTTAAGGTTAACATTCTTGAGTAACGCTATATCAAGAGTATCGGAGCGATGGCTGGGATCGAACGGGTAGTGAGTGTGCTCCATTGGAGCGATGGGGTCAAAGTTTATTGTGGCCGCTAGATTGAACAACACTCTTCCTCTGGTAGCTGGTAGTTAGCGATGTTCGGATTACGGTTGGTTGGCTTAAGGAATTTCATCTTCCCTATCGGTGTCTTCAGTTTTTAGCGCGGCCAGGCGGGCAGCAGCTAGTTCGACTTGAAGGCGAAGCAAATCTTCTTTTGCTTTGGCGATCTTCTTTTCCTTTGTTTTGCTATAAATCGATCCCCCCCCTCCTCCCTTCTTGCTAGGGGGGCGGAGGGCATGCGTGCCGGTTGGTTTCGACGTACCGGCGGCTATGTTCCTGACAACCCGTTACTTCACAGTTGAGGCGTCAGTATCGCGGCGATTTTCTTTCGAGGCGACAGCGGCGGGCGGCTTCATCAGTTGCTTTGTTTTCGTACCCACGGTGAGCGTCGTCGCGGCGGAAGGTGCGACTGAGGGTGCGACGGCGCTGGCGGGTTGCGGGGCGGGGGGCGCGCTGGCGGCAGCGGTCGAGGCGGTAGCGGCGGAGGTCACGGTGGTGGGATCAGTCGCCGCGGAGGTGGAGGTCTCTTGTGAACTCTCCGTGGCAGTCGTCCCCGATTGTGTCGATTCGGATGTGACTTCCGTGCTAGTACCGGTCGCGGAGGTCTCTGGCGTGGCCTCGGATGACGACGGCTTTTGTTCGTTCGACGGCTTGCGGCCCCGTCCCTCGGAACGCGTGACGGGCATGACTTCAACTGATTTTCAAGGTCGCAGACACAGACACGAACACGAAGTACGTTCTTCGAGTAAATAACACTATTTTCTATCTTCAAGTTACGTAGCACTTATCTTCTATCTTCAAGTTTCGTAGCACTATCTTCGATCTTCAAGCACTATCTTCTATCTTCAAGCACTATCTTGAATCTTCACGCACTATCTTGAATCTTCACGCACTATCTTCAGTCTTGAAGCACTATCTTGAATCTTGACGCTCTAACTTGAATCCTCACGCACTATTCTTCAATATCCGACTGCGAAGGACCATTAATGTGTGGGACACATCACTATGGCTGGATTGGAAGAATAAAACACTGTAGATTCTTGAGAGTTGCCACTTGATTTTTGATTCTTGATTCTTCCTAGTTTTCTTTTTTTTTTTCACTGGCAGCTAAACTCTCTTGAGTTTTTTATCTGCTCAACCGGACTATCCTGTGGTGACCTTAAGAATTTAAGGCCCCCGGCCAGGGCTAAAAACTACTATGAAGATTCGATGACCGCACTCTAAGGGCACCCCCTGTGGGGTCGAGCCTCGGCTTAGGGGGTCATGATTGGAAAGACTATGAAAAGGGCCAGGTCGGGTTATTATTTGGGGACTTTTAAAACTACTAGCTCAACTCGCGGGTAGGCTATTATAGCAAAGGGTCGGACTCTAGTTTTAACATCGGAAAAACGCGGCGGGCCTCTGCGGTGAGGCCGGAACAGATCGCGGTCTGTGTTGTATTGATGCTAAGAAGCTATTGTCCCTACACTCGGAAATGGGGTAGGTTGAGGACGGCTTGGGCTACGTCGTCAAACTCGTCGAGGACGGTGGAAAAGGCAACCAAGTCACCGCGGGTAGCGATAATGGCTTGGTTGAATTGACGGGCGCGGTCTGTGTAGAACACTCCTAGAGTGCTCGAAATGACCTTATGTTGGCTGAAGGCCATGTTGGTTGGGGGTGGGCTAGCGATCGCTACAGGTGCAGGCGCTGGGGTCAGGGTTTGTGAGACGGTTGTGGCCGCCGCAGCCTGACTGGCCGGCCTCAGGGCCGGGAAGTGGGTCTGGTGATTGAGCGCGGTCCAGGGACTGGGGCGCTGTGGGCTGAGGCTCGAAGGGAGCTCGGCAGAGAGGGTCGGGCACTCTCTCAATTGACGGGCCTTGCTTCTCTTTTCGAGACGTGGGGCCGAAGACTTGGGTGCTTTCTTGCACCCTCTGTAGTTGGCCGTGTGGCCTTGTTCGCCGCACAGTACGCAGCTGGGCGGCTCCGTACATAGCGCGCGGTCTTTGGGGCGGGTGCAGTCTTCGGTGCCGTGGTCGCCCAGGCACTTGACGCATCGGGGTTTCCCGAAGCAATTGGTCTGAGAGTGACCGTACAGCTGGCATCGGTGGCACTGGCCAACGATGCCACTCTTACGGAGCTTCTCTATCCCAATGCCCGAGAGGCCACAGATCTTTGAGATCTGGAAAATGGGGTGTCTGCGTTCTGTGGGTTCACAGACGACAAGGACCATGTTGTATGGGTTACCGCCACGTCACACCCCGCGTGATTGGTACCCCCTGTGACTCAAGGTCTTTATTGAGTTTATCAGTGGGGATTTCGAGTGGGACATTGGTAATGACCACTCAGATCGGTTTCTCCTCCTGGAAGGAGTATGTGTGGAATGGAATATTCCCAGTTTGAAGGAGCTTGGTGAGGCTCCTGAAGTCAGTGCTCGTGGCCACCTGGATCTTAATGCCCTGCTGGACAGCGCGGGCACTAATGTAATTGATGTTGAGTGCATTGCACTCTTTCGAGAGGTCGGTCCACTTCGCCTTGTCGTGAAGGAACAGGGGGGCGGGGGCTTGATTTTCCTGCCTGAGGCGGCCTGTTCGGTCGCCATTGGGCTGGAGGATCTGCCTGGCTGCGAGGCCTGGGATGCGGGGGGGTGCGGTTACCCTGTTTGGGCCCCTCTGTGACCTTCTTGGCCTTTGAGGCTTGCCCTGTAGAGCGCTTCTTCTTGCGCTTCCCTTGGACGAGTTCATACCCGTCCGAAGAGTCGTGGGAGAAATCGACTTCATCGTCGCACTCAGTATCGGTAGAGTGGGCCGAATACATTACGTCGTATTGAGACGGAGTGGGACTAGTGACGTCCCTGTACGGAGTCGCGGGGGGTCTGCGATCCGAGAGTGAGGGAGAAGCGGGACTCTCGAGGTCAAAGTCCTTGGGGGGCTTGCCCTTAGAGGGAAAGGCTCTTAAAAGCAAGTCTCCCAGGCGCCCGCCAAATTTGTTTGTCATCTCTTGTGAGGACGATACAATCTCGTCGATTAGATTCAAAAGAGCCTTAAACTCTTTCTCCTCTAATCGGACAGCCATGATTGGCGAAGAAGAATGGGGACAGGGGGGGAGAAGATCCTATACTCCTATCCTACCCTCGAGGAGACACGTTAAACGTGAGCTCCCCGAGCAGACAATCCCCTGAAACGAACCCTCCCTTGTGGTTCTCCTAGTGTTCTAGCCGGCAAGAAGAAAACCACAAACAAACTTGCCGACAACACTATTGTCTGATCGCCTGAAGGGCCAGAATCCTACCTCCCCGGGTGGGAAAGCCCGGGGATGAGTACCCTCCCTGCCGGGTGTGGACAGGGAGGTGAGTGCCTAGGGTGAGCCCTAAGCTTGTAAACCCGCTGCCAATCTCAATGTGCAGCGGGGCCCTATGGGTATTGCGACCGATCCGGGCCGCTGGGGTTGAGACACCCAGACGCCCCGGGTGCAATCTGGAAGAGAACGGGGTTAAACACTGGGCGCGACTAGGAGACTCCCCAAGGCCGCGTGACCAGTGCCCTTCCAACTGACTACCCGCCCCTGAAGGGGGTGGGCTGGGTGCGTTGGGTCAGCACCCACTTGGGATCGTTGGCACCGTGAGGTATCCCCCAAGCACTACCGAAAATTTGGTGGATTTAGCCCTTAAGGGGCCAAAGTTACCGGCGCGCGAACGTTGAACCGACTACAAGTGAATGTAAACAAACACTCGTAGTCGATTAAACGCTGTAGCACTCGGCGCTGTGCTTAGCACAAACGCGTAGCGAGTGCTATACAGACCTACGTCACACGGGGTGACGCGGGCGGCGGCACACAGTGGGCTGAAATTCGCGTTTCATAGACATTCAAATATTTTTTATCAAGTGAACCTTTTTTTGCTTGGAAACGATTAGGAATACCTACTATATGCCTTATATAATGAACTTTTAGGTTTATAATCGGAAACAGCGAGCTCAGTTTTTTTTTGAAAAAATATGTATGGAGTCGGCGTAATAAATGATGATATCTCCATTATCGCACAATTGCGCCTAATATCCTCTTAGGTTATTAATATATGAATTATTTTGGATTTTTTGACAGACTCCATGTCAAGGTCAAACATGCGCTTTTTTTTAAAAAAAATCTTTAAAAAATTTAATGTTTATTTTTCGTTTTTAATTAATATTAAGCTTAACATGGATATATATATATAGACTAAAAATTTACGCAAAGCAATTATGTGCCATATTAGAAAGTGAAATTCCCTTAAAGACTCATTACTTGAATTCTCAAATAGTAATTATCTAATGATTCTCAAAATCCTTAATAAAATTAAGGAAATTATTGTTTATTAATAACATTTTAACAGTCTACTGACTTTTTGAATACCTATATCTATTAAATAATTGGGTTCTCATTAGTTAGCAATTAAGAGGGTAGTCAGTAAATTAGTCATTCGGTCACATACATTAAAATCGATCGCAATAAAGAGGAGCGTAATAAAGGCAAATAATTTAGTATTCTTCAATCATTGAAAGTACAAACATCATGGCAAGCATTGTAACAAACTTGGATTTGTTCGTTATTTTGAAAAACGCTCACAAACTCAGTGACTATAATTTTTTGTTTCAAACCGTGCTATCTTGTTTAAACAACAGTGTATCTGAAGAAGATTGTGTGACTTTAAAAGAATTTTGCCGGAGATTCACTAGGGCTGCACAGAAACGATATGAATCAACACAACGGAAATATGAGAGGTTCCGAATTGATTACGAAAGTTGGCTCGAGGCTGATGTTGATTGGCCGAGTTGTTTAAAAGAAAATATAAAATCGATTACTCAGGATGAGGGAAGCCCTACAGTGCCACTTTCGGAGCCATCACCAAGTTCTAACGTTACTATTTTGGAGTCATCTTCAAGTGCTACTGGTTCTCTTTTGGAGCCATCTACATCATCAACTGGAACTATGACAAAAAGAAAAATCTCAAATCGTAAACCTTTTGAAGACTTCAGAACGAAACAGAAAAAGAGGCGGAGTAAAGACCTGACAGACAAAGATTCCAGTGAGCTTGTATTTGCAACTATTTCTAAATTGATAGATGAAGGCCAAAACAACATTGCTTCTGTGATTGAATATATGGTGAAGCACCCAGAATCAATCGAAAAACTTCAAGATTTAATTAAAAAACCAACCAGTAAAGAAACATTTTCACCCCAAAAAGCACTTGGTTTACTGATATCTCTGAAATTATCAACTCAACTCAACTCAAAGCATTTATTTCAATTAGACCATTACAGGCACTTTTGAATGTCATAAAAACAAGAACAAAAAAATGATGCTGCTACAATCCCGGTCACAAGACATAATAACTTGTGAAAGTACTGTAGTTGCCCATTCCAAAGCGTTGATCTCTATGGAGAAGAATGGGCAAGAAACTCCATGGACACTCTTTTAAATTATAATATTTTTACAAAATCGTGTTGAGATTATACAAATATGTGAGAACGATGTAGAAAGACGTGCACAGTAAGAGCGTCCAGAGTAAATAAAAAGCAAAATTCAATTTAAAATCTAAATAAGTTAAAAAAATGACCGTGGTAGTTAAAAAATGACCAGTCCCAACTGACAGCGCCCGTTCACGAACATGACGTATGGATCAGCCCCATTCGGCTCGACCGTTTTGAAGGGAGCTAAATGACCCGACACACCCGCCACTATCAGCGAGACATTTAAGTGAGCATGACACTATTAACCACCAGGGCTTCGTCAAGTCAATGATAATACATAGCACTCACATATGGGCTTAATAATTATACAATACTAGAGAATTGATTCTATACATTGCAAAGATAGTCTCACAATCTTCTGCAGCTTCCACTATAGCTTCGGATACTTATCAATGAGTTTACCCCTATGCTTGAGGAGCAGGACCAGCATTGAGCCAAGCATTTTTATCATCAATATAATCCCCCAACTTATAATATGCTTGCCTACATAGTGTGCGTTTAATACAAGATTTAAATTTCGTTTCATTTAGTTGAAGAATGTGGGGAGGTATTTTATTGTAGCATTTCAAACAGTACCCCATGAAAGATGAGTCTACTTTAGCTAACCTGAAACCCGGCTGAACCAATTGGTCCCTGTTTCTAGTATTATACTTGTGTCTATCACCTCGTTTACCAAATAGATGCAATTTTTTTCTGACGTACATGATGTTTTCATAGATATATTGACAAGGTACTGTCATGATGTTAATTTCCTTAAACTGTTCTCTTAGAGAATCTCGCCTACGTAGATTATAAATGGCTCTAATGGCTCTTTTCTGCAGAATAAATACAGACTCGATGTCTGCAGCCCGTCCCCAAAGTAAAATACCGTATGACATTATACTATGAAAATAACTAAAATAGACTAGCCTCGCGGTATCTACATCAGTAAACTGACGGATTTTTCTGACAGCATATGCTGCTGAACTAAGCCGTCCTGCAAGAGATGTTATATGCGGACCCCATTGTAGCCTTGAATCGAGCGTTATCCCCAGGAAAACAGTTTTATTGACGAATTCTAGTTTCTCTTGATTCAATATTATGTCACAATCACTACTTTTGACGTTTGGCAGAGCAAATCTTATGCACTTCGTTTTTTTCCCATTTAATACCAAATTATTGGCGGTGAACCAATCATTTACCTGTAATAGGGCGTTATTTAAGTCGTCTAGATTTGTGGCACGTCTATTTATCTTAAATATTAAAGAAGTATCGTCAGCAAACAACACCATTTGTGGTTGGTTTTTAAATAAATGGGGTAGATCATTAATATATACTAAAAAGAGGAAGGGACCTAATATCGATCCTTGTGGTACACCCATCTTTACATTTAAACCCATTGAATTGACACCATTTATTTGCACTTGCTGCTGTCTATCATTTAAATATGATTTTACTAAACTAAGCGCAAGTTTTCCTAGGCCGTAATGTTCAAGTTTCAAGAGAAGGGTTTCGTGGTTCACGCAATCAAATGCTTTTGAGAGGTCACAAAAGATCCCTATGGCATCCTGTGCTTCCTCCCATGCAGTAAATATGTGTTTTAATAGGGTGACACCGGCGTCAGTCGTACAACGTCCTTTGGTGAAACCATACTGTTTCTCATGTAAGATTTTATTGGTGTTAAAGTGGTTGAGCATTTGGTTAAGCATTACCTTTTCAAACACCTTGCTGAAAACCGGCAACACGGATACGGGTCTATAATTATTGGTGTCTTTACTGTCCCCAGATTTGAAAAGTGGTATTACTTTACTGTATTTCATAAGGTCCGGAAAAACTCCTTGGTCCACACACAAATTGAATATTATGGCTAAGTACGGTGCTATTGTCTCAATAATAGCTTGACAAACTTTAATAGACATTCCCCAAAGATCTTCGGTTAATTTGATTTTGATTTGCTTGAAAGCTTTAATGACTGCAGTGGGGTTAATATGCTTAAATTGAAACTCAACCGAACATGGTGAAACGTTAGCTCTTAATAAATCAATGGAAAGCAAGGGTGAAGAATTTAATGTTTCAGTAGTTTTAAGTGGGATACTAGTAAAGAAATCTACAAATTCTTGAGCAACTTCGTTTTTAGTGGTTAGAAGACCACGCGAAGACTCTAGTGTGATCTCATTATTACATTTTTTGTTTCTGTTAGTTTCACTATTAATGATTTTCCAAACCGTCTTAATTTTATTATCGGCGGATTTAATCTTGCTGCTAATAAATAAAGATTTAGCTAATTGGCAGGTGTTTTTAAAATTTTTTGAGTAAGTTGCAACATAGTGATTGAAAGTTTCTGAGTTGAAGTAAGGCTTAAGGCCGTAAAGCTCAAACAATCGTTCCCTACTTTTTCTTATACCCTTAGTTGCCCAATCACTAAACATAAACTTTGGGCTAATAGATTTAGTTTTTATTTTTAACGTATCATTGAACTCTGTGTAGACCACCGAAAAGAATTCCTCATAAAATTGATTTACATTGTCAATATTAAATCCCATAGTGCTTAAATTACTAATTAAATTATTATTAAATTTATTCAAATTGCTGGGTGTTATTTGTCTAGATTTTATCTGGGTTTTTTGTGACGGTTTGACCGCTGTGATCAGATGGAAGGTAATTTACAATGGCTTTATTTAAGTAGTCGCAGCAACAAAAGACATTATCAATACATGTAGCAGTGTCTGTAGTAATTCGGGTAGGCTCCGAAAAGACATTTATCAAATTAAATGATTTAAAAAGATGTAAGAATCTACTGCTATTTGAATTTATATCTAAAATATTAATATTAAAGTCACCACAGATAACTAGTAATTTATTACCTTTTGCAAGTTTTGCTAAAGCATCTTCCATTACTGACTCAAATACAGAGTAGTTTTGATAATTTGGGGGTCTGTAAACGCACACTATGACATGCTTATCTAGCTCAACACAAGACATTTCAATATTATGTTCAACCGAAAGATCAATTATATCATTACGAGTTTTAAATTTAATGCCATTTTTAATTAAGATAAGTGAACCCCCACGCATCTTAGATTTGCGGTTAAAGGAACTGCCTACACTGTAATTCTCAAAGTTAATTAACATTTCATGATCTTTTAGCCAATGTTCGGTGAAACATACAATATCAAACTTGGTTTTTTCTAAAAACAATTCAATCTCTAGTTGTTTCGAAGAGAAACCTTGAATATTTTGATGGAATAATTTCAAGGAATTCTGCTTAGCCCCTTTTTTAAATTTAATTATTTGAGAGCAAGAAGGTACCTTGGTGTTAGTGAGTGTAACACTTATGTTATTTATATCTTCTGTTGTCTTACTAGCTAGTTTAAATGAGCCGGAGTGAGTGACAATACTCCCCCGCCTTCCTTGTAAAAAGGTATATTAGTATAAGTACTAATAGTCGCAGTGTTAATAATAGAAGAAAACATAGACATAATATTTATGTCCGAGTGAATATTATAAGCTAATAGCCTAGCTATTTTGTGTCTACAACTAGTAGGTAGAAACACATTACCCCGTGTCGACCTAAGTTTATCAACAACATTGTTAATATCCAGATACATGAGTTTGTCACAATAGTGACCTACCAAAAAATGAACATGCTTATTCAGCATGTGAATATAATTGTTAATTCGTTTCGATAATCTTTCAAAATATGGAAAAGCACACAATATTATTTTACGACAGTTCAACTTTAACAACTCAGTTACACTATCTGTGATGTCTTCTTTTGTAATTTTTGAACTATTTCCTATAAATATAGTTAAATCAGTATTTTTACTATAAACATTTCCAGTTACTAATGCCATTATCTGTTTATAAGTTAACCCTGGCATACAATTATTTTGACTGGGAAAACTCAGGTTATTACTTAATAATTTACATACACCCCTTCCTATACTATCTGAAAACATTACTGAGTGAGAACATTCACAACTACCATATATCTCAGTTTGTACCACTTGTAAATTATTTTGTGGAATATTAACTGCATCTTGGTTGAGTATACAGTCCAGAGGCAAATTCTCAGCCTGGGAAGGGTCCTCTATTACCTCAGGCTGGGTAGTGTCATGGTTAGAAACCGTATGGCAACTACATTGACTCATTACCAACTCATTTGCTGCAAGAATATGTTCCCTTATTTGGTTTTGAGAACTCACATATTTACTAGAAAGGGAACGAAGTGAGTCCTGAAGTACCTCTATTTCAGACTGCAATTGCTGAGTATCTATATTATTTTAATACTGTCTTCTAACTTTATTTGATAATTTTTTAACTTGTTCATTAAATCAACACGTTCTTTCCTTAGTGGAATGTTTTTAGAAAAGTGTTTATATTGTTTTTTAAATTGATTAAATTTTTTAATTAGTCTATTTAACTTGGCATATTTTTTTACTAGCTTTTGCCCGCGGCTTCGCTCGCGTTAAATTCGGGGTAACACAGTTCTCCTTTCCTGATTTACAGGTACCTGCTACCTGTAGTTTTTGCCCTTGCGCCTTATTTATTACTAGCTTCCGCCCGCGACTTCGTCCGCGTGGCATAGTTACTTTGAGCGAACGCTAACTTTAACTCGCGTGATGATCGAAAAAGAAAAATCTTTCTCTCCCCTTTTGTTCCGTCGTTCTCCCCCTATTCCCACTTAAAAAAATGTCCGTGTCCAGGATTCCAACTATCTCTGTAGGTACCAAAATTCATCAAAATCGGTTTTGCTATTTGGGCGTGAAGACGTAACAAACAAACAAACTCACTTTCGCAATTCAGTCCTGCAGTTTCTGATATTCAATTTACTGCCTACCCTCTTAGTCTATTGGCGTGATTATTGCAAGTGATGCTGAGTCAAATAAAAAAAGTCCCATTCAAATCGGCCCAGTAGTTTCCGAGATTCAATTTTCTGCCTACCCCCTTAGTCTATTGGCGTGATTATTTCTATCCTTCTTTACCTTCCAAGTAATGTTGAGTCAAATAAAAAAAAGTCCCATTAAAATCGGTTTAGTAGATTCTGAGATTCAATTTCCTGCCTGCCCCCTAAGTTCATCGGCGTGATTATTTATATCCCAGTTTACTCTCCAGGTGATACTGAGTCAAATAAAAAAAGTCCCGTCAAAATCGGTCCAGTAGATTCTGAGATTAGCCCGGACAAACAGACAGACATACAGACAGACAGACAAAAATTTTAAAAATTGTTGTTTTGGCTTCTATTACGGTAATTAAGACCCCCTGTAACAATTTTTCATAAAAATCTTCAATGTACAGAAATCGATCTTTTACAGTCTTATTATATGTATAGATTTTCTTATTGCTTACTGAATAATTTGGTTTTAGTAAGGAATCTTCAGTCAAATCAATAGTTATTAAGGAAGGGGAGGTACAATTACTATTTAACAATTCCTTATATAAGTGGTTAGTTTCAATAACCTGAGTAGTTTGTCTTTCTCTCTGTAACTTTAAAATACAACTATTGGCATGAATCAATTCATCTTCTAGGTCCCTAATCCTACATAAAGCCTCCTCATATAAATTACTGCAATTGCTGAAACCATCTGTGACCACCTTTAGCTGATCCCGTTCATCAACAACGTCCAAGTATTGCTGATGAAGGTCTACTAACTGCCTTTTCAAGGAAGAGTTTTTGCTGTTGACTTTAACGACTTCCACCTCACTTTCTTCTCTCTCCTGTAACAGTTGTTGGACTTGGAGTTTTGATTCTTTAAGCTCTTGGAGGGCCGTTCTCAACTTGTGCTCCATCTCCTGAGCAGCAGCCTTACGGGTCATCACAGGCATGGTTTCAGGATTAGTTACTGAAAAATAGAAATAAAGAAACGGTGAGAACTAACAGAATAGACAAATACAGAAAAGTTAGCGGTGAAAGGGAAAAAAAAACAAAGGGCAAAAAGTTCAGATATGTAATTAAATGAGGTAGGATGTTATATTAAGTTTAAAAGATTATCTTTATATTAAATTAATCTAAAAGAATATTGAATTTAATAGTCTAGTCAACAAGTGCTTTTTTAGTCAAAACTTTTTAAAAGGCTCCGAAAAATATGGTTGAGGGCTCATTCGATTCGGGATCGAATCTAGAAAGTTTTTGAAAAAATTCAAGACCCGCTCGAAAAGATTGCAAAAGTTATTAACAAATTAGTAAACAAAAAAAAAGGGGTTCAGTTTTTTTGGTATATCTCGAAAACTATTTGATATATTTTGATTTTGAAAAAAGATTCAAAAAGAGGAGAAAATTTCCTAAAAAAAACTCCCAACTTGCGAAATTGTAGGACCAATATTAAAAAATTTACAGGGAGCTGAAAATACGCCTGAAAACGGGTACTCGTGTTTCCGCAAGCCACGCCCCCTTCGAGCGCTTTAATGAAAAATATTATTTAAACATATTAAATGTTGATATTAAAATTTGAAAAAATTCAGACATGTACAGGACAAATTAAAGAATGAAATGCCGTAGAAAAAATATTTTTATCGCGATTTTATAAAATGTTATCCATAAATTAATTAACAATTTCTTCCGACGGGGCTATAGACATTGCAAGTTGCATAATTGTTAAACCAGAAATCTCAAAATTTTTTCCTCTCGTGGAGTTATTCTTCAAAGATTAAAGAAAGGATTTCCGTTGAGTAAATAAAAATATTGTTAATTTTCGATTTGTTATTAACAAATTACCTAGGCGGCAAATTAAATATTTAAATAAATGTTACAAGAATTATTTTTTTTCCAATGTCGATGATTATTCGTTTTTCTATCAATAAAAGCTACCTAAAAATATTTTTTTATAAATTTTAATTCTTTTTGTTTATAAAATTGTTATAAACAAACAGATTATTTATAAGATAATTGAAATTTCTTTTTTGAAAATAGATTCCTCGTAAAAAATTATGAATTTTATGATAAAAAACGATCCTTATAAAAAAAATTTTATTGCTAAAAACCCGTTTTGTTAATTTACAATTTTTTTTTACCACTTGTTAATAATATTAAGGTACGCTTTTTTTTTAAATATCATTATTTATTATCCTCCTTAATAATCAAAAAAAAAAAATTAGTTTTTTTATAAATTTTCATTGTTTATTAAATAAACAATTTGTTATAAACAATTACTTTTTTTTTGTATAATTTTTTTAGAAGTCTTTACACTAAAATAAAACCGACCAATTACCTTTTTGCGGAAAAAAAAATTAATTCGATAATAAATATAAATATTATTTTTTTTTTTTGCAAAAGGTAATTGGTCGGTTTTATTTTAGTGTAAAGACTTCCAAAAAAATTATACATAAAAAGAATTATTGTTTATAACAAATTGTTTATTTAATAAACAATGAAAATTTATAAAAAAACTAAATTTTTTTTTTGATTATTAAGGAGGATAATAAATAATGATATTTAAAAAAAAAAGCGTACCTTAATATTATTAACAAGTGGTAAAAAAAAATTGTAAATTAACAAAACGGTTTTTTAGCAATAAAAAATTTTTTTTAAGGATCGTTTTTTATCATAAAATTCATAATTTTTTACGAGGAATCTATTTTCAAAAAAGAAATTTCAATTATCTTATAAATAATCTGTTTGTTTATAACAATTTTATAAACAAAAAGAATTAAAATTTATAAAAAAATATTTTTAGGTAGCTTTTATTGATAGAAAAACGAATAATCATCGACATTGGAAAAAAAATAATTCTTGTAACATTTATTTAAATATTTAATTTGCCGCCTAGGTAATTTGTTAATAACAAATCGAAAATTAACAATATTTTTATTTACTCAACGGAAATCCTTTCTTTAATCTTTGAAGAATAGCTCCACGAGAGGAAAAAATTTTGAGATTTCTGGTTTAACAATTATGCAACTTGCAATGTCTATAGCCCCGTCGGAAGAAATTGTTCATTAATTTATGGATAACATTTTATAAAATCGCGATAAAAATATTTTTTCTACGGCATTTCATTCTTTAATTTGTCCTGTACATGTCTGAATTTTTTCAAATTTTTATATCAACATTTAATATGTTTAAATAATATTTTTCATTAAAGCGCTCGAAGGGGGCGTGACTTGCGGAAACACGAGTACCCGTTTTCAGGCGTATTTTCAGCTCCCTGTAAATTTTTTAATATTGGTCCTACAATTTCGCAAGTTGGGAGTTTTTTTTAGGAAATTTTCTCCTCTTTTTGAATCTTTTTTCAAAATCAAAATATATCAAATAGTTTTCGAGATATACCAAAAAAACTGAACCCCTTTTTTTTTGTTTACTAATTTGTTAATAACTTTTGCAATCTTTTCGAGCGGGTCTTGAATTTTTTCAAAAACTTTCTAGATTCGATCCCGAATCGAATGAGCCCTCAACCATATTTTTCCGAGCCTTTTAAAAAGTTTTGACTAAAAAAGCACTTGTTGACTAGACTATAACTGGTTTTTATCAACCTATTTATACTTTTTCTTAAGTGGGCCTACCCACTGCTTTGATAAAAAACAAAAAAAAATGAATGTAGTTCATTCAAATATTATTTTTAGACAAAATTATCATTAATGTTATTAATAAGCTTGAATGTAAGAATAACAGAGTTATGGAAAGACTATCATAATGTTGTTGTGTTTTTCAATTACAATCTTAGGTTGTCAACAAAGCGATTAAGAACCATTATATGGTAATAAATAAGCACAAAATTAAATCTGGAATTGGCAGAGATGTGCTATATAGTTAAAGTGACGAGTGTGTGCTATTATTTAATAAAAGTAACAATACTTCCCTGAATTGTCCGTATATTAAGTGAGGTAAAAACGTCAGCTGATGTTTGTAGGTTACCGGTAACGATGTATTACCGAAAAACGTTATGGATTACCGGGAAAACAATAATCCTGGGTATTTACACATTTACAACCGATTGCATAAATAATTACACTATATTATAACTTATTTACTAATTAAATTTAATTTTAAAATACGGAGCCAAAATTTTACACGTCACTCGGGCAGTGTTGCCACTTTTTTTTTTTCATCAAAATCAAAGTGGCAATATATAAGTCTGCGAGAATCAGCAATTCGAGAAGGTCTTAAGCACTTGTACCCTTCGTATTACTGCGTGCAAAAAGAGAAGAATGTGTGCTTTCCACCTGAACCGAAAAATTCAGTTATGGTGACAGATTCCTCAGCAAAAATTTCACTGCAAGCTTTGCTAGATCTGACAGCAAACAGAATAATTAAATCTTTGCCAGAAGGTATACAAAATAAAGAACTAATTTTAAAATCAAAATACGGTTTCGACGGAGCATCTAGTCAAAGCAGATACAAACAGAAGATGGATTGTACACAAGATGACTCTAGTATCTTCATGACTTCGTTATCACCACTTAAGATGACATGTGAAGACATCACAGTTTGGGAGAACCCGAAACCTCAGCAGCGTATTGTCGTCCAGTTCAGGGTAAAAATTTCAAAATACGTCGCCATTTTAAGGGGTTGTGAGTGGTTGGGGGGTGGGGGGGGGGAGGGGTCGCATACCCTCCTCACCATTTTCACCCGCCGGAAATACTTGGTTTCCTTAGAAAAAATAAAAAACAAATTTGTACAAAAATTGTTTATTCCACTTTATAAACATGTTTTATCGCTTTTATTAATTCCATAAATGGATCTTTTCTGTATTTTACGTTATTTCGCCGCCACAAATATTCAAAAATAACATCTGCAAAATTTTCTGTGTTATTAAAATTGTCCTTCCTAAAAAATCTTTTAACAGCCCTCCACTGGGACTCAATTCGTTGAGTGGGCGTTTTCGTTAAAATATATCCTGGTTACAAAATGGAGTGAAATAAAAATAAACTTTAGTATTTATAAAGTATATTTTTTTAAGGACGCAGTATAACTTAAAATATAATAAATAAGTAAAATCAATCCAAAAAATTACGTTTATTGACGACAATTGATTTTTTTTTGATAGAGGAGATAGGTTTAAGGTTCCACTTTGTAACTTTAATGAAACAAAATTTACTAATAACACAGTTGTTTTTATTTAACGAGTTACCTTAATTAAGAAATCAAGAACATATAATATATATTTTATATATTTTTATATGTCTAACGTTTATTAATCAAACGTTTAGACTTAAAATATATCCAATTTGTAACTTTTAGGTAAAATATCCATAACATTTTCAATTATAATAATGCTAAAACTATTCAAAAGTACACAATCATGAGAAAATCACTTAATTAATGTGTTTTATCAATTACTAAAAAAATAAAATAAGCTGGTACCCTACCAAATAATTAAAACGTAACATATTATTCTAAACAAAAAACATGAGACAGTTACAAACTGGAAAGGTGCAGTAACGCAATGGAAATAATAAAGCTTAGTTCACAAGTTCTTAGAATTACTATAGAATTGAGAAAAAATATCAAAAACAGTAATCATATCCATGAACTCAACCTACAAAATATCAAATTTTATTCAAAACATTTATCGCAAATGTAATCAAAACTGGCTTGGTGTCCACTGCATTCTTTGCAAACACTATTTTTACACACCATGCACACAGAGATGTCAATTTTTGTGAAAAATTTACGTAAGTTGCACAAATAACAAATAAAAAATCGGGTAACCACAGTCTTTAAAGATTTAGAACAAGTAGCTTTGTTCTCATGTGAAGAAAGTTTGCTAGTGCTAGCAGACATTGTATAATTTTAATATTTTCCAAAATTTTGGGTTTATTATCGTGTTTAACACGGTTATATTTATTTTCACTAGAAGAAGGCATGCTGATAGGCATAAGCACTTTGACCTTTTTTGGCACCCCATCACCAAATATGTTTTTTCTTTTGATGCCAATAGGTATTAAAGAAGCGTCATTATTCATAGTCTTAAGCTTTTTTGAACATGCATTTGCTTCATCAAACTCTGTTACCTCGTCGAAATAGCAATCTGTAATAATAAAGAATAACAAGAAAGTATAAGCATGAATCCTGACTGCAGCGAGGGCCAGAGCGCACAAGACGTACTTTTATCCCTAAAGTAAATACTTAGCTTTTCACACCTACTGCGAGACAATAAGAAGCATAGGTACCTACTTGTAGAAAGCAATTATATTGTTGATCTAGCACGTTGCGTGAAAATACATTTTATTTTATGGTGTAATTATTCACCTGGATGCGTAAGCTTTAAATTTAAGGCAGGAAGCTCCTCAAAAACAATTTTAGCTTGGGATATTATAATTTCGCCATTTTCATCTTCAGAATGTTGTGAAGCACCTTGTAAAGAAATATTGTCGCCGAGAAAGATTTCAGAATTATGCTCTTCTTGCACTACCGCATCTAAAACAAATAACCAAAAAGAAAATTACCCACAACAAAATACGAGTGTATTTAACCAAAACTTTAATTTCGTTACCTATACCTTCAGAATGTGATGGAACACCTAGTAAAGAAATGTGTTCACCTAGGAACATTTCAGAATTGTGCTCCTCTTGCACTACCGCATCTAAAAATATAACCGAAAAGTAAATTACCCAAACCAAAATACGAATGTATTTAACCAATACTTATTGACAACTTTACTCATCTGAAGCCGTACCATCAACAACAAGTGTAGAAAGTTCTTTGCTAGTTTTTTTTTCTTCTGACAGTATTTCATCACTATCACTTTCAGCAAATTGAGTAGCTTGTAATGATATGTCTTCGCCTAAAATAACCTCTGAAGTATCTTGGTCTCGCACTGTGAAGTCTAAAATAAATTTAAAAGATTATTATTTAATCAAAAAATTATCAGTCAACGGAAGTGGAAAAGTATCACCACCTCGTGTAGCTTTAGTCATATTACCTATTAGTTTCTTCTAACGTTGTCTTTAGGCAACGTTTTGATATCCTATTTCGAAATAATGAGAAGCAGCAATTATGATGATGAAATTGTAAATACAAAACAAAAATATATTAATACCTGCGAACCGCCGATTCTCCAGCAAACTGTGACTCTTGGGGAAATAGCAAGAGCACAACCCAGGTGTGTTTCCACAAAAACAACTTAGGGGTCTGTGAAGGACCACATTTTCTTTTTTCGTTGTAACGATTTGATGCATTTCGTTATTACCCGTAAGTGGGCGAAGATTTGTAGGTATTATCTTCTTCATATTTTCAATGTCTTGAACAGGAATCCAAAATGATTTCACAGACTTCATTGCGGCGGTAATGTTTGTGAATACATCGTTTGCATTTCTAAGGTCATGGCCGTATAATACCTGGCGATCCAAACAACGCTTTACGGCACCGCCTATGCCATCTGCTACCCCTTTTCCATGGCCACTCTCTGTATATTTCATAATGTCAATATGAAAAAGCCAACGGCGGGCAGTCAGCGCGCTTGCCGCTACCACACGACTCGACTCGCAGCCCGCGTGCTGCAAGCGAGCGGACCTTGTGCGCACAGCGCGCCGACGGCATGCTTGTTACGCGCCGACTCCGAGTCGGCAGCGAAACAACGTCATGGCGTCGTCGCACGTCGCCCGCGTACCATCGTCGCCTTTCGCGCCTCGCTGCACTGCATTGCAAGTCCTAGGCGTGTTGAATCATAAATGCCTTGAAACAATATTGAGTTCGCGGTGACAGCAAGCTTGCACCTCGCGGCCACCGCGCGGACTGTGAGCTAACACGTCGCGGCCGGCGCGCGGACTGCGAGCTTGCACCTTGCGGACAACGCGTAGTTAGCGTGCTGGCAGCTAGCCGTAGTCTAAATTCAAGGCGACGCCGTGCTGCAGCTGTGCAGTTGCGGTGCCGGTATAATGTGCTATAACCTTTAGGCTGTTAGCGTTGAATGTCCCTACCTTTAGGGCTTTCGGTTTTAACCTATTAGCCGGATGGAGCATTACGGCTGGAAGTGGGGGAGGTTTTCGATCGCGTTTATGACGTCTTCGAATTCGACGAGGACGTTATTAATCTGGATGCAGTCACCACCGGTGGCGATTATGGCTGCAGAGAGCTCCTTAGCCCTTGGGGTGCTGAAAACACCCAGGGTGCTGGAGATGACCCGGGCAGGGTCGAACCTCCTCTCAGATTTGGATCCCGAGATCTGAGGGGGGGTGATGGGGGTCGCTGCTGGAGCAGGGACCGTCGGTGTCTTCACCGACTGGGGGGTGGGCATGGGCCCGGGGGTTTGGGTGGGGGACAATTGGGAGGACCGCAGGGCCGGGAAGTGGGCTGCATGGTTGAGTGCAGTCCAGGGGCTGGGTCGCTGAGGAGCGAGTACCTCCGGCAGCTGGTTGGAGAGGGAAGGGCATTCCCTCTGCTGACGGGCAGAAGCCCGTTTTGCCAGCTTTGGAGCTGATGACTTAGGGGCTTTAGGACAGCCCCTGTAGTTGGCCGGATGGCCAGACTCGCCGCACAGCACGCAGCTGGGAGGCTCCGTGCAGAGTGCGCGGTCTTTTGGGCGGAGGCAGTCTGCCGTGCCGTGGTCTCCCAGGCACTTGACGCATCGAGGTCTGCCGAAGCAGTTCGACTGCGCGTGGCCATAGAGCTGGCACCGGTGACATTGTCCTACGATGCCGCTCTTCCTAGGCTTCTCTACTGTGAGGCCTGACAGCCCACAGATCTTCGAGATCTCGAAGATGGGATTTCTCCCCGTGGTGGGTTCGACCACCACTAGGATCATATTGTAGGGGTTTCCCCCACGTCGGTGCATGCGGTGGACCGCGATGACCGGGACTTTTTGTGACTCTAGGTCACTTTGAATTTCCTCGGAGGAAATTTCGAGTGGGATATTTTTGACCACCACTCTGGTCGGTTTTGTCTCCTGTAAGGAGTAGGTGTGAAAAGGGACACCCTTTTCACTGAGAAGCTTGTTCAGCTCTCTGAAAACTGTAGGCGAGGCTACTTGCACTTTAATGCCCTGCTGTACAGCACGGGCACTGGTGTAGTAGATATTCCTTTCGGAACAGTCTTTCGAAATCTTCGTCCACAGGCCCTTGTCGTGTATGAACACGGGCGGGGGGGACTTAGTCTTGGGGGCCGCGGTGGCCTGGGTGGTGGTGGCCATCGGGCTGTCGGGGCGACTTGAAGGGCCCTGGGTATGCGCAACGGGGCGCGAGGCCTTTTTGGCCTGGACGGGGGTTGCAGGGGGTGAGCCCGCTAGGTGTTTTTTCGCCTTAGAGGCTAAGGTCTTGGACTTCTTCTTCCTCTTCCCCTGGACGAGTTGAAATTCGTCCGAGGAGGAGGAGGAGTGGTCGCTTTCAGCGTCCGAGTTCTCGGCCGAGAGCATTTCTGCGTCCGGCCGGGGGGTAGGGGGGCGGGTGGTCATCCTCCTTGAGGGGGGGATGCCTTGTTCTTGGGGGTCCGGGGATAACGGACTCTCCAAGAGCTCAAACGTGGGTGAGCAGGTAGGGGTGGGGGTGGGGGAGGGAGCGGGGCCTGAGCTGGCACGCTCCACTTTTTGACGTAAGGCCGCGAACTGCTGGCCATACTTCACCGCGAAGGAGTCGTCCTTTACGAGGACTTCCAGGAAAAATTCCAGGAGTAGATCCCTTCCACTGGGCGCCGTCATCTTGACGGCGCGGGGTCGGGAGAAAGTAGAAAAAAATGGGGGGGGGGATTTGGGAGCGAGCTCCTAACCTACCTCGAGGAGTCACGTGACCGTGAGCTCCCCGAGCAGACAATTCCCTTAAAGCGAACCCACCCGTGTGACTTTCCTAGTGTTATAACCGGCGAGAAGAATGTCACCAACAAACTCACCGGCAACACTATTGTCTGAGGGCCTGAAGGGCCAGAATCCTAACTCCCCAGGTGGGAAGGCCCGGGGATGTGTACCCTCCCTGCCGGGTGTGGTCAGGGAGGTGAGTACTTACGGTGAGCCCTAAGCTTGTAAACCCACTACCAATCTTAATGTGTAGTGGGGCCCTAGGGTCTTACGACCGGTCCGGTCCGCTGGGGTTGACACCCCCAGACGACCCGGGTGAATGCTGGAAAAGAGCGGGGTTAGGCACGGGCGCGACTAGGAGATCCCCCAAGGCCGCGTGATCCGTGCCCTTCCGATTGACTTCCTGCCCCTGAGGGGGGCGGGAGGGGTGCGTCGGGTCAGCACCCACTTGGGTTCGTTGGCACCGTGAGGTATCCCCCAAGTACCACCGAAAATTTGGTGGCTTTAACCCTTAAGGGGCCAAAGATATGAGAGCGCGAACGCGAACGTTAAATCAACTCAGTGAATGTAGAACAAACAGCTGAGTCGATTGAACGCGACCTTCGTAGCACTTCGTAGCGCGTCGTAGCACTGAGCGCCGGAGCGTAGTACTAGCCGCGCACGAGTGCTACGGAGATCTACGTCACACGGAGTGACTGCGGCGGCGCACGGTGGGCTGAAAATCGGCTTTCATAGACTTAGGGATTTCAATTTGTAAGTGCTTGTTTTTATGCCGGATATCGCTTCTATTAGTCATTACTATGTACAAAAATGACACCCGAGTTAATTCTACCCAAAAACGAAGGAAATATAATTTTTTTACGAAAAATTTGTATGAAGCTAGTATGAAAAATCGAATTATCTCCTAAACGGCATGTTTAACCGTAATATCCTTGGAGATGGTCATAGTGCTAATTATTTATGATTTTTTGGTTGGCGATTGGACGAAAAATTTAATGCCGTTTTTTTTTTAAAAATCGTCAAAATATTTTTATTTATTTTTACATGTAAAACGATCCCCTTTAGTGTCTAAGTTAAAAAGTTCGATATGTTATTAACACAAATATTAAGAACACACGAAACAAGAAAAATAAAATAAAAAAATTGCTGTTTTTGACACATTTATATTAATTTAAATAAAAAAAGATTTATATTGAAGTAACATATGAAGTTATATTTTATACAAAATAAGTTAATTTAAGGAATTAATACTAAGCATTCGTAAAATAAAGTAAAATAAATAAAAAAATTAAAACATATCATTAAATATTACAAAAAAACCCAAACACACTCAAATACAAATTTACAAATATGTACATATATATCTTTTTTACAAATTTTCCTTATCACTCTCGTTGTCAGACTCCAATTCTGAGTCAGCATCCAGATTGGATATATCCAAAAATTCGAACTCAGTTTCCTGAAATTGAATTAAGTCGAGAGTTTCAGCAAAAAAGCTCTGCTTTTTCTTGGCATCTAACTTAGGCCTTTGTGCACTTAGCAAAGGGTCCGAAGAAACAACAAGCATATTTAAAATGTCTTGATTGGAATCCTGCCTGCTTCTTTTCCGCGAATGATGTTCTCGAAACCTCCTAAAATCTTTGTTTCGAGACTCTGAGGCTTCTTCCGAGAGAGTCCCAATCGGCACAATATTATTTTTCTCGATTATGTCAGCCCCATGGATTAGTAACTTATGAACGGTTGACGACATGTAGTACCAGTCGTATAGTAATACGTACTTTTCTGCTGTTTTGCGAGCATAATCTCTAAATTTTATTATATCGATCTGCTCTCCAGATGTAATTGCTTGTAAAATTACAGCAAATCTTTTGATGAGGTCTTCATCCAAACCGGTTATAGCTGCGGTTTTATTAGGAAACTCAAAGAATTTTCTTGCAGTATTCCCGTCATTGGTGGTTCCCGAGCCTTGTTTTACTATATCAATCAACAGATTGAGCTCATCTTTGAATTTATTTTGAATTATTTTCTTTCTTGTCTGTAGCATTTCTTTGTGCTCATCACTTCTCGCTGCCCACCGTTTGAAGTCCAGTCTGTATGCAATGTGTAACAGACATTCCATACAATTTATACGGGCGTGTAGGGATGACAAGCCAAACTCATACAGGTCCGAACACACAATTTTTGATGTTACAGCATCTAAGCGGTTCATTTCTGTAGGCTTTGCTAAGCACAGGTAGCACGATGCATTTGATCTAGCTTCAGAAAGGTAAGTACAGACTTTAGCGTCGATCATCGTCATCATTAGTTGATGAGTCACCCTATTATTATTATTGCACTCTGTGGGGATAAGGGCCTCAATTTCTTCATCCATTTGTTTTTTCAGCCCAAGGACAACTGCTTCACTCTCCTTTACAAAAGTAAACTGAACTGGACGACAATACAAAACTGAGCATGGTTTTGGGTTCGTCCATAAAATGTTGTCTCCATCTGTCAGTTTTAGTGGCACCAAGGAGGTCATGAAAATGCTTGAATCATCTTCCTCACCCTCAATTTTCTACTTGTATCGGCTTTGGTTAGAAGCACCGTCAAATCCCCACTTGGATATCAGCTTCAACTGTTTGTTATGCTCTTCGTTAGAAAGGCTTTGAAGGATTCTTGTAACCGTGATATCAAGTAAAGCTTGAAGTGTAATCCTAGCCGATGAATCAGTAACTGTCACTGATTGCTTCGGAGGGTAGCAATCAAGCTTAGTTTGTTGCACTTTATAGTAAGATGGATAAATATCTTTAGCACCTTCTCGAATGGCAGCCTCACGCAACGTAATATATTGCCACTTTGAGAGTTTTAGCGAAAGAAGCAATCCAAGCGCCTTTTCTGGCGTAAATATGATTGTTTTCGCTGGTTTCTTAAGCGTTTCATTTAATTTAGCGGCTGCTTCAGGATTTTTCATCATGTATTCGATGACAGAGGCGATATCTCCATGCCCTTCTTCTTTTAAACGTGCTGCAGCTGCATATGCCAATTCACTGGAACCTTCGCCTGTGTGTTCATCAGATCTTCTCTTTTTTTGTTTACTTCCCAGGTCTTCGAATGGTTTACGGGATCTTTTCGTCATTGTTCCAATGGACGTTGATGTCGACGGTTCTGGAGAGACTGAGGGCGCTCTTGGTATCTCATCAACACTTGGTTCTTGATTAACTAAAGTTTGCACAAAACTCGGCCAATCAATATTTGCTCCCAACCAATTCTCGTACTTTCTCCTGAAATTATCAAGGAATCGGTTGGATTTCTCCCACCTTTGTAAAGCGGCTCGCGTAAATCTCCGACAAAATTCTTTGAGAACAACATAATCTTCGTCAGACAGGCAATCGCCTATGCGGGATACAACTGCACTAAACAATACTTCATGATCAAATGAAGTACTCTCACTTCGTAGAAGAACAAACAAGTCTAAATTGGTCATTAAACTTTCCATTTTAAGATTTTATAGTCGCAGATTTAGTGTTAGCAGTTATACAGTTGTGAACAAATTAAATTATAAAACAAAACTTTAGCCCTTTTATTGCAAAACGACAATAATTAGGTAACTACCCTCATTAGTTATCTCCTCATTAGCTAATGAAAATCTATAATTGTCACTAACTATTCTTAGAACTCATAGCACTGCTAATTAACAAATTAGCTTACTTATCAGGAAATGTTAAATATAATCCATTGTCGTGAGATATTGAAAATCATTAAATCACCTATTAAGACTCATTAGAAGACCTAATCAGTGTAGTTACTTAATCACTTCTTTTTGGACTCATTAGAAGACAATTGGTAATTTGGTTGTATGAAAAGTTTTAAAACTCATTTTGTGTTGATAAATATCTAGCTCAAACATAGTTGGCTACGTGTGGGTGTACTATAAACCTCTGCCAACTCCTTCGGAAATATAGGAGTGATGCTATTTTATGTTATGTGTAGTTAAAAGTCCGTGTTCTTCAACATAAACACCAAAAGGAATCGTTTCATACGTAAAAACAAATAAAAATATTTTGACGATTTTTAAAAAAAAAACGGCATTAAAATTTTTGTCCAATCTTCAACCAAAAAATCATAAATAATTAGCACTATGACCATCTCTAAGGATATTACGGTTAAACATGCCGTTTAGGAGATAATTCGATTTTTCATACTAGCTTCATACAAATTTTTCGTAAAAAAATTATATTTCCTTCGGTTTTGAGCAGAATTAACTCGGGTGTCATTTTTGTACATAATAATGACTAATAGAAGCGATATCCGGCATAAAAACAAGCACTTGCAAATTGAAATCCCTAAGTCTATGAAAGCCGATTTTCAGCCCACCGTGCGGCGCGCGGCAGGGGGCGCGAGCGGCGGCGGCGGCTCGTAGCTGTGCTACGAGCGCGTAGCGGATCGTAGCGCGGGCGCTAGCGGAGCGCCAAGGTCAGATCGTGCGGCACGTCTGGCGGCGCGAGCGAGTGGCGGGGAGTGGCCCTACCATATTTTTTTTTTTTTTTTTTTTTATGAATGGCATCTCGCAGTTCAACCAAGGAGGTTGTCGTCTGCTTAACCGGGCGAATCCTGTGGATGCCTTAAAAATTAAGACCTCCAGCCAGGGTGAAAAACTTACAAACTAAGCGACTACACGCTAAGGGCACCCCCTGTGGGGTACGAGCCTCGGCTTAGGGCGTCGCTGAGGGACAGCAAGGGACAAGCTGGATCTGAGTGATATTATTTAAGGGCTGATTTGGACTTACTGGCTCAGCAGCGCGGGCTGGCTCTTGCAAGGGACGGGTGGAACAATTACCGGGACGTCGCGACGGGCCTCGTCGGCGAGGACGGAATGACGGTGCTTTGCGTCTGAATTTGCGAAGAGTGCTAGTCTCCCTGCTGCTCTCCTGGAGCAGGGTTATAGCATCATCAGGAGTGACGAGGGTATGACGGGGACGACGAATTTTACTTATTCGCGAGGGATCGTATCGAGCGGCCGATGCGATAAGGGGGTTGCGATGTTTTAACGCGGAGTCAAAGAAGCGCTTGGTAAGGCGCTTCATGAATTGAACGACGGTGGGGATTCTTAAGTCTAAGTGAAGACTATCGTTACGGACGTAAAAAGGGGCTCCCGTGATTTTACGAAGGAATCGGTTTTGCAAGATCTGCATCTTATGAAGGAAACGCGGGTTGGCGTGGGCGAACACGACACATGCGTATGTCATGATGGGACGGATGACCGCGGTGTATAAACGCAATTTGCACTTGAGTGACAATTTGCTTTTTGCCTGAATTAAAAAGTGAAGCCTACCCATAGCAAAGGCAGCGCGCGAACGAGCCGCTTTGATATGTGCCGCGAAGGACAAGTGACTGTCTAGAATGACACCTAAGTATTTGGCTTGCTTCTCCCAGGGGATAGGCTTGCCGTACATAGAGATCGGACTGGGGATCGGGGGATTAAAGCGCGGTTTGGAGTAGATAACCGCCTGACTTTTACCGGGATTTACCTCGATTCTCCATTTCCTGAACCAAGCGCCTAGGACGTCGGCTGAGGTCTGGAGGGTACGGGCGATAGCGTTTGTACAGCGGCCAGTATAATAAATGGCCGTGTCATCCGCGAACAGAGCTAACTGAGCTTTTTTGCTCTTGGGAATATCGCTAGTGAACAGCGTGAAGACGAGAGGGGATAAGACGGAACCCTGAGGGACACCGGCTCTAATAGGATGAGGGGAAGAAAATGAGGTCCCTATGCGATAGCGGAAGGTGCGGTTCGACAAAAAGTCCCGTAAGATGAGCACGAGACGGTCCGGCACTCCTAGTGAGTACAGCTTGTATAATAAGCCGTTGTGCCAGACTTTGTCGAAAGCTTTCGCTATGTCGAAGAATAGTACGCCCGTCATCGCCCCGCGCTGGAAACCAGCGCTCATGTGTTCAACGATGCGGTGAACCTGCTGGATACACGAATGTTCGGTCCTGAAACCGAATTGCTCGTTGGGAATGAGACTCTTACACCCATATTCTAAGTTGTAACCTCATGATTTCCTCGACTTAACTCAAACTCACTGAGGTGGTTTCATATTCATAGTTGCGATTTTACTCCTCATCATAAGTAGTTTCCTCAGTGGAGGTGAATTTGGCTTGAGGAAACAACTGTCAAATTTAAGGTACGTCGCGATCTACCTTGAAGCTTCCTTGAGGTAGTTATCAAGGGAATTATAACCAAAACACGCGTATTTTATCTGATTTTCATAATGTCTTTTGAAGAGTTTATTGAATATTTATACCAATAACCTTACGATTACTTATCGAGACGGTATTTACGAGATGCAGAAAATCCAATTGAGTGTTATGACGAAAATGAGTATAAAATGAGATTTCGGTTCATTAAAAATGTTGTGATGAATTTCTTTAAAAATAAGAAGTTTTGTCAAATTTCCGGATGTTGCTGAGCAAGCTGATGTAAAGATTAGATTTCAATGTATTGCTGGATTTCCTGGGGTTATAGGATGCATTGATTGTACTCATATACCAATAAAAATCCCAATAGGCAAAACGGTGAAGTATTTCGCAATCGCAAAGGTTGGCTCTCAATTAACGTGCAAATAGTGTGTGGACCGCAAATGGAAATATATGACTCGATTGATATATATGATTCACTTTCGTTAAAAACTATCTCCCGGTTCCAGCCATTTCGAGCAAGTTAAAACAAGAAGTACAACGAACAACACGCACCGATAGTAATGAAATACTGCTGATGAAAAATTTAATATTCCCAAACCATCCACTTCTCAAGTATCACTATATTTTTTGCCCAAGATATGGTTTTTGATTCAAGTTGATAAATTATTAGGGTTTGTTTATTTATATTCTACTCTATCTAGTTGAAAACCACAGATAACGCGCTAACAGACTGCTTTCAAAATAAGTTTAGCCAATATAACAAACAAAATATTCCTCCAAATAATGACGTATTTGTGACGTATCACCTCGACTCCCACTCATTCGAGGGACCTCAACATTTCCTCACACTGACGACTGTGAATACCGATTTCGAGGATCTTTCGAGGAACGCCTTGAGGTGTCCTCGACGGAGGAGTGAGTCGAGGAGCTTTCGAGGTTACAACTTAGAATATGGGTGTCAATCACGGCGAAATCTCTGAGTCGCTTATAAATAAGTCTCTCATAGATTTTGCCGAGTGCGTTCAGGAGACTGATGGGTCGGTAGCTCGTGGGCTCAGACTTGGGCTTGCCTGGCTTGGGGATACCGATAACAGTGGCCTCTTTCCATATCTGGGGGAAGAAGTTGTTGCTCAGGGCGCCATTGAAGATGGCCGCCAAAAGGATGATGAGCTGAGCGGGGAGGAGTTTAATTACCCTATTGGTGATACCGTCGGAGCCGGGAGCTTTCCGTGGTTGAAGTCTTTTGATGATGTCTTGCACTTCGTCGGGCGTGACGAGGGGCAGAGGATCATCGGGGTCTTCTACGGGAGGTAGGGCAGCTCTACGTTCTACTTCTGCGTTCACCTTGTCGAGGTGACGCTTGATGACCGGTTGTGAGCGGCCCTACCATAAAAAATGGCCCTCTTTTTATACCCTAATTTAGTTACGCCTGACCAATCAGAGTGTTCCAATTTTGCACACGGCACTAATGCCCAAACCTCCGACCAATCAGGCGCAAGGGACCCTTTTGTCCACGAAACCTACTGTGGCCATTTTCCACGGTAAGACCCTTATTTACATTATTTATTTATCTTATATTTATCTTAACTTATTTACAAAATTTACGTATTTCTATCCTTAAATTACACCCCAAAATTACAAAAATACAAAACGGCTCTCATTACGGTAAACTTTCTCTGTACCTTCACTTATGCTACAGGTGGCGCCTCTAGTGGCAATAAAATACAACACAATATCACATTTATTAAAACTTATGTACGCTAAAACTTATATACTCAAGGACTTATATACTCTAAAACTTATTATAGTAAAATAACGTAAAGGTTACATGCCGTCCGTTCGGGCGTCTGTCGTGCACATTCTCCCGCCGTCGCCACGCCGCGACTCCGTTGGTAGCACGACGATCTTCCTGCTGGGACGACGTAGAACGTGGCCGTTGCTGGTGGTGACGTCCACTACTCGTACCTCTCCGTCGCTTCCTGGATACACTTGCGTGATGCGTCCCCGTGGCCACACGTTGCGTGGCAGGTTGCTATCGCAGATGATGACTAGGTCACCCATTTTAGGTTGGGTGCCGGTGCTGCTGGGCTCCCGCCGGTGTTGCAGTAGGGGTAGGTACTCCTTGACCCATCTTCTCCAGAACATGTCAGCTAATGTCTGGGCTCGCTTCCATTGCTGGCGAGCTGTCACGTCTTTTTCTTCGAAGTGGCCAGGTACCGGAACATGGGGATTCGGCCCGATGAGTATGTGGTTCGGGGTCAGCGCTTCTGGTTCCAGGTGGTCGACAGACACGTGGGTCAATGGGCGTGAGTTCACCGTGTTTTCGACTTCGGTGAGCAGTGTTGTCAGTGTCTCGTCGCTCGGGTATTTTTCTGTGAGTGTGACGCGCAGTGCTTCTTTTACTGAGCGCACCATTCTTTCCCAGGTGCCTCCCATGAATGGCGCTGAGGGTGGGATGTACTTCCATTTGATGCGGTGACACGTAGTCTCGTGGTGCAGAGCTTCGAGTGCTGCCTCGCCGAGTTCTTTTTCAGCTGCTTTGAAGCAGGTGGCGTTGTCGCTCCATATTTCCTTGGGGCATCCTCTTCTGGCCATGAACCTTCTTAGTGCTGATATGGCTGAGTCAGCACTAAGAGTGTGGGCGATTTCTATGTGGATTGCCCTGGAGGTCATACACGTGAAGAGTGCCCCGTACCTCTTCTCTCGGTGGCGGGCGACTGTGACCTCGATTGGCCCGAAATAATCGAGTCCGGTAAAGGTGAATGGCCGTGCGTGGTGTGCCAGGCGCGCCGCTGGTAGGTTACCCGTGAGGGGCATCGATGGCTTCGCTTTTCTTATGCGACACGGTAGGCAGCTTTTCACTGTGTTTCTTACTGCTGGGCGTATTTTTAAAATCCATAGTCGTTGTCGTAATTCATTTACGACCATTTCCACGCCGCCATGATGTAGCTTTTCGTGTACATAGGCTATGTACAAGCGTGTGTAGGTATGTTTACCTTCCAATATTGGGGGATTGGAGGTATCTTCTTGTATGTCTCTGGCCGCGGTCACTCTTCCTTTCAGGCGTATGATGCCTTCGTTGTCGATGTACATACTGAACTGGCTTAGTCGGTCGTTGTGGCCGGGGGCATGTTTCCTTTTATTATGCGATCGATCTCGGCCGCGAAGCTATCCTTTTGACTCGCCTTTATCCACAGTAGTTCCGCCCTTGTTAGGTAGGTGGCGGGTAACTCGCGGTATTGATTGGTGTGGCTGGGCGAGTTTTTTATTGCTCGCGTCGGTGTTGGTGCCTTTTTGATGACACGCCAATCGGGGTCATTGACCCTGTTTTTCGTTGTGCGTTTTCGATTGGCTGCGACTGTGTTTCGGCTGGGTCGGCAGAGGTCGATGAATTGTAGTACTCTCGCCGTTGTTCTGATGAGTCGATTCCACTTAGAGAATTTTTCTATGTGTGGAAGTGGAACTTGACTGCCGATGTTCTTCAGCTGTTGCAGGTTACATTTTTCTCTTTCTTCCCCGGTGTCGTATTGCACAGCTTTTTCTTCCTTTGGCCATTGAGACTCCGGGTTTTTCAGGAATGGAGGACCTTGAAACCATCTATGAGTAGTCGTGAAGTTGTCCGGCGTTTCTCTTGTTGCGTCGTCCGCTACGTTGTCCTTTGAAGAGAGCCATCTCCACTCGTTTTTCTTAGTGGTTTCTTCTATTTCAGCGAGTCGGTGAGCCACGAATGACTTGTAGGTACGTGGTTCTGACCGGATCCACACTAGTGCTGTGCGTGAGTCGCTCCAGTACGTCTGGCTCGCTGACTCGTACTCGTGTTCTTCCTTCACTGTCTGTGCGAGGCGCGCACCTAGTAGGGCGGCCTGTAGCTCGAGCCTGGGCATGGATACAGGTTTTAATGGTGTGACCCGGCTCTTTGCAGCTGCCAGGGCGACGTGTACACTGCCGTCAGCTCGTTCTGTTCTCCAGTATACTGCTGCTGCGTATGCCTGTTCGCTCGCGTCGACAAAGGTGTGTAGTTGTCTTGAGACACTGGGTTCGACGTCATAACACCGCGGTATTCTCAGCTGTTTTATTACGCTGAGTGACGTCATCCATTTTTTCCACCTATCTTCTAGTTCTGTAGGTATTGTTTCGTCCCAGTCGGTTTTGTAGCTCCAAGTGTCTTGAAATATTCTCTTGGCCGGGGTGGTGATTGGTGATATCAACCCCAGTGGGTCGAAGAGTGCCATTATGATGCTCAGGGCTTCTCGTTTCGTGGGAGAGCGCTTGTTTTCTTTTACTTCTGCTGGTATCTTCATAGTGTTGGTGTTGAACCCGATGTGATCTTCTTTCACGTGCCAGAGCAGCCCGAGTGTCTTCTCTGTTTCCGTGCCACCTAGGTTTACTGTGGCTGACTTGTCTTGCTCTGGTAGGCCGAAGTCTTCGATGGTTCTTACGTCGTTTGAGGTCCACCCACTTAATATGAACCCTGCCTTTTTGTGAATGAGATCGACTGCCTTTGTCGTTTGTTGCGCTTCCGTAATGGTGGGGAAGCTCTGTAGGTAGTCATCCATGTAGTGGTTCTTGTGTATTGCAGCTGCTGCTTCTGGGTAGAGGGCTGCAAACTCGCTTGCGTTTTTATTCTTGATGTATAGAGCGGTGCATGGTGATGAAGTGGATCCGAATATGACTGATGTCATGCGGTATTCTTCCGGTTTGCCCTCCCGCCGTTCGCCTCTCCACAGGAATCTGAGGGCGTCTCTGTCTTCTGGTCTGACTTTCACCTGCATGAACATTTCTTTTATGTCTCCGCTGACGGCGTATGCGTGTTGTCTGAATCGCATAATCACCCCAGGTAGAGATTGCAGCAGGTCTGGTCCTGGAAGCAGCATGTCGTTCAGACACATGCCGGTGGCTTTCGCTGACGCGTCGTGAACCAGTCGAGGTGGTTTGTGCGGCTTCGCCGGGTTGATGACCGGGAAGTGAGGCAGGTACCAGGTCTTCCCCTTTGGTGCTGGAACGGGTGCTCGCTCTGCATAACCGGATCTAAATAGGTTGTCTATTCGTTCTTCGTATTTTTGTTTCAGATCTGCATCTTTATCTAGCTTCTTTTCTAATGAACGCAGGCGTCGCTCGGCTTCTTCGTAGTTGTTTGGTATCGGGAAGTTCTCTTTCCATAGCAGGCCGGTTTCGAATCTTCCGTCAGGTAACCTCTTGCTTGTTTCTTCTAGAATCTGAATGGCCTTTTGTTCAGGATCTTCTTTCGGTTTCTTTGGTTCGATGCATAAGGATTCGAGTTTGAAATAATTCTTAATTGTTTCTTCGATTGGTTGTTCATCTTCTTTTTCTTTGAGTTTCCCACAGAACGCTACGGTGGCTGTGAGTGAGCTGTGACAGCCATGGAGAACCCAGCCCAGTTGCGTGAGGGAGGCAACTGGCTGGTCACGACGTCCGGTGCGTATTTTTCTTGATACTATGAGGTGCCAATTATCTTGACCAATTAGCACTTTAGGTGAGGCTCGTTGATAGGCGATCTGATCTTTGATGTCGATCAGGTGTTCGCAGTCTTCCAGGTGGCGGTCGTACACTGTTTCCGGTGTGAAGCTCAGTCTCTCCACGGTACGCGCGGCTTCTATTTTGTATTCTTCCTCCGCGTACTTTCCCCTTATGCTGAGGTTAATGACCTTGCTGCTATCATGTTTCATTTCGTTGCCGATTCCTTGGATCCACATAGTGTTGGTGGGTCCGTCGGCTCCGATGACGTCAGCTATCGACGCGTCGACCAGTGTGACTGTGCTTCCTTCGTCCAGCAGTGCATACGTTTCAATGCTGGTGTGTGGCCCCTTTAGTATGACGGGAGCGATCTTCAGGTATGCACGCCGACGGTCACATGGCTTGACTGTTGATGTGACCTCTACTGCTGGTGCTGTTGTCTCCTGGGCGGGGTCGCTCGACGTATCTTGATTCTTCTCATGATGCAGTAGCTTATGATGTTTCATGGGGCAGCCGTGTTTTCCACACGGTGGAGCTCTGCACTGTAGTCGGCGATGTTTGCTTCGAAGACAGCGGTAGCATATGTTGTTCTTCTTTGCGACTTCCCATCTTGAGTTTGTATCGAGGTCAATGAACTGTTGGCAGTCAGGTAGTTTATGATTCTGTTTGCACTGCGGGCAGCGTTCGTCTGATGTTCTCTTCTCTGTAGCGAAAGTGCGTTCCGTTCTTCTATTCTTTCGCTCTTTTCCCGTGGAGTCGTCATAGGTTGACTCCGGGAGAGCGTAGGCGCCGCACTTGTCTGCTTCTTCATTTAAAAACATGGAGATCTTCTTTAGTTCAGGCGTATCTTCTTTTTTCTTTGCGACGTAGTCGTACCACTTGTTTTTTAATATAGGAGTGAGCTTCTCAATTACGATTCGCGCCATCTCGGGACTGTGTAGGTATTGTGTCTTTCTTAGTGCTTCAATGGTGCCCACTATGTTTGTCACTCGACCGGCGAAGATGCATAAATCTCTAGGGTTATCTGTGACCCGGTTCAGTGACTTGAGCTTCTCCATCTCGACGTGGATGAGTGCTTCTGGTCTTCCAAACCTCTGCAGGGCGTCGATGACAACTTCTGGGTCTGGTTGGCTTACTATTAAACAGCCGACCGCTTCCTTTGCAGTTCCGCGTAGGCTTCGACGTATACGCGCTAAGTTTTCTGTTCTTGTGAAGTACTTCAATGTTTCTTCATACGCCGTCTTGAAACCGAGCCATTCTGTACAGTTTCCATTGAAAAGCGGTAATTCTTGAATGTACTTCGGTAGTTCCCTTGTGCTTCTTACCGCTCGGGAGAGAGCGGCGGCGAGGGTATCCACGTCAATTAGTGGTTGACGTGTGTCTTCTTGTGTTGGTGTTACTTCAACGGGGTCTTCTTGTTTCTTCTTATCTTCTCGCGTTGGCTGTAGTTGACTCGCTTCAGGTTCTTTTAACCATGTGCTTATGCGGACTGAAGCTAGGTCATCTTCTAACTCTTCTTCATCTTCTGAAGTGTCTGATTCCGCTTGAAGACGCTGGACCCGTGCTTGTTGTAACTCCATTTCGGCCTTTGCTTGTTCGAGCTTCAGTTCGGCCAGTCTTTCTTTAGCTTTTAATTCTGCTAATTGTTTGTTTCGAGTCGTTCCGGAGTATTTTGACCGGGCGTCCGCAGGTTTCAACGTGCGCTGCGATGTTTCTTCTCTGTGGGACGCGGCGCTCGTGTCTTCTGTTTCAGTCGTAGTGGTGGTTTTCCCCGTGGCGGTCGACCTGCTAGTTCCGCTGCTAGTGCCCGACGAGTCGGTAGCGGTGTTCGACGTGCCGTTGGTCGAGGAGTTCCCTGGCGTGGCCTCTTCTATGGCCGTAGGTGTTCTTAATTCTTCTTGCCGGAGTTTCTTTCGTTCCCCGTCTTGACTTCTTGTTAAAACCATTTATCTTGATGCTGGCTGACGATCCGGCTATCGAAGGACCAATAATGAACGGGATCGTTTCGCTCAGGAGCTTATTTAACAGGAAGCTAGCCGGGGGTAAAACGGCGGCAGGATGACGACTGGAGCAGAGTGGGGACGCTGGTTCTTCTTGGGAAATAAAAGATCTTCTAGTTTTCTTCGTGTATTATTTCCTGTCTGGATACTCATTTCGGAATGCCCTACCACCCTACGTTGGTTGTCGCAGTACCCCCGTCGGGGGGCACGCGGGCGGTATCGGGGTACAATACCCCCTGTCCGCGGTAGCTCACCGGCCCCGCAGCACAGTGCGGGACGTATCTGGGGCGGTCAACATGGACCTTGGATTGTGGTGCGAGCACGCCTCGCACCTGTGAGTGTGGATGCAGTGTGTGTTACCGCAGGGGCGCTACAGCGCTGTAGGACAGCAGCTGCTTGCTTCACGACACCTCCGGCGGTCAAGTCCCCGCCGGGTGAGACCCCCGGTTGCCCGGGGGAAGCCCAGCGGAGGACGACCAGCGACGAGAGGTGCCGACTCGGCGCTCCCGCGGTTAGGATGAGTGGCCCCCGCCCCCCCCGCTTCCAGAGCGAGCCGGTTGCGGTCGGGGCTAAGAGGCCGTATGTGTGTATGGGCGGTATTGTTCTGTGTAACACCGCCCATGTGTGCACGGAGACGCGGACCCGCGCCGCGCTCCCGCGCGTGAGACTGTGTGTGTACAGTGGCGTCTGTCTGGAGCGCTACGTGACGTGCCTATATTAACTTAGAACACGCCACGCAGCAAGTATGTTGTTGTGTATAGTATCAATGTACAGGCAAGCTGCGTGTAAACCGGGAACAGCTTACCTGCGGTCAAGTCCGGTGGTTCCCCCCGGAGGTAGCGACGGTGGGCGACCTGGGCGGACGCGGGCTGCGCGCGGGCCGCCGACGAGGGACTAGTCGCTGTAGATGGCGAGGAGGTCGGCCAGCCCCTCGCAGGCGACCAGCTGCACGTCCTGTTCTTCCTTGATGGCCTGCAAGAGGCGCATCACTATGCGGATGGCGCAGGCTGTTACTCGCTGTCTTCGGTCCGCAGAGGCGGCGGCGGGTTCGCCGGCACCTCGCGGAGGCCGCGATGACTTGGGTGGGGCCGGCGGCTGCGCGACAGTGGCGCTGCCTGCCGGCCTAGCAGCAGATGGTGGTGGGACAGCCTGCGCCTCCTGAGAGGTCAGGTCGCCCTGGCGGACGTCTTCGGGTGCGGGGGGCGGTGCGGGTTTCTTGCCCCCGCGCTTCTTCTTCATCCTCTTTTTATTCCGCCGCTTGGTCGGAGGAGCGTCCCCCCGGACTGAGGGCCCGTTTGCCGTCGCCATCAGCGACGCGCCAGGTGCCTCGGTGGCGTCGACCTCAGGTCGGGGAATGGGGGCCGTAGATCGGCCGGAGGCGGTCGTGGTGGCGACGGTGCCCGCTCGCCTGTTTCGTGCCTCCGCCTTAAAGACGGGGCACGTCACGTGCGATGCTGGGTGATCGCCCCCACAATTGGCGCATGTTGCCGGCTCCTCCCGTGGGCGGGGGCAGTCACGCGCAGCATGCTCACCGCCGCAGCGGACACAGGCGAGCGTCCGGTGGCAGTGATGGGAAGAATGCCGGAATTTCTGGCACCGGTGGCATTGGGCGGGCCCTCGTTTACTCCGCCACAACTCGACCTTGACACCCCGCATGTTCAAGAACACGGAGGTGTCGTAAATCTTCCTGAAGTCCGGTGTCCTTTTCAGGACCACGTGGAACACGCAGCCGGGTCTGCCCGCGCGCGCCTTGATGTGGCGCACGTACTCCGGCTGGTGCCCCAACGTGCGGAGCTCCTCCTCTATCTCCTCCGGGGGCGTGTCAGCGGGCAGCCCCCTGAGGGCCAGCTTCACGCTTCGCTCCGCCGGTGGCGAATAGGCAAACCAAGACAGGCCAATCTCCTTTTCCAGGCCCGTTAGGTACCGCTGGACCACCCTGAACTCCTCATCCGACTGAGGAGTGAACCGAACGCCCCCCTGGTATGGGCGGGCGTGCGGAGGGTGACCCAGCTTGTCCCTGAGGGCCCTAAAGTGAGTGGCCCATGACGGTAGCTTCTCCACCACTAGCGGAGGATACCTCCGCCGCTGCTGCGGCTTCGGCTTCGGCGTAGAGGTGGCCCCGGCCGCGTTTCCGCTGGGGGCCGCCGCTGATGGGGTACATGGCAGGGATTGTGAGGCACTCACCCTGTCCGCTGAGCGCGTCGACGTCGATGGCGTCGGCGTCGCGGGTGGCGAGCGCCTGGCTGCTTCTGCGAAGGTGGTGGGCGAGGCGGCAGTGTCCCGGCCGCGCGGTGGAGCGCGTTCGCGCTGCGGTCGCGGCGGGTCGAGGCAGTACCGCTTCGCCTCCTCCTCATCCTCTTCGGTGCTTCGGCGCCGGCGCTGCGGTCTCGGGTCCAGGTGGGACACAAGTCCGCGCTGAGGCGGCGGCGGGGTCTTCATCGGGGGGCGCCTCTCTCGAGGAGGCACACTCGGCTCGTCGTCACTGTCGGTGGCGGTGACCGAGCCGACAGATGCGATCGACATGCTCGAGCCGGCTAGCGACGAGCATGCCGACCACGCTGCCGGTGAGTCAAACGCCGAGGTGCGGGGCGGCGCAGGTGAGTCCGGCACGGCAGAGGCTTGGGGGGCCGACATCACTGGCGGCACCGACGTCTTCTGCCGGAGTCTAGGGTCGCGCTCCGCTGCAGATGGCCCGGGCAGCGGGCTGCGCGCTGGGCCTGTTGCGGTGGGGCGCGAGGTAGTGGGGGCGCGGGAGAGCGCGCGGGCCGCGATCGCAGCCCCGAAGGGCGCGGTCGACGCGGCGGGGCGCACTGACCCGGCGAAGCGCACAGTTGGGGGCGCTGCGGCGCGCACTTGCGGCGCTGCTAGGAGCGCGGCGGGCCGCGCGGCGGGTTCGTCTGGGCGCGGCGAGGACGCGGGGGGGTTACGCGCGGTTGAGGCCGCGTCGCGCACAGCGGAGTGCGCGACAGCGGCGCGCGCTTGCGGTGCGCGACCGGATGTCGCGGCGGTAGGGGCCGAGGCCTGCCTCGACGGAGGCGGCGCGTCCGCGGCATGGAGACGGCTCGACGACGCGGAGGACGCAACGCGCGCAGGCGCCGACGACGTCGCTGGGCCGGGCACGTAGGTGGCCGCACTCGTCGTGGCCGGGTGTTCGGGCCTCTTCTCGGCCTTCTTGGGTGGTGGAGGCTTCTTCATGGTTCCCGAGGGGGGGCGGGGACCGACGGGGTCCGGGCCGAGCGACACGGGGCCAATGTTGGGCATCGACTCCGACATCACCCGGTCCGAACCCCGCAGGGATTCGCTGCCCTCGTTGGAGCCGGCGCCTCCGTGGCCTAGAGAGGCACGGGCGCCAGGCTTGGGCTTCGGCTTCATCTTCACTTCTCTTCTTCACCTTGTACGGGATTTCTGTTGGGAGAGGTCTCCCGCGACCGCTTCAGTGCCGGAGCACCGGGCGTAGGGCTTCGCCCTGTGTTCGTACTGGCAACGGCAGCCACCAATACGAACACAGGAAAAAGTAAGTGGGCGGTCCGAGCGGTGCGGCTCTCGTCAAGGTAACGGTCCCCAGGTGGGGGGTGTCACCCGACGGGAGCCGTGACGTTGTTGCGCGCACCAATCACAAGCGACGAGGGGGGCGTGGCCCCCGACCTTCCTCGCGTCCGGTCGGAGGTGGCGCCACGACTCTTCTGGCCGCCAGCGGAGGCCGAGGGAACTTCTGCTTGGCTTCGCGCGGCGATTGGAGGCGTCCGTCTTCTGCGACCTCTGGCGGTCCTCTGCCCTACCATATTTTTTTTTTTTTTTTTTATGAGTGGCATCTCGCAGTTCAACCAAGGAGGTTGTCGTCTGCTTAACCGGGCGAATCCTGTGGATGCCTTAAAAATTAAGACCTCCAGCCAGGGTGTAAAACTTACAAACTAAGCGACTACACGCTAAGGGCACCCCCTGTGGGGTACGAGCCTCGGCTTAGGGCGTCGCTGAGGGACAGCAAGGGACAAGCTGGATCTGAGTGATATTATTTAAGGGCTGATTTGGACTTACTGGCTCAGCAGCGCGGGCTGGCTCTTTCAAGGGACGGGTGGGACAATTACCGGGACGTCGCGACGGGCCTCGTCGGCGAGGACGGAATGACGGCGCTTTGCGTCTGAATTTGCGAAGGGTGCTAGTCTCCCTGCTGCTCTCCTGAAGCAGGGTTATAGCATCGTCAGGAGTGACGAGGGTATGACGGGGACGACGAATTTTACTTATTCGCGAGGGATCGTATCGAGCGGCCGATGCGATAAGGGGGTTGCGATGTTTTAACGCGGAGTCAAAGAAGCGCTTGGTAAGGCGCTTCATGAATTGAACGACGGTGGGGATTCTTAAGTCTAAGTGAAGACTATCGTTACGGACGTAAAAGGGGGCTCCCGTGATTTTACGAAGGAATCGGTTTTGCAAGATCTGCATCTTATGAAGGAAACGCGGGTTGGCGTGGGCGAACACGACACATGCGTATGTCATGATGGGACGGATGACCGCGGTGTATAAACGCAATTTGCACTTGAGTGACAATTTGCTTTTTGCCTGAATTAAAAAGTGAAGCCTACCCATAGCAAAGGCAGCGCGCGAACGAGCCGCTTTGATATGTGCCGCGAAGGACAAGTGACTGTCTAGAATGACACCTAAGTATTTGGCTTGCTTCTCCCAGGGGATAGGCTTGCCGTACATAGAGATCGGACTGGGGATCGGAGGATTAAAGCGCGGTTTGGAGTAAATAACCGCCTGACTTTTACCGGGATTCACCTCGATTCTCCATTTCCTGAACCAAGCGCCTAGGACGTCGGCTGAGGTCTGGAGGGTACGGGCGATAGCGTTTGTACAGCGGCCAGTATAATAAATGGCCGTGTCATCCGCGAACAGAGCTAACTGAGCTTTTTTGCTCTTGGGAATATCGCTAGTGAACAGCGTGAAGACGAGGGGGGATAAGACGGAACCCTGAGGGACACCGGCCCTAATAGGATGAGGGGAAGAAAATGAGGCCCCTATGCGATAGCGGAAGGTGCGGTTCGACAAAAAGTCCCGTAAGATGAGCACGAGACGGTCCGGCACTCCTAGTGAGTACAGCTTGTATAATAAGCCGTTGTGCCAGACTTTGTCGAAAGCTTTCGCTATGTCGAAGAATAGTACGCCCGTCATCGCCCCGCGCTGGAAGCCAGCGCTCATGTGTTCGACGATGCGGTGGACCTGTTGGATACACGAATGTTCGGTCCTGAAGCCGAATTGCTCGTTGGGAATGAGACTCTTGGTCTCGGCGAAGTCTCTGAGTCGCTTATAAATAAGTCTCTCATAGATTTTGCCGAGTGCGTTCAGGAGACTGATGGGTCGGTAACTCGTGGGCTCAGACTTGGGCTTGCCTGGCTTGGGGATACCGATGACAGTGGCCTCTTTCCATATCTGGGGGAAGAAGTTGTTGCTCAAGGCGCCATTGAAGATGGCCGCTAAAAGGATGATGAGCTGAGCGGGGAGGAGTTTGATTACCCTATTAGAAAGTGGACAATTTAGAGATGGCTTACTTCTTGGCGATAGTGGATATGAGTTAAAACAATATCTTTTGACACCCTTTCTGAACCCATCATCCCCTGCAGAAAACTTATATAATGAGTCACACATACGAACAAGGAATACTGTTGAAAGATGTTTTGGTGTGTGCAAAAATAGATTCCCTGTCCTTAGGCGACAGATAACTTTAAAACTGGATCGTGTACAAGCTATTATAGTTGCCTGCTTTGTACTACATAATATTGCAATTGATGCAAATGAAAGAAACTTTGGGGACAACTATGACTCACACACGGAGACTCGTGAAGTAACTGCAGTACAGAGCTCTGTTTCTAATAATGATGCTAGGAATAGGCTAGTGCAAGAATATTTCTTACCATTACTTAATAATAGACATTAAATAAAACAAACAACATTATTCATTTAAAATTATTTTGTAATTTTAATTTGTACTCCTCTTCCTTCCATTTGCGCTCTTTTTCTTTAAATTCTGCCTCCTTTTTGCGTTCATTTTCTTCAAACTCCCACACCTTCTTACGTTTCATTTCTTCAAACTCCCACACCTCCTTTTTTACCTTGATTTCTGTTTCCAAAAATTCTTTTTGAAGTTGAACTAGCTCTAACTTAGCTTGAGTCAGTTCATCAAAAAGTGTTTTTTTTTGGTACATTAGCTATAAAAAAAAACAATAGGGATATAATTATATAAATAAAGACAGAAATAATACATGTTTATAAACTTAATGCTATTATTGTCTTACCAATCAGTGCAGGATGTTTCCTTGATTTTAAATTCCTTCTACTAGTGACATCCCATTTTTTATTTGCTGAAGTAGATGGAGTTATGCCACATTTCCTACTTGGAGTGTCAAGAAAAACTTTGTCTGTAACAACAAATAAATATAATGATAAGAAGATGTAATTTTTTTATAATAATGATAGCCTTTATTCAGACATCTAATACATTTTAGATTATAATTACATGCAAATTATTAACGTAATAATCTAATTTCATATAATACAATTTCATCATAATTTGATGTATAAAATATCATTACTTTATTTTGTTTTATTCCATTTGCAATTGATTTTATTGACACCCATCATATACCTTTTGTTGGCAAAGGCCTCCCTCAACTGTCACCATATCTCTCTATCATAGTTATTTTTTAACAAGCATTATAAGACAATTCTTATAATGCTTGTTAAAAAATAAAAAAAATAAATAATTGTTGTGGCCATGTCCGGTAAGTATCAGACTGGACCGGTATTGATATAGACATAGATAGTGTGGATATAGATAGTGTGCCGCAGATGTTTACATAACTGGTGTTGCTGTTAATTTATAATTACTAATATCAAAGTTTACTAATGAAAAGTATCAAAAATAATATAAATACATACCATTCACATTATCTATAATATTTGTTTCTTCTGGAACTGTGTCTGTACAAGCAGTGGGCAGCAATGGTCCACACTCATTTGTAACCAGCAATAGAACTTCTGTAAATAAAAAAGTACAGCATCTTAATTACCAAACAAGAGGGAATAATAATAATTTAACTTTGACTGCGCAGCACAGCCGGCACTTTCTTTCTTTAAATATTATATTATAGATATGTAGGTAGGTACATGATGAGTATAATTATAGATACTTACGGTTTTGACTAGCTGCCTCACTTTCTACAACCTCAGGTGTGTCCACATGTAGTGAAATTCCCATTTTGGTAGCATCAATGTCGTCTGTAACCAAGCATATAATTTTAATTAAGTAACAATACCTAGGTACTAAACATTATTGTAAGTGTCCACGACACAGATTCCCCAGTGCAAGTCTCTTTCTAAAAAAATAAACATTCGACTCACCTTGGTTTTCATGAGTTTGTGGTAAAATATCGGAGTCGTAAATACTGTCCATACCATCGGTGCTTAGAGTAATCATGGCTTTAATTTGTTCTTCCACATTATCTAGGGAAGGTGCTGTGTTCTTACCACCTCCAGTGCGGTAAAGTTCCGAGCGTATTGCAGCCGACTTTTTCCTGACAGTACGTTTCAAGCCCTCATACTTGACCTTCAGTGTTTTTGTCGTTCTAAATATGCCTCCAGATCGAGCATTAAATTCGTTTTGTATGCTTTCCCAAGCGGCTTCTTTCATTTTCCACGTTGAAGCATCGCTTTGCTTGTTTTCCAGCACGGTTTGGTATTTTTGTATAAGTGATACCAACATGTCCCTCTCGTGCAAAGAAAAGTTTGCACTTCTATCTCTTTTAACTTTATCCATGATAAGCAGGCGCAATATAATTTCTTAACCAAGACAACGAACAATTCCGTAAACAATTCACACGTTTGTGACGTTTGACGAGTAACATTGACGTAATATTGAACGAATGTAACGACTGATTTGTTACGTCATTCACTTAACCGTGAAGTTGTTACTTGAAGCTTTATTTTCGCTTGTGAAATTGATAGAGGATACTCATAACTTTTACTTGCCAATTAACTTTAATCGGGAAGTAACTAATCAACACTTTACTTGGAGATGGTGAACGAGGCCCTTATACATAGCTTTTACCATGCTTTCTGTAACTTCAACTCTGCAGGTCAACTTATCTATTTCTTTATCTTTTTTCTGAATTTTCACCTCGTGTAGTTTTTTTGTCGATAGTTTCTTTTTCTTAAAGAAGCTATTGTTTTATTTAATTTTACGATAGTGTTGAGGACTTTTTTGTAATTTATCTTAAGTTTTTTTAAACGAATATTAAATTTTGGATTATTATTAATTGGTTCACTTTCCCTTTTTGTTTCATTTTTCTGTTGCAATTTTTTTTATTTTGTTTTTGTTTCTGTTCTCGCCACTGCTTCCTTTTTTCAGTTTTTTCGTCTTCAGTCAAATCTTGAATCTTTTTTGTCTGTTTTTTAATTCTTTCTAGATTCTTTTTTCGTATTTCTTCTTTTTTTTGCGGATTATTTTTTAATTTTTCCCTATACCGCCGTTGTTTTTCAGCATTTGTAAGAGGCATAATGAATTTATCTAAAATAAAATAAACCTATTTATCAAATAGTTATGTAACTAACTATGAAATCTTTTATTATGAAAAATGGTAATAAATTAATAAAGCGTTCAATGTAAAAATTATAATAAAAAAAACATTCATGAATGGTGAAAATAAATAAGTAATTAAAAATTGTACCACGTGATGAATTCAGCTTCTCAACAAGAAATACAATGTATGAGAACTTGCCCTTACATTTCCATTTTGTAACTATAACGTTCCACTTATACGTAACCAAACAAAATGGAAGTAACGCTTTACTGATCACCAAGATAAATTGCATGTATTTTAAGTTTATACTATCGTTTCCTAAAATAAACTACATTCATAACTTTTTCCATGATTTAAGCTGTGACTTTTAACAATTTAGTAAATGAAACACAAACTTACCAGCAAAAAACACAGTTATAAAGTGGAAGAAAAAACTTGCACAGTAACGCCTTACAAGTCACGACACGAATGACATAAAAGTGACACGAATGACAACTTCTTCAAAATGGTTGAGTTAGTGAAAATATTGCCACAAAACAAATTAAAGATAAACTTAGTAGCTTTTTCTTTCAACATTTTATAGAATCTCGGTTACAAAGTAGAATTCCGCATATGTCCTAAATCGTAGGACACAATTTAAATGACAATAATTACACAAATATATTTGGCAATACTCACATTTTATGTTTTATTTTAATAGTTTTCACCCATTTTAATATATTTAAACCCTCTCTAGCTTCACACTGAATAATTATTCTAAGTAAACTGAATGCAAACCCAGACTAGTCACTGTAGGACATACGAAAATAAGGGGGTTCAAAACTAAGTTTTATGAAATATTTTAATAAAAGTTCAGATTATCGAGCTATTTATGCTTGTTTTTAATAGTGATATAAAAAATAATTTGGACGAAGTCAATTTTCTTTAATAAAAGTCTCGCGTTTGTTTAAAAAATAAGTGCGAATTGATAGGACATGCCAAAATCTGTGTGGCCATATTTATGCAAAATAGCCCGAGTATGAGTCCCATCTTCAGCTATGAATGGGTTGTCACGATCCGAGTGGTTGACTTTTTTGTGTATGTAGCCATGTTCTGACAAGCAATCATATGCTCTCCAAAAATCAGTGTGGATGGTGGTGCCAACTTCCACATTCTTCAATATAAGTGGCACCAAAACCTCAGCAGAGCGAATATTGTCTGGGCACACTTCCAACCTCAGATCTTCAGATCCATCCTCAATCATACCGAGAACCCAATGGCCCTCAATATGGCGACCTATAACAAAAAAAAATACATACACATATATAAAAACTGGCTTTAATTATGAGTCGACGGAGCCCCGCTACGCGGGGCTCCTATTTCCGGGTGGTTTAAAAAAAAATAACCACGATGGCTAAGGCGGGAGCTTCGCTGCGCTGCGCTCCCGCCTTAGCCATCTAACCTAACCGAATGAAGTCGGATTGTGCCAAGTCGGAATAATACATTGCTATTAATTACCTAAGAATTATATCCTGTTCTTATACATTTCCTATAACACATAATATATAATTACCTCGATTGTATTTTCTTTTTCCAAATTTAGATTCATCAATCTGGACTATTTTTCCGGGGCCACCAATCTTTCCAACTGCTTAATTTTTGTCCATTTGGTATGCCACAATGGTTTCTCGGCAATAATTATACCAGTCACATATGGTGACCCGGCCCAGGCACCTTTCAAAATATTCCTTGTAGGGATCTTCATTTATGGCGACGTTGTAGCTCCATTTTTTTGAAAATGCATATAATAGGTAGAAAACATGCACCAAATCAATTTTTATATTTTCAAAAAATGTCCCGTTGTTGCGTGGTATTTTCGATTTAGATTTACAATTGCCTTTGGTGCAACACCAAGAACCAAATGACCTGTTGGTCGATTTAGCTATTTTCATGGCAGTGCGATGTGTTCTGCATAATTTTTGAGTCTGCACCAATCCATTTTCTTCGGCGAATGCCACACACTGCTCATTGGTGCCCAATTTTTTTATTATTCTCGCCAAATTCCACATCATAAGCACCTCTTCTGTGTAGAGATGTCGATCGAAAAAGGGCCCGTCGTCCTCGAAAACATCTTCATAAACTGCCGATGCTCCACCAAGCCCCGAACTCGTAGACGGTCCCGGTTCCGGGTGTCCACTTCCACTACTTCCAGTCGCCATTGCGAGCTGCGATAGCGTTATTTCAGTGTCCAAAAGTGAGTAAGCCGAGGTCGTACAGTAAAGCAATCCAAACAGAATCCAAGAACGTAGCCAAGTCGTAGAAAAAACACAAATCGATACGGAAGAACACATTCACTTAAACTCGAAAGCAAAGGAATGACGCACAAATTTGACATTAGAGCTGTCATTATCATCCATCCAAGATGGCGGGTTGCGTTTCGTTTCACGTTTTTCACATAAAACCTAAAAATTACATTTGAAAAACTGTAATAAAGCATAAAAATTACGTTCCGTTTTGCATAATTGCAATAGTATTTAAGAATTTTTGGAAATTGTTTAAAAATATTTAGACGCTACTCCGGCAGCCAAAATTACTTTGGGGGGATTAAGACTAACTCCCTTAAGCCCCCTACAACACCAATACCCTCAAATTCAGGCGACTCGTTTTAAAATCCAACCCAGCATTCATGGTAAGACGTCCACTGGCCGTTCGGTAACAATCTTCAAAATGGTAATCGCATATACGTATGTTGTTGTATATGTAATTATCGCCCCTTTCTCGATCTATCTCGCTTAACACCATTTTCCACTGATCAAATTTTTCCGTATGCGGGTATACATTTGGTGGAAAGTGGTGAACTGTTCCTGAAAGACAATAATTATCACCATGTAAAACAGTGTACAGTACCTACCTACATGTAAACAAAATAACACTTAAAGGCAGATTTTCTCGGCATTTTGAGAATTTCGTTGAATCCAAATCAAAGGTCAATATCGAGGTCCTTTACACGGCGTAGGGTCAATCGTTTACGTATCCAATCACAGAGTCCAAGAAAGAAGCAGGGTCAAAAATGTATAGCAAAAGCGTCGTCAAAGAGCACAAAACAGATCACAAGAACACAATATCGAAACAACGAACAAAACAGAGAAAAATGTTTTCAAAAGACAACGTACTTTGCCTGTCCTGTCATTCATCATTTACGTTTCATTTCACGTATGAACCACTTGAACTTTCAAAGGGTTAATTATTTTACTACCATATTTTTGATATTTAATCTAATTTAATCCATAATAAAGTGTTAATAATAAATAATAACTATTTATTGTTATTAATTTTATGTTTATTGTTGTAATGTCGTCAACTAGCTCTACCTAGTGGCAAAAATGTAAAAGTATGGCCAAAGTTTATGTACCTAAATCTTTAGATGGCAGCACAATCAGTGAATATTTTGATACTAAGCCAATGTATGGAAGTTTCACCCCCCTGATAGTGAGCACGTCGGTACACGACGCCACACAGTAGATCGTCCCCATACACGAGGGCGGACATAGAATTAAAAATTGAAAAAGTATTTACTTGAAAAAAATGAAATATTATTATACAGTTGCATTACTCTATTAAGAAACTACAAAAAATGTTACTGCATTTTTTTTATTTGACCAGTACTTTATGAGCAATTCGATGAAAACTGTTATTTTTCTATGGAAATGGTCACAAAAATGTCTGTATCTCATGATTCCCTCCTTGTTTCGATTTGCGGTTTTCACTACTGTTATTTACCCATTTTATGCCACATTTTCTTCAAGGACACACGGTGCCCCCCGCGACCCCCTTCCGAGATATTTTGCTTTTAGTAACTATACATTTTATTGTATAACTGATAAAATGGAGGTACATTAAGTATATTCATTACTGAGAATAAGTTATCCCTAAGTAGTTCCTTAAATAACAGGTGCATTTGTGATTACTTTAATGACTATTGAACGCTTCTGTTGCCATATAACAAAAGCGTTAATGAGTCCTTAAGTAAAGATTACCAGTACTTGCTTAATCTAATTAGTGATTGTAAATACTATGTTAACAGCCCTTAATCTCTGCATTGTGATTGTCTAATGTCATCATTAGCCTAGTAATGACTAAGTCGCATTTACAATAAATAACACATCGAAAAGAAATAGAGTTTTAAGATCAATAAGAAAATATGTAGGTATAAGTATATTTTTTATTTATACACGGTGTAATTGACAGGTTGGCAAAAACGAAAAGTATGAATTCAGACTGGTATTGTTAACATGTTGATAGTGAAATATTTTCCCGGAAATGATAGGTGAACGTTTTTCAATTTTCAATTTTATTTCGGCTACGCAATGTATAACGAACATTGCGATACGCGCGCGACCCTATACCCCGCGCGTCGTTCATTCATACTAATAGGTACTTCGGGACGTTTGGAATAAATACATAATACAATACACACACAAACACGCCTTAAAAAAATTAAACACAGATTCAATACCTATCAAAAATTAAAATACTTAGTCACTTACCTAAATTAAAGTCTCTCGGGTCGTATAAGGAATGGCTCGAAGTGGTTGCCTCCGAGCTGCACGCACAGTTGTGCTCGACGCAGGGTTTCGGCATGGAGACGAGGCATCATTGTCACATCCTCATTGATTTGATGGTTCAACGATGCGAAAGCGTCTCTTATGCGCTGCTCCATTTCGGCCGCGGTATCACACTCCGTCACATACACCCGTTCTTTGATATAACCCCACAGGAAAAAGTCCAATGGGGTTAGGTCAGGCGAGCGAGGTGGCCATGCATGTGGCCCGAATCTCCCAATCCATCGGTTTGAAAAAGTACGGTCCAGGTGCTGTCGGACTGGGAGCACCACATGCGGCGGGGCGCCGTCGTGCTGAAACCAGATGGTAGGTAGTTGAGCTAGGGGTTCGTTCTCCATACGATCCCATTCTTGATCTAGCTCAGCCCGCAGAGTGTCCATCATAGCTTCAAAATCCTGCTGTAGAAATTCGCAATAACGCCGGCCGTCCATTCTAGTTGGCAAAAACACGGGACCCAAAATACGGTTATGATACACGCCAGCCCACACATTCAGTGACCACCGCGTCTGATGACCCGTCTGCTGCATTGCGTATGGGTTGTCGCGTGCCCAAATGTGAGCATTCCGCCGGTTCCACATACCGTTTCGTGTAAAAGTCGATTCATCGGTCCAAATCACCCGTGAAACGAATTGGCGATTTAGCTGCTGCCGATGTATCAGCCATCTGCAGTACGCTAGCCTACGGGTTGAGTCGCCAGGTACCAGAGCCTGCACTTTATGGATCCGATATGGACGTTGCTTGTCCTTTCGAAGGACTTTGTGCACTGACCAATGTGAAACCCGGGGTCCGTTATTACGCCGTACAAGTTTTGCAGCAGTACGGGTTCCCAAACGCGGATTTCGACGGACAACATCTAAAATCGCCTGCTCAGAACGAGCATTGATTGTCCTTCCAGCACCTTCCTGCCGCGGCACAATAGGTACATTTTCTAAAACACGTTGATATGCCCGTGTGATAGTACGACTATTAGCTGGATGTCTTTCATTTGGGTGTCTTTGAACATAGAGCCTTAATGCCAAAGACGCGTTTCCTCTAGCTTCACCCAAGCACATTAACATCTGGCCATATTCGCGAGCACTAAACGTTTCATTACGCCGATTCATGACGATATCACACAACACAAATACACAACACACAACTCAACTCAACGACACAGTCCCAAACTCCCGACAGTTGAAAGAGAACGAAACATCAAGAACGCACAAGCAATCGCGGCAGACTGACTGATGTGACTCGACGTGGCTTACCTAAACCTAAGTTACCTAGTGTAGTTTGTAGCATAGGGCTGCCCACATGATATGAAATGAAACATTTTCATTTCGGTAATTAGTAGGCACGTTAGTCGAGGAGCCCATGGCACAGTAGCTACCGCGGTCGGTCTGCGATTGAGATAAAGATGAAGAACTAGGTATTGAAAAAAGAATCGTATCGTAATCGTATGATAAAGATTGTTATTAACCGCTATCTCTTGTAACTTCTACTCGTGGTTCTGCTTCTAACTTTAAACCTAGGACCTGTCAATCCCCAAGCAGCACGCACGCGATTTCGCGCCATTTTCTAAACACTAAGCAAACGCATAGATTATAAAATAAGCGTTTTTTTATAGGGTATTTATTTAAAAACGCAAATAAGAAGTTTTTCTTATGTAGTCTGTAAATATCGAAAATAAGCAAACCTTTTCGAACGCCAGCGTTCGCTCGGGGATTGGCTGTTTAAGGAATGTGAATCTGGCAATATTCACGCGATGTTTTTGTTTTATGTCCCACTTAATTGTCTAAACCAAACAATTTACATTACTGTAATGCAACGCGTGTGTACAGTTCGGGTGGCTTCGTAATTGATACTGTAGATCAAACTGTTAAACAGAGGACGCCGGCGTCCTCACACCTACCCCGTCTTTTTGTGTCTCTAATTACGATACTCGAAAGGTTAACGATTTAAAATAAGGTTTTCGGAACTAAGAAAGAACAAAGTCATTCCTGAGTATTTAATTATTAATAAAACATTTTACATAAATAAAAATAAAATTACAAGTATTCAATTCCATAAGCGGTACAACCCTAGCAGTGTCGGCGCGTAAAAGCGAAGGGCGGCGCCTTTGCTTTGACGCGCCGCCGCCCGGCGGGCTGCGCGCCCGCCGGCGGCGGCCAGCACTCAAAGGAAGGGTGCGAGCGAGCGAGCGGTATGCTGTCTCTGTCTGTCGTACAGTCTGTAGGCACTAAGGAGCGCAATAAACTTTTAGAGCTAACAGCTGATTCCGAGCGCGTTGTACAAATTTTCTTTATACATCATTATTATTTACATTGCCGAGTTTAAGTTTTTTGCTTTTTTTGACTAAAATTATGTTTTTAGGGCTGGATTTTGTTGTAACAAATGAATAGAAAACAAATCTAGTTGAAAAACGGTCGGAAAATTCGACAATTTTCCTGAAGAAAATTCCAACGTTTTTCAGTCATAAATCATGGTCTGAAGCTACTGTTTCAGTTTTTGCCAACCTGTCAATTACACCGCGTATATTATAATACTGTAAAAATAATTAAAAAATAAAACAACTATGTACCCTAAAACAACGTAAAAATTAAACAACTACTAAAAACTAAATTATAATAGGAAATTAATTAATTAACACGACCATTAAGTTACTAACAACAATAGAAAAGAAAGAAAAAAAAAATTATTGGCCGATGGGTGGTTTAACACAAAACAAAAAAATTAACAGAATAAAAAAAAATACACAAAAACAAGAAATTAACAAAGAAACTGCTTGTTAATGATAATATTAGGTACTATAAGACTTAAACTATATTTTCTTCATCTTCATCAATAACGACATCATGATCATTATTATCGTCATCATCTTCTTCAACGTCACTACATGCAGCAAGTGTATCAGTTGAAACGTCAATGAACTCCAATTCACTCTGATCACGTATGAGTAAATCGTCTAGTTCTTTAAATGAAGACTTTTTGGCTTTATTTGTCATCTTCGGTCGTAAGCTGGTGAGAAGAGGATCGAAAGATAATAGCAGATTATGAAGAATGTCTTCATTAGTGGCGATGCTACTATGCTTTCGTGTATGACATTCTCTAAATTTACGAAAATCCTTGTTTCTTGCTTCAGATGCTTCTTCAGACAAAAAACCTATAGGCACTACTGATAAGTGGTCCACTATCTGTGATCCATGAATCAGCAATTTGTGTAAACTTGCTGGCATGTTATACCATGGATATAATTCGACGAATAAATTTGCTGTTTCATCACAATATAATTTGAATTTTTGGACTTGAATTTTTTCGCCTGAGGAAATGCATTGCAAAATAACGGCGAGTCTCCTAATTAAATTAACGTCTAATTTAGTAATTTTCGCAGTCGTTTCAGGCTTTGCAAAAAACCTTCTTGCAGCATTTCCAGTGTTTGTATTGCCACTACCCTGCTTAACAACATCTAGAAGTAAGCCTGCGCTTCTTCGGAAAGCCTCTTGAATGGCTTCTTTCTTATCTTTAATTTTTTTTTTTTTTTCGTTACCTTTTGCTTGCCATGATTTTGATCATGGCAAGGTCTAAGGAGTGTTTATTACACATTGCTTACATTGCTTACAGTGTAAGCAATGTGTAATAAACAAAAATGCTTGTATAAATCTGTATTCACGGGTTTAGCTCTCACTTCTTCCAAGTTATTCATTTCGCTTGGGCGAGCTTTGCACAAATCACACACTGCTGCCGATGTACCAGATATGATTGAATGTACCTTACCATCAATCATGGTTAGCCATAGATTATGAGCAACAATAGCATTGCCGCAATCAGTCAGGTTCAGTTCACGAATCTCGGTCTCAAATATTTCCATTTCAGCCTTAACATTCGCTTTCGTTTCTTTCATAAATGTAAATGAAATCGGGCGACAATATGTGGTTGACGATGGCCGATCATTCTGCCACACTATACTTCCACTAGAAGTAACTAACTTCAGCGGTACAAGACTTGCCATGAATACACTGGATAAGTCTTGTTCACTTGTTGTTGTCGTTTGATGGTAAATGCTTTGACTTGAAGCTCCATCAAAACCCCATTTACTGTGAAGTACAAGTTGTTCACCAGCATCAAAATTTGATTCAAGTGAATCGATCAGCCTCCTAACTGTGAGATCAAGGAGGGCTTGGATCCGTATCTTTGCGGAAGTTTCAGTCATAGTTATGTCTTCTTTTGCCGGGTAGCATTTAAGCTTTTCTTTAACTAAAAAGTAGTAGCTTGGGTATTTAGCATGACCTTCTTTTAAACTAAAGTCCCGAAGTGTGATGTAACGCCATTTGGATAACTGCAAGTAAACGTAAAGAGCAAGTGCTTTGTGAGTAGGAACCTCACGAAGCGTAGGATTCTGCTTAGTTTCCAGGACATTTAAAACTGTTGAGACGTGTTCAGGATTTTCCAGCAAATTTTTCATTATTCTGGCCATATCATTTTTTCCGGCAGACTTAAGTATACTTTCAACAGTATGCACAAGCTCATCCGGGCGACTAGGACTGCAACTAGCAACATTTTCATTAACACGTCTTCTTTTGTGTCTAGTCGATAAATCTTCAAAGCGTTTGCGAGGCGATGTATATGTTGAAGTTGATGCATCTGATTTTGATGAACTGACTACCTCTCATTTGCTTCTTCAGTGTCAACAACATTTTCTTTAAAGCAATCTGGCCAAACGATATTGGAATTTAACCACTCTCCGTTCTTGTTAATGAACCTGTCGACTGTCCTTCTTGCACCCATTTGGTGTAAATCCTATAGCAAAATCGTCGACACCAGTTCTTGAGTTCCGTCACATCGCTTTCACTTAACTGGACGTTAGTATTCGACTTCAATGTGTTCAATAAATTGTCATAGTCACGAAGATCTTTATGATTACGAAGACCAACGTAAAGATCTAGATAAGTAGAAAACCCACGGAAAGCCATAATGACAACACTTGGTAGAAGTTATAATTACAACTGAATTACATTTGCTAAACACACTCAAATATATAGGGCAGCAAGTAGGCAACTAGCAATGAATTTGATAAGCTAATGATGACATTAGACAATCACAATGCAGAGATTAAGGGCTGTTAACATAGTATTTACAATCACTAATTAGATTAAGCAAGTACTGGTAATCTTTACTTAAGGACTCATTAACGCTTTTGTTATATGGCAACAGAAGCGTTCAATAGTCATTAAAGTAATCACAAATGCACCTGTTATTTAAGGAACTACTTAGGGATAACTTATTCTCAGTAATGAATATACTTAATGTACCTCCATTTTATCAGTTATACAATAAAATGTATAGTTACTAAAGCAAAATATCTCGGAAGGGGGTCGCGGGGGGCACCGTGTGTCCTTGAAGAAAATGTGGCATAAAATGGGTAAATAACAGTAGTGAAAACCGCAAATCGAAACAAGGAGGTAATCATGAGATACAGACATTTTTGTGACCATTTCCATAGAAAAATAACAGTTTTCATCGAATTGCTCATAAAGTACTGGTCAAATAAAAAAAATGCAGTAACATTTTTTGTAGTTTCTTAATAGAGTAATGCAACTGTATATTTCATTTTTTTCAATTAAATACTTTTTCAATTTTTAATTCTATGTCCGCCCTCTTGTATGGGGACGATCCACGGTGCGCCGTGGCGCGGCACGGCGCGCGGCGCCGCGCCATCTGACGGCGGCGGTGACGTACCGTTGCACGGCAAACGGCGCCGCACCGTAGACATGGTTCCACGCCCTCACACCGCCGCTCGCCGCTCGCCGCTCGCCCGCGCGCCTCACCTGCGAGACGAGGCGGGAGGGGTGCGTTTTATCGCAGCGCCCGCGCCGCGCCGCCCGTGTGACAGCGTATAGTTAGAGTAAAACGACTGAATCAATTTGGGGTAGCTTGGACTGGAGAAACCTAGGGTCGTTTTCAAATTAGGCAAAACGGATTACCTACTTGCTTTATTTTTCATAGTTGGGTTAAATATTAAAACAACGGTTTAAAAATCAACTTTTTATTATTTCAATAATATCACATTGAAGGCACATTAAATATAATATGTTAATAACTAAAACATTTTAGCCCTATTCTATTCAGATACCTTAAAGCGATATTCGATAGATACCTTTGTTAGGTAACGAAATACGAGAGGTATTCCGCCGGATGTGTATTCATATTCTGGTTTCGTGCCAGCCGCGGGTGTTCATACAAATACCGCTTTTATCTGAATAGGCCCTTAGTCACTCATTGCATGGATCATCAATGTGTCTCCGAAATTACCCGACAGGGACGGAAATCAGTCGAGGAAACCCTATAAATAATTAACAATTTAAATATATAAAGTTTGTAGTCCACGTCGACGGCCGAATAACAATAAATAATGATTAATTATTTTGTCTAATTATTTAACGCTTGTTAGGTGAATATTAAATCACTATCATAATCTGAAAATACTATACAAAATTCTACAAACATCCTTCTTGGAGCCAACAGTAATTAAAAATCTAAATTAACAGTGAACATACCAACATCAGATTTGAATAATGTGAGCATTTTAATCAACACAGATAATTGCAATCAACATAGGTCTAAAAGAGATATCATCCAGTGACAACCCTCTCTAATCAACTATTGACAAATAAAAATTTACCTGGTTTATTAGTCTGTCCTACTAATAGGTAAACATGAGAATTATCCTCGCGCTAGAGGAACTTTATGATAAATTTATATTTATGACTTTCAATAGAAATAAAAAAGAACAGTCATTAAGCTGAACCAACTTTAAAAAAATATAGAGTATATACTATACATTTAACATTCGAACATTGTTATAAAATATATAAATAATGAACTAGTATATAAAAATAGCCAACGTAGTAACAAATATAAAAGTTTAATAATAGTTAACAATAATAAAAAAATTAACTCCTAAATAAGTAAAACAAAAATTAACCTAATTATGTGCCTACGAAGGAACCTTACCCAATATCAGAAGTGTGCAAGATGGTAAATGGCATTGGTGTTCTCTAGCAAAATCATACGCGGGTGGATTTACTCAACAAAAATTTCTCCGAACAAAAAATTCAAGAAATTTAAAACACATTGGAATGCTAGTAAAACTAGGTAAAATCATTGTAGGATAACTGTAATGTAGTTACTTTTAAGCGTAGATCAGAAGATATCAGCATTCCAATAAAAAGAGGCGAGACGGTGATGACGCCGCTGGTATGGCACTGATTTATCTATGGATGGTAATGATTTCGTATGTATGGTGATGACGCTATAGACATGAATGTCAAATTAAATCAACAAAATATATGAAAATCACCTTTTTTTAATGATTTAATCAACACACATAATTCTAATCAGTCTTTGACATTTTCTCTTCACTAACTTAGATTAATTTCGTCAGTTCTCTTAACTTATAATAATTTGGTCAGTGTTTTTGGTAATCAGTCTTAGAGAGGTAATAAACAGAAATTAAGTACAAGTAGTACGTTAGTAAACGTACCTACCACCTACTTGTACTTAATTTGTTTTTTTTTTTTCATAATTAGACAGTTTTCTCATTAATAACTAATTAACACGTAGGACTACCTACGTGTTAATTACTAACACGTAGGTAGTCATCATTATTATTTATATTTTAAATTTGGCAGTTTTTTGGTTATCGACTACTTGTAAGTAGTAAGTACTTCTACGATTGATTAAATTACCAAATGACTGACCAAATTCATTTTTTTTTATTATCATAATTTTACAAGATTCTCTTACTAATTATGATGAATATCTTCTGATTATTTTTTTTGTTTTTTGATTAATTTGTTAGAGAGTATTTTTATGTTTGAGGGCCCAGCTACAATTACTTTGGAACTTATTGGCAAATTTGTGACATCACAAAGAGTCGAATGCTTTGTTGCTGGTAATTGTGGCTGAACGTGGTATTTGTATAAAACCTAAATGTTTTTCATGATCACATATCTGCCCACATGTGCATTTGAAACAGCTTGATGTTCTCAACGTTAACCTATTACAGTGACGCTGCCACAGGACCTGGTGCACTTTTAAAGTACCCTTAAACGTGTCAAGTTTTTTGGGTATTTTCTGTTCTCTTATCCCCACGTCAGTTTCGCTTACAACAATAACTGTAACTTTGCTGTGTGCTTGCAAAACAGCCATAAATTTATCAAGACTTGTAATGTCTGTCAAAAAAATGAAAATCAGCTGTCCTCTTGATCACAGCCCCCACTCCATCGGCGGCTCCTTTGCCGTGGCCAGATTCAGTGTAATTCCACGTTATTCCGGTAATTTGTGGGAAATCTTGGGACAATTGTGTTATTACATAAAACATGTATTTATTCCTGTATTGAGATGTAGGCGAGTCAGATTGAAAATGCAATGTATCGAGGAATGGATTTTGTTTGATGGCTTCATTTATCAGAGGTATAAGATGTGCCCAAATTGCTGGTGCGTCATGTTTCAGACATTCGCTTACGGTGCAGAATGATTTCGGTTTTATATCACTTGTTTGGAAATCAAAGGCATAAATAACGGCAGTATGTAGGGTAAGCTCTTTCCGGCTCCCACCAAAATGTAATGACTGAACTTCATTTGCAGCTTTCATTCCATAATTTTCCGAAAAGTCTACATGCATGACAGCAGAGTTGACAGTCAAAGATTTCTTTAATTCTTTCAATTCGTTGTATTGTGCATGGATTAGGTAACAATGTTCGAAAAATGATTTTAAATCTGAATTTAATTCATTGATAATTTCGAGGGGTTTTGCTTTGATTTCGTCTTTCTGAGTGATCATGACTGTTTTAGGACCTTTTCTCGTTGGAATTGATTTTCGGGATCGTTTAAAGAACACTATCTCTTTATCATTCGAGAACTCTTTAAATTGAATTGTCTTGTCTTTGCAGACACAACATTCTCTTTTAAGACATTTCTCTGCATATCTTGAGCAACAAAGATATTCCAGCAGTTCGTGATGGTTTTTCTCTTTTATTACTCCCGCTTTAAATAAAGATTCCAGCTTGAGATCAATATTGGCATGAACTACACACATGCATGTGTCTCTTTGCGCCGCTGTGGCTGGCAATACCCAGAATGGTCGATATTTCCAAAACGTGCAGTAGCTGACTTTTATTTTATGAATCTTCAAAAACTTCGAGTGCAAATCTTTTATCGAACTTCTGAGGTACCTTCTCTGCATTTGTGTTTTGAATCGTGTTATATACTGTTTTTTCCCGGGACATATCGTACTGTTTGCATCATCAACATAAAACTCTTTTATTAATTTAGCGATCTTTTTTTCTGGTGACATTTTGGCAGTCTTTGTTTTGAAATCTTTCCTAAGGTTAGTTTTTTTTGTTTCTTCTTCAGTTTCGTTAATTTTTTGCCTATAAAGTTTTTGTTTCAGTAGTGTGTTTCCTTTTTTCAAATCCATAATTAATTTCAACAATTGTCTTCGTTTCTTTTATTCTAAATAACGAATCCTTTTAACTTTTACAGAGCAGTTGCATTGCAAGTTGGTGTTGGCTGTTGTTAATGGGTCTTGATGAACCTGATCTAAACGATTGTTTGTATTTGTTTCAACACTATCATCGGGAATGACCAATATTGGTTCTAGTTTAATGGACTTAGCTTTTGCTTCATTTTTTTTCTTTTCTCGATATCTTTTAGCTGCTTCACGCTATTTCTTGCGCTGTACTCTCTGCTCCCTTGGACTTTTTTCAATTATTGATTCGAATTGACCTTTCTCTTTTCTGTTTTGATACCTTTTCTTTTCTTTTTCTTTCATAAGTTCATACAATTCAGGGTCCTGCTTCATGGTGGCATATTTTCTCCGTTTATTTATTGCTATTTTCTGTTTTTCTAACTGAACTTCTCCTATACTACGCTTTCTTTTACTCATAGATCTGAAAATAAACAGTTGATGTTAATAGGTACAATTCTAAGCGTAGGGTAAAACATGAAACTTTACTCTATTTATACATAGGTACTTACCTAATTTATTGGTAGGTAGTCGTTAATTATTATTTTGTTTTCGATCGATTAAAAACTGTTTTTTAATGTTAATTCACCCCACAGAGTAATCTGAAACAAAAACAATTCTGTTAGTGGCCACAATTCTGTAAGCATAGATTAACATGAAACATTTATTATAATTATGTAAACATACTTAGTTAGATAGTAGGTTAGTATATTGATTGATATAAGGTGAAAAAAATAATAGTTTTACATTATTTCTCTCAAATCTCTCAGAGTTAGCGACCATTTGTGAAGGTTATAAACGATTATTTCATCATATAGTGATAGTCTATCCAGAAATAGCACACGCAAAGTTTCCATTGTAGCTGTTGCCTGAATGTACACAGTATAATAATTAAAATCTGATTGTTGTTCATATGTTCTATATATTTTCTTATTTTCTGAGTCTTCACACAGGGCTTTACAAATTCCACCCTCATGCGTGGCATACATTACTTCAAAATTCTGAAGAATATGGAGGAACAGATTTTGGTTGCCTATGTTACGATTGGTGTCTATTACTAGTATGTAATAAATTAGTTTCATATTTCTTAAGCTTTTCTCAGTCTGAAATAAAAAAGGACTTAGGTGTATAATCAGGGAAGTTACACCGTTTATTAAGTCAAACATAAGAATTAAAAAAAACCTTGATCGCTTGAGTAACGCTAATGACACAATTAACTATACGATACCAATTCTTTAAAAGAAGAGATAAATCTAAAAAATAACATATAAACGACAAAACTGGTGAAATGTGGGTGTACCTATGTGTGTGGGTACACCTCTAACCTAACCTAACCTAACACTTCGGGAAAGCAAGGTGTGATGTTATTGTATTGATATATTAAATCTATTAAATTTCGATCTCTCAATGTAATTTTTAAGCAAATTATAACAAATTACCAAAATGGTCATCACCATACACATGAGGTCATCACCGTTTTTTTCACCGATTATTTGTAAATGGTGATGATGCGTATGGTGATGACGATTGGGACGATACGTCGATTTTTCTAGAAAAGTAATAACAATAGAAGGTTACCCCTTTTTTCTTTAGCATCTTCAGTTATAACTAAGTTCTTGTTGAAATAAATCGAAATGTTATTTTATGTACTTACCTTGAACCACAGCCTGACAGGAATGACGCAACTTTGTCTAAACAACTTTTTTGGTCAGTTCACAATAATTTTTGCTCTCGGAGCGTGAGTTATACCGACGTGCGGCTCGCTTCGCGGTTTGCTATGAACTGAGGAAGCGGGGCAGGGTATTACGGGCTGCGTAAATGCTACGTATACAGAACTACCTTCACTTTGATATTGCCGCGACGGTGTTGACGAATTTCGATGCTAAAATTTTATTTATTTATTGATTATTTATTTTACGGAGAAATTATTATTTACTTTTCTAGAAAGTTATATACAATATGGATAAACGTTAATAATAAATTAGAATCTACTTCGTATGTCGGGTATTCGACTTTTTTGGCGGTAAAAGTAAAGAGTAGCATTTTTTTCACAGACGGTGATGATTTTGATAGGAGTATTCATTTTATTATTAAAAATCTATTGAGTTTGAGTATATTTGGGTTAAAGCACATTATAAAACAAGGCTATATACACCTGTAAATGTAAAAAAGTTACGATACTCTAGCAAAATTGATTTTTTATGCCCTCAACGTGGTTTTTCGACAACATTGTAAATCCACCCACGCGTAGGTGGAAATTGGTTAAAAGAATGAAAGCTTAGCGTATTACAAAGCTAGACCGTTAATATCTGGTTGGTCCACCATTAGCGTCTAGCACTGCATCCAACCTGGCTTTCATTCCAGTAACCATGTTCCAACACATGTCACGAGGATCCCCCCTCATCATTTCCCACGTTTGGATTGCCGCTTGCCGCAAGTTTTCTACGTTGCGCACTTCTGATACATCCTAATTGAGAACCATCTGACCCCAGAGGTTCTCAATTGGGTTGAGGTCGGGACTCTTCGCAGGCCATGGTATAAGCTGAATATCTGGCTGAGCTTGGATCCACGCCTGAACTATTCTGGCACTATGGATCGAACTATTGTCCTGGCAAAGATAAATAGTTCCTGTCGGATGGTGCAATCGCACAGTCGGCACCATGATATCCCTCAGAATATCCACATACTGTTCTGAAGTCATACGGCCAGATATCTCGACAAGTTCGCCAGGACCAACAGAACTCATCCATTCCCAGAATCCCAAGCTCAGCCGACTGTTATGTTGGATTCTTAATAAATGATATTCCGTTGGTATGATACTGGTTTATTAGCAGGAGACACAGGAGTTGTACACACAGTAAGACCTCACAGGAAGAAGTGTGGCAGAGTGCCGGCAGATCACAGATAATACATAGACTAGTGAAGACCATAATAGTAACATACTAAATAGTGATGTTACAACATCCCCCTTGTTGAGTTCAAATTAGACCCCTGACTGACAATTAATATAAGTGCTATGCTATTTAACTTTATACAAGACAACATGCTTAATTATACTTATAGTTATACTTAAACTTTACTTATGACTTTATTTATAACTTAACTTAATCAATTTCTTCAATTAACCTTCTGGTAGGTTTTATAATACGACCTGACCTAGTTGTTACATTTGAGGATTGTTGAGATGAGGATCCTTGATGCCTAGACTCCTGTCTGTTACCTTCCTCTCCCCTTTGTGACGAGTTGGATTGCATGGGAGGGTTAGCACAATTATGAGAATATTTATGTCTTAAGTGAATTCTATTCCTCCTATACCTAACTCCATTGACATCCTCAACAACATATGATCTATTATTTGACAATCTTTGCTTAACAATAGCTTGTTCCCAGTTGCTACTAGGGTTTCTCTTAAAATAGACATGATCATTATGATGTAACATAGACATTGACTTGGCATTTTTATTGTAGTATTTTGACTTATTTTGATCATTTTTCTTGACAGACTCTTTGTAATCTTTAAATGTTACCACTTTTGGCTTTAACTTCTTATATGATGTTGGAATGTTATCTCTTAAGTTCCTAGACATGAGTAACTGTGCTGGTGATGAAAAATTATTTTTACCTGTATTTCTATATTGTAACAATGCTATGTATGGATCTGATCCATTTTCTTTGCATTTTCTTAGCATGTTTTTTTATAATTTTGACTGAACTCTCTGCTTGTCCATTAGACTGTGAATGATATGGGCTAGTAACAACATGTTCTATGTCCCATTCTTGCAAAAAAATTTTGAATTCGATTGACTGAAAAGGAGGTCCACCATCTGAGACTAGTGACAATGGTATTCCATGGCGTGCAAAAATTGACTTTAAATGAGTAATAACATTTTGAGATGTACTATTTTTATTTAATAATGCTATTTCTATGTATTTTGAGTAATAGTCTGTGACAATTAAATATACTAAACTATCAAAATGCATTAAATCAATACCTACTTGTTGCCATGGGTATTTACAGATTTCAAAATTTTGTAGTGGTTCCTTTTGATTGCTTTGTTTAAACTTAGCACATATAAGACATTGCTCTACTAAATTCTTAATATCACTTGACATATTTGGCCAATACAGAGATTCTTTAGCTAGTTTTAAACATTTGTTTATACCCTGGTGACCTTTGTGAATCTGTTCTAGCATTCCTTTGTACATAGACTGTGGTACTATTAATTTTGAGCCTTTGAAAAGTAAATCTTTAATTACATGAATTTCCCCTTGAATATTCCAAAATGGTTTTACCAATGGACTGACATTGTTTTTATTGTTTGGCCATCCTTCATTATAATATTTTTTTAATAATTGCAAGGATTCATCCTTTCTGGTTTCCTGTGCCAATTGTGTACTATATTCTTTTGTAATTGCTAAGTTAGCATACATTAGATTGACATGACAAGACATTTCTGATTCATTTTCAGGTATATAGTGATCTTTCAAGGCGGCTCTTGACAAAGTGTCTGATATAAACATTTCTTTACCTGGGACATGTATAACTTCTAAATCATATTTTTGACAAGTTAACATCATACGCTGTAATCTAGCTGGGACGTCATGTAATGGTTTTTTAAACAGATAGACTAATGGTTTATGATCAGTATGAACTGTGACTCTGTTACCATATACATATTGGTGAAATTTTTCACAACCAAATTGAATTGCTAGCAGCTCCTTCTCTATTTGAGCATACCTTTCTTGGGTTTGAGTTAAAGTTTTTGAACTGTATGCTATAGGTTTATTTTTTTGTAAAATGACTGCACCTAACGCTGACTTTGACGAATCGACTGACAAGACTAATGGAATCTTGGGATTATAATGAGCTAAAACTGGTGAATTTGTAATTTCATCTTTCAGTTTCCTCAGACATTGACTATGATTCTCATCCCAAGTCCAGACTGCATCTTTTTTTTAAAAGATTTCTTAACATTTGTGTTTTTTCTGACAGGTTACTTATAAAAGGTCCTAGGTAGTTTATCATACCTAGTATTCTCTGTAACTCTTTGACATTTTGTGGTGTAGGCATGTTGACAATTGCTTTGACCTTCTCAAGATCTGCCCTTGCACCATCTTTACTGAAGACATAACCTAAAAAACATACTTCTGACAGTGAAAATTTACACTTTGACTTGTTAAATTTTAAATTGACTTGACGAGCTCTTTGCATGACTTTATGTAATCTTTCATTGTGAATTGACTCGTTTGGACCATACACTAAAATATCGTCAATAAAAATTAGAACTCCTTCTATATCACCAAATAAATTCATCATGACTCTTTGAAATATTTCTGATGAGGCATTTATGCCGTATGGTAATCTTAACAAATGGTGTTTGAAAGGTACATAATTCTGAACTATATTCATCTAAACGTAGCATCCAAAACCCTGAAAATGCATCTAAGTGAGAAAAACATACAGCCCCTTCGAGCTGAGACCTAATCTCATCAATTGACTTGAGTGGATAATGTTGGGATCATGATATTTTTATTTAAATTTCTAGGATCAAGACAAATTCGTAACTGACCTGAACTTTTTACTGTTACAACGACTGAATTAACCCACTCTGTAGGTTTTGTTACTTTCTTAACTACTTGCATTTTCTCCATGCGATCCAACTCCTCACGCAGTTTCCCTTGTAATGCGAATGGGACTTTCCTGGGCGGATCCACACATGGTACTGCATCAGGCTTGAGTTTTAGATGACAGACTGGAGGCAGACAGCCAAGACCCTGGAATACATCATTATATTGTGTATGAATTTGTTCACAAAAGTCTTGTTTTGATACTGAAAAGACACGTTTTATTATACCTAACTTTTCACAAATTGGGAGACCAAGGACATTTGGACACTCTATATCTGGTATTATAAACATTATGTTTTCAACAATGTTCTTATTGTTTAAGCAAAATTTACAAATTAAGTTGACTTTGCCTAAAATCGGAATGGATTTTCCACCAAATCCTGTGACATTTATTTGACATTTGACAAGTGACAATTTTGACAGCTTATTTTGACTTTTAACATTTTGAAATGTTTGTTTTGACATTATATTGACATCTGCACCTGAGTCTATGATGCATTTAACTTTTGTATCTCCTACCAATAAGCTAATTTCCCACGACTGCTTTGAGTGATTCAAAGTATTGACCACTGATGATCCATTGTGTGACTGAGTGGACGACTGTGCCTTATTGTGAAATCTCTCCGACATGTCACTGATTTCATCATTGAGACTCTGACATTTTTTCTTTTGACTTTTTGACTGGACATAGGATCTCTCAGACATGTGATTGTTTTCATCATTGAGATGTTTATTTTTATTACATCTCTCAGACATATCACAGTTTTCATCATTGAAATGATATGAATTGGGACTCTGACTGTTTGAATGGACATTGGATCTCTCAGACATGTGATTGTTTTCATCATTGAGATGTTTATTTTTATTACATCTCTCAGACATATCACAGTTTTCATAATTGAGATGATATGAATTGGGACTCTGACTGTTTGAATGGACATTGGATCTCTCAGACATGTGATTGTTTTCATCATTGAGATGTTTATTTTTATTACATCTCTCAGACATATCACAGTTTTCATCATTGAGATGATATGAATTGGGACTCCGACTATTTGACTGGATAATAAATCTCTCCGACATGTCACTTTTCTCATCATAGGGATGGATGGATGGATGTGATGTCTTACTGTGTGTTCCTGTGTCACTAGACCTGTTGGGAATAACATTATCAACGTGGTATCGTGCGTTGTCTTGCCGCTTTAATATTTTTCTACCGTCTTTGTCGGATTTAAACGTCTTTTCGTCTACGAAAATGACAACATTATTCTCCCAGTCAAAGTTATAATATTCTAAACAGAAACTAATTCTAGCCTCTGCATAAGCCGGAGAAAATACAATTTTTTTTGCCGGGATCCTTGTCTTTAATCCAGCGGCATTCAATCTGCGTCGTATCGTTTGTGTTGATACCTGAAACAATAGTAAAAAACCGGCCAAGAGCGTGTCGGGCCATTTCTTTGGGGACGCGCCTGATCACCACTCTGGTGGGCGCTTCCTCCGGAAGGGAGTAGGTGTGGAAGGCTATGTTCCTTCCACGCAGCTGTTTGCTTAGTTCCCGGAAGTCCGAGGACGTGGGAACTAATACTTTGATACCCTGCTGGGTATTTTTGGCGCTGATGTACGCGATACGTTTGTCCGCGCACATCAGGGACACCTCCGTCCATTTCCCCTTGTCTTGAATGTACAGGGGGGGAGGAGATTTAGGCTTCTTGCTAGAAGCTACTGGAGGGGGGACGGCTCCTGAGAGAACCATGGGGCTAGCAGGTCTGCTGGCGATGGGAGCAGCCGCTGAGGTAGATGGGACAGGGGAGGTTGCCCTGGTGGCTACCGGGGACCTTGATCGGGAGCGAGTACCGGCCTCTGGGGCGGGGTTCGCCCTGGGGGTCTTCCTGGCTTTGGGCTTGCGGCTCTTCTTCCGTTTGCCCTGAACTAACTTGAAGGACTCTTCCTCAGAGACGGAGTCGTGGAGGAACAAGGGGGGCGGAGGCTTGATTTTCCTGCCTGAGTCGGCCTGTTCGGTCGCCATGGGGCTGGGGGATCTGCTTGGCTGCGAGACCTGGGATGCGGGGGGGGGGGGGGCGGTTACCCTGTTTGGGCCACTCTGTGACCTTCTTGGCCTTTGAGGCTTGCCCTGTAGAGCGCTTCTTCTTGCGCTTCCCTTGGACGAGTTCATACCCGTCCGAAGAGTCATGGGAGAAATCGACATCTTCGTCGCACTCAGTGTCTGTAGAGTGGGCCGAATACATTACGTCGTATTGAGACGGAGTGGGACTAGTGACGTCCCTGTACGGAGTCGCGGAGGGTCTGCGATCCGAGGGTGAGGGAGAAGCGGGTCTCTCGAGGTCAGAGTCCTTGGGGGGCTTGCCCTTAGAGGGGAAGACTCTTAAAAGCATGTCACCCAGGCGCCCGCCGAATTGGTTCGTCATCTCTTGCGAGGACGATACAATCTCTTCGATTAGATTCAAAAGAGCCTTTTTTTTTTTTTTTTTTTTTTTTCGGGTGGGAAATCATCCTATGACTTCCCCCGCTCTGGGTGGAGCGGGGGGGCATGTCAGACTTGTACTGACTAAAACCCACCCATGTTCCTTCTATTGCCCTTTACGTTCCGGGGCCGCGGTATCTCTTTCGAACAACCCGCAACCCCGGCAGGCGGAGGCTCTGGCAAGCCCCTCTGCTTTGCTGACTCTCTTTGAGGCGCGCGTGAAACACGAACGCGCCGTCGACACGGCCTGTCGTCAATCGACGGACGGACGGTGAGCTACCCATTGCTCACCGTCCACAGGCCCGCATCTACGGTGGCCGGAAGTCGTCTCGCGGCGCCCGGCGCCATGGGCGTCTCCCGCGGCGGCTGGGTTGGGCAGATGTTCTCTCCCTCAAACGCCCGGCCACCTCCTTTGCTAGCATTACTGCTTCGCAGAAGGTGGTGACCGCTTCCCATTCCCTCTCGCTCCGGACCATGGCCTGAACCAGGGCCGGACGCGAGAGATCGCCGCCGCCGATCGCCTCCACGAGGGCACGGCGGTGCTCCGCCCAAGCTGGGCAGACCGCCACTGTGTGCTCCACCGTGTCCTCCGGGCGATCGTCACAATGGTGACACCCGGGCGCTTCCTCCCGCCCGATGATGTGCAGGAACCTCCCGAAACTTCCGTGTCCGGTGAGGACCTGCGTCAGGCGGTAGGTGAGGACGCCATGACGCCTATCCAGCCACTCCTCAAAGAGGGGACTTACCGCCGCTATTGTGGCGTGCCCTGCACGGGGTTGCGACAGTCGCTCTCTCCATGCCACCATGAGATCGCACCGGAGGTCTGCCCGCCGAGCGGCAACTTGCCGTGGCAGCGGGTTTTCCCCCCGGTGTAGTGCCTCCGCGCGCCACTCAAACAGGCGCGCGAGGACTATCGCCTCCAGATCCCACGGTGGCAGTCCGGCAAGGAGGCTCGCTGCCTCGCCGGAGATCGTGCGGTAGCCCCGGACAAGCCGTATGGCCACCACCTTTTGGGGCGCGTTCAGGTAGTGGGCGGCGCGCCGCCCTAAAGAACGCGCCCATACCGGGGCCCCGTAAAGGGCCATGGACCGCACGACTCCGGCATAGAACCTACGGCAGGAGGCGTTTGGCCCCCTCAGATTGGGCAGGAGCCGCTTGAAAGCAGCCCCCGTCCGCTCGAGCTTGGGAGCCAAACGTCGGAAGTGTTCGACGAAGTTCCACCGGCTGTCGAGGACGATTCCCAGGTACTTCATCGTCGACCCGACGCCGATGCGAACCCCTCCTACCGTCAACTGGGATCCCGACGGTGGCGTGTTTCCGCGGCCATGAAAAACCATGGCCTCGGATTTGTGCAAGGCCACCTCGAGACCCAGTAGCCGGATCCTCTCCGCGACTATCGCAACCCCGCGTGTCATATTGTCGGCCGCCGCCTGGTTCAAAAGAGCCTTAAACTCTTTCTCCTCTAAACGGATAGCCATGATTGGCGAAGAATGGGGACAGGGGGGGAGAAGATCCTATACTCCTATCCTACCCTCGAGGAGACACGTTAAACGTGAGCTCCCCGAGCAGACAATCCCCTGAAACGAACCCTCCCTTGTGGTTCTCCTAGTGTTCTAGCCGGCAAGAAGAAAACCACAAACAAACTTGCCGACAACACTATTGTCTGATCGCCTGAAGGGCCAGAATCCTACCTCCCCGGGTGGGAAAGCCCGGGGATGAGTAACCTCCCTGCCGGGTGTGGACAGGGAGGTGTGTTCCTAGGGTGAGCCCTAAGCTTGTGATCCCGCTGCCAATCTTAATGTGCAGCGGGGCCCTATGGGTCTTGCGACCGATCCGGGCCGCTGGGGTAGAGACACCCAGACGCCCCGGGTGCAATCTGGAAGAGAACGGGGTTAAACACTGGGCGCGACTAGGAGACCCCCCAAGGCCGCGTGACCAGTGCCCTTCCAACTGACTACCCGCCCCTGAAGGGGGTGCGTTGGGTCAGCACCCACTTGGATTCGTTGGCACCGTGAGGTATCCCCCAAGCACCACCGAAAATTTGGTGGATTTAGCCCTTAAGGGGCCAAAGTTACCGGCGCGCGAACGTTGAACCGACTACAAGTGAATGTAAACAAACACTCGTAGTCGATTAAACGCTGTAGCACTCGGCGCTGTGCTTAGCACAAACGCGTAGCGAGCGCTATACAAGCCTACGTCACACGGGGTGACGCGGGCGGTGGCGCTTAGCAGTCGTAGCGGGGCGCTACGAAGGTCGGTCGGCGGCACGAGAGGCGCGGGCGGGTGGCAGACAGTGCACGGGAGTGGTAGCACGTCTGTACGCGAGTGCGGTCGAGCGTCGAATAGGGTCGATCGCGTTTTTTTCTTTATTTTTTGAATGGCATCTCGCAGTTCGACCTAGGAGGTCGTTTACTGCTTAACCGGTCGATCCCTGTGGATGCCTAGAAGTTAAGGCCTCCAGCCAGGGGCAAAAATCTTATATACTAAGCGACTGCACGCTAAGGGCACCCCCTGCGGGGTACGGGCCTCGGCTTAGGTCGTCGCTGGGTGAAAACAACAAAGGGACAGGCTGGATCGGATTATTTAGGGGATTTTGATTTACTGGCTCAGCGTCGCGGGCTGGCACTAGCAAAGAGACGGGGGGGGGGGGGGGGCTTTTAATTTTACGTCGCGGCGGTCCTCGGCGGCGAGGACGGAAAAACGGTAATCTGTTTCTGTGTTTCTTCAATGTCCAGTACATTGAAGAAACAGCGCATCAATACAGCGCTTATCGCTCTCTTGAAGGATGGTGATGGGGTCGTCAGGGACGGAGAGGGTGTGCCTTGGTCGGCGGACTTTACTGATGCGTGACGGCTCGTATTGAGCGGCCGCTGCGATCAGGGGATTATGATGTTTGACGTTACTGTCTAGAAAACGCTTGAGAAGGCGTTTCATGAACTGGGCTATTGTGGGCACTCTCAGGTCGACATGTAAGTTGTCGTTACGGACATAGAAAGGGGCTCCGGTGATTCTACGGAAGTAACGGTTCTGCAGAGTCTGCATCCTGTGTAGACAGGAGGGCTTGGCGTGGGAAAAGACGACGCACGCGTACGTCATGATAGGACGTATCACTGCTGTGTAAAGACGCAATTTAAAAAAAAGACTTTTCTTTTTCTTTTTGTCCATTACAGGTCTGGTTGCCGAAATGTGAGGATCTGAAGAGAGCAAAAGCATATTTAAAATATCCTCGTTACTTTTCTTCCTAGACATTTTTCGAGAATGGTGTTCTCTAAATCGTCGGAAGTCCTTATTACGAGCCTCTGATGCTTCTTCTGATAAACTACCAATTGGTACTATTGCATTACTGGCAATAATATCTGAGCCATGTATTAATAATTTATGTACAGTTGAAGGCATGTAGTACCAACTGTAGAATTCTATATACCTTTTTGCGGTATCCATGGAATACTCTTTAAATTTCTGAGTATTGATATACTCTTCAGATGTTATGGCTTGTAAAAGAACAGCAAATCTATAAATTAATTCTTCGTCCAGACCTGTAATACTTGCAGTTTTTCTTGGGTTCTCAAAGAACTTTCTGGCTGTATTTCCGTCGTTCGTAGTTCCAGATCCTTGTTTTACCACATCTATCAACAAGTTAAGCTTTTCTTTGAACTTATCTTGTATTTGTTTTTTCCGCGACTCAAATGCTATCTTTTCCTCTCCTTTCACAGCCCATTTCTTCAAGTCTTGCCTATATGCAATGTGTAAAAGACATTCCATGCATTTAATGCGGGCATGTAACGGAGATAGTCCAAATTTCAAAAGGTGTTCAGAGACAGGCCTTTTTATTATTTCATCTAAAGTATTCATATCTGATGGCTTTGCTAAACACAGATAGCACGTTGCACTTGAACGGGTTTCACTGATATAAGTGCAGACCTTGCCGTCTATCATGGTCATCATGAGTTCATGACTGATTTTGTAGTCGTTACAGTCCGTAGTTGTCAACAACTTAATTTGGTCTTCCATTTCCTTCAAGTGTTCACTAACGACTAGTTTGCTTTCTTTCAAAAAACTAAACTGCACTGGACGACAAAAATATGTTGAACAAGGTTTTGGATTCTGCCACATGATTTCGTTGCCATCGGTAAGCTTTAATGGAACTAACGAGGTCATGAATACACTGGAATCATTATTTTCGTCATCCATTTTCTGTTTATATTGGCTTTGGCTCGATGCACCATCAAAACCCCACTTGGACACTAAAATAAGGTCTTTTTTTTCGACACATACAGGTAAACTTTTCAAAATCCTTTTAACAGTTAAATCAAGAAGGGCTTGAAGGGAAATTTTGGCTGTTGCATCCGTCACTTGAATTGTATGTTTATCAGGATAACACTGAGATTTAGCTTGCTGGAGCTTATAGTATGATGGGTACAAGTCTACCACACCTGCCCGGACTGCTGTTTCTCTTAAAGTTATATATTGCCACTTCGACAATTTTAACGATAAAAATATACCAAGTGCTTTCTCTGATGTAAAAACATGCTTGGGACATGATTTTTTGGTAATCGCGTTTAACCTTTCAGCAGTTTCTGGGTGTTTCATCATAAACTCAATAACAGAAGCCATGTTTTCCAAACCTTCTTGTCTCATCTTTTGCACAGCAGCGTATGCAAGCTCACTGGACTCACAGTCTTTATGACTTTCAGTCCTCCTTTTAGTCCTCCTTTTCTTTTGCTTACTTCCTAAATCTTGAAATGGTTTTCGAGGCAAACTCTTATTTGTCTGTGCTTCACTTGACGAAGATGTGGAAGGGACCGGATATTCGAGGGTGATACGAGATTCAGATGCCTCAACATCTGTAGCGTACAGTTCTACAACGCAACTTGGCCAATCAATATCACACTGAAGCCAGTCTTCATATTCCTTTAAAAAAACTGCTAATTTACGATGAGCTAGTTTCCATTTTATCATTAGACTTTGAATAAATCTTCGACAATATTCCTTTAACGTAAGACTATCTTCATCCGAGAGATTTAAGTTCAGACATGAAACCACACTATTGTATAACCCAAGGCTGTCACTGTATTTCCCCCTGCTTTTCAAAATCATAAACAAGTCTATGTAAGTAGTTAAACTTTCCATTTCCACGAATATATATTTAATATTTACACAAGAATAAATCGAGGTGAACGAGGACTGCGATATGAAAAGATTACTGCAAACAAACTTCTATTTATACTAGTCATGTAAGAAACAAATCTTAGTAATGATTAAAAATCATTAGACATCTTCGTAATGAGCCATCATAATCCCGCAGGTGCATAATGATTTCATTGAAACAAAACAAAAGGTAGGTAAGTAGGTACTTACTAATTAAAATTAATCCATTGTTTCAAAAAGGTCGTTCAAGACCCATTAGTGTGTCATAAACAAATTAGGTAAAAACATATTTTTATTATTTAAGCCGCATATTTTTTATTATTATAAAATTGTGAAAGCTATGTTTAGCTTTTATAATTTACAATTTACACTGCAGTTTTTATATGACCGCTATGCTATGATTTTTAGAGATATATGATTAAAATTTGATAATAAAGCCAATGTAGATGGAAACAAAACTATATTTTTTAAATTATTTTTTTTCTCAGTAATCGCACTTCTGCGAGGGTGGTGTTATACATCAAAAAATAGCAAAAAAATAGAGCAAAAATCATGTGAAAGAAAATAACCCGCACTCACGCGACAGCCGAGATATAGCTTATTTTATGATTTTCTCCATACAAAGTTTCTGAAAAAAAATCGAAAGTGTATCTTTTCCTGTGATTTATGACTTCATACTTAGAACATATCAATAAGAAGCATGTCTTAACAGATTCCAATAAAGAAACAGGTCAAATTAGAAAAACAATTTCTACGTCTATGAAACGTTATTTTCAGCCCACTGTGCGGCGCGAGCGAGTGGCGGGGAGTGCTACGTACGTAGCACAGACAACCGTACGCGGGCGCGGTCGAACGTCGAATGGTCGATCGCGTTTTTATTTTTAGGTTGGGCCACTCGCAGTTCAACTCTCTTGAGTTGTTAGACTGCTTAACCGGACTATCCTGTGTGACCTCAATAAATTAAGGCCCCCAGCCAGGGCTACAAAAACTACTAAAAATTAAGTGCTCGCTCGCTAAGGGCACCCCCTGTGGGGTACGGACCTCGGCTTAGGGCGTCACTGAGGGAGGGCAACAAAGGTGGCTGGGTCGATTAATTAGGGACTTTAAGATTTACTGCTCAGCATCGCGGGCTGGCTTGTAGACCAAGGGACGGTTTCGTTACTGGGGGTTTCGCGACGGGCCTCGGCGGCGAGGTCGGAAAACGGATCGCGGTCTGTGTCTGTATTTACGAATGGTGCTGGTTTCCCTACTGCTTTCCTGCAGGATTGTAATGGGGTCATCAGGTGTGATGAGGGTATGCCTTGGTCGGCGAATTTTCCCTATCCTAGTGGGAGTATAGCGGGTTGCCCCTACTATGAGACTGTTGGGGTGCTTTTCAGCTGCATCGAAGAAACGCTTCGTGAGGCGTTTCATCGTTTGGGCTATTGTCGGGATTTTAAGATCGACATGTAGTCGTTCATTCCTCAAGTACCAGGGAGCTCCCACGGCCTTTCGGAGAAAACGGTTTTGGAGGGTTTGCATCCTGTGGATTCGGGACGGGTTGACGTGCGCGAACACGGGGCACGCGTACGTCATGATTGGTCGAATGCACGCTGTGTATATACGCAGCTTGCACTTCAGTGACAATTTGCTGCGTGCATTCAACAGGTAATGGAGTCTGCCTAGAGCGAAAGCGGCGCGCGAACGCACCGTCTTTATATGCTCTCCGAAGTTGAGGCGGTTATCCAGGATTACACCGAGGTATTTGGCTCGCTTCTCCCAAGGGATCGGCTTGCCGAACATGGTGATCGGATCGGGGTTGGGGGGGGGCGGGTCTGCCCGGTGGGTAGAATAGTACCGCCTGGCTCTTGTCGGGATTAACTTCTATTCTCCACTTCCGGAACCAGTCACCAAGGGTGTCTGCGGAGGTTTGGAGGGCCTGGTAGATGGTATCAGGGCTGCGGCCGGAGTGGTTTATGGCCGTGTCGTCAGCGAATAGGGCTAACTCAGCCATGTTCTGTCTCGGTATGTCGCTGGTGTACAGCGTGAACGCGAGGGGGGAGAGCACTGAGCCCTGAGGGACTCCTGCTCTGAGCGGACGGGGAGAGGAAAGCGCTCCTTCGATACGGTATCGAAAGGTGCGGTTTGACAAAAAGTCCCGTAAGATGAGCACGAGACGATCTGGCACACCGAGACGGTATAACTTGTATATCAGTCCGTTGTGCCAAACCTTGTCAAAAGCTTTTGCTATATCGAAGAACAGGGCACCAGTCCTCAGGCCTCGTTGGTAGCGGGCGCTGATGTGTTCGACTATACGGTGCACCTGTTGGACACAAGAGTGACGGGCTCTAAAACCGAATTGTTCTTTGGGGATTAGACTCTTTGCCTCGGCGTAGTCTTTGAGACGCTTATAAATAAGCCTCTCGTAGATATTGCCGATGACGTTGAGGAGGCTGATGGGGCGGTAGCTGCTAGGAAGGTTCCTACGCTTATCTGGCTTGGGGATTCCTATGACTGTGGCTTCTTTCCACGTCTGAGGGAACATGTTGTGCGTCAGAGCGCTATTGAAGATAGCGGTCATCAGCATAATGAGGGGGGCGGGGAACATCTTAAACACCTTATTGGTGATTCCGTCCGAGCCGGGGGCCTTTCTGGGTTTTAGACCCTTGATGATATCGTGCACCTCATCGGCAGTGATGGGGGGCAGAGGGTCATCAGGGTCCTCGCGGGGAGGGAGGGAGGCTCTGCGTTCGACCTCGGCGTCCACCTCAGCGAGGTGAGCCGGGTCTACTGGCTGTAGGCTAGGTGTGCATTGAGCCTCTAGGCTGTCGGCTAGGCACTCAGCTTTGTCTTCGTCGTCGAATGCGACGGTATTATCAGGACGGGTGAGGGGGGGCGTGTTACAGACTTCAGGGTTGCGTAGTTTCCTCTGAAGTTCCCAAAAGGCTTGATGCGTCGGTTCGAGGTCTTCGAGCATCTTTTCCCAACTACTGTCACGCAGCTCCTTGATACGTTTACTTACTTTACGCTGTAAGTATCGCCAGTGAGCCTTGTTACTGTTGCAGGGAAAGGATCTGTACGCCCTGAGGGCCGCGTTCTTCTCGGTCACGAGCTCACGCACATCGTCCGGGAGTCTCCAACGACGATCGCTCGTCGCTGGGGTCTCCCTTGAACACTCGTTCAGGACGACCTGCACGTGGTCCGTGAGCAAGCCGATCGCGGCCTCTGCTTGGGCGACAGTCTCGATTTTCTCGGGGATTTGGTCTAAGTGATGGGACTCGGTGGATTTCAGCATTTCGCTTACTTTCCCCCAGTCCGTGGTCACTTTGGTGATGGGTTGGAAGGGGTCTAGTCGGCCCGATCTAAGAGCTAGCTCAAAGATCACTGGGCGATGGTCGGAGTCGAGCTCGTCTACGCTCTCCATCGATTGCAAACGTAAGTTTACATTCTTCAGGAGTGCGATGTCAAACACGTCCGGCCTATAGCTTGGTGTCGAGGGGTAATGCGTGGGATGCATTGGGGCAATGATGTCGAAATTGAGGGGACTACTAAGGTCAAATAGAACCTTGCCTCTGGGATTTGTCGTGTGACAATTCCAGGACGTGTGTTTGGCGTTGAGGTCCCCTGCCAAAAGGACAGAGTCGCTCAGGCCGAAGATTGCGGAGAGATCGCTCCTGAGATGGGCGTTCATCTCCGAAGAGCTTGAATTGGAAGCGCTTGGCGGTGGGAGGTAAGCTGAGACGATCGTGATCGGCTGATGGCCTGTCATACCCAGCCGACAGATTGAGACTTCGAGGTGGGTAAGGGAAGGTGGATCCACAGGGATGCAGTGAAACCAGTTCCTATAGTAAATGAGAGTTCCACCACCGTGACAGCGAGACCTGTCATTGCGCACTACTCTGTAGTTTGCAATTTTAGGGTCCCGTCTGTGCGGCTTTAGGAAGGTCTCTTGGACCAGAAGGATATCTATCTGATGGTCGCGTAGGAAAGTTGCGACCTCATCACGCTGGCCATTTAGGCTGTTCGCGTTGAATGTACCTACCTTTAGGGCTTTCGGTTTGAACCTTCTAGCCGGATAGAGCATTACGGCTGGAAGTGGGGGAGGTTTTCGAGTGCGTTAATAACGTCTTCGAATTCGACGAGGACGTTATTAATTTTGATGCAGTCACCACCGGTGGCGATTATGGCTGCAGAGAGTTCCTTTGCCCTTGGGGTGCTGAAGACACCCAGGGTGCTGGAGATGACCCGGGCAGGGTCGAACCTCCTCTCAGATTTGGATCCCAAGTTCTGAGGGGGGGTGATGGGGGTCGCTGCTGGAGCAGGGACCGTCAGTGTCTTCACCGACTGGGGGGTGGGCATGGGCCCGGGGGTTTGGGTGGGGGGCAACTGGGAGGACCGCAGGGCCGGGAAGTGGGCTGCATGGTTGAGTGCAGTCCAGGGGCTGGGTCGCTGAGGAGCGAGTACCTCCGGCAGCTGGTTAGAGAGGGAAGGGCATTCCCTCTGCTGACGGGCAGAAGCCCGTTTTGCCAGCTTTGGAGCTGATGACTTTGGGGCTTTAGGACAGCCCCTGTAGTTGGCCGGATGGCCAGACTCGCCGCACAGCACGCAGCTGGGAGGCTCATAAGAGTAATCATACACGTTAAAAGTCGCTTTAAATAAGATGTAAATATAGAATTTATAGGCTACGGTTGCAAATCTGACCAAAGCACGAAGCGGTTTTTCGGTATATTTTGTTACAAAATGAAACTAAATCAAATGTAACGAACAGCTTACATAGATAGATCACTCCTTTGTTTTAAGATGCTTGCGCTTTTTTCTCGAAATTTGGTGTCGTTTTTAAATTAGGTAATTAAAACGATTTTCCGTTGAATTACGGAACATTTTGCTTCTAATAATAATAAAACTTTAGCTCTTAAAAAATCCGCGTGTTAGCAGATATTGAAATTAAAATGGTGGGGGAAGAAACTCTAAAAATGTTACAAATAGTCTCCAAATAAATTTAAATAAAAGAGCATGATTTTTTTTTTTTTCATAAAGACACCGGTCTAGTGCAAAAATAAAAAATCAAGAATCATTGAGAAGTAAACAAAGCATGTTCTGACACGCTGCGGCGCGGCGGCGACTAGCACACGAATCAGCTGTAAGTAAGTGTAAAGGTAAACAAAGCGTCACGGATATTACCGAATACTCCCGAAATCGTTATCGGCTTGGACAACTAGTCGGCCGATTAGTGGCCGACTAATCGGCCGAGTTTTTTTATATTTTATTTTTATTAAATATTCGAGTATTCTTTATATTCGAGTAAACAGCTAGTAGATTCTTTATATTCGAGTAAACAGCTAGTTGCCTAAAGTCATACTCGGCAAAATCTATACTCTATTTAGTTAGGTATTTAACTATCAATTATTTATAATTTTAGATAATCGGAACGTATTATATGTTATAAAAAGTATTTCACATTTTTTTAAACCTGTTTCGTATTAAAGACATCAAGATTGTTTACCTTTAGTTAAATACCTAACCAAATAGAGTATAGTAATTATAAAAAGTACTTATTCAACTTACGCTATATTGTGTGGCAGTAACCTGCGTGTTTAAAAACGGCTGGTTGGTATGCCCGGCAACAATGGCAGCATCTTGCTCGGCGGTGGTAGCGCGCTGGTAGAGCTGCCGATGATGTGACGATAGGTCACCCCCGGTCTCCTCATTACGACGCAACTAAAAGTTGATTGTTGTCCTCTAAAACAATGATAACTTAATTTTTTTTACTAATACCTTAGATACCTAAATATGGTTCCACGAAAACATTGTTAATACCTATGTTTTTCTCTCAATAATAATACACTTATTTAATATAATAATTAGATAACTCAATATTATAACTTGCGTCTCTTTTTTTAACGCACAAGTAGGTAAGTCTAGTCTCAACCCCATAGCCACTTACCATCAGGGGCCTAAGTCTGCTATTACAATAGTGTCAGAATGGTCGATCACTGATCGCATAATGGTTGATTTTGACAAGTTTGGTAATCTACTAATATATTGTCGTCATTATGACATTCCACTGGTCAGTCACTGACAGTCCATTGAAAGAAATTGCTTAGAATGGTAATCTCGTACATAATGACAAACGAATGACTGATGCATGCGGTAATCTGCAAAAATTTTGACAGTTCCTTTGATCAGTGATCTACCATTACAACGTCATTGTGCAGTCATTGCTTTTAGTAGCTCGGTTTGACAAAAAGTGTTTGCGAACCATCGTGTTTGTGGAGCATTTAAGAAATGTATTCACTACGAACAAATATTCTTGAGCTAGCCAACGCAGTGGATGCTAGAGAAAGAAGAAGAGCGGAAAGCAAAAGACGTCGTCGGGCCCGTCGCTATATGAGAATGACTACAAACCCCTTTATTGATATTTCCGACGCGGAATTTGTAAAAACGTTTCGCCTTGGAAAGGACTCAGTAAGGGGGTTAATTGAAGAACTCATTCCTCTTATGGCCAGACCGCGTCGAAATGATAGTGTATCGGTAGAAATAAAGGTGAGAAAACTATATCTACCTATTTCTTTATTATTCTATAGCTATAATTACGAAATAGGTTAATGTTATATTTTTTATTGCAGATTCTAATAGCACTTGCATTTTATGCATCAGGGTCTTACCAAAATTTAATTGGACAGAGTGCCCTCCATAATGTTTCCCAAATTACTGTGTCCAGGGCCATTAATGAAGTGACAGAGGCACTAAACAAAATATATTACAAATATATTAAATGGCCAGCACAGTGTGATGAAAGGAATATTATAAAGGCTAAGTGAGAAATGAAATATAATGTGATTAATTTGTTTATATTACCTGCTGTACCTAAGCAGAATTACTTAGTTACAAAAACATTTCAGGTTCTATCAGAAATTCAAATTTCCTGGCGTCCTGGGATGTACGTTTGCCCAGCACGGCCCCTCAGAATTTGCATTTATGGTGTACACCATTGCAATGTACTCGCCTCTAGCAGTATATGTACCGATTTCTTTTTCAATGTACCTCTATACTTTTGAAGAAATATGCAAAAAAAGGTGGCCGTGCCAGCCAAACGCTTTCAGCACGGCCCCCCATGTAACTTGAATAATACATACCGTATTAACAAATGTCTATAACTCAAGAAATGTACTCTATTAATACGTTATATGTGCCGCAACAGTTATTGTGAATTCATAATAACAAATAATATATAGATGTGGATAAGGGGCCGTGCTGGAAAAAATCATTTTAAGAAATATCTAAAAAAGACAAAACATACTTAGCCAAAAACTATTAAAAAATAATTGAAGTTTAGCAAGTAACATATGTACCGCATTGATTTCTCATACAACTTGTTATATTGTGAAAAATAAATCTATTTTAGTTCATTCAGCACGGCCCTCTATAGTTGCCTATATCTTTTTAAATAAGCCGTGTATGTTTACAAAATTCGACTTCCTGAATAATATATAGGAGTACATTCCTTTCAACTAAATTGCAATTCTGCTGTATCAATACTTTAGAAGATAAATTCAATCTAAAATATACATACATTAAAACTGATGGGGTGACCATGATTCTACATGAAAATAGGATAAAAAATACTGCTTAAATTGAGTAAATCTTTATTAAAATAAACAAATCAACAATATGGTAAACTATATAAACGATAACTAGGTACTTATACATAATAGGTCGATAATCGTACAAGTGTCAAGTTAGTGTCGCTAAGACTACATAGCTCAAAGTCTTAAAAATCATACATTACAATAAAATCACAGATTCATTACATTTCACAAATTAGTTCGTTTACATGGAATAACAACCTATGTCTCAATAACACTACAGAGCTTAAAAATCTTAAAAAATCACAGATACGCGTTCAATAAATCATATTGATTGAACCTTACATTACACTAATATTAATTTGCATGAATCGCTTTAATTATTTGGTATAATCACAGGCAATTAATTAAATCCACGTAATCACAGATGTTTTTCAACGACTATAACAATTAGAATATTGTTCGTTTATGTTACTAATATTATGTTACCTATGGAATAATCATAGAAAAACTAGTACATAAATTAACTTATTAAAAGTAATCACAGATGACATTACAACAGTATTGACTTCTTATTAAACAGTTCACAGTTTCATATGCATATTTTTAGCAACTAGTCTTTACCAGATTCTTAAATAGTGTAAAATTAACTTTAAATTATTACAAAATACATGTATTTAAAAACCATGGCTCAAAAACATATTCTGGTTTCACTGTAATTACCAGAGCCGTCACTCATAGGATCATATTCAGCAAACCCTGAGCTCCGCTCCGACGTGAAAGCGGAATATTCGTAAAAGTTATTATTTTTAGTTGTATTAAATATCACATATCACTCACTAAAACGTAAGTAAGAGTGTGTAAAAATATCGACTCCACTGTACTGTTGTTAATTTTCAAGGCCAAATCATCATAACATAGCCACAGATCATGGCTAAGCGTATGGCACTTATAATGGCCCAGAGTTCCCTCTGAATTCCCTACATATTCAATGGCACCAACGACACCATAAATTTGATTTTGAATATTAATAGTGACCGGGATATTACACAAAACTATTGCATCTGTTCCATTTAAATCCTTTGTAATTTATAACTTGAAATGACAGTTCCACCGCAATTATTTTTACAAATTTGAGAAGTAGTTTCGATAGCAAGTGATTCTTCTAATGCCAAAATACCAAACGTGTTAATTATGTTAATATTCAAAGCTATAAAAGGTCTTATGATTTCTACATAATATTGACATTCTTCTTTTGTGCAAACTTTTATAAACTGAGCACTGTAAAATAAATTGGTAAACATTTGCTCATACAAATTAGCGACATTGCATTCACAATCTGTTATTATCTTTACATGCGCTGGCCGGTCAAAATATTCATGACAAACGTAATTTCTCATTTCATACACAGTACCTTTGTCAACATTTTCATTTAAGATGAGATTTATATAGTCTCGAAGTTTATTATCTTTTGACTCAATTTCCATTTTGAAATTAGAAAACGACTGAAAGCCAAATGCAATCAAAAACATTATTGCATCAAAACCGCATGTGTTAACGACTGTTGAATTTTTAATCATGTTACCATTTTTTATAAATTTTATACCGGTATGTGGCTTTACATTAACGGCCTTGTCTGCTTGACCTCCCCAATTTTCTACAAATGTTGGTTGATCGCTAAATATTGAGTCTTGAACAATTTGTTGTTTTACAGTGTTAGGTTCTATATGAAATTTACTCGCTGCAATATTTAACTCTCCTTTTAAATAATTAATATGTCTTTGCAGGAAAACGTCAATTCTATGTTTTGTTATTTTAGATTTCAGCAGCAAGTGTTTTAAAGTTTTAAAATGATCCTCTGATGCACTCGACGAAGGATTTTTATTATCTGATTTATATAATGGCATCATGACATTCGACCACAGGGGCAATTTTCGCAGTAGTCGTTTTATTGTCGTTAATAAGGGCGGATAATAAAAATCATTTAGAGGGCCAGTTACACAAACTTCTTCTTTATGATGTGTAACAGTTTCCTCAAACCACTTCGCGAAATTCAGCTCATTAAACGTTGTATCAACATGAACGTCATCATGTAAACAGTAACGGTCATCACTTGATAAAGAGTCATCTTCAGTTATAGTATCATGTATTTCCTTAATATTTACATTTTGAAGTACACTTCTCAGGTAATATTGGGCTTCAGTACAATGCTTGGAATGATATTTAGACAGGATTATAGCTAGCAGTTTATCGACGATGTTTTTGATGACATTAATATTTTCTGCTTTTTTAATGTAAAGAATACACTGAACAAATAAGTAATTCACTTTTTTTGGTGCGTTTTCTAAAGAAATTTTACGAATAGATTTAATAAAATGGCTCGTATCAATTCTCATATATAAATTAGGTACAATGAAGTTGCCTTCTAATGCTTTAAAAGAAGCCTCTAAATAATCCTTGGTTGAGTTAAATTTTGTAAAACAATTAATTACAGCCGCAATCAAAGCCGATGAGTCGTCAGTTATAACTTCTGCGGGCGAAGTGATATTCTTTGCCCATTTAGATAACCAATCCGCAATAGTTTCTTTGGTATGGGAATTGCTAACCATTTGGGCGACGGGTACAGATTTCAAGCTATTATTAGCAGTTAACATTACTACGTATAAAAATAATTTCTTGGTTAGGTTGTTAGTTTTATAAATAGAACCAGTAGCATCTAGGGAAATAGTTATTCTGTCAACTACTTTAGAATAGTGTCTATAATAATTGAGTTGTTCTTCTAACCAATAGTGTACATGAAATGTTGGTTTTATAAGTATTTCTTGAATTATATTAGAGAACTCGACGCTGTCAGCTAAAATTATCAAAGACATTAATTCATTTTTGTGATACCAATGTTGACTATTAGATTCATAACGGATTATCCTGAGTGCTCCAAGAGATGGCAATGTAGGTGGTTCTGTATCTCCGAATGTCATTGTGCGACGTGCCAGATCTTTATGAACAACGGCTGCTGGCTTTTCTTTTAAATTATCTGATAATTTTCGTCTCAAGTACGGAGTACAACGAACTTTCTTTCGTGGGTCATGCTTAAAGTTATTATCTAAGTTGATAATTTCACAAAGAAATTCGACGACCTTGTCTGTCTTCTCGGTGTCATGAATACGCACTTTTGCGTTGCACTGAGTACATTTTCCGTGGAAGGTAATTCCATTGCTATTAATGTTATAATTTTTAAAAGATATTGTACATGGCAATTTAAAATGTTTCCAAAGCTTTTGCCTCAAAAGGCAGGACCATTTATACTTAGGAATGGTTTTGTATGTTTCATATCTCAGGTATGGCTTCTTTTTATCGTTTCGTCGAAAAGTGCTGCGTATTGGCTGTATTTTTTTCCACTCGTGAATATCCACAGGAAATTTAAAAATAACTCTATTTCTATCTTCGTTTTTACTATGTTCGGATGATTCAGGCAAAGGTGTCGATTTCTTAGACGAATTCAAAGGTGTCGTTCCAACACTAATGTTTCCTAGTTTGTCATCAATTTTTGTTGGCTCCGGTGTGAGGTCATTAGTGTCCAGAAAATTTCTTTTATAACTTAGGTACAATGCTTTCGGAGACATAGCATAATTAAGCTCTTCAGCTAGTTTCTGGTACACATTTCTATCATATTTCGGTCCTTTGAGCTGATGTCGATTTTTCATAAATAGTTGTTTCTGTACATCTAATGCTACATCACTTTTCTTGCCCATCCTCACCATTAATTGTATCAATCTGAAGAAAAAAAAATCTGTACAAATATTTATAGTGAATTACGTAACTTCTTTTTAGATTTATATATAATTTTGCTACCTATTTATTTACTAAATATATTAATAAATAACGGTTAATATAAAGTGATAATTATTTTTGATACCCTAATTATTCAACATTTTTTATAATTACTGCTCAGTATGATTACACCAATTCTTAAGTGAAAAATGCTGAATGAATGAACGATGCTGCCAACGGGCCGCTTTAAGTTTAAAATAGCGTCCGAAAATTGTATATCTCAACTTTTGCGTGTCACATTTACCTACTCTATACAACGTGTAACGGAAAGGGTATATACATATCAAGAGCAAGGCTTCTTCAAGGCTTATCAAACGATATCGCAAGGGTTTCAGCTAAATATAAAATACTCTAAAAATTGATACCAAATTTTCGGTTTCATATGTTTCTTAAATTCAAATCATAACAAACGTGTCACCGCACTACGTGGGTCAATGATTTTCCATGTTACTTGCCTAATATCACGATAGATCTCTTCCGTAATTCTGCGCGCCTAGTACTGCATAGCAGCCTACCGTCGCGGCGGCGCGCGGCGTCTTTGTCGGCGCGAACTGACGATAGAACACTCGTTTTTCTGTTCTTTGATAGAACATGCCGCCGCCCGCACGCCGCTAAAGCACGAGTGCGCGTATACCTACTTTACCGTGATGTAAAAATTAATATTGCGTAGGTAATTATTGATTTACATTTACTCGTTATAATTTCAAGAAATAAATTTCACGTAAAACTGTGATAACACAACCTACGTAAAAAATCAAAACAAAATTTAGGTAGGATGAGTAGGTAACTAGTTTCATCCCTTATTATTACTTATTACCGAGTAAACAGCAAAATCTTAAAACTTTGTTTAATTTAGTAAATTGACTTACATTTTTAAAGATGGGGTTCAATGTGATGACCTTGATATTGTATGCACAAGGCCGCTCGTTTGTCCATGGACACCTGGACATTGCGTAGCATGTCTGGTGTTATTGTCCTGAAAGCGGCCTCAATCCGCACTTTCATTTGATCCACTGTATCACACTGCACTGCGTACACTATGTTTTTAATGTACCCCCACAAAAAAAAGTCTAACGGGGTTAGGTCTGGGGACCGCGGCGGCCAAGCCACACTTCTACTACCACGTCCGATCCACTGGGGAAAGCGTGCATCTAAATAATGGCGCACATCCCGAGCAAAGTGTGCCGGTGCACCGTCGTGTTGAAAAACTAAGTTATTCCCCATCACTAGACTCACATAACTTGACACTGGTAGCACTGTGAGGACATCGTCTAATTCATTCCTTAAGAAACTTAAATAATTTTGGCCGTTTAAACTTTGTGGCAAGAAAACTGGTCCTACGACGACATCTCCGATTATTCCTGCCCACACGTTCAGTCGCCATTGGTGTTGGAATGACGACTCTGTCGAAGCAAAATCTGGATCGGTAGTACTCGGCCGACCCTCTGAAGCAGGTGCGTGGAATGACCCAGTTTGGTGAAGGCGATGTACCATCCGACTAAAACAGGCCAACGAAGGCAGCTGTCGACGTTCAGCATCTGGTCTACCCTCGATAAAACGGTGACGGTACAGTTCTCGGGCAGCTCGCAAATTACCATCTTCTGCTCCGACACACAATATCATTTCGTAATATTCGTTATTACTTAACGACATTTTGCAAACAACAAAAAAAAGTCAATTAGGTGTAGTCGTACTGAACTGACGCGCGTTTCACAGGACAGGGATAGTTCTAGAAACGATTCTGCAGTCTGCACTACACGCGGAAAATTTGACGACTGACGTCTGACTGACGAGTAATAGGTAACAATACTGCAAAATTCACTGCTATCCTGGTAGTAGGGTAAATGTCCCAATTAGTGTCCACTAACATTAAATAATATTGTTTGTTCAAGATTATTTCACATCCTAATTTATTCAACTAAACTCCGATAATCTTTTAAGTAAATCACACACCAGAACGCAAATAAAACAAGAGTTAGGTATACGGAATTCAGATTCAAAATTGAAAAATCATTTATTTCAATCCAATAATCATAAATTTAGTACACATTTGATCATATGTTGTACGTTTGTAATAGGTCAGAATCGGAACTCGTGAGCTTTTATTTCAAAATAACAGAATGAATGTTAATCTTTGATCAAAAGACATTGTTATTTTGAAATCTTGGATTTAAAGTTGTATTTACCAGGAGTAATTTAAACTACAGGGCCAGCAATTGGTGCACTTACCCTAAACCTACATTACGATTTACACACACAATGATGATTACAATGTGTGTGTAAATCAGGGTTCCGTGAGCAAATGATTTTCAACTAGACAATATTAATTCCTGTTACTCATGCGATCCTAGTACTTTTATTAATTTTTTCAACAGTTCGATACAGTTTTGAGACATTTTTTATGATTTTCTTTGACTTTTGACTACAGACGACTACTAAATAAATAAACGTGCTCAAACCAATAAAATTAAAAAACCCATGCACCATTCAAACTGCACCGACAGAGCGTAAACTTCCGATAATTCTTTCGGTTAGTCCTACAGACAGACAGTAATAATTATGCGTGCGTCTATTATTTTGTATTAAAAAAAAAACAACATTTTCGTCATCATTACGTATAAAATTAGAAAAAATACAACCTTATTTTAAAAATTACCAACGGAACCCACTATGATTTTATTTGTACCAGGAGATACATAAGTTGCTTAAGATGATGATTTGGGTTCAGTTGGACAAAAATTATGTTTCTAAATCCTTTAAATTCTATTTTTAGTTTAATGGAAAACAATATTTAAGCAATTAATTCCTGGTAAGATGCACGTAACGATTCGATTTTATGATCAATTCAATGGTATACGAGCTGACGATTTTTCGAATTAATTCGTTTTAAAGCGATCTTCAAGCAAATCGATTCAATAGTAAGGTAGGTTATCGAATTTATTCGATCGTATGTGTAAAAATTATTATGAAAATTAAATTACTTCATTTATTTTGAATCAAATATTAAACATACTAACTAACTTACAAATAAATTAAAAAATAGCGTCAAAAAATTCGTCCTCAACGCTATCAGTTGGCAACGTCCCCAAGAGACTGGTTATTATACGAGTTCATATTTGCCCAAAGTACAAACAAACAAAATCAATCACACATGACACTATTTAACTTGTCCGCATTGTTTAATTAAGTTAGTTGTTTATTGAAATATTTGAGGTTGATAGAAGTTCTTATTTCGAACGACGACGTAGCCGTAGCTGTATTTTATTTATCGGTCGGCGTCGTATTCTGTATTTGTGATATTTTTGTCATTGTGATTTTAATCGACTAAATCTGTACCATCTGAATGAGTCATCGAATTACGCCGGAAAGGTTATTTTTTTTTTAAGTTTAGATACTTGTAAATATCACAAAATAAAGGTGTGTTAAGTGTTGTTTAATTTTTTGCCTTGATTAAGTTTTTTGAATAAATTTTGTAAATATCGATTATCTCGAATCGATCTTCGCAAAATTTATTCAAAAAACTTTCGCACGGGATTCACGGGATAAACAATTGATTTAAAGCAAAACATCGTTTATCCATACGGCCACCAAAAAAGGATAGCGTTCGGTTTACAGGAATAACAATATTAAATTAGGTATTTACTGTGTTGTTGGTGCGATGGTAAGGTGGGTGGTGGGTGGAATATTATTATGTAGATAATAATTATCTACAAAGGAGTAAGTACTAAAATCAAAAAGTGTAGTTCAAACAGGTACCTAAATATTATTTCGTTAAATTTAGATACCTAATTACCTAGACAAATTTCATTGTATTGTGGTCACCCCTGAAGGGGGTAGACTCGGTGTATCGGGTCAACACCTCTTGGCTTCGTTGGCACCGAAAGGTTTCCACCAAGAACCACGAAACTGTGGATTTTCCCAGAAGGGGCAAGTAACGTTTGACAGAATCTCCGAAAAGAGAAACACTGTAACAAGAGCTGTCTTGAAAAAGACAGCAATTGTTGCGGGCGTAGTCCGAGACTACGGATGACGTCACGCGAGCGTGACGAATCGGCGAGCACTGACACAACACAATAGCGGCGGGGCGAGCAGGTAGCACGTCCGTACGCGGTGGCGGTTGGGCAGCGATGAGTGAGAGAAAGAGTGCATGTAATATGTATGGCTCGCCAACTCTGACGTGAAACGCATTACCCGCGACAGCTAATACAAATTATAATGAGAGTGAATGAGACCGAAGCATAGCTTAGCCACAACAAGTTAAAATGAACCCTATTCCATTGCGTTACAGTTTATATCTCAAGAAGTGATGTTCTGCATAGTGTATACACATGTCTGTAAGTGACATGGGTATAATGCCCTATGTACTATTAATCGCAGTATATATTATATACTGCGGTTGCTATTATCAACCGCAGTGCATAGTGTATAAATCGTATTTATCGACCGCCCTCATGGCCGGTTGATATGTACTAAAGTGCATATCAAAAGTTGATGTACTTTGGAACCGGTGCATATCATATGGCATTGACTTTCGATGCACTGTTATGCGCATGTCTACTACTCATGCAAAGATTTGTAAAAAAAGAAAATTTGCAAAGATTTGTGTCGTAAGCAGGTGCTTCATACATTTTGGTATTTTTAAATAACATTAAATAAATCTAGCATACTGATTTAATGTGCTTTGCATTATCTTATGTGCATACAACGTGTAACTTTAATATTTACGCAATCTTCTTTAGGGTCAAGTTCAATTCCTACATGCACTTACCTAGATATACTTACATCAAATCTATTTTTTAAATACAAATAAATTATATTATAACTTAAAACTTACTTACCCGTTTATTTTAACAATCCATTTTCGTCCTTGAAATAGAATTCACTGCACAAACACACGACCCATTATTCATATTATTTGAGCAGTATTTATATTTACTACTGTCTGTTATGCGCGTAGAGATGTGACTGTCAATAAACACTCAAGCGCAACATGAAGTAACCGCGACACCAGCGCCACATTAAAAATTACGGTAGCGTCAGTGAACTAATAGCGATCGCACACGACAAAATTAACGGATAATATATTATTATACTTAATGATTATTTTTTAAGATGTAATGAATAAACACATAATTATTTAAATAAATTACCCAATAGCGGACAAATTTTAAACTTTGAGAAACATTGAATATTTTGTTTTTTTTAGCATTTCTCATTCTGAATAACATTTATTTAAACATATTATAAGTTGTGTTTTTTCTAGGGGAAGGTTATAAGCACGCTTTATATATTTTTTATTTCTACCACGCGAGCCGAACCGTAAGTTAAAGCTAGTCCACTTAGAAATTCGTTTATTTAATATATTATCCCACTAGATAGGCTTTGAGGAAAAGAAAACGATTAATTACTTGACGCCAAGAATCAGTTATTTTTATTTTTAATGTTTTTGATGGGTACCTATACCTACCCTGTGTCATTCTCACAATTAAGACGAATATAACGACATCTCTCAAGTTGAAATTAATAAAGCCGTTTAGACTACAAAGCGTGCCAAAGAAATGAAGGTTGCTACATATCTACATTCATTCACTCGAAAAACCTTACCGTCCTTCTGGTACAGTCGGGTAAAAAGAATGTTTATTTCAATGTAGTCACATAATTTAATTAATATAAGTACATAAATATAGAACATTTATGTACCTACCTACCAAATATATGAAATCATGGTCACCCCATCAGTTTTAATGTATGTATATTTTAGATTGAATTTATCTTCTAAAGTATTGATACAGCAGAATTGCAATTTAGTTGAAAGGAATGTACTCCTATATATTATTCAGGAAGTCGAATTTTGTAAACATACACGGCTTATTTAAAAAGATATAGGCAACTATAGAGGGCCGTGCTGAATGAACTAAAATAGATTTATTTTTCACAATATAACAAGTTGTATGAGAAATCAATGCGGTACATATGTTACTTGCTAAACTTCAATTATTTTTTAATAGTTTTTGGCTAAGTATGTTTTGTCTTTTTTAGATATTTCTTAAAATGATTTTTTCCAGCACGGCCCCTTATCCACATCTATATATTATTTGTTATTATGAATTCACAATAACTGTTGCGGCACATATCGACGGGTCCTACGTATACTATGCACCGTACGTAACGTATATTGCAAGTGCAAAAACACAAATGTTCAGGAGTGCGGTTTAAAGGTTCTAAAGCTTGTAATTTTGACATAAACCAATGGAAATACTTGAAATTTTTATATGTTATATTTGAATTTCTAAGGAAAGGAACTGCATTATTGGTTTTTCTTATTTTTTTTTTTAATTTGGAAAATAGCATCACTTGCATTGATGTAGCTTGTTTTTTTTACTTTGGTAAAACCGGTAAACTGATACAAGTAACCAGTTACACCAGTATATAGTGTACTTGCTTATTTTTAAAATAAAGGAATAATGAAGGATTTTACTCTTTAAACATGCACTTTCTAATCACTTGATTAATAGAAGGTTATAATATTTATAATAACATCTTCTTTTATCGACTTTTAAACACTTACAACAATTTACTCAGTACTGGAAAACTACTTGCAACAGTTTCCTACATTTTTATTAACCTTAAATATTTGAAGGGGTGTGTGTGGATTTGAAATAAATACATTAAAAATACAAAATAAAGTTTATTTCAAATAGTGACTTGCCAGGCCTATACTTAGTAGGTGTCATAATTATGATGTTAATTTATTACGGCACTTTTAATGAAAAATAAAATCAATGGCCTTGCCATCTGTAAAAAACTAAAATTTAATTAAATTGAATTTTTAATCTTCCTAACTTATGTTGAAACTGACTTTAATTCTATAAGTCTTCCATAATATAAAACGAATCGCAAAATGTGTTGGTAAGCGCATAACTCAACAACGCCTGGGCCAATTTTACTTATTCTTGTTTTTTAAATATTCGTTGAAGTCTAAGGATGGTTTTAATGGCAAGAAAAAATTGAATAATTGCCGAGAAAACCCTATAAGCCTTTTTCTTTTTCCCATACAAACGTTTTCTAACTAAAATGTAATCAATTTGAAGTCTATTGCTATTTAATAAAGAGATTTTCGTCAAACATTGCCAGAGATTCCTTGATCAACGCCAGCTTATGAACTCAATGGATGTTTAAAGTCCTTCAATTTGTGGAAACATGTCAAGGTATTACGATATGCGTGTCGAGTTGCAAAATGACCAATCTGGAGACATATTCTCTAAACAACTCATTGAAATTGGTAATGGCAAATTTCCTACAGACATGTTGACTGGCTGCATTGACTTTCCTTAAAGTTTTCGTCAGTTAACTCGATCAAAAGATGAACTTAATCAAAAGGTGTTTCCAGATGTTGCTCAAAATTACAGAAACCATGATTGGTTGAGCGAACGAGCTAAATTGACTGCAAAAACATAGATGTATATGAATTAAATTTCAAAATTAAAGAACAAGTTACAGGCGAATTGAGGATATAATATAAATCAGTCGATTCAGCTACTAACCAAGATAATGTCGTTAACTATCCATCGGAATTTTTAAACTCGCTGGTTTTTCCAGGATTGCCACCTCACAATCTTCAATGAAAGGCTGGATCGGTTGTAATAATGTTGCAAAATATCAACCAACCGCGTTTTTGCAACGGCACACAGTTAGCGATAAAAAAAATTACTGAACAATGTGATGGAAGCTACTATACTGAAAGGAAAGTATAAAGGAGAAGATGTTTTGATACCACGCATCCCAATGACTCCGACTGATGTACCATTTGAGTTTAAACGACTGTGAGGCTTGCTTTTGCTACGACCATAAATAAGTCACTAGGGCAATCAATATTTATTTGTGGTATTAATCTAGAAAACCCATTTTTCACACATGGTCAATTGTATGTTGCCTGTTCCCGTGTTGGAAAACCATCAGATTTGTTTGTCTATGCGCCAGGTAATCCAACGAAAAACACTGTATATCACAAAGCACTACAATGAATATAAAACTGATTTTTGTTAATATTATGTACGATTACTTACTTTTAAATGCTTAGATACGTTTTATTTCAGTGTTTTTTATAACAGGTTAATGATTCTGATAGTATCGCAAACTTATCTGTTTAGGTGGATTGTGCTATTGGAAATGAACAGTCCCTAAAGCATGTTAACCATCACCGCCCATTATAAACTATGCCATTACAAGAACATAACCATAATAGAATTAGTTTGTGTGTTGTAATAAGTTGTTGATTATTGTAGGTATGTTTATTATATCCCCATGACTTCCTTTGCAAATCATTATCTCCACTATCCGAGCGGGGCACCCACTTTTTAAATATTTGTCACCGGTTCCCACTGTCCCTTTAGATTATTTACCATTTTTTTCAGGTTTGAACCCTAAGTTCGCCTCTTAGTTTAAAACCCTCTGGCAGACATCCCAATCGGGGTTTTTAGTGGGTCCCAGAAGGGTGGCCAAAGTTCGTGGAAGCAAAGATACTTTGGTAACCCGAGCTGAACCTCACACACCGCCCTATCATCAAGGTGACGGTTCTATTCAGGAGATTTTTTTGCGCCGACTATAAAATAGGCAGAAACAAAAAAACGCCACATTCCAAATCTTTTTGACAGAACGAAGTCTGTCGGGTCCGCTAGTTTTCTAATAAATCTATCATTAACTGACCCCGCGAACGCTTTATTGTTGTGACTTCCTATCACTACTTACTGAATATAAACAAAATCTAAATAGTTTTTAACAAAATATGAATACGTGAACTAAGACGCATCACAGTTATACCAGTGTTTAACGTGCGCTCGACTCTGTCGCAGCGCGTAAACTGGAGCAAATGACACTTGCGCTGACGCGTCGCGTCGTTCGCGACAACCTACACTGGTGCAAGTGACTTACATCAGTGTAGGCGGTTGCGAAGCTGAAAATGATGTCACTTGTATTAGTTTACAAGTTTGTATCTTTGAAATTACTTGATAAATTAATATATTTTTTACAGGATACAAAGATAAGGTAATTTTAAGGCTTTACATGCAAAAAAACGGATTTTGCTGTTTTGCGGGTTACACCAGTATACGTAGGACCCGTCGATATAACGTATTAATAGAGTACATTTCTTGAGTTATAGACATTTGTTAATACGGTATGTATTATTCAAGTTACATGGGGGGCCGTGCTGAAAGCGTTTGGCTGGCACGGCCACCTTTTTTTGCATATTTCTTCAAAAGTATAGAGGTACATTGAAAAAGAAATCGGTACATATACTGCTAGAGGCGAGTACATTGCAATGGTGTACACCATAAATGCAAATTCTGAGGGGCCGTGCTGGGCAAACGTACATGTCCTGGGTTGTATTGATGGCACCCATATTGCAATATTAAGGCCACACATACATGAGGAACGGTATTACAACAGAAAGGGCTTCCATTCCCTTAACGTTATGATAGTAAGTAGATATGTATTGGCTAGAAAATAATGTAATGTGTATCAACTACACAATATTTACTAATAAATGATATGTAATAATAATTAATTAAACAGAATTAATTATACCTAATATTTAATTCATTTACGGATTTGTGATGCTGATTTAAATATTTTATGTGTGGACCCAAGCAGCCCAGGCTCCGCACATGATTCAACTGTATGGCAAAGCCATCCACTCAGTCGCCACTTAAAGGAAATTACAGAAAATACTAATGAACAAGTTTTTTTATTAGGTATTACAATATTTTTGTGATGAATAATATCCTGTGACCTTTATTTATCATGTTTGTGTTAATTTTTGCTAGAATAATGATTATAACTTTCAGGTGACAGTGGGTATCCATTAAGGAAAACAATAATGACCCCAATCCTCAATACTGTAGATGGGACACTACAGCATCATTATTATATGAAACATGTGACTGCACGCTATACAGTCGAGCGCTGTATAGGTGTATTAAAGGCACGTTTCAGGTAAAAGGCATTTCTAGGCTATTGTTTAAATAGGGTTGTATTAAAGTAAGTTTTAAACTCCATTTTATAAAATACTAGCTTTCGCCCGCGGCTTCGCTCGCGTTAAATTCGGTATAACACACCAAACAGACCTGCAGTTTTTGCTCTTGCGCCTGATGGATTTGTAATAGCAACGCTAAGTTTTCTCTTTTCTTCCCTCGTTCTCCCTCAAATCCCACTTTTTTTTAATAAAAGTTAGCCTATGTCCGTCTCCTGGTTCCCAACTATCTCTGTACCAAAATTCATCAAAATCGGTTTAGCCATTAAAGCGTGAAGAGGTAACAAACAAACAAACAAACAAACTCACTTTCGCTTTTATAATATTAGTAAGGATTTTTTGCAGGTGTTTACTTGTAGCACGTGCTTTACATTATACCCCAACAACTGCAGGCAAGATTGTAAATGCATGTTGCATATTACACAACATTGCCAACATCACAAGAACACCGTTGCCACCTGATGAAGTTTATGCAGAAGCACTTCGCTTGCAACAGGTATGTGATTTCTATTCCATTATTTTATTATATTATAATGAGGTAGGAATTTTAAATAATACTACTATGTTAAGAAAATCAACATTGAAATTACTCTTTATTTCTCATTAACAAAATTTTTATTTTACACATTAAATTTTACTTTCAAACCAATTAAAGAATTGAGAAATGTCATGTAAATAAACTATATAAAACTAAAATACATCTTGTCTTAAATAATGAAAGAAACTTATAATATCTGTAATATTAATAACAAATCAATAATCAGTCTTCACACATAATACAAAGTTTTAATATAAAAACAATAACATGTTATAATCACTAATCAGTCTTTTAATTTAGGAGGAAAATAATTATGGAGCACCTAATTATGAAGACCATCGAAGGGTGAACCGGGATCTTCTTGAAGGTCGGGCACTACAGCAGGCTCTTGTTGACAGACTGTGGAGAAATGCATAAATTAAATTAACAGGTATGTAATGTAAACAATTCAATATTCAATAGTGTGAAGTACGAAAATGCTCTTATTATAATTAAAATGATTTTAACTCTTTGTTACAGATCCACAGTTTTTCACAAATCAGAGATTTTAAATAAATGAATATTCTATTTATAAACACTGTTTTCATTCATCTAATCAACAATGGTCTGACAAAATTACCTCATGCATACTTCATTCCTCTTTAGTCTGACTCAGAATCTGATGAGATTAAAATCCTGCGAAGTTTCTGTGAAAACAAAAATGGCTCCAATACAAAAGTTGCTACTTCATATTATATAGCATGTGTTGGTGTGATGTTGGTGTGCCAAATAAATAAATAAGAGGTTAGATTCTGGCCAATCTGCTACTACTGATGTGAGCCTACACACACAAGATTTTAAGCTTAGCTTGCTTTTTGGGTATTCATTATTGTATTGTTTTCAATGGTCCACAACACTTATTGTGAGTTTGTTAGTAGCACACACAATGAGTAGAAGTTCCGATTTTGGGTGAAACCATTTCATAAAGATGAATACCAATTAATCAACAGCAATTACCTTTTTTGGCTCAGAAGTCACAAATTGGCCTATAAGGTCCACAATTTTTTCTGAGACAGAGCTCAGACGATCAATGGCTGCAGCTAAATTGTTTGTCGCCTGAGCCTGTTTTAGAGTGGCCTCGGCGTTCCTGGCTTCAATATTCTCCAGCCTGGCATGCGCAGCTTCGAGAGCTGGGGTACTTAGTCTGAACGGCCCAAATCGAATGGCACGTGGGCCATTCGAACGTAAACAAAAATCGTCTACGTTCAAATGGCCCGTTGGTTAAAAAATCTATCTTAATTCAATGGATAAACTACATTATGTACATTCGGGTGCAAAAGTAAAAAGTTTAAATAAAATATATTTTTTTCTTAGATTTGTATTATCTTCATAAAACAATCAACAACAATATAAAATGTTTACAAAAGTTAAATATAGCCATTATGTTATGTATAAGCAGTCATATTTAAAAAAAAAACTTTTAGTGAAACAAATCAACATAAAAAAATTAAACAATAAGATAAAATAAAACAATAAGCCAAAATAGGCCAATCAACAAAGTATAAAAAAATACAATTAAGAAGTTAGTTAAAAGCAGCCTAATTTTAAATAATAAAAATCCTCAATTCGTGAGAATTTACTATTAAACAATAAGATTTAGTGAAAATCAGTCTTATTTTAGAAAAACAAATTAACAAACATAAAAATATAATTATACAACAATGTTCAGTCAAAACCTGCCAGCAATTTTAAGGAAACAGATCAACAAAATATGAGAATTTACTATAAGATTTACCTAAAATCAGTCTTATTTTAGAAAAACAAATCAACAAAATATAAAAATACAATTAAACAATAAGATTTAGTTATAATCGGGCTTATTTTAATATAAAAATCAACAAAGTAAAAATAAAATACAATATTATTGATTAAAACTTTAATTTTTCTAAGCAATGCCCCACGCTTATCTGTCCAGTCAATAATTCTTCTACTGTACTTTGAATTTTCCAGTTTCTTGTCAAAGTTTCAGGTTTCCTTTTTGAAATTTTGATCCCATCAGGTTTCCTTATCTGATTTGAATAATATTTGAAGTCGTTATGCAACCCTTGTAGAAGTTGACCAATATTTGGTTTGACTTTTATGAATTTTCTAATTCTATTGTTCCATGACTCTACAATGTTATTTGTTTTATGATATTTATTATATGTACACCAGATACTTGAATTCACCTTATCTTCTAGCCATGTGCTAAAAAATAATCGTTGAATTTTGTAAAATTATCACTGCACGGACTTTCTGCCATAATATAAAGCCAACCATCTTCAACGAATTGTGGAGGGATGTGTGATAATGCTGTACATAATTTTATATGTGCCTTGCCTGAATGGGTTTTGTGTAAATTTAATTTCTTTGCTTTACGCCACAAGCATTGATTAAAATGAAAATTGCACCCTGTTATTTTAACATCTGGAAACATATTTTGTAATGCAACTATGGTAGCCGCTTCAAAATCCATAGTGGCATAAGTCGGTTTCCATTCTGGTTCCTGACTTTTTATTAATTCGAATAGTAACTGATATGTGTCAAGCTTCTTATCAGGTAGTAAAGCATACAAAATAGAAATCACGTTAACAAATTCTTGAGTGCTTCCGATATCTGCATGAACTGTAAAAACTTGATAAAATCCATTCGGGCAGATCTTAAATGTCCCATCAAAGAAGAAACTTCTTGACTGCCTCAAATAAACAATGAAATCCTTATGTCCAAATATTAATATTCTTTTTTGTCTGTATTGATAATCCGCAAATAACATAAATAAATATTTTTGAGGGATAATAACGTCAGCTCCTTTTCTAAAGCAAAGTCTCTTGGCTCCAATTGAGCTATTTCGTTTTTGGTATAGATGTTTGCTTATACACACATCAAAAGTATCTAGGGATCAACATATATTTTTGCAATAACTTTTCTCCTGATTGATATTAATTAAAATTTTCTTTAAGGATTCATCAAATAAAGTGTTTTCGTTTGTCACAGTAACGATAAACCAAGTCACCTTTGCATTAATAAAGAAATTTGCCATTTTCCTAATAAAGGGATTTTTGACATTTGAACCACTAACATTAAAGTTCGAAAAAAAGACTGAAATAACAGTTTTCTTTAAAATTTTATTGGGTAACTTAAACAATTAATAATCCGTGTTTCTACCGCGAACACTAACAACACAAGAACATCGGTTTGGCATACTCAAAATGAGTTCATCCAAATCACGCTGTGGAATGGCCGCCCATGTTCGTTGCAACAACAAAAAAAGGTCTTCTTGCGACTGGATACCCTCCATATTCGGCAGAGCTCTTCTCTGTAGCATCTCCTATGCATGCTCAATCGGGTTCAAGTCTGGCGACTGAGCAGGCCAGGGCAGGACATTGATGTTAGCTGCGGCGAGAGTCTGTCTTACAACACTTGCGGTGTGCGGTCGTGCATTATCATGCATTAACTGAAATAAGGGACCGATTTGCACTTGTAGAGGAACGATGACGTCTGATACAATCGTCTCAGCATAAATTTGAGCGTTGAGGTTGCCTCTGATCCAAATCAACTCAGTTCTTCCGCCGATCCAAATACCCGCCCATACCATGATGGTTCCACCACTATAAGGATGGACTTCCTGGCAGGATTTTAATCGCTGTTGGCGTCCAGGGGTTCTCCAGTGTCGTATACGTCTTGTATCCGGTCTCATACCAAAACGAGACTCATCAGAAAAGCACACGAAACGCCATTGTTCTTCTGCCCAATTTCTGTGTTCAAGAGCCCATTGATATCGAATCCTACGATTGTGCATTGCTATAGGTGGTACCCGTAGCGGTCTTCGGGAATGAAGGTTCACTTCATGCAAGCGGTTTCTGACTGTTTGGTCGCTAATTAAGTTCCCTGAAGAGTGATGAAGCCTCACGGCTAACATCATGGCGGTTATTGTTGGAGCTCTTCGAGTTAAGATTTGAATGTATCGGTCTTGTCTCCGTGTGGTGCAGCGATACCGTCCTCCATGGCGCTCAGCCACGGTACCAGTGCTTCGGTAACGTGTCCAAAGTCGACTGATAACACTCTGACTTGTATTCAGAGCTAAAGCTACAGTACGTTGCCGGGAACCAGCTTCTATCATTCCCACGGCTCTGAGCATTTCTTCCCTGCTTAAATGACGTCGCCGCTCCATAATAACGTTGGTTTTAATCAGTAGTAGGGAAACAGTAGCACTAATAATGTCTTCAATGCGTTGTATGTTTTTATAGGGAAAATATTGACAGCTTATTTTCATCTTTTACTCGAATTTGATTGAGAGTTCCTGATTCAAATTATGAAATGCACCAAAAAGGATCCATATAAATTTATAAAATCATAAATTTATTACAAAGCCACATCTCAATCTCAAGAAATCCGCATAAAAATGCTTGATCCCTAGACACTTTTGATGTGTGTATTTTCAAACTTAGGTAAAATTTGTACTCCTTTTTGTGTAAGTATTTGCATGTGCTCATTAAATATTTGAGGAATCGGAATAGATACATCGTGTTGAACAGCGTTAATACATTTTTCCATTTGCTCTTTAATTTCCCTTGTTTCTAAGTCTTTAGGTCCATGATTATGTGATGTTTCACGTACAACTGTTAAAGGGTTACTTTTGGTTTTAATAGAAGCACTGCACGTACTTTTTTTTGCACAACGCCAATGTTCTGTTCCGTCTTTGTTCAGCCTTTTCCAATTATATTCATAACCACCTCTACGTAGAAGGCGACCACCTTTTCTTGATTTACCCTCACTTGTAGATTGTGATGTAGAGGGATGTGCGTCATCCATTTCTTTGATTATTTAAACCTAGAATATACAATATGGGCCTTAGAAGTGTGAAAGTAGATTGCAGCAGATTTGTATATTGTATGCACCGAAATCTAGTCCCGGTCATATATTATTTATGTTCTAAAATCTGGTAGCTTAGTCTTTAGCCCGAATATTGATGTTGTTTGCAAACGAGTTTAGAGAGATATACTTATATTATTAAATTCGATCATATTATGTTCATGGACCCAAAAAGATAGAGAATATAATGTACATATGAAACGCCTTTAACTGAAGAAACATTTTGAGAAAAATATTGCAGTATATGCAATTAGCCTTATAATATATTATTATATAAAAAAAAACTTACCAGGATCCAACAGTAAACAAAAACACAAAACTTCAAAAGTAAAAATTCAACGCACAACATTATTAGACAATTGCAAAATTAACAGTGGTGTTACTAAGCTGCATATTAAACATATTTCTTCACAGTCGTCTGACGTCACAGATAAGCATCCTGCTTGTGATTGGATGACAAGAAAGGGTCATTGTTTATCTAGCTACCTGAAATCGTACCGACAGGTTATGAAGATGTATTCCGTTTATTTAGACGATTTTAAATAATTAAATATTTATTTAGTTAAAATTCATAAACTATGTGACTAATACAATGTTTGCGACTGTACTTTTGAATTATTTTTAAATTCATTTTACCACCGGGCCATTTGAACGTAGACGATTTTTGTTTACGTGCGAATGGCCCACGTGCCATTCGATTTGGGCCGTTCAGACTAAGTACCCGAGAGCGGGTGAGAGCTGCATGGTAATTATCTAATAAGCTGTAAAAATAAACACAATGTTATTAAAATAGATAAGGAACAAGTTACTTAGGTAGGATGAGGAAAGCTTAGAAAATTAGCACCAAAGTACCACTTACGAGAAAGAATTGTTCTCATATTGTGAATTATTAGTAGCATGTGCCACAGGAAGCGGAATAGTTGGCTATTTAACAAAAAAAACACAGTTAATAAAACAAAGCAAGCAAGTCAATAAAATGTGATAGTGAACACACAAACATGAATGATATAAGATAAAACCAATGTTCCAATGCTTACAGTGAGTGGGTTATGTCTGACTGGAAGTGGTTCTCCCACATCTCTGCCTAAGATTGTATATAAGCGCTCTTGGAGTGGGGTTAAAGAAATTTTTTTTGCAGCACCGCCACCTTCAATGCATATTATACAATTATTACTTAATGCTTAACTTAAATATAATTCTTAAAAGCTACCAACAAAAAAAAAATGCTTACCTGTTGCACTTATTTCACTCTTCTGTGATTTAATTTTTTTAAGCATTTTGCTTTTGTACTCGTTGTAAAACTAAAAAAAGTGCAAAAATTATTTTGATGATACATTATATTTTAAAATGCATGTCTTATTTACTATTACTGTATTAGGGTACTTACTGTGCGCCACTCTGTTGGCGTTTTATTGGGGCAGTCCACTGATATTGAATTAAGAATCTGGGCACACTCTACCCAATATCTTTTTGCTAAACTTCGCCCTTCATTAGTGCGGCTGCAGTGGCCAAGCGCCAGTTCTTGGTGAATTTCAAGAAAATCGATTAATGCGGAAATTTGCTCTATTAGAACCATTTTAATAAAATTAAATAAATAAAAAGATAATTTAAATAAACAAACAAAAATATAAGTAACACTATCCTTACTAATATTATAAAAGCGAAAGTGAGTTTGTTTGTTTGTTTGTTTGTTTGTTTGTTTGTTTGTTACCTCTTCACGCTTTAAGGGCTAAACCGATTTTGATGAATTTTGGCACAGAGATAGTTGGGAACCAGGAGACGGACATAGGCTATTATTTTTTTAAAAAGAGTGGGATATGAGGGAGAAAGAGGGAAAAAACGGGAAAACTTAGCGTTGCTATTACAAATCAATAAGGCGCTACCGAATTTAACGCGAGCGAAGCCGCGGGCAAAAGCTAGTTAATAATAAAATAAAATAAAACCAAAACACCGGCCGCTAGATTTAAAAACAGTTAACGAAGTTGTTTATATGACGTACATGTCACATTTGACTGTGACAGCTAAACAGATAAAATATTATTGAGTTGTATAGTTTCACAACATTGAGGTACACATAAATTTTATGTTTTTGCTATTTACGAAGTTCTTACTACTTCAGATAGCTTTTAATACTAATAAATAATTTGTAAAAATATGTATAAATAAAATCTAGCTTGAAAAATCGTTCAAATTTAGTAGTCGTTTCTCGAAACTCTTTTCTACTAACTGGTTTTATAATAATGGCAACACGACAATGTCATTCTAGTACGATTCCATTACGAGACCACTGGCCGACCAATGATCGACCATTGTGATTTAGCAGATTACGAACTTTTAGCAAAATGACAATGGGATCGTGATGGAATGACGAAGTTATAAAAAATAGCAGACTTGAGGCCCAGGTAAGTTATGGGTATATAGCATTGTCGTGCATGCAATCAGTCTCTTCAGGGTAATGTAATGTATGACTCAATAATTATTATCTATCGCCGATCGCTTTGCCGCAAAAACATAATAATAATGTTTACTCACCGTTATCCCCGTCCTCCTTTCAATTTCTTTGATGGTATAACCACCCTCTCGCAACACTACTATCAGCTGCCGCTGTTGTGCAATTAATTGTGGCGCCATTATTAATATGCACCACAGAAAACACCAAATTAAATATGTTTATTCACTGTAACAGAAAATTTAAAAACTTTGTTTTACGTGAATCCCGAACGATACTTGGGAACTGACTGGAGAAATGCAGAATAGAATACCTAATTAATTTGTAGCGAACATTTTTGGCAAAATATGAGTGTGCGTGTGCGTAGCTGCGTAGGCACAGCGCAGCAAATGCTGTGATTGGCCGATGCCACGATACCCAGTCCCTTTCCTTCAATTTTCTGTATTGCTAGTAGTGTAGTTATAGTTATATAGGGTGTCTAACTTGATGTGTAGCCGTGTGTACACAAAAACACACACAACAAACAGGTTTTACAAATGTTCTTCCTCTTCAGCATCAGGCTTTCATGGTTTCATTCAAGGTTTTCATAAAAAGAATGGTTGTATTTCGGTATTTGATTATCAACACACAATTTTAATAAATCTCTTTTTTTAAGTTTGGAAATAGGAATACGTTCGGTATAAATTGATACAGGCGCTAATGATGCAGTTTTGCCTCTTTTTGGCTTTATCTTCAGCTCTTTGAAGCTGTCGTCATTATAATCAGTTTTAATAAAAAATGACTTAGGACTATCTTTACGGTATTGAATCCATACAGCATCTTGAAAGTTCGTCCTTTCCTTTCGTATCGTTTCGACTTGTTGTTCATATCTTTCTTGCTCATTATTTATTTTTTCTTTATTAGAACATTTTTTCTTTCTTTGATGTTGTTTTTTTGGAATTTCTTCGGCAAACTGACACTGGTTATAATTGAAATCTAAAAATTCGTCGTGAGTTAACACATTAACATTAAATGGGCGGGGATTCGTTCTTGCCAGTCTCATTACTTGAATCTTTCCATCCGGAGTGTATACTGCAGAATTTTTACACCTCTGTTCAATTTTGGAGTGTATAGAGTCACATTCCATGTGACTGTGTCCAGACTCATAAAAAATGTGATCTATTGTGTGTATTGTCGGGCTGTTTGTTACCAAATATAACAACATGCAAGAAAAGTTAAATTTTTTCTGCTGGCCTCCGCAATTATCAGACATCATTCTGACATGACTTATATCTTGCTTGCTCGAAATATATTTATAAACGCAAGTCGCGATCTCACTACTGCCTCGTTTGCCTTCAGTTTCATCCCAAGTAAAACAATCGACATCTTGATCACCAAATTTATAAAATGTCAAATTATAAACAGCTAGTTTCCTAACATAAAAAAGGTCCTGAAGCACCCTTAGGGGTTTGAAGGACCGCTTCTAGGTCAAAATTGAACGCCAAAGTTTTCGTGTCATTCTTTGCTGCTGCTTTATCAGCATCTCGACGCAGATAGGCATCGTCCCGTCGTTTAAGATGCTTGGAATGACTGTCGTCTTCAGAGTTAGTCATGTCATTACGTTTGAATTCTTTGTGAGCTAAGCATTTTTTGCACAAATCCTTTTTTGGCACATGAAATCTTAATTTATACGATCTGAAAATTTTTCGGTATGTTTCTATACCTGCTGGCTTTATTCCTTCTCCTTCACATTTTTCCATAAAAAGTGAATACATTATTCTTATATTCAGTCCAGAATCAAGGTATTTATACTCTGTGTTCTTCCTACAATAATGAGATTCCATGGCAGGAAATGAAAATATATGTTCTTTTATTTGATTAAATCTATCATTAGAAAGTTTGTTAGATGGCGGTTTCTTGCCTCTTGCATCTGCCAAAAGAACACCTTCTGAAGAAACTTTCTTCAAAGCTCCCCTTATAATTCCCTCTTTTATATTTAAGGTGTCCAAAAAGAAATCTCTGCATATTCTGACCTTTTCGAGTCCTATTGTAAAAGAGTAATGGTGGGTAAAATCTTTATGTGAAGGGCCATTTACTGTTGATCTTTTCTTCTTCTCTTTTTTTACATGTTGGATTATAAATTGACGCTGTGCTTCTAAAGTTTCTAGAGCTCGAAATGACTCATAAATTTTGTTTCGAGCGTCTTCAGGTACATTAGTATTGCATTTATGTTTAGAAATTGCTAGACACTTAGGTTGCTTCAAAGGCATAGCTGAAACTAATTTACCTTTGATAGTTTTATAAGCTTCACCTTTTAAACGTTTTTTCTTCTCTATATGTCTCTTCCATTTAGATGGGTCAGAAATATGTTTTTTCTTTGGTAAATTTGACTCTGATTTTTTCTGCACTTTGTCCTCACATGCAATAGATATGGAGGCACTTCTTAACTTTTTCAACGGCAGATGTGTCTGATGAAACTGTTGCAAATCACTTTCGGAGTGTCGCCTCTTTAGTGGCTTCGAGATGACCACTTAAAAATGTGATCGAAAGTTGTTTTCGGCTACTCTTTGAGATTCCTGAATGTCGTCACCCACGAGTATAACAGTTGAAACATCATTATCGTGAATTATTTCAGTTGCATCTGATGTATGATAATATTCTGAACTCAAAGATTTTTCTGCTTGAACTAATGCTGCCATGTTTGTACCTATGTGAAATAGATTCATCGGATGGACTATTAATAAAGGTCTTTTTCAGCTATAAAATCGGGGTCTTTTATACTGTCATCATCACTAAAATCACTGTGATTCAGTGTTTCGAACAATTTAAGAGTATCTGGTGACATAACACGAACTGGAGAAGAATTTTCGGCACTTTCAGGAATTATTGTATTTCCACCAGATAGAAAAATGTTTCGGTCTATTGGAGTTATCGGAGAGTATAATGGTGCCTCCGGTGTTGCAACTGCTTCGGAGTCCATGAAAACAACGGTTTCTAAAGTTACATCGTTAGATAGTAATACAGGATGGCATTCTTCAGTTGTACCATCGCCCATTGAAATATTAATCGCAAACTTTTCTTTCATTATGTTTTGAGGTTGTCGAGTTTGGTTTGGTAAATTGTTTCTTGTACAAATTGTTCCTTCCAATTTTGCTGCTCCTGAAAGCAATATTATTTTTACGTAAGTATAAAATTAAGTGGCTGCTTCTTTGGTCCGGTGACGATGTATATGATTGCGGATCATGAGATCCCGGGTTAGTAACGCAGCACCGGTCTCAGCTCCGGCAGGTCATTTTGGCGGAATGGCGGAGGATGCTCGAGCTTACTTCCACCGGCCTCGACGCAATTGAGGCGATCCGGCCAGTACCTACTCGACGACAGGCTCGGGAGGTGGCTCCTTGACGTTTCGGGCGGCGCAGGTGCTCTCGGGGCACAGCTGCTTCGGAAAGTATCTGTATCGCTTAGCCGGCTATCTAGAGAAAACTTTATTTATACCAAAACAATCATACCTACTTATTTTTTTTAATTTTTTACGATGTGGTTGAAGCATTAACTATAAGTAGGTACAATTTATTTTTGATTTAAAAAGTATTCCTAGTTTTATTTCGTTTCATTCTATGTAATTATGTCAGCGCGGATAATAAAACCAGCATTGATTATGAATACCGAACCACTAAAGTACCTATTTAGGTAAACAAATGACGCTATAGCTAGAGATATTTCGATCTAAACCTAAACACCCTTTCACTGCTATTTTCTATCCAAATAATTGAAATAAGTACGAACCAAGCAGTAGGAGAGTTCAGTTTATAGATTAAAAGAATTTTACCTATGAAGATACATACCTATCTTACTTACGACTCAAGTACAAAATAAAAGTCAAGTTGTAAGTAGGAAGGCTTTCTAACAGACATCTTCTTTAACAACAAAAAAAAAACCGGCCAAGAGCGTGTCGGGCCACGCTCAGTGTAGGGTTCCGTAGTTTCCCGTCCGTCACAATAAGTGTTCCCACTTATGAGTTTAAAGGTGGAGCAGAAAAGACAAAAAGTTGTACAAAATACAACTTTTTGTCTTTTTTGTACAAAAACTGTTGTGTCAATCAAGTTCAAAATGATTTTCATAGAAAGTCCTTATAAAGTTCTACTTTTCAGATTTTTTTCATATTTTCTAAACTTATGGTTCAAAAGTTAGAGGGGGGGGACACATTGTTTTTTACTTTTGGAGCGATTATTTCCGAAATTATTGACATTATCAAAAAATGATTTTAGTAAACCCCTATTCATTTTTAAATACCTTTCCAACAATATATCACACGTTAGGGTTGAAATTAAAAAAAAAATCACTTCCCACTTTACATATAGGGTGGCTACCCTAATAAAACATTTTTTTCCAATTTTTATTTTACCACTTTGTCGGCGTGATTGATATACATATTGGTACCAAATTTCAGCTTTCTAGTGCTAACGGTCACAGAGATTAAGCGAGGACGGACGGACGGACGGACAGACAGACATGGCGAAACTATAAGGGTTCCTAGTTGACTACGGAACCCTAAAAATGGAACTAACCAAGACAGATAATGAAGTTTTGGTAACTGTTTTAATTTTGAGAAACAAAATGTAACTTAACCCTTTAAAGCTCAAAAAAAATATTGCATTTATTTATAATTATTTTTTCATTTATTGTTTATTTAGATCTTACAAGTGCTCAAAAAAATAAAAATTTGGTATACATATATATCCAAATATAGTATGTTGTAAATGTGCTACATTGCGAAACACAAGAACATGTACAGGTTGAAATCAGTGTTGTATATTTACAACAGTGCCCACGTTACAGAATAAATAGTAGATATAAATGAAAAACAAAATATATTAAAAAACATATTTATTCTACATTATGAAAGTTAAAGAAACAGTTTCTTTTGGGAACTAAACACAAACGTTGTTCACATTTTGAACAGTGGATATTTGAATACCCAGTTTTGCAATATTTGCACCTACCTCGCTGTACAAAAACTGGAAAATGTCCAATTTTATCAAATCTTACAGCATCTGTAGGTCTAGACACAGTAGGCGCAGCAATTTTTTTCTTTAAAGGAATGTCTTTCTCTTGCACACAACCCTGCACTCGATTTTTTTGTAATAATTCCGTAAAAATTTGGAATCGAAACTTTTTCAGCGTCATGCCTTGTTTTTGATTTGGTGAGAGGTTTCTCCTATATAGTAACCAGGCGTTGTTCACAGATATATCAATGACTTGTGAAAAGATTGCCATATAGGTAGGTAGGTAGGATGTTTTGAAGGTAGATCGATATAAAGCTATCAACATATCAGCGAGGTCCACTCCACCCATATGAGCATTATATTGTTTCACAATTTGTGGACAATCAACATCTGCTTTAGTTTTAGTTTCCTTCGACCAGCGTTTTATTTTTACCATGGGATGCGAATCCACAAATGAGCTAGCTAAAGTAACTACCTTGTTGTCAAACCATTTGACAATGGCAATTTTGTTACTATTGCACACAATTTGATGACTGGAACCTCTGCCTTTCTTAGCTAATTTTTTGTCTGTAGCTAATAAATCTGCACAACCCCTGAGACGATTCCCTTTGATGGTACCCAAACTAAAAATACGTGCAGAAATTGTCAAAATAAACGACAGCGGGCTTGTTGACTATCGTTTTACAGAGGGCTATAACTACTTTGGCTCCTAATCCGAGACTGTCTTCATAATCAGAAAAAGAAATAAATCTAAAAGCATCGTCACCTCCATATGGAAGAAAATCATATACTAAGCCAGAAACTCCAGCCCTTACAAATAATTTAAAGCCCCATTTCTTGGGCTTTTTTGCCAAGTACTGTCGTCTATTTCCTGCTCTAGTGCCTTTGTAAGGAACCATCATTTCATCTATGCTGTATCTTCCTTCTTCTTCTAGTCGTAAACAATTAGTCCTTACTTTTTCTAATATCGGCCGAACCTTAAAATAACGATCGTTATTCAGATCCGAATTATCCACGAAATGCAAATATAATATTTTCTCATTAGCTCGTACTTTTTTAGACTCATCACATCAGCGACAGGAGGGTATCTAAAATCATTACTCCAGTAGTCTCGATATGACGGCATTCTTACAATACCCATCATAATTGTGATAGCTAGAAAATCACGCATATCATCTCTGGTAACGTTTATAGATTTACCTTCTTTGCTTTGCACAGAATATAAATTGGTGTGCTCCGTAATATAATCTATTATATCTTCAGAAAAAAATTAAGAAAATAGTCTAACGGAGATTCTGTTGCGGTACTACTAGTGCTAAGATCAGGCATATCAAACTCTGCTGGATATTTGAATTTCCCACGCTGCCACTGGAAACTAAGAAGAGATCTCTTGTACTTTTTTACTCTTTTAGCTACAACTCTTGGTTCACAGTTAGCGCTTCTTTTAGAGCGAACTCTTTGGCTTAATGGAGTATTAAGTGGTGATAAAATTGACGAAACTGAATTTAAATTTAGGAGCGGATTGGGTGGTGTGTCCGAAGGAAAAATACTACGTATTACTGGAGTCAGTGGAACCGTATCTTCATCAGATAATGTCGAAAAGGTTTCTTCTTGCACTGGACTATCAAGAATAAGATCCAAGTTTTCTAAAGACGAACGAAGGGACCTTGGTTCTGAGCTGAAGTCAGAAGATACATCGTCTTGACGTTCGGTGATGGTTTGAATAATAACTTCGTCTTCAGACGAAGAGCTATCGGTAGACGATAGGCCGCTTCTGGTGGAACCAAAGCTAAAATTTGTCTTGCTCTCTGCCATTTTAAGCCTCCCTGGTAATAAACAAAAAAAAAAACATGCAACAATCACCAACACTAAACATAAGTTAACACAAGTTTTAGTAAAAAACGACCATATTAGTAATAGCGATATTCATTCGTTATTTAGTAATCTAGCTTACTCGTACATTAGCAAACTTTCAGAACAGTCAATATAAAAACATAATACCGTCAACTCCCATAAATGTAAAAAAAAAAACAAAACCCATACAAAGAAAATAATAATTATTCAGTGTTAGTAAAAGCGCGACGTGGCACCCGTGCAACGTACGAAATTAAAAGTACTTATGCTAAAGCTTCGCAGTGTCGCAAATGTGCAACGTCGGTAAATACGTGCTTATATTTCATAGTAGAATATGAATTTGACATTGGCGTTATATGACACAATTGTAAACACTCATAAACAAAAATATTTCAAGTAATAGTTGTCAATAAATGCATAAAAACTATTTATATTTATTAAAACTCACCGGTCGTCCACGAGCGCAGTGTCGACGCGACGCCATTTTGGTCACAACTACGTAATGATGCGCGTGAGTTTGTTCAATATTTTTTTCATAGATGGCAGCAGTATATCTGTTATGGACCAAGTGATAAATTGGGCAGTATACATAATGCCCGGTCATTATGAAAAATGCCCAATATGAAAGTGCAATTTGATAATAATTATTCAAATAATCAAATTGACTGGGCATTATACATATTTCCCATCACCTTTTGGGCAGAGTAATACAAACACATTTAATTACTATTTTTTTATTGTTATTGTCATTTAACTTAAAATAAACTAAATATTAAACAACTTAAATAATCAGACTCATTATTTAGATTAATTACCAAGGACTTCTACCTTAAAAAACCACCACAATAAATAAATAGTTTTTGCATTTAAAACTTAAGGAAAGTTATATTAAAAATATAACATAAAATATAATTAAATTTAAAACAAAAATTTCTAGGGCACCCCGACTCGGATAGGTTAGGTTAGAAGGGGTTATTATTATACACCTTCGTGGTTATTTTTTTTTCGCTAACACACTCGCGTTAACAATTAGTTACGAAAGTGAAAATAAAAGCATTTGCGTCCGTCCGTCTTCGCTTATAATGCAAAACTAAACAAAAACAATAGCGCTTGAAGTCCGCCGCACGAGCCGCACGCTGAATGGCGGTCTCTGATTGGTCAAAGCGTGTCACGCCACGCGTACTTCCCTCCCCGCCCTCGCACCGCGTCAAATATAGCTTTATTATCAAATTGCCCAATTGTCATGTAGCAATATAATAATGACCGTGCAATGTGATAAATAATGACGTTATGATAGTAATTAATCACTTAGCCCGATAAAGCTAGACATTATTCATAATGCTCGTGCATTATGAATAATGCCCGCATTAATCACCTGGTCCATAACATATCCATTATTAAAATTTATGTAAATAAGAAAAAATAATGATGGTTCTTGCAATATATATTTTTTTTAGATAGTTGCATCGGTGCAACGTTGCGAATTAAAGGGTTAAAAAGTATGTAATAATTTTACAGGTACTTACTTGATGCAGTTGTATTTCCCTCAGCTTCGAACACTTTACGTAGCATCTTATCACTTCTCTTCATGTCGAAAACAAAGCACGTAAATAATAAACACAAATAATATTATTCTTACTTCAGCTAACTACTATCTGCCAACTACGACGGTAAAAATACGTGGTGCAAGCAATAAATAAGAATTAGTGATGACTGTTTAATCGATATTTTTATTAAATCGAGTACTTAAATCGATTATTTGTTTTACAATTTTAATGTAAATATTATTCGATAAAATCTTTTAGCCATAAAATGTGCCAACTGCAAACACAAATGAATGTATACGTTTGAAAACATGGGATTCATAAGTTTGCTGTAAGTAATTTCACGAACGAGTATTTTACGAATAAATAAATATATTTTAATAATAAATAAATTACACATTCGTATACTTATTATATATGTACCTTTCCCAAGAAATTGTATTTGCAACAACTGTAAATTCGCGAATATGTTAGGTTCGTAAGTCTGCTGTAGGTTATTTGACCTTTTTAAATAGTAATTATTACCATTGTAAATTCGCGAATATGCCAGATTCGTATGTCTGCTGTGGGTAAGACCCTTTTTAACAGTAATTGTTACCATTGTAAATTCGCGAATATGCCAGATTCGTATGTCTGCTGTGGGTAAGACCCTTTTAAACAGTAATTGTTACCATTGTAAATTCGCGAAAATGCCAGATTCGTAAGTCTGCTGTGGGTAAGACCCTTTTAAAAATTTTGAAATACCATTTCACGCCTCTCTTTCGCTCCAACAGATACATGGAGAGCTTTTGATCTTTCAGATCAATACCCCCCATGGTTTCGTTGTAATCTTTCACAACAACTGGCTTTACCAACGGTCTTCCGGCCTTAGAGCCAATGTAGGTTTCGGGGTGGTGATAGGTGGAAATTAAATTCACCACTTTGGAGTCCTTCCATGCAATGATGGAAACGTCTCCACAGTGGCGAGAAATAAGTGTCCCCTTCCTCACCTGCCTCGACATCGCAATGTCTCTAGGGACATTTCGACGGTTCCCACGAAGTGTCCCTATGCAGTCAAAGCCCTGGCTCTTGAGGTATCGTGCCAGCGCTGGACAATTATAAAAATTATCCATCGCAACACAATGCCCCCGACGTTCCAGGTCATTCAACAGTTCAAGGACCACCTTTGTGCTCTTCCCCCCCAAATTGACGCCAAGTGACAGATCACCTCCGGCACTGTCATCCTTGCCCGTATAGATTTGGAACCTAGCCATATAACCAGTGCGGGACTCACATAGTTCATATGACTTGATTCCAAATCGCGCAGCCTTTGACCTTATTGTTTGGACCCAGGACAAACGGCCCTTGAATAAGGTCAAAGACTCATCGATGCTGATGTCAGGCCCTAGGTTGTACAAAGCCTCGAATTTTTTTCCGAGGTGTTGAACTATAGGAGCCACCTTACCCAGCCGGGCTGACAACCTTGCTGAAGAAGGATCCTCATTTTGAGACGATGACGGCTGATTTTCCTCAGCTTCATTGTCCACAAAATGAAGAAACTTATTCAACAAGATATACCGATTACAAGACGTCAAACGCTTGAACCCCGATAATTGGAGAACTTCGTTTGATGACCAATATTCAGAAATCGACGTCCGCGGGTCGATAGCCATATACATCATCACCGCGAAAAAATTCATTATCTCGTCTACATCCGTGCCAGACCACAAATTCAGGCGAGATGATGGTTTCAAGGTCCCTCCTGTACGCTTAGCACCGATAGTCTGCTGAGCATATCTATTAGTTTCGGTGGTGATATGCTCTATGATGCCTTCGTCCCAGATGTCGGTGAAAGCTTCATAGGGCGTATCGTAGTCTTTGATTGGCCCAGGGGTAGGACCTGAGAAATTCTCACGAACAGCCTTGAACGAATCAAAGTCCTCTACCCACGTGAAAATAGCAGATGTGCCATGCAACAGAGCCTCGGCAGCGTCATCCATCCCCGCTTCGATCTCACCTACCAAAGCTTCTGACGGTTCGTCTAGCTCCTCCGGATCAGGAAGGTCCCTCCTGATACGTGGCACGACCGGGACATCGAATTCGTCATCGAACTCGCTTTCCAGATCACTGCCATAGCGCGTAGGCACCGCCATAGTAACCACTGTTGTCTCCGAAGTCGATTGACGAACCTCAAAATCGGCAACAACAGACTGCGGAGGCATGGTGCTAGGCGCCAGAGGAACAAGACCAACTATCCTGCTGCCGCTGGGTCCCGGCGCGTCACCCATGACGACGCCGCCGCCGCCGCCGCTGGTGGTGCCCGGAGTGCTGCTCACCTCCGTGGTCGCCATCCACCGCCGGAGATGCCAAGGATTCGTGCGGAGGGCCTCCTCCGCTTCGTCCTCTGACATGTCCAGCGCCTCCACACGCTCTAGCACATCGGAACTGTGAACAAATACAATAACGTAAAAATATAACCATTGCCACGTATCATGGTACCATGGTGATACTTTTCGTCGAAGAAATAACTTAGAGGGGTAAGGCCAGGCTGGGTTGCCCGGCCTGCGCAGCTTGTCCGATGTGCATGTGACCACCTGGGGTCTGCTCTAGTGGCACGGCATTGCCGTGCACATTGAGCGATCCTCCAGGGGTCACCTGCACGGGAAGCGCGTGGAAGCTAAAGGGGGTAAGAAATACAAATTACTCCACTGAAACTAAATAAACAAAGTTGGTAATATCTATACGCTATGAAAAAGACACTCACGGGGGTGGTGGCGATACGGGAGCAGGACTGTCTCGCTCCGGGCCCGCCGTCACCATCTGCAGGAGGAGAGCGCGCCGGGCCGCACTTGAGCGGTTGCAGCCCCGTTCCCCATGTACGGGGGTGACGCTGCGTGACCGCTGCGCCGCATCGTATCGCATACTAAAAATATTATAAAACTTCAGTAACTGTACAATATCTGATCACCTAATCCAACTACCTTACCAGTCGCCGACTACCTAACAAAAAGAAAAATAATAACGAATATTTTTTGGAAAAAAAAAATTGAAATCGGGACTATATCACGTTAGGCGTTCATACAACTAACCAATAAAAAAAATCTAATAAAAATCCAACTAACCAATAAAAAAAAATCTAATAAAAATCCAACTTACATAAAAAAGCATTTTTTTTTTCGAAAAAAAAAAATTGAAATCGGGACTAAATCACGTTAGGCGTTCATACAACTAACCAATAAGAAAATATCTAAAAAAAATCCAACCAACATTAAAAGGTTCGGAACCCAAAAAATATTTGGTCGACTGTACTTTACACACGAAAACCGCCATTTCACCCGATTTTCACTTTGAAACACACTATATGAAATCAATACGCAATAATATTAGAATATAGTACCCAAACTATGTTTTTAGATAAATAAACTAACTATTTACGTATATTTCAAACCATTTTGAAGAATATTCATCACAAAAACTTCGAACAAAGACGGCGGCCATTGCCAAAAAAATCTATGTTATCGAAAGTTTGGCGACTTTTTCAATACTATATTCATCACTTTTCGAAAAATCAATACTCAATACGGAAACTACAACTAATGCTCAGTAATTCTACTAAAAAATCCAATAAGATTACTCACCGTTTGCGTCTTGATGCCATGATTCATCAAAATTTTTTTCACCAAAGTTCACCCAAACTTTACGTTGAACACAGAATGAGACTTTATTTTTTATTTTCGTTCAGGTTCGGTCCTACTTGACCGATTGGCTTTTGCACTTTCTAGAAAAGGTTGACAAAGGATGTTATTCTCGACTAGTGCACAGATTGGGTTGTTTAGTTCGTTCAAATGTCTAAAATATGAAAACCAATCCAAGGGCTTGTGGCTAATTGTATTGCTGTTGCACTCAGTTGATCGTAGGGCAGATATTTCATTCTTCATTTTCTGATCTTCTGCCTTCACGACTGCTTCACTTTCTTTAATAAAAGTAAACTGTACCGGTCGACAAAACAAAGCAGAGCAAGGTTTTGGGTTTTGCCAAACTGTATTTTCTTCACTTATCAGTTTTAATGGCACTTTAGGGATTATACAACACGTGTGAGTGTCCACGGTAATCCCTGTTTGAGCACTGCTCCTTCTGGATCGGGGTTCAGGGGTCAATGAAAATCGGGTTATATTGACCGAATATATTTCGCGTGATCCCTGAGAGAGAAGACCGTTCGCCCGGACCAGTGCGCAGTAACTGGTCGTTCCAATTCATACATCACGCGCGCATACAATTTGCTAACCTTGCACTCTGCCTTACATACATACATGTGTCCCTACACTACTTCCCCCCAAAATTTTACAAAAAAATTCTTATATCTGCTACACTTATCATAAACATTACCCCTAGTCACATAGAAAGTGTAAACGTTACGCTACAAATGGCTACTTATTGCGATAAGCACTGGTCACTGAATAATAACAATACACGGTGGCCGGATCTTATTATGCGTAGCTGGCTTGTGGCAGTTGCTGTGGGACGCTGCGTGTTTCCACGCGGCCAGGCAATACAGTCACAACACTGGATGCATTTTTGATTTCTTTATGTACCATTTTCTTCAATTTCAATTTCAATAACCTATGATCCACAATAAAGAAATTGAAATTGCAGTGCTCGTGTTGTGTCGGCATTTTCGACATCGCGTCAAGACTGCGATGAGCGCGACCGCGGTTGCCATGACTGCGAAACCGATCTCGTACTTCGTCACTTTTGACTCTATCGCGTTATTTTGGGCGATGACAACTTCTTCTTTGCTGTACGACTTGCCCATGGTGAACAATTTTTACGTAAGTATCGCTACTCGGAATGATAATGAATGCTATTTAACTCAGTGCTTCTTGCAGTAAGTATTAATAATTAATAAGTATAGGTACATGTGTAAGCAAAATCAAAGTTCATTTGCTTCAAGGCCGAAGGTTGTAGTATTACAGTTTGCACACACTGATATTTAAAACAATGTTCAATCTTGTTTACATAAAATTGCCATAGCTAGTCGGCATTATTTCTATACTGGTTATGTTACAGGGTGCGGTCATCCATTTTTCGGGAGCCGACTTAATGGTATTCCATTTGGCAATACAAAAACTTACATCTAGATTTTAAGGGTAGTTGCTGTAACTTCCACTCTGCAATAACATAATGACACCATAAAGGCCAAGCTTCCGTTACGACAACGCCGAACAAAACAATAAAAAATAGCTACAAGGTAAACAAAAACACACAAAATAATGTTAACATGTTGGAATATTAATATTCGCAGTACTCATTGAATCTTACGGGTGGTCTAATAGTGCGACCACTGCGACTTGTCTTTGACTGAGGCTTATTAACGATGGGAATCGGTGACAATGGTACTGGGTTCGATTCTGAGTATGAGTCTACCTTACATACATATATGTGTCCCTACAGCACCAATGATGTCATAAAAATACTGGAGTCATCCTGAATAGAATCCAATTTTTGTTTGTATTTGCTCTGGCTAGATGCTCCATCAAAACCCCATTTAGAGACTAAAATCATTTTTTTTTGTTTTAAATATTCTGGTAAAGATTTAAATATTCTATTTACTGTTAAGTCCAATAGAGCTTGCAGAGAAATTCTGGCTGAGCTATCTGTAACCGTGATAGAATTTTTAGATTCAGGTGGATAACACTCTTTTTTTGCTTTTTGCACTCTGTAGTGGAATGGATATAAGTCTTTAATACCTTCTCGAATTACTGATTCTCTCAAAGTTATACAGGCTGTCCCGAAACTCAACGTCAAGCGGGCACGGGGCGATAGGCTAGGTTATACTAGTTCTGGTAAAAATAAAAAATATAATCCATGTTACTTGGTTAAGTGGTAAAAGGAATACTTTGATAATGTTTGAAAATCCACACCTTTGATAACATATTTAGGTGCTGTGATCACAAATTTCGCAGTGTTTTTTTTTAACGTATCCCTAATAACTATGCCATTGATTGCAGTCACAAATGCAATAGTAATTATTGTCAGTTTAGTAAAAAAAATAAGTTTTATTGAGTCATGCTTCAAAAACATTTTATCAGATAACTTTGACAAATCATATTTTAAAAAAAATGTACCATAGTACCATGGGCAAGTTATATATTCAAAAAAATGGCCCATTTAATCAAGATTTCGAAATGGTACAACACGTACTAGTTATCTTTACACAAAAAATATTATTGCTTATTTACTTGGGAAAGGATCTCATTTCAAAAAGCTTTTAGCTGAATAATTGTAATTTCGTGTACAAAAAGATATGCTTCGATATTGTGTAAGCGAGACAGACAAATGTGTTAGAGTGAGATAGAGAATGACACTGTTCCAAGTTCATTAAGAGACACAGAGACGACAGAAATTTTATATAAAAAAAATAAGAACGATATAATACCTTGTTATTGGTATTATTACAAAAGTTAATCATAATGAAACAATAGCAAGAATTGTAATACATTTATTTCTCTGCTGTTTCAGCAATTCTTTGGCGTAGTTCCGTCAGATTTTGTATAGGTTTTGAATAAACTTTTTCTTTTATGCAGCCCCAGTAAAAAAAATCAAGGGGTTTAGGTCCGGAGACCGAGGGGGCCACAAAATTGAACCAAGGCGTCCGATCCATCTATCGGGATATTCCCTGTTCAGGTAATCTTGGACCGGAGGAGCATAGTGCGCTGGGCAACCATCTTGTTGAAACCACATAACTCTGTAAATGTTGAGTGGCACGTCTTCTAACAGAGTCGGCAAATCGTTTTGCAGAAACTCTAGGTAATTGTTGCCATTTAAGTTTTCAGGCAGCTCAAACGGTCCGATAACTTGCCCATTTAAAATTCTGGTCCACATATTGACTTTGAATTGATATTGGGAGCGATCTTCCCGCATTAAATGTGGGTTTTCTATGTGCCAACCATGTAGGTTGTGTAAGTTTAAATAACCGTCTTTTTTAAAGGTCGATTCGTCCGTCCATAAAATTTTGTTTAGAGACTGCGGATGGATCTTCACGAATTTTCGCCAACATCGTTCTGCAAAACTCGATCCTAGGTGCGTAGTCACGAGGCAGCAAACTTTGTACACGTTGTACATGGTACGGGTGATAGTCACATCGCTTTAAAATAAATTCGTTGAGCTATTCTTTTCGGTATTCTAGTAGCTCTTTCTATTGCACGTAATGAAGTGCTGGGATCGTTTTCGACTTCATTTAAAACGACGTCTTCTTCGTATCCTCGTGGCCTTCCACCAGCCGTATATGCACTTGGCAATCTTCCTTGCGAATATGACTGGTGCACGTTGATGAAAACGCGGTGATCTGGGTGACGCGCCGCATTTGGATATCTTTCGCGATATAATCTGGCTGCGGCAGAGGCATTACAGTGGCACTCACCGTAGATAATATGCAAGTTCGCATATTCTTGCGCGGTAGCTAAGGGCAAGGGCTACTTTGTGTTGAGATTTGAGAAGATTTCTAAGTACTTACCTACCTACCTAAAAGGTATTTATAAATTATAAAAATAAAATTGTACCGAAAATCAAACTTCTATATTTAAATTAAAGTACACATAATTATAAATTAAATTACAATTATGAACAACAATACAACACACACACAACAACAAAACAACAACACAAAACAATTATTAACTATGTAGTTAATTAATATCACTGTCGTCATGCTCATCCATTGATTCTTCGTCATTACCATCCTTGTCTTCGGTTTCTACTAGTGACACATCCAACATTTCCAGGACCTCTTTAGAAAAAGGTTTCCTTTTCTTGTGATGGCTCCTCCTCTTGGATGCAATGATTGGATCAGAAGCTATTAGCATCCAGTGCACAATGTCGGTATTGGTGTCGATTCTGGAGGTTTTTCTGGCATGGAAAAGTCGTAAACCTTTGTAAAAACCTTTTTGACTGGTTTCCAGCACATGTTCTGAAAATAACCCCACGGGCAAAGGTCCTTTATGATGTCTGCACCGTGTATCAATAATTTGTGCACAGATGCAATCATTTTGTACCAATTATACAGGTCTAAGCACATTTTTGCAGTTTCGATGCAGTAGTTTTTAAAACTAACGTAGTTCACGCTAAATCCACACGATAAAACACTCAGGATGTTGGCAAATCTTTTTATAAGCTCAGGATCTAAGCCTGTGATAGTCCCAGATGTTATAGGTTCGGCAAAAAACTTCCTTGCCGTATTCCCATCATTAGAGTTGCCCCCACCATGCTTCGGTTGGTCTACCACTAATCCCATTTGCTGGTAAAATTTAGTGGTTATTTCTTCTTTCCGCTTTTTTATTTTTTCTTTGGCTTCTCTGCCCCTCGCTTGCCATTGCTTTATTTCTAGTTGATATGAAATATGCAATAAGTACTCGTAACATCTAAGGTACGAGTGCAATACGGATATTCCAAACTTAAATGCACTCGTGGGATATTGTTTGTTTAAAAGCAAGTCAAGATTGTTGAGCTCCTTAGGTGTTGCCTTGCACACATTACACGCTTGTGACGATGAAGTGTCTGTGAGCACGTTGCATGTCTTTCCGTCCATCATTGTACACACAGGATGATGTTCGAATGTGTAAGATTTATCCCCAAGAGTCAAGAGTGACTTCAGTTGGCAACAAATTTGATATTTGTTCCTTTATTACTTCATAATGATATTTTACAGATTCTTTTGTCTCCTTTTCAATCTGTAGGCGAATGACGCGGTTATATCTCGATGAAGACGGACTTGGGTTTTGCCAGAAAATCTGTTTTCCATTCGTGGTGACCTGTGACATTTGCAATGGAACGATAGTACATAGAATTATGTTGGTGTCCCCATACAATGAATTGTTGGCAAAACATTGCTTGTAAATCGAATGTCCTCCACTGCCATCAAGACCCCACTTGTAAACGACTTTGATCGCTGAGTTTTTCTCATGATCGTGGTGTAATAAAAGTACATCCTGCTGCACTGCTACAAGTCTTTGTATTGTGTGATCCAAAATGTCTTGAACTGGAATTTGTACTTCAGTCTCCGTGATTTTTATGTTATTTGGGTAACATTGCCTTTTTGTTTGTGCTATGACGTTGTAAGCTGGATATACTACTCTGTCAAGAAAGTACCGGGAAAAGATCAATAATACACAAAATGTCTGTTATTCATCCAAATTTATTTTATCACCTTCATAGTATGCTCCTTTAGAAACGATACACTTGCGCCAACGAATAATCCATTCATCAAAACATTTTTTAAACGCTGCTTCCGGAATTGAGTTCAGTTCTCGCCGCGAATTCTCCTTTATGTCTTCTATCGATTGAAAACGGGTGCCACGAAGTGGTAATTTGAGTTTAGGAAAAAGAAAAAAGTCGGCAGGAGCCATATCTGGTGAATATGGTGGTTGCTGGATGGTATTTGTTGAGTGTTTGGTCAAAAATTCGTTCACAATGATAGCCTTGTGCGAAGGCGCATTGTCGTGGTGCAAAATCCAAGAATTTTCTTTCCACAAATCTGGCCGTTTTCGTCGAATTTGCTCTCTTAAACGCCGCATTACGCTCAAATAATTTTCTTTATTTACCGTTAGACCTTCCGGTAAGAATTCAGAGTGCACAACACCGCGATAGTCAAAGAAAACAGTCAACATGACTTTGACTTTTGATCGACTTTGGCGTGGTTTTTTCGGTTTCGGTTCAGTTGGAAGGCGCCACTCCGAAGCTTGTTGACTAGTTTGCATGTCAAACTCGTAAACCCACGTCTCGTCACCAGTAACAATGCGTTTCATGAATGTTGGGTCCGAACTGACTCGTTCTAGCATGTCCTCAGCGACTTTCATGCGATTGAGTTTTTGGAGAAAATTCAGATCTTTTGGGACTAGCCGAGCAGCAACATGTTTCATCCCCAAATGATTAGTTACAATGGTAGGTACGGATCGACTCGTGAGATACAGAAAGTTCGGCGGCTATCTCTCTCAGAGTTGAATGGGGATTTTCAGTCACTATTTTCTTCACTTTTGCGATGTTAACTTCAGTTGCAGACGTTGACGGCTTCCTCAGGAGAGTAAGGCTTTAAAGCCGTAAACGATGGCGTATCGTGATTTTTTTTCATGCGTTTGTATCTCCTAGGGCTTGTAGTTAAAGCTAAACTCACTAATTTGGCAGCTGTCCTTTTCCCGCTCTTAGTAAGACTGGCTTGAGCAGCAGAACATAATAGCTCTGGGCTTGACTCAGCAACAAGTGGTTTCATCACCCTTCGTTTTGTTCGTAAAGAACTGTATTCAAAAGATTTTGCATGTCTGCCTCTGGTCTTTTTCACTTGCAAATTAACGTCCGAGCTTATAGTGCCTACTGCTGGCAATACCAAATCGTTCATTAACCATTTTGAATTGGCTTTCATAAATCTGTCCATGTTCCAATTAGATTTTTTCCACTTTTGTAACAATTTTGAAACAAACACTTTCAAAACACACTTGATTTTATTTACACAGTCTTTTGACAGTTTATATTCACTTAACTTGTTCATTATGTAACTAGTTAATCGTTCTAAACACTGAGACGATGATTGTTTATAAAAGTTTTCACTTTTTAACACTAAAACCAGATCCATTTTTTTTTATATTGAATTCCGAGTGTCTTGGTCCACTCCGACTACCTGTGAAAAAAAGGGTCTAGTGTCACAATGGGTTGGTTTGAGTTTCTAAAATTTACAGCATTAGTAGCCAACAAACACACCAGTGTAAATAATTAGGACAGAAAGCGGTACTAAGTGGAACTTTTTTTGAAAGTCTATGGAAGTATATTTTTTTTAATGAAAAGTAAGAGCGGAATGAAACCGTCATTTATTAATACATTATCTTGTATAACTAGGGTGAAAAAGTAATTAATTAATAAACATACCCGTGGCCTCAATGTCCATAATTAATATTTAGATTTTTGCACGATTTGAACGAACATAACACGTTGTAATGTCTTTTTTTTTTGTTTTTTTTTTCGGGTGGGAAATCATCCTATGACTTCCCCCGCTCTGGGTGGAGCGGGGGGGCATGTCAGACTTGTACTGACTAAAACCCACCCATGTTCCTTCTATTGCCCTTTACGTTCCGGGGCCGTGGTATCTCTTTCGAACAACCCGCAACCCCGGCAGGCGGAGGCTCTGGCAAGCCCCTCTGCTTTGCTGACTCTCTTTGAGGCGCGCGTGAAACACGAACGCGCCGTCGACACGGCCTGTCGTCAATCGACGGACGGACGGTGAGCTACCCATTGCTCACCGTCCACAGGCCCGCATCTACGGTGGCCGGGAGTCGTCTCGCGGCGCCCGGCGCCCGGGGCGTCTCCCGCGGCGGCTGGGTTGGGCAGATGTTCTCTCCCTCAAACGCCCGGCCACCTCCTTTGCTAGCATTACTGCTTCGCAGAAGGTGGTGACCGCTTCCCATTCCCTCTCGCTCCGGACCATGGCCTGAACCAGGGCCGGACGCGAGAGATCTCCGCCGCCGATCGCCTCCACGAGGGCACGGCGGTGCTCCGCCCCGCGCTGGGCAGACCGCCACTGTGTGCTCCACCGTGTCCTCCGGGCGATCGTCACAATGGTGACACCCGGGCGCTTCCTCCCGCCCGACGTTGTAATGTCTTCCGCAGTCTTATTACGTATCTTGCAAAAGCCTAGCGATAGCGAAAATTGCACAAAAATTGCTCTTCAATCGAAAATCCGTATTATGTATCAGCGATAGCAACACGTTAGCAATCTAGCGATAGTGCTGCCTCTGTGGAACAATCAGCTAACTAAATTGTGCATTACTCATATGGTGATCGCGTTAATTTCGTATCACGTATGATTTTTGACAGCAAAGCAACAGCCATGGGCAAACAAATTTGGCTGTCAAATAGCGAGAGCCATTTACCTGAATGTTGATGGATTGCTTATCGCTCTGTTTGTTAAGTGGAATATTTTTTTTAAATATCGTATTTTGCCATAAAATCTCAAGTGTTATTTGGTCTGCACTGTGTTTGGTGTGCCCTGTGTAACGGTGTGAACTGTTTTCACACAATTTTTTTCACAATTGTTTTAACAAACTATAATAAAAACGCACAAACACAATTTTTTTTTTTTTATCTAAATTAAATTTAAACAATATCTAGATGTATTACGTAATTTTATACAACAACTATGTAACTAAAGAATAAAAACTACTTATACTATACTATTGGTAATTACTTATTTTCCCTGGCTACTAGTTGGGTTGCAACATCCGCAACAGTTTTTAGAACCTCTAACTGATTGCGAGTTGCCTCTGCATTCATGCGAAACGTCTCAGCGTTTAAAAGGGACGCGTCAGCTATTTTATTTGCAGCTTCAGCTATTATTTGAATAGCATTGGCCATCTTATTTTCAGCTTCAACTCTACTCCTCTCTAACCCCATAACCCATTCGGGGTCAATTCTGGGATGTGTTCCTGTAACAAGTAAATTAGTTAAATATCATTATCAACATAAAAGGCGTAGGTAGAAGTTTGCTTTTTATCCTCATATTACCAGTGACATTGTTAGATTTTCTTTTTTTTAATGGGGGTAAACCTAATGCTATTTAATGCCATTTTTGTCAGCTGAAAATAGGTATTTTCTTTTTGACCGGCCTGAGAATCGAACCCACACACACGCAGCACAGCACCAAACATGGTTAGTCTCCTGCGTGACATAATAATAAATTCAAACCACAATGTCAGAAAAGCTAAATAAATATCAAGACCTTGCCATTGAAATAAAAACTCAGTGGAAAGCACAAACTGTCCACATCGTCCCTATAGTGCTTTCTTCCACTGGTATTGTTCCAAAATCCCTTATGCAAAGTCTTAATACTTTACACATGCCATCCCACACACTCCATCTACTCCAAAAAGCCACGATTCTTAACACCTGTCGCATCACCCGGAAATTCCTTACTTCTTCTACAATTTCATCCACATTCTCCATCTAAACTCCCCCCTACAAACTTGGCTCCGGCCCGTGGGTAGGGAATTTGTACTCTCTTACTCGTAAGAGAAGGAAAATAAAGATAAACAAAATAATAATAATAATAATAATATAGCCTTTATTTCCCAAAAATAATAAAACAACAATACATACAATTTCATCATGCAAGTTAAAAAAGAAATACATTTCATTTCATTACATTCAAATTAAATTATTATACATTATTAATTATAAGATACTGAAATAAATTAATTTGCCTATCATTTTAATATACAATTTTATTTATAGTTTTATTAAACTTAATTTTTATGTTTTATATACTGAATTATTTATATTTTTTTTATTTTATGAAATAGGTATATTTATTGGGCCACCCATATTCGAGTGTAGGCCTCCTCCAACTCTTTCCAGTGTTCTCTGTCCTTAGCTTGACTAGTCCATGTAGATCCGGCTACTTGATAGATATCGTCACTCCAGCGCCGCCTAGGTCTGCCGCGTGGGCGTTTTGCTTCGTAGGGATGCCAGTGTAATATCTTTTCACTCCATCTGTTATCAGTCACTCTGGCTGTATGTCCAGCCCATCGCCATTTCATTTTGCTTGCTAGCTCAACGGCGTCCGTTACTTTTGTAATGGATCTGATGTAAGTGTTTTTCTTTCTATCCTTCAGCTTTATTCCCAACATACTTCGTTCTGTGGCTCTTTGGAACACGTTAATCTTTTGTACGATGTCTTTTGTAAACGACCAAGTTTGACATCCGTACAGTAGTGTCGGCATAACAACTGAGTCCATCGCTTTTCTTTTCAAATGTATTGGTAATTTACTTTTGAATATCTCCTTCAGCGACCAGTATTTATTCCAAGCTTTCTTTATGCGGCGTTCTACCTCACGAGATGTTTGTTTTAGGAATGATATGTTTTGTCCTAGGTATACGTATTCATCCACATAATCTATAGAATGGGATTCCGTTTTAATAGGTATTTTAACGCTATTCGTCATGGCAAATGTCTTCTGTGTGTTCATTTGTAGTCCACATTTTCTACTTTCTATGTCTAGGGTATTTAACATGTATTCTAAGTCATTGTGATTTTCAGCTATTAAAACAATATCGTCTGCAAAGCGTAGGTTATTTAGGTACTCGCCGTTAACGTTTATACCTATATTTTCCCAGTCTAGTTGTCTGAAGATGTATTCTAAAAGAGCCGTAAATAAATTTGGTGAGATCGGATCACCCTGTTTCACGCCTCTTCGGATATCAAATGGCTCTCCTTTGCCTTCCAGCTTCACCACCGCCTTGCTGTTTGTATAGATCTCCTTCAGTATCTCTATGTATCGGTATTCGACTCCTTGTGTCTTCAGTGCTAACCACAAGGGTTCGTGTTGGATTGAATCAAACGCCTTACGGTAGTCTATGAACGCTACATAGAGTACCTTGCCATATTCTGAGTATTTTTCGATTAGTTGCGTTAAGGTGAAGATGTGGTCTATGGTTGAGTATGATCTTCTGAAGCCTGCTTGTTCTCGGGGTTGGTTGCTGTCCAATATCCTTGAGATTCGGTGTAATAATACTGTGGCAAACACTTTGTATACTGTTTGTTGTAAACTTATTGGCCTATAGTTACCTAAATCTGTTGGATCGCCTTTTTTATATAACAGAGTTATAGTCGATATTCCCCATTCTTTTGGTACCTTGTTGAGCGTAATTATGTCATTAAAAAGGGATGTCAGTATTGGTACCAGTGGGTCAATAATCGCTTTCAATATATCATTTGTTATTCCATCATCGCCTGGGCTTTTAGCTGATTTCAGGTGTTGGATTGCACAGCGAACTTCACTTTCTAGGATAGATGGCACGGTACCAATTGATGCGAGTGGCTCTGGGCTAGTACATTGGTAACTTTCCTTATTTTCATAGAGCTCCCTGTAGAACTGTGTAGCGGTCCCGATTAGGCTATCTCGATTTGATATTGTTTTGTTTTCTTTGCTTTTCAGAGACATAATCCACGGTTTAGATGTATTCAATCTTGCTTGTGCTCTTTTGACTGATGATCTCTTTTGCAACTCTTCTTCTATAATCTTATATCGATGTGCCTTGTAATCTCGTTGTAGTTCTTTATTAATAAGTTTGTAGAGTGCGCTGAGTTGTTTCTTTTCAGGACGTGCTTTGTTTACCTTATTTTTCAGTCTGTTTCTTTCATTAATAAGTTTTTCTACATACTCTGAAATTGGAACTATGTCTTTGTTTTTTATTTTAGGTACTTCTTTTATAGTTTCCCTTATGATTTTTATGAGTTTTCCATATGCTGATTCCATATCATCGAATTGAAAGTGACCTATATGTTCAGCAAATATATTTTTTAGTGACTCTAACTCTAGGGGGTTTAGTCTAGAGACTTTACATCTGTAGTCTCTCCGTGACTTAGTTTTATTGCAGTTTTCTAACATGCTCACTCTAACTAATCTGTGATCTGTAGGAAAGGTGGTGTTTATAACCTGTACATTTGATATATCTTTGATATTTTTGACTAAGATAAAGTCTATTTCATTTCGTACTTTTCCATTTGGTGATATCCAAGTCCATTTTTGTTTAGGATTTTTCTTAAAGTGTGTGTTGGCTATGTAGAGTTGGTTTTCAAAACAAAATTGTACTAATATATTTCCTCGTTCGTTTCTGTCTCCAAAACCCCATGGGCCCATAACTTTCTTATCTTCCGCTGTGGATTTACCAATTTTTGAGTTGAAATCTCCCATAACTATTGTATCATTTCCTGTATCTTCCAATGCAAACTGTAGGTCTTTATAGAATATTTCTAAGTCTTCTGAAGTTGCGCTTTCTGTTGGTGCATAGCACTGTATAAGATGGACTGTTTTACTATTCAAGAATATATCTAATCGTATGACTCTATCTGATATAGTTCTGATATCGATTATATTAGATTTCAGGTGTTTATTAATAAGAAAACCGACGCCATTTCTTCCGCTTTTTTCGCCATAATATATCATGATGTAGTTTTCAGTTTCTAGTATTTCTTTTCCTTCTTTCTTTACTTCTGATATGCCGATAACATCCCATTTGAACTTTGTTAGGCTATGTCGCAATTCTATAAGTCTTGTCTCATTTACCAGCGATCTCACGTTCCATGAACAAATATAAACAGTATTTTGTTCTATTCTTGATTTATTTATTGTTTGATTTTTACTTTTGAATGCTTCATTTTGATTCATAAGTTGGTTGGAGGGTTTTGGTCTAATCTTCCCGCGGGGACCAGCCGTATTGGGAGATATTTTTTTATTTTCTGAGTTTTCATAGTTGTTGAAAGAGTTTTCTTGGGTGATACTTAAAAGAGAAGGAGGGGCATGACTCAGTTTTTTGTAGTATCCTGGACATTAGTACTTGTTGAGGCCCGAGCGGTGGGATTCAACTGTGATGGACGCAAGTAGCTTGTTATGTTATGCGATTTATTTTTCTTCTGTACTTGTATAATTTTTTCTTGACTATTGCTGACCTCTGTAGTTTTTTGTACCTCAGGTGACACTGACATAAATCGTTTATTTGAGTTTTTCTCTGTAAGTGTGCCATGTGTTACGTTTTTAGGACGTAATGTGACAATTTTATCATAACGTAGAGCTACTTTTTTCCCCGACTCCCACTCACGTTTGCACTCTTCTTGGAGTTCTTTCCGCTTTTGAAGAACAGCGGGAGAGTAGTCCTCTTTAATATAAATATTTGTGTTTTGAAGTAAGTTTTTCTTGCGGAGAAGCTCTATTTTTCTGCTTGTTGTTGTGATCGTTACCACTACAGGTCTCATTTGTCCGTTTCTCTTTCCTCTTCTTGTTACATTTTCTATTTCCCATTTCTGGCATTGTATATCCATTTTCGAATTTATTATGTCTAAGATCAAACTAAGTAATTCCTCATAATGTCCTTCTCTTTCTTCAATACCAAAAAATAGTAAGTTTTTCTTCCTTAATTGTCTGTCAATGATATCTATTTGTTTTTGTTGCTGTTCAATTTTATTTTCTAACATATTTGTTTTTATTTCGATGCGGTTGAATTTTTCATCTATATTTTTATTTATGGCTTCCTTAATATTTTCTTCCATATTTTTAATATCACATTTTTGCTGCGCTAATTCATTTTGAATATTTTGTAGTGCTTTCATGATTTCTTCCATTTTTAATAGCGCGCCCTCTATCGGTGAGTAGTGTAATTACTTGTCTTTACCGATCTGTAGATCTTCTGGTAGTTTCGCTACTCGACGCTAGGTGGCGTTGTATGTATCTCGAATTCTCTTCAATGACTTTGTATTATGATTTACTTTTGAGGTTAGATTGCACAAATTTGGTCCAAATTTCTCACTTATATCACTTTTGAGTGTGTTTTCTTGCTGACTGACCTTTTTACTGTAGTGTTTGAGTATTCTTCCTTCTGAACTTCCATGAAATTTTGTTTGTATGTAAAATCCGTTACTAACTTCTTCTTTGATTTTTCACGCCGGCTATTACGGTTCTAGGGCTGATAACAATTCTTCAGGTGTTCCACAATTAGCTTTTAAGAATTAGCACTGTTTTAGACGGATTAGGCTAGTTAAAGTATTTTAATTTCACAAAGATTACTAAGTCGATGTAAACATTAGCACAGCAGTGTTGCCAAGCCATAAGCCAGCGTGACATAAGACCAACAAAATATAATATAACTGAGCGACCCGCCCCAGCTTCGCACGGGTATTCCTATTCTTTAAAATTCTCATTTTTTCTCTACTATAATATGCATGTATTATACATCCTATAAACCTTCCTCTTGAATCACTCTATCCATTAAAGAAAACCGCATCAAAATCCGTTGCGTAGTATTAAAGATTTAAGCATACATAGGGATATAGTGACAGAGAAAGCGACTTAGTTTTATACTATGTAGTGATAGTGATAATATCATATATTATATGGTCTTGTAAAAAATTGAATTAATTCCTATAAATCAAATTGTATCTCTAAAATCGATATTATATACTCACTAGAAGTGGGATCGGCTCTTGGCGAAGGTTGATTTACTCTAAGGCGAGGACGACGTCTTGACGGCTGACTAATCACAGTTTCAACACCTGAAAATATGGAATGATAAATAAAGCCCATTACCCATTACAATCTATACATCCTGTCTAAAGATACAGTCAAAGTCAAATCACTTATTTCCATTAGACCACTCAAAGGCACTTTGGAAAGTCATTTACAAGAAATTGAATCTAGTCGCCCATTCCAAAGGGTAGTTTCGTATGGAGAAGAATGGGGAAGAAACTCCATACTTACTCTTTTAAAAATATTGGTTTTACAATGATTATATCAATAATAAAATAATAAATGAAATGTGATAACAAAGTACCCAAAAAAAATATAATAACAATAATCACAATAAAATAACTACAATAGGAACAAGCTAAACAATGACATCTAAATTAATTATGTTTATGAGTATTATATTACCTGTATGATGTGGCTCAGGTGCTTGTTGTATTTCAGCTTCCATTTCTGTGTTAGAAACTGTGGCAACAGGCACATGAACTTCTGAAGTGTCTGTAATATGTCAAAGTTTGGTATCGGTCAAAAATATAAATCTTAATTTTGAAACAATTTCACTTGCTTACTCTATTGTGAAAAGATTTTCATAAAGTTAAGTTTATTTACATAAAAGTAACTTGTTTTTTTACCTGTTATCACAACTTCATCTGCAACCACAATATTTTCTGGTTGCACTGTGGCTAAAACCGGCACTTCAGGTTCAATATTCTAAAAAAAAATATTACAAAATTATAATTACACTACCACAATATTCAATAAAATACTACTCATTTTACGTCAGTACGTAACTTACAAATATAGGTATTCTATGCTGACTATCTCCATACACAGCATTTTCCCCGATAATGGCCAAAACTTTTTTGTCCACATCTGAAAGGTCTTCTTGGGTGCTCGGACCACCACCAGTACCTAAGGCATCCTGTCTCCGTTTGATCGTTCTGGTCTTCACTTTATGTTTCAGGTCAGCCCAATACTATAAAATGTATTAAATAAGAATTTACTACTGAGACTGATTTATTGAACACTGTTGAAAAATATATAAATAAAACAGTTTACCTTTTTCCAACGTTCACCTGTCTTCGATGATCCAGAGCCAAAAGAATTTAGCTTCGTGGCAAGATCATTCCACTGCCTGTCTACAGCCTCCTTGGATCTTGCTCCAAGGCCAACACCTTTAGCTAAACAAGGATGTTCGGCCAGATAGTCCAGAAGTTCTTCCAGTTGATCGTTGGACACTCTATTTGCCATTTTATACTGAAACATGATTAGTTACTTTTACTTCTAAAATCAATGACAATGCTCTAAATATTCCACACAAATTATTTTAAACTTACTTGTTGATAGAACAGTTGAATATGGTTTGGAGTCCAAGTTAACACTGATTTCATTCACTTTAGCATCTTGTATACGTCGCCAAGCTATTTTTGGTAAAATTCAAGTGTTTTAAGTGGATTGTTTTTTCAAAACATAACTTTTGTCAAGAGTTTGTTTGTATTAAATTGACTTTGTTGATATTTAGTTAGTTCCAGCTATGGCTACTCAAATTGTTTTTGGCGCTAGTATCGTAGCAATAATTGCATTATAACAATCAGCGAACGATAAGCAAACGATTCTTAGGTAATATGATTTTTTTTGACGTTAAGCGATTGATCGCGCGCTCATTGCCCGATCGCTGCGCAATTTTTGCTGATTGCTGTTTCATACGTAATAAGCCTGCCGGTTTCGAATGCAACTAGCCGTACGCTGCACAACGCTTATCTGTCGGACCCTCGGGCGCCTTTGTTGTAAGTATAACAAAGGATGTTTAGGGCCAGCACGATGGCTCAGGTAGTTGACTCGAAGAATACAAGCAATTTTAGTCCTTATAATAAAGAAATAAAATTTATTTTTGACCTTCTAAAGTGGTTATTTTGCCGTATGTGCGCCGGTAGGTAGCGGAGCTGCGTTTGTGACCGTTGTTGTACTCGTCATTGCGCTGGGAAGAGAGTAGTCCGCGTTGTTGAGGTAAGCGGGTTTCAACCGATCGATTGTTACAGTGGTTTCCCTCGCGTTTACCTCATTACGATACGTCTTGTTGCTTCTTTGCAGGACTGTGCGGCCCGGTGTATGGCGGGTCGAGCGGTCGGCGCACGGCGTCGTGTCGCAGAAAGACGTGTGATGCAGTTGCCAAGTCGCTGGGCACGTAGAAGGGCTTGTTGCCGTGCCGACTCGCCGGTTCTGGAGATAGCTTCGCCATCTGATTCCGGAGCCTAGACGCGAAGTCGGTGTAATCCACCTTTTCGGTGAGTGATGGGGCGATGAATTCAACTGGAAGCCTTAGTGGCTCCCCGTAGACGAGTTCTGCTGATGAGGCTTTGATGTCTTCCTTCCAGGCGCTGCGGATGCCGAGCAGCACCAAGGGTAGTGCCTGAGACCAGTTGGTGTCTGTGTGGCACCGGATGGCCGCCTTCAGCTGGCGGTGCAAGCGTTCCACCATGCCGTTGCAGGCCGGGTGGTATGCAGTTGTTGGCCGGTGCTGACTACCGAGGGTTGCTGCGATGGTGTGAAACAACTTGCTCTCGAATTGCCTGCCCCTGTCAGTAGTGATGCGATGTGGGCAGCCAAAGCGGGACACCCAGCCCGCGATGAAGGTGCGAGCACATGTCTCCGCGGTGATGTCTGCAATGGGGTATGCCTCGGGCCATCGGGTGAAGCGGTCAACCACTGTGAGTACATACCTGTAATTAGCTGAGACGGTTAGTGGCCCTACTATGTCCATGTGGACATGGGAAAATCGTTGGGTAGGCACTGGGAAGGGAGAGGTGGGAGAGGATGTGTGCCGCGAGACCTTATTCTTCTGGCACTCAACACACTCTCTGGTCCAGGCCCTGCAGTCCTTCTTCAGACCAGGCCAAACAAAGCGCGTGGAAATCAGTCTGACCGTGGCCTGCCTGCCAGGGTGGCTCAGCTTGTGTAGGTTCTGGAATACTTGCCTTCTGTAGTGTTCTGTAACAAAAGGTCGGGTGTTACCGGTGGAGACGTCACAATAGAGCTCAGTGCCTGTGTCTGTGAATGGTATTTTCTGCAGTTTGAGTGACGTGTTGTTGTTCTTTAAGAGTCCCCGCAGCTGGGGGTCGCCATCCTGGGATTGTGCAAGGGCTGCGTAATTACATGCCGGCACTGACACTGACTCCACACGGGACAGTGCGTCTGCTACCACGTTGTCTCTGCCTGCGACAAACTGGATATCCGTGGTAAATTGAGCAATGTAGTCCAGGTACCGGTATTGCCTCGGTGAACAATTGTCACGGTTGTGTGAGTACGCGTAGGACAGGGGTTTGTGATCCGTGTATACAGTGAAGTGCCTAGCTTCTATCATATGTCGGAAGTATCTTACTGCGTCGTAGATGGCTAAGAGCTCCCTGTCATACGGGCTGCATTTTTTTTGTGACGGTGACAGGCGCCTGGAGAAAAATGCCAATGGGTTCCATGTCGCACCTGCCTTCTGCTGTAACACTGCGCCCATTGAGGTGTCTGAAGCGTCTGTGAAAATGGCAAGTTTTGCGTTGGGCTCTGGGTGAGCAAGCAAAGCAGCCTGGGACAAGCTACCCTTACAAGCATTAAAAGCATCCTGCATCTCTTGTGTAAGAGTAATAGCCTGTGATCCTTTTGTTTTAGGCCCTGTGAGCACAACGTGGAGTGGCGATTGCAAACGAGCGGCGTCCGGTACAAAGCGACGGTAAAAATTGAACATACCCAGGAAGCGACGCATCTCCTTGACAGTCCTGGGGGCTGGGAAGTCCTGGATGGCCTGCACCTTCTCTGGCAGCGGGCGGACACCTTTCTCGGACACTTTATGTCCTAGAAAAGTAATGGAGGTACGGCCGAACTCACACTTGGCCGAGTTAATAAGAATCCCATACTGGGATAACCGCTTCAGGAGTTGGTGCAGATGTTCGGTGTGCTAAGCTGGTGTCTCTGAGAACAAGAGGATATCATCTAAATAACAATAGCAGAATGACAGCCCACGTAGCACCTCGTCCATAAACCGCTGAAACATGTGCGCAGCATTCCTGAGGCCAAAGGTCATAAATGGGAATTCGAATAGGCCGAACGGTGTGGTGATGGCCGTCTTGTGAATGTCAGCTGACTGTATATATCTGATGGAACGCTTTAATAAGGTCGATTTTACTGTAGATTCTGCTGCCAGCCAGCTGATGTGAGAAATCCTGGATGTGAGGAATGGGATACCTGTCCGGAACAGTGCGGGCATTGAGTGCCCTATAGTCACCGCATGGTCGCCAGCTGTTGTCCTTCTTAGGAGCGAGGTGAAGAGGAGATGACCACGAACTCTCTGACGGCCGTGCCGTGCCGTTTGCCAGCATGGCTTCAAACTCTTTCTGAGCAACCTTAAGTTTGTCTGGGGCGAGCCGACGAGGTCGTCCGGAGATTGGCGGACCAGGTGTGGTGCGGATGTAATGTACAGTGCTGTGACTAACCTGTCTCTGTGTTCCTGCAGGTCGAGTGATTTCCGGGTACTGGCGGAGGACCTCGTGGTATTCCGTGCTGCCCCCTACAGACTTGACTGAGGCGATTACTGCTGCTGAACCGGCCGCAGATGACGCTGGCGAAGACAGCTGAGTCAGCCCGTCAATGAGGCGGTGATGTTTAAGGTCGATCAGGATGTCATAGTGTGCCAAGAAGTCTGCCCCTATAATGGCCTTGGTTACGTTTGCGACCACGAACTTCCACGTGTACATGCGGCGGAGCCCTAAGTTCAAGTGGAGCTCAACCCAACCGTAAGTATCAATGGCTGTCCCGTTTGCTGCGTACAACTGGTACGCCGTCTTGCTGCGCCGCTGTCGTAGTCCTGCACGTGGGTACACGCACAAATCGGATCCTGAGTCAACTAAGAAAGTACGTTTTGGTGTCACGAACTCACGATCTGTCACGAATTTTGCCGCTACTTCCGGCTGCCGCTGGCGTTTTCCGTGTACGAACATGGTGTCGTACACCGCGTGGCCCTATCACCAAAATTGTTGTGATACCAGCAGTGAGCATCGTTCCACGTGCTGCTGGTGCGCGAGCGACTGCGTCGTCGGCCTGGGGTCGGTTCTCTGTCACTACGTCGGTATCGTCCTGTGGAACGCGAGCGATGGTGTACCTGACCTTGCCTCTGTAGAGCCGCTACCTGTAGAGTCAACTCTGCTATGCTCTGTTTCAGCTCCATGATGTCACTACTGGTGGACGTGCTTGCCACTGTGGGACACGTCGTGAGCGCTGGGGCGGGCGATGGCGCGATCTCGTGCACGCGGTCGGCCAAATCTGCGACAGACTGAAGCGGGAGGTTAGGTTGTGAAGCAATTACCGTCTGTATGTTGGTCGGTAACCTGCTAGCCCACAACGTGGACAAGAATGTGTCCGGAACATGCGGCCCTGCCAAAGTTTGCAGATGTCGTAGAAATTGCGACGGCTTCCGGTCGCCGAGCTCCTCCTGAGTTAGAATCTGCTGAACCCTTTTCTCGCGCGAGTCGGTAAGCCGACGTATGAGTTCGGCCTTCAACTTGGCGTACTTATCCTGCGCAGGTGGGTTCTCTATAATGTTGCGTGCCTCTACCATGTAGCGATGGTCTAGTTGGCCCACGATCGTTTAGTACTTGGTGGTGTCGGCAGTGATGCCAGTTGTCGCGAACTGACCATCAATTTGGGCAAACCAAAGTGTTGGCTCCTCAGGCCAGAACGGCGGCAACTTTACGCCGACTCTGCACACTTCCTGCTTCTCTTCCGCTGCTGGCAGAGCTTCCTGGTCTGTTCTAGTAGTCATTTTGACTCACGTCCGGCTCCTGCGCTCCTCGTCGGGGTCACCAATGAAGTGGGTCGGTGAAGGCAATGAAACTAACACTCGTTGGTATTGTTCTATTTTCACTGACCACTTCTGTGATTCAGTGAACTTGCGTAATTAAAATAACACAGGACAAAGTTCACTTAATACTCGGCTAACTAGCTTAAACTCACAAAATACTAAACTTAATCACGCAAAATATTTACGAACTAGAACAATAACCAGAAAAACATTATGGACTTTGCTGACTTTGTAACACTCGGATGGACTTTGCGGTCTTTGTTGCAAAAATAATATGGACTTTGTTGGCTTTGAAACATACCTATCCTGGCCTAGAATGATGGAGCCATATTGATACTTTTTACTTAAAATAAAACTATGATTGATTTATGAGAACTTTACTAGTTAAACAAAACCGATATTAAATTATAAGTAATAGTAGTCTTCTTGTTCTTCACATACCGAGTCTTCAAGGAAATCGATATCGTCAACCATATTTTCGTAAGGTATTTCCTGTATTGATGGTATTACCGTTATAGTACTCTAGAACCTCTAAATCGCGCCATTTGTCTCCGAAATGAGTACATAACAATTTATTAACGTCCCTAAATTTTAACGGTTTTCCTTGTGCGCCCTGTGGAATAGCGGTTGGAGAAATCATAGCCGTGTTTTTACCTTTTTTGCACACGCTTTTGTATTGACCTGATTCAAATCTGTAGTGGATTTCTCCTCTTACTCCAACCATGTCATTGCCTTTACTGGATCGTTTCAAATAAAACCTTTTGCATTTTGAAAAAGGTACATGCCATTTTGTAGTTATCAAAAATAAATCTTTAACGACGGTTTTCCAGTTGCATACTTGAACCGTAGTAGCAACTTTTATGGCGGTAGAATGTTTTTCCACTACATCGAAGTATTCTTTCGGTTTGATTATATTTTCAAGTTTCCGTAACTCCTTTTCAATACGAGCAAATACTCTATCCGGCGCACACAAGGCCAGATTACCAATTTACGATGCCAAAAATAAAATGTAACTTTTTTACGATCTAACTTGGTAATTATGTTTTATAATAACTATTAGAAGGTATCATAGTTATTATAAAACTATATAGGGTAAGATACCCAATTATTGGCACTTTAAGGATCCCTGTTCAAAGAAATCGTAAAAACTATCTTTATGAAGTGTTGCCAGAAAAAGTAATATATGTAAATGGTAGAAAAATAGTTAGTGAACGTCTTTAATCAAATGAAACGTCTGCTAGATACCGCTTTAATAACGTTTTTATATCTTTTAAAAAATAACACTATTTTCCCAATTACTGGCATACTTTGACCAATTATCTGCATAGGCCTAGTCCCATTTATTGGCATTCAGACTGTTTAATATATATATAAGGATGAAAACAAGGATGAAGTAAAAAAAAGCTAATAGGTAAATAAGTAATCATTTAGTACCTACATATGTTTTGACTTAGAAACATAGCTTTCGTCAGCACTCATTTGGTTCATAATAAAATAGTATCAAAATCAACATTTAGTAAAAAATTTAGGACAGACAACTATAACGTAGGTATACATTTATATCTTATAACTAGGCAATATCTTAAACATAAGAGATCAATAGTAGGAACTGGGTGGTTAAATTTCTAAATTAATGTTATAAATTATTATAACATAGATTCTTCAAATTCAGTCATTCTTCAAATTCAGTCAAAAACTTCTCTATATCTGCTGCCGTGTATAAAATCTTGTTTTGTTTCTTCTCTTTATTTTCAGGCGTCAAATTGGCGTAGTCGGTATCATTTTCCTTATCTTCTTGTTTATTATCTGGTGTATAGTCTTCATTTGCAAGAAGGGGTGGTATTAGCGACAAATCAGCAGAAGTATCAAATTTTTCTGGTAGCATAAGTTTTTGCACATTTGTGTTTCCTCTTTTGAGGTCCTTCTTAATTTTTATCTTAGAGTCTTGTACCTTTGGTTTTATCGGTTTAGTTTTTGCTTCTAATTTCTTTTTTTCCCTTTCTTCTTTTCTTCTCTTTATGCCTTCTTCTTTTTCTTGTTTTACGCGTAATTTTTCGCTCTCTATAGAACTCCACTCTTCAGATGTCAACACAAAAGGAGCTCTCTTTATATTTCTAACGCCTTTTCGTTGAGGTGATTTGGGCAATACGAGGATGTCCGTTAATTTAACGGGAGTAAGATTTAACATGGTGGTGGTATGTTTCTGAACCCTTACAGGTGCTGGATCTATATAAGTTTCTATTTTGTCGAAATCGAAACTTTGGTTGTGTACTACTGTAATCTTAGGGCATTCAATTTGTCGTGGCAAAACAGGAATTCTGGTATTATCAGTCTTAGTATCATACACTTCTGCTTTATGAGTTAAATGTAAAACTCTTTGTGAATCGTCCAATAATCGATCGTCATTGCCATTATTAAAGTCTTCTGTTGCTACAGTTACTTCCGAGGCAGGTACAGGTACGCAATCAGAAATCTCTTCTCCCAAGTCTCTGCTTATAATAATTGGCATATTTGTAATATCCATTGGATCAAATGTCGTTTCAACATCCCGGTCAGAAGTAATATCTTTGTTCAAATGTGTATCAGTTTCCGTTTCCGTGAAATAGTTCCAAATCTCTTTCAAATATTTTTCTTCTGATCCTAATACGCCTAGTTCAATTTGACTTAATTTGCTGGCTCCTATAATATTCTTAAAGTCTTCTTTGGTCATCACTTTTGGTTTTTCTATGTTATTTTCGTTAGAAGTTCTTACATACTGAACATTTTCTTTGCCTAGACATTTCCTATAGTCAACTGCGTTCACATTCCACGGGCAAAGGCCTGTAGCTCTAAATCCATTAATGACTGTTGATGCTGTGATTGTGTTCTTGATGGTTTTGTTTAGGAGCGGTACAAAATTGACCTTGTTGAGAGCTACGGAAGGATTATTTCGTCTCCACTCCAAGACAGTTTTCTGCCACCCAGATTTTAAAGGCTTGAATGCTGACACATCAGCTGGCTGTAGTAATCTGGTACAATTCGGGTATAAAGCAATCAAGACAATTTTAAAATTTTTGCAAAGCTCACTAACGGCATATGTTAAATGGGTCTTGTGACCGTCGACAAACAGTATTACTGGGAATTGAGTTCCTTTTTTAACCAAGTGTGGGTATAGTATTGTTTTAATATAATCGTGGAACACTTCGGCCTTCATCCACCCATTATCACTCAGTCCTATACCCCAGTCTGATGGAACTTTGGATGTAATTTCAGCTGATAACCGTTTATTCGGAAATATAACCATTGGAGGTGTGAGATCTCCATTAGCGGAAAATGTGAACATTACAGTCAAAGAAGTTTTAGCCAGGGCATTGTCTACCTCGTAGACGTTTCTTTCGCCTTTAGGAGCTAATACGACTCCTGTTTTTGGACAAAGAAGAAAATTTGTTTCATCACCGTTAAATACACGGGATGAATCTGAAAGTACCTACCTCAAATAAATCGTTTTCTTTCAGATAAGTTTCAATTTGATTGAACCAGCCTCTCACGTCGTTTTCTGACACAGCAGCACTTGCAGCTGTGACTGCCTCAGGTGCGCACAGAAATATTTGGATGTCGTTGAAGAAACAACTTATACCATTTTTCGCCGTTCTTAAAAACGCTGGCCCTGTTACTACTTTTCAGAAAGTTAGCTACACTACTGATTACGTCATCTTTGCGTTTTGGGAAACCTTTTCTGCAACTCAGTAAAATCCAGTCTTCGAGGTCTTTTTCTTCTTTTTCCGTCAAAATAGTAGGAGGGCCTGGACGTGACTGATGCTCAGGGTTCTTGATCCTATATTGCAGAGTAGCTCGTGGCACTTGATAAGTCTTTGCCGCCAATTTCTTGCTCATACCATCTTTGACAGCTTGCAAAGCTTTATTCAAGTTTTCCGTGTCGTATATTTTACGTCGCCGTATTGGTTGGGGTTTTTTTCTAGACCTCTCAGTTGTTACTTTTGGTTTCATGGTTTAAAAAGTTGGGTACACTGAAAATAAAACCATAACATACGTAAGATGACCAACTATTAGCACACTTATCACGTTGAACGCCAGTGCGTTTTCTTCGTTTTTCCATTTGGGCCATGGGGGTCACCATTTGGTCGACACTTAACTGTTCCGTTGGAGCCGCGGGGGACAACATGTGACCGCAAGCTGGAGTTGATTTCAAACGTCTCTATGGAGCCGTCGGACAAATGTTCTAAGCAAATCTCGGTATAACGTGACCCCCATGGCCCTGTAGACTAATGCAGTTCAGTTGGTTTTTATGTAAACATAATACCTAGAAAAATATGTCAAGTTTTCTAAGCCATATTTGCAATGTAGTGAGAATATAAGTGTGTATGATAAAATAGTATTGCGTTCAATTAATGGTATAACGCCGAAACCAGTTTGGATAAATTTTGATTACAAATAGGATATGTAGGTATATGTGTACTAAATAAAAAACAAAATAGTATTAGTTATTCATTTATATATTTATTTTTATGAGGAACACATGCAAAATCAGACTTAATTTGAGATCAATGCCAGGTAAACTTAAACTTACATCACAAAATTATTCTAATGAACTTGATGAAAACAGTCGTAACAGAGATATGGTTTATTTGGGCATGTTTCACAAAATGTAACCACCTTTTTGGTCTTGTTTTTTGCCAAAGCCCTTCCCATTATCTCAACGTTATGTTTGTAACAATATTGACATGTACGACGATTATTTTTGGCGGTGCCTTCTTTTTTCGTGAGCTTGTGCTTTATACGTCTTGGCCTCAAGGTTTCTATTGGTTGTTCTTCCTTTTTTGACAATAAACCCTTCAATATCTCTTTCCTGAATTCAACTACTTGCATGTTTTTCCCAGTAACTGTCTTGTACAATATTAAAGCATTAACAACGGCCGTGTTTAGAAGCAAATTTGTGGCCACTTTTTTGTACCATTTGACGGATTTTCTCAAAGCTGTCGAATATGCGGCCATCTGGTCAGATAAATCGACGGCTCCTTTCGCCTTGTTATAATCTAGTATGATTTTAGGCTTCAAAGTGGTTTTACCTCGCTTCGTGACGGATTGGAAGCGGGTGGAATGCTTGGTAGAAAGAACGTAAACGTCCCTTTTGTCTTTCCATTTTAATAGAGTTATTCCATCAGTACTCTCCATGGCAATATATTCGCCCCGTTTCAATTTAGCATTGATAACTTCTTTAGGAAGATTTTTCCTGTTTTTACGAATTGTACCGACGAGGTGCGTTTCATTTTGCAAAAGGTTTCTAGCCAAACTGACACTTGTGTACCAATTGTCAGTGTATAATGTGTGCCCTTTGTTCAAAAGGTCACTGCACAACGACATCACAACGTTTTCAGGTGTAGTATTGACTTGATCATTTTGTTTGCCTGCATAAATACTGATTTTGTAGGTATATCCAGGTAACGTGCATAGTTTAAATTCCTTCACACCATATTTATGTCGTTTCTGTTTATTGTACTGTCTGAAAATAATTCTTCCCCGAAATGGTACGACACTCTCATCAATGCACAGATCTTCGCCAGGAGTGTAATAATTCTTAAAATTTTCGTTCATTAGGTCCAGAAGGGCTCGAATGCGATGTAATCGATCAGTCTTGTGAGCATCATCTTCTTTAGAAAAGTGTAACATTTGTAATAACAGCTCAAACCTGTTCCGAGACATTATTTTTCGTGCAAAAGCGTGTCCTATTATTTCGTCCTTGGACCAATAGTCACTCATTTTTGGAAGCTTCACCAATCCCATAAATAATATCAAACCAAAAAAGTTTTTCATTTCATCAACATTAGTAGGCGACCAATTGTGTATGCGTGCTGACTTTGAAGCTTCTCGTGCAGTTATTTTGTGTAAAGCAAACTCGTTAGTATCATACACTATTTTCTCAAATATTTCGTCTGACACCAAAAGGCAGTAAAAATTAACTGGCGATTTGATAATCATAGCAGAGCGGAGATTAAAAGGAAAACCAGGAATCTCAGTGAAAGCAATAATTTGTCGCTGATTACCTGCTGGTTGCGTCCATGTACGTGCAGATGTCGACGGAGTACTCATAGTATTCAAAGCAATTTGTAGCTGGTCCAACTCACTTTCATCACTTTCAAAAACCATTACACGGCGACGACCACGACCACGGCAAACTGATTGATCGTCCAGATCTTCCTCTTCCAAGCTGACGTGAAAACTGTTGTTGAGTAAATTTATTTCTAAATTGTCTATGTGTGATAAGTCTTCTTGACTTATCTCAAAATCTCCGAAATCATCCATCTTTATAATATGAACGCAGTATGAATACCTATATAAAATTAGCAAAAACCAAATAGCGTTATGAGCGTATGGCGTTCAATGTGACACTAAACACGCACTAAGGCGCTTTGCACATGGAGCAACTTAAGTTGAGGCAACTATCAACATTTTAAAAGTTTCCTTTAAAAAGTTGATAGTTGCTATAACGTTTACGGTTGCCGCAATTTTATGGCAATCTGTGAGCAACTTTCATAGCCGTGTTGCTAAATCTACGCAGCGTTCAGTGTGACAATGGATATCGAAGAAGCAGCACTTGCTCTCATTTTATTACGTCGTCGCCGTCGACGGCGCCAACAAAGACAAATTATTCGCAGCAATCGTCGGTTTTGGATTCATCCCTTTTTTCTAGATCGATCCCAATTTATTAACATAAAAGATCTGCTAAAACATAATGATAAATTTAAAATGTACTTTAAAATGTCTGTTAACTTATTTCATGGATTGCTGCTAGTATTGGAAAGTGAATTAAAACGACAGGATACTACAATGAGGGAAAGTATTCCTCCGTTCGAACGACTTGCTATTACTATAAGGTAAGTAGGTAATTTTAGATAGTTTTAATCACATTTTTTACCAAAATATTCGAATCAATAACGTTATTCAGGTAATCAGTAAATAACAAAAAAAAAAACTTGAGAGGTGTCAAGGGACACCCGGATGGAACGAAGTTCCTTTCGATTAATTAGTGAAGGAATTGTAATAAAATTCTTAAAAAACAATTTTAAATTACGTAATCAATATAAACTATAAACACACAATTGATTAATATTAATTTAATGTTCATTATTGATTATAAACAATGTTTATAAATATTTAGTTCAATGCGAAATACATAGACGAAACGAAAATAACTGGCTTGCTTTCTATGAGTAGTACATGAAAGGGAATCGGAATTAAAATTTCCTGTTATATTAGAAATTATTTATTTCTTACAAATCAAAATAGATATCATCAATTATATCCGATTCTTGAGATACATTAGTAACTGCCGGTGATACAGGAACATCAGTTTCTGAACTGTGTAAATATGATCTGTTTGAATAATAACCATATTGCGATTGATAATTAGTATTGGGTATATATTTTTTTATAGTGTTCAAAATATCTGTCTGAAGATCCAATTTACAATCATCGGGTACTTTTTTTAAATGAGGTAGTATAGAATGCAAAAAATCTAAGTCAGGGTCATTATCATCTCCCCTTTTTCTTTTCAAGTTATTTGCAATTGTTTGTAACACTTCCCTCTCTTTATCTTCAACTGATGTCTCCGTTTTATTTCCAGACTGGTCTTTTTTAGACGTATTTGAGGGACCAGGATTATCATATTTTGTTGTATTCTCCTGAGAGGGTCTTGTTTTTGAAACATTTAATAAAAATGACATTTGCTGGTAATATTCATATTCCTTTCTGCAATTAGCAGCTGAGCCACTCTTCATGTTGTTCTTTTTAGTTTTTTCTCTATTGAAACATGTTTTCAAATTTTTCCATCGTTTCTGTAGCTCGACAACTGAAAATTGTAAAAAAAAGTATGTATATTTCAGATTTATTTTGTGATGTCGACAATCGTCTGATGTATCTAGTGGTAGTGAATCTGCCTACTAATCCAGAGGTAGCGGGTCCAATCCTGGCACAATATAAATGTTTGTGTGCATAAACGTATCTATTTATCTTGGTCTGGGTGTGTTTCCATATAATATTATGTATATCTATATACATAAAACAAAGTCGGGTTAGTTACACCATTTATAACTCAAAAACGGCTGGGCCTGAATCTAGGATTATTGTATTAGCCGGTCCGGCGGTATGGTATATTAATCGCCTTACTAAAATACTTATTTTTTTTAGGTATTTAGTAACTGGATGTGGCTTTGCTGAATTTGAAAACACATTTGGACGTGGTACCTCAACTGCAAGACGAATAGTCAAAGAAACTTGTCAACTTATATGCAATAAACTTGAAACTGAGTATATACCAGAACTAAATGAAGATCGATTTGTTAATATAGCAGCTGGATTCGAAAAAATAGCTAATTTTCCCAACTGTTTGGGTGCAATAGATGGCAAACATATTCGAATAACCAAACCACCGGGCACTGGATCTCTATATCATAACTACAAGGGCTATTTTTCACTAGTACTTTTGGCTACTTGTGATGCAAACTGTTTATTTACGTTTATCGATGCTGGCGCCTATGGAAAATCTTCTGATTCGACAATATATAAAGAGAGTAAATTATGTAAACAAATTGATGATGGAACTCTTAAAATACCAGAACCCAGATATATTTCGGGACTTCCTAATGCCATAAACTATTGCTTTATTGGTGACGAAGCTTTTGGTTTATCAAAACATATGTTGCGACCTTATTCTGGAAAACAATTGGATTATGCAAAAAGAATGTTTAATTACAGGTTATCACGAGCAAGGCGTTGTATTGAATGCGCCTTTGGATTACTAAGCAGTAAATTTCGAATATTTCAATCTCCAATGCAAGTATCAGCCGATTTTGCAGAAATAATTGTTAAGACATGTTGTATACTGCATAACATGATTCGAAAGCACGAGGGACTACATTTTCATGCAGTATCAAACACACTTGCAAACACAAACAGTATTATGGGTTCTGAAAGGTCAATTAATACTAGGGATATCCTAAAGGACTATTTTATAAGTCCTGAAGGATCGGTTCCATGGCAAGATTTAATGATATAAAAGGTACTTGTACCTACCTAAATAAAGTTATAAAAAATATTACCTATTTTATTTTTTTCCCTTGCAGGCAAATCTTCAAACGTGACATTACTCTTTATGCCCACTTTTTCCCAAGCTTTTATCTTCTCTGTGCGACTAAAATATTCATCGGCACTCAAATCCCAAATAGCACGATGTTTTCTTATTTCTTCGATAAAATCTTCTGTGTTCAATATACCGTCTCTTGTACTGTCGTCGGCTTGGTTTTCAGCCATATTTACTGCGCACGAAAGTCAAGACGTGTGTAGTCGGCGACGTATTGAGCGGCACTTGACTGGAATGATCGGGCACAGGGAGAGGGGAGGGAGGGTGTGAAATCGCCCGACGCGTTGCGATTGACGGTTGAGGAAACCGGCAACTTTAAAAACCGGTATAATATTTAACAGTTGCTAGTTGCGGCAATTAGGAACTATCTTAGTCATCGATTACAGCAACTGAAAACTGTTGACGATTACCGGAACTCGAAACTCGAGTTGCTATGTGTGCGCGATTCAATTGAAATATATGTAAACAGCTAGTTGCCAGTTGCCAGTTGCTCCAATAGTTGCTCCATGTGCAAAGCGCCTAAACGACATAAACACTCTAAACTCGTGGGCTGCAAGTACGCGGGTGCGGGCGCGCGGGCGGTGGTGCTCGACACCGTGACCCGCGCGGCCCCCGCTAACGGACATGCGATTTTCTCTTCGCATGGGCCACGGGGGACGACATATGAGTGACACTCAAATTATAGCAAATTTAAACTCTAAAATGATTTTTTTGTAACCAATAACTAAGTTTTAGCATATTTCCGCTCCAATAATGCAATAAAAACATTGTGTAAAATTTTACATATTTACGAATTTTCTCCTGGCCCTGTCGGCTATTACAGTGTCGCTCATATGTTGACCTCCACGGCGTTCAACGTGTTATACCCAATTATTGGCGGTAGTGGTCATAATTGGTAATTTTGCAGTTGGCACTGGTGCCAAGATTTGGAATAAATCGTTTTTATCATGCATTTATTAATTATGCAAAATGAGGTGGTGCACGAATAATATAATTCACTAAATAAACTTCTGAAAATATTAAGTCCAAAAAACCATTTAAAGGCATTAGTGCCAATAAATTAGAATTTGGTGATTTTTTAATACCAATTGTTGGCACCTGGATAAAATAATAGAAATGATTAAATTCTGGGTAAAACTTTACAAAAAGGTAGAATAATATGTGTTGAAGTTGCTTTTCATGATAAATTACAGTATAACATACTTTATTACTAGGATTTGATGATATTACAAAAGCTCTTACCTTAACCAAAAAATTGTTTTCACTGATCAGATCGGGACACGCTCAGCTGTTGCTATCCTTCCGACGCCATTGTAACTTCTTTTTATTTATGTGTTGCCAGTGTGTTAGCTCAAGATTCTACTACTCTATTTAAATAAGTTGCAACACCGCGAGATTAGATGTTTTCTTATAAAAACGGTTAAATCACAGAAGTGCCAATAATTAGTGGGGTGCCAGAATTAGGTCACTTTACCCTAGTTATAGGTAAGTATAGTTTTGAGATGATAATAATAATAAAAAAGTGAGTGCAAAATCTTTATTTTTTGTTCTTAATACAAATCAAATATCCCTAAATTATATTCTATGCTACATACTAATCTTGATCGTCCACATCATCATCGGAGTCTTCACTGTCTTTATCATCCATTTCTTCGCTACATAGATATGTAGGGGTTCGTAGCATTCCTACAACAATATTATAAATATTTTCTCCTCGTTTCTAGGGTTTTGGCCTGTGAATAGTCACAACAGGATCCGAACATATAAGCATCCAGTGGAGAATGTCCGTATTAGTAAATATTCTGGACATTTTCCGGGATTGATATTGTCGCATTTTTTTGTAATTTTTATGACTCGCTTCAATCACATCTTCTGACAATTGACCTACGGGCAAAGGCAGACATTTAATTATGTCAGAACCATGAATTAAAAGTTTGTGTACACTTGCACTCATTTTGTACCATCCATATAAATCTATCGCCATTTCAGCTGTGGTGAAGCAATAAGTTTTAAATTTCTCTTCGTCTATGTAATGTCCGGAGGAAACAACACACAAAATGTTTGAAAATCTTTCGATCAATTCTTTGGACACACCTGTTATTTGAGAAACAAGCTCTGGGTTTTTAAAAAAATTTCGGGCTGTGTTCCCGTCATTAATGTTGCCTCCTCCTTTTTTTGGTTGGTCAACAACAAGTCCCATTTCTTTATAAAAATCCTGGCAGATTTTATTTTTTCGCTCTTTCACTTTTTCCTGAGATTCTTTGCCTCTAGCCTGCCATTGTTTCAACTCCAATTTATAAGAAATATGTAATAAATATTCAAAGCAACGAAGATGAGCATGTAATACGGAAATCCCAAATTTATAAGTATCTTTGTTACATACTTTTTGTTTGATATTTTCTAAGTCGTTCATATGCGTTGGCGTGGCTTTACACACGTTACAAACTTGTGTACTTTTAGTTTCTGTTAAGACATTAACCGTTTTGCCATCCAGCATTGTGCAAATGGGCATATGTTTAAAATGTATCATTCTGCCTCCTAGAATAATATTTGTAGGCTGTAACTGCCTTATTTGCTACTCGATCTTATTGTACTCCTCTTTAGTGTTATGGTCGTTTTCTTTTTTTAATTTAAAAGAAATTGGTCGACAGAATCTGATGGAAGATGGAGTCATGTTTTTCCAATATTTTTTTTTCATTTCTCTCATTTCCGATACTTCCAGAGGCACAATTGTACATAGAATTATATTGGAATCAGCATACATTAAATTGTTTGTAAAGTTTTGCTTGTATATACTGTGGCCACCACTCCCATCTAGGCCCCACTTATAATAGACTTCCAAAGTGTCGATATTGTCGTCCATGTTTGATACAATTACTTCTGACTGTACTTGTGCTAGTCTCTGTATGGTGTGATCCAAAAGATCTTGTAACGGCACCACAGCTTCATTCTCAGTAACTCTCAAATTCAACCGATAACATTTTAGTTTTACGTCTGCAATCACATGGTAAGAGGGATATATATCAGCACCTCTTTTCTTAGCACCTACACGCATCGTCTTATATTCCGCTTTGGTTAAATTTAGATCCACTATGAGACCTAATGCTTCTTCAGCATTATACGGCACAATATTTACAGAACACGTGTGTGCCTTTTCCATTTTTTTTAAACGCTTTGGTGTTGAAGTTATTGCAAGTTTAAGAACTTAAGCTGCTTTTCTTTTACATGCTCTTACCAGACTGGCTTCAGTCGCTAAACCTAGTTTTTCAGTCGTAAATCGTGAGACGAGAGGCTTAAGTTTTTTTTTTTTGCTGCGATCAGCGCATTCTGCAAACAATTTTTTGAGCCTACCTCTTCTCTTCTCTGAAGAAGTAGGTTGTGGTCTTGATTCCATCTTCGGGAGTTTGAACTCTTCAATGAGCCAACTGGCGTGGTTGTTGTTAAAACGGTCAAACATATATTTACATTCACGCCATTTGCCTAAAAGTTTTGTCACAAACACTTTTACGACATCTTTTAATTGTTTTATCAAAGTTTCAGACGGATCAACTATGTCACACTTGTCCATTATGTATTGTAATAATCGTTCATTACACTTGAATGACAAAAAACCAAAAAAACGTTCATCTCTTAACGATATAAATAGTTAATTTCTATAGATCTTCCTCTGCTGTGAAACGGGCTCAACACGACTACCTGAAAACAAAGAGTCAGATTTAACAAAAGGACAAATAAGGGGACGGCATTTTTGCTTTTTTTACATCTTCATGGGTATATGGGTGGTAGTTTATGAGAAATAACAAAATGTTATGGAACTATGCGGAACTTTTTTCAAATTAATGCAAACTCATGTGAATCTAAATATTTTTGAATAAAATTAGTGTTTGATGCAAAATTATATTACTGCTTAATACTTAAAGTAATTGACAATTAAACAATAAGAACCAAAGGAACATACCTGATGCTTCACTCTCCATTTTAAAACACAAAATTAATACGCACTGCAGCGCGACACAAGCGTGGTTACTTATCACGGTTTCGTGTTGGTCGTCGCTGCGTCCCCGCAGGGGGGCGCGGCTAGCGGTCTCGGGCCATCGCCCCTTGGCCGCGGGAGCCATACCTCGGCCCGTTAAAACGGGCCCGTCGTTTGGTTGCCATTTCTTGGCTGTGGAGTGGTGGCACATGTAAAAGACATGTGCCTGTGTGAGTAGCTGCTGTGTTGTTTTTTGTAGGCGCGCCTACAGTGCTGTGTACAGCACTGTTTGCTTCACGACACCTCGGCGGTCAGTCCCTGCTGGGTGAGACCCCCGGTTGCCCGGGGGAGGCCCAGCAGGAGACGACCCGCGACAGAGGTGCCGACTCCGACGCACCTACAGTGGATGTGAGGCTCCCGTCCGTCCCGTTCCCAGAGCTAGCCGGTTGCGTTACGGACTAAGGAGCCGTTATGAGTGTGTGGGCGGTATTGTACTGAGTAACACCGCCCAGTGTTTAGCATGGGTCGCGCGCCCGCAGCCGCGGCTCCACGCGTGTGTCTTTATGTGTGTAAAGTGGCGAATGTGTGGTCAAGCCACACGTCGTGCCTATATTAACTTAGCACACGACGTGCAGCTGGGTGCATGTGTAGTATGTGGAGTCTTCTTGTGGGGCAAGCTGTGTGTAGCCTGTACAGCTTACCCAGGCGTCCAGTCCGGTGCGATGGGGTCTATATCCGCCACCAGGTCGCGGGGAAGGCGTCGCGCATCGGGGCGGCGTGCCAGGGCGCTATGTGCTTGACATGCGGCCAAGCAGATGCGTCGGCACGCGCGAACATTCCCGTCGCGAGGCGTCGGATAAAGTCGTCCAGGCTCTCAGTCCCGAGGTCCCTCTGGATGACATAAATAAATAAATATCTTGGGACAACTCACACACGGCTATCTGATCCCAAGCTAAGCAGAGCTTGTGTTATGGTAACCAGACAACTGATATAAATATTTATATAATTTATAAATACATACATATTATAGATAAATCACACCCAGACACAGAACAAACAATCATGCTCATCACACAAAGTTTGTCCTGGGTGGGAATCGAACCCACGACCTCCGGCTCAGCAGTCAGGGCCACTAACCACTAGACCAACAGGCCCGTCAAATTGGTTCACACATGGTTCCTCACGTAGCTAGGGGCACCAACGATAGTCCGCAACGCGAGATTTTGCTGCGTGCGGAGGAGTTTCTTGTTTCCCTCACTCGTGAGGGCATACCAAGCTGGGGTGGCGTAGGTCAAAATTGAGCGTACGTATAGTTTATATACGCCCAACTTGATGCGCACCGGGTGGCGGGACGAGAGCGCTGGACGGAGGCGGGCGCGGGCGACCCTGGTCCGTGCCGCAACCTGGCGGACGTGTGGCCCCATCGTGAGCCGTCGGTCGATGGTGACGCCCAGGTATTTCACCTGGGGCGACCACGCGACGTCGGCTCCATGTAGGGTTAGGGGTGGTGGGAGGGGCGCAAAGCCGGTGATTAGCGCCTGCGTCTTACCCACGTTCACCGACAGCCGCCACTTAGACAACCAGTCCGGCAGCAGATCCATCACGCGCTGCATCTTCGACGCCGCGTTTCTCGCATTAAGCGAGGTTGTTAGGTACGCGGCGTCGTCCGCATATAGCGCGAGCGTCGTGTCTGGCGTAGGGGGGATGTCGTCGGTGTAACGTGTGTAACACGCCGGCGACACGCAGCTACCCTGCGGAACGCCCGCAAGCACCGGGCGGGCGCTGGAGAGCGCTCCCTCGACCACCACGCGGAAGCTCCTATCTGTTAAAAAGGATTGGACCACCTTTACTACGCGGCGGGGCGCGTCGGAAGTGGACAGTTTGTAAACTAGACCGTCATGCCATACGCGGTCGAAGGCCTTCTCCATGTCGAGGAATACTGCAACCGTATACTCCTTCTTGTTCAAGGCTTGTGCCATGTGGTGCAGTACCCTCGACAACTGGAGCGTCGTGCTATGTTCCGACCTGAACCCAAACTGTTCGGGCCGTGGAGAGATGTGCGGCTGGAGATGCCGCAACAGGAGTATTTCAAACACCTTGGAGATGGTCGCCAGCAGCGTGATAGGCCGATAGCTCTCCGGCTTCAGGATGTTTTTCCCCGCCTTAGGCAGCATGATAACGCGCCCTTCCTTCCACGCAGCAGGGAAGGTCCCGGTGCGCAGTATCGCCGTGAACAGGCGCGCCAGGGCCACTACCATGCGGAACGGTAGTTGGCGCAGCGCTGTATTGGTGATACCGTCCGCCCCGGGCGCCTTCCTGGGCCGCGTCTTAAGGATGGCGCGTCTGACTGCCCCAGGCGGGAAAAATATGGCGTCCTCCTCGGGGGCTATCGGCGCCGCGAAGTAGTCCCCAAGGTGTTTCTCGACTGTTGCGACATGTTCGACGTCACTGGTTGGGTTCGGTCGGAATTGACGCTCCAGGTGTTCAGCGAAGACCTCCGCTCGGTCCTCCGCCACGTACACGAGCGCCCCGCTGCAGTTCTGTAGAGGGCGTACCGGAGCTGGGGTGCCAGTAAGCCGGCGGCACAGCTTGTGAACGGACGGCCAGCTGTCAGCCGTCTCCTCGATCATACGTTCCCAGCTCTCGGACTCCTGGTCTCTCAACTCGGCCTTTATCCTCTCCGCAAGACGATTCACCCTGGTCTTAAGGGTGGGGCATCGTAGTTGTTGCCACTGCTTGCGAAGGCGCCTTTTCTCGGCGATCATCCGTAATAGATACGCTGGCAGGGGCGGCTGATGCACTCTCCTCTGTGGTACTTCGGTAGTCGCCGAGTCCAGGGCGCTCCGAATGCAAGCAGTGATGTCGTCTGCCATCGAGTTGACGTCTGCGGAGGTAGTCCCCGATAGGACGACAAGCACAGGATGATGGTCCGATTGCATGTCGTCCTCTAGCACTTCGGACGCAACTGACTCACATTTGTACCGTTTGAAAAAAGGGATACAAAGGGCGCTCGCACAGCCTTTTGTGTTGCTTCCGTGGGCTTTATTGTTTTGTAAATCTATTGTTCGTTTATTGGAGAAGCTGGAAAATCTGTATTGCAAAGCCGATGGTAAACTGAAGACACTACGAGATTTGCATCTTTTGCAAATTCATCTTCTGTCCAGCAATAACTGAACACATTTTCTTTGTTAATGCTGATTTGGAGTTACCTTCCACAACTGTGAAATTGTAAAAGTACAGTTGACGGGAATAGTAGGTACTCAATTCATTAGCTCGACGTTTGTGTACTGTTTTCTCAGCCATCAGCGTAGCTTAGTCACTATCATTTTGCACAATTTTTATTTTTTCATTAAGCTGAAGGCGGGCTGGCGAGGACGGGGAGAAGGAGACGGGGGGGGGGGGGGGGCTTTTAATTTTACGTCGCGGCGAGGACGGAAAATCGGTGATCTGTTTTTGTGTTTCTTCAGAGTACTGGTACGTTTGTCGCTCTCTTGAAGGATGGTGATGGACACAGAGTACATTTTATATACTGAGATATAGACGTCACTCAGCAATGCTACCGTACAGCGCCCTCTGATGGTCTGTGAATACAACAATGCGCTATAGCTAGTTTATCTACACAGCGCTTGTATGTATTATAATTATTATTTTGTTATTTAATTACTGTAGAATCATATTTGGGAAAAGCTAATTTGCATGTTACTTATGTTTTTCTTATAATTAGAAATTATCTTTGCAACATGCATAATAAATTGATTGAAAAAAAATTAATCAAATAAAACACTGACATAAATAAATTACAAACTTTATTTTAACCTTTTTTTACAGTAATTGTAGGCTAATATTTGAAATTTATTACCATAATCAATATCTGTGAAGTTAAGTTAAGTTAAGTTAAAGTTAGCCTATGTCCGTCTCCTGGTTCCCAACTATCTCTGTACCAAAATTCATCAAAATCGGTGTAGCCATTAAAGCGTGAAGAGGTAACAAACAAACAAATAAACAAACAAACAAACTCACTTTCGCTTTTATAATATTAGTAAGGATAATAAATAGCAACGCTAAGTTTTATCTTTTCTTCCCTCTTTCTCCCTCACATCCCACTTTTTTAAAATAAAAGTTAGCCTATGTCCGTCTCCTGGTTCCCAACTATCTCTGTACCAAAATTCATCAAAATCGGTGTAGCCATTAAAGCGTGAAGAGGTAACAAACAAACAAACAAACAAACTCACTTTCGCTTTTATAATATTAGTAAGGATTTTCTTAAAATGTACCCAGTTACATACTCCAACTGTGCTCTAATTTTAATATTTTTCATTTTAATTTCAAAGTTTTTGAATATGTTGTCACTATCAACGTCATCAAAATCGACTTCAGATGTATAACTTGACGTCTGAGGCTTGTTAAAGAATAACTCTTTAAGGGATTTGAAATTGAAACATTTGTCAACCTCACAGTTTGACCCCGGTGAGTGTGTACTGCTTAAATTATTTATGAGTAGTGATGCAAAGGCTGCTTCGAAGCCAGCACTAGGGAATGCAATCTCGATCTCGCGAGATCGAGATCTCGCGAGATCTCGCCTTATTTTTTGAGATTAATCTCGAAGCATAAAATGACGAGATCTCGGCCGAGATTGACGAGATTGAATGGCGGCAGTCAGGGACGCATTACGCTCGCAATTTACGCTGATGATGTTTTATAAGGAGTTATTTCGAAAACCATTCATAAGACTTGTTTCTTTTATTATTTATTATTTTTGTACTATAACATAGGTTCAACTTAAGTCTACTGATAAGTAGTTACCGTAACCGTTTACTACATTAATGATGCATGCTCTTAAATGAAAAATAAGAACGGTTTACTGCGCAATAAAGAGTCTATTTTTTGTTAAAATTCTTTACCGTGAGAGATGTTGTTAATTTTTAAATCTTTATAAACCAAAGACACAATCAAGTTCACAGTTCACAGATCACAATTAAGTTTTTGAAATTTTAATTTCAAAAACTTAATTGTGATTCGTATGTTCATTAATGGCTTAATTATTATTAATAGTAAATGATTACTAAATAAATGAGGGTTTTATTTTCCAATTCGTTCTGTATCTTACTCTCGTAATAAAGAAAACTAAGCTGTTTTCTTTGCGTTTTACTTACTTAAGAAAAACGATATATTTTAAATTTCAGCCGAGATCTCGAAATTCCCGAGATCTCGCGAGATTGACATTTCTAATCTCGCGAGATCTCGAATTTGCGATCTCGCCTCGAGATTGCATTCCCTAGCCAGCACACGTTGGAGATGTGTTTCGATAGCCATGGCTTCGAATACAGCCGAAAAAGTTCTCAAGGGGGTCTTGGTTGAAATGTCTCATCCATATAGACGTCAAGTTATACTTTTTAATTAATACATCTACCATATATTCCATATTTTCAATTGTTTGCAACCAGTTTGTTATTGATGGAACAACACTTGACTTATTTCCACTAACATATTTCATGCTCTTTAATATTCTTTTTGCCTCAGCCCAAACAGCTTTATGTCCAGAACTTGGTGTGACTGGTCCCAGCAGTGGTTTACCCAATCTTTTTTTATAATTCTCATAACTACCATTTACTGAGTCAAATAATTTATCAAAAAATAATAATAACTGGGCTGTTTCTTCACACTCCTTTGGCAAGATTCCCTTATCTGTAAAAAAAAATGTTTTATTAAATGCTTGTTAGGGTCAGGTTTTTTAAATTAAATAATTAATATACATGTGAGAATGTTTATTTTTAACTTATTTGAGACAGACCGTAGGTACATCGATTTTGTTAAATTATTACATGCCTGATTCAATCTCTAAAACAATCTGATATGTATGTAAGCTTTAGTGCATATGATAAATTAAACATTAAAAACCACTATTAAAATGTCCAAAATAGTATTTAAGACTAATTATTATTAAAAACTTTATAAAATAGTTATACAATAGTTGCTGAAATAAGTAACTGCTGCTGTAGCAGACAGCTGTTGGACAAAGTTGCACTGAAGACTTTTTTTATTATTTTTATGCTCATTAAGACAAGATAAATATTTTACTTACTTGATAAATAACCCATGTATGCTGCTACTGTTTGGCTAAATACCTGGGTGGGTTCATTTTCGATATTTTTTTTGGTATAACATGTCTTTCTGTTAGTTTTGGCATTAGTCTTATGCCCTGGAATGCAGGGTTTTCTTTATATAATTGAACTACATGGTCCCAATTTGCAGTTTTTTTTTCTCCATTTATTTCATATTCCAAGTTTTTCGTCAATAAATTATTTCGTATCCCTTTTATTAAATGTGGAGGATCATAGAGAAGAATCACCTCTTCTCCATCTATTTCAAATATTGTATGTCTGTTTCGCCAGCCCTTAAATAATTAGCTTTTGTGATATTAATTAATGAATTAATAGCACTAACATTTGTAGCACCCTGGTCACAAACAGTAGCTATAACATTAAGCCCTATTGACCTCAAATTTCTAATTATGGTTTTTATTTGAGCTGCCAGTTCATTTGCTGGTGTGGTGCTAGAGCAGAAGGTATAAGCCAATGGTTGCTTATAGTTTTTGTGCACTCCTCTCACCATAAACACTAAGGCATGATCTGCTATTTTATCTTCAGTTTTAATTCCATTATTAACAAAACCTGTCACACAGTCGGTTCGACGATTATAGTCAAAATGTGGGCTAAGTGAAACTTCGTCAAACATTAAAATGCACATCTTTTCTGTCTCAGTCATTGTTTGCGACGACAGCTCGTGGTGGAGTAAAACAAGATAAATGCAGTGGACTGTATTACAAAGTAAGTATTATTTTATGGGTACTTACTTTGTAATACAGTCCACTGCATTTATAGTCATCCGGCGCGCCTTCAACACAATCTGCCCGCTGCCGGTCTCCACTGTTGAAGACCCTTCAACGGGGGGAGTATGTTGAGACCGCGGGTCACAACATCGCCGCGCGGCGCGCCTGGCCTAGCGGCAGTGAACGAGGGGTGCGGGGCAGCGGGGTTCCAGCCGACCGTCAGCTGACCGCGAGGCCCGTACCATACATCAATCAGCTGTTGCACGCCTCCACGCACGGCTGCGATAACGCGTCTTCCTATTTGCATACCCATATTTACCATATTTACCCACCCAACTGAAAATTGGTAAGATTGTTCAAAACACCATTATAAATAAAGTGTCAAAACCCGAACCGGATTTTAACAAAATTCACAACAAATTATGTATTTACATGAAAATTTTACCTTGTATATTCAATGATGGAACTGCATTTTTACTAAGTCTTCTACTTGAGGTGTAGTATTTAGCATCAAAATGATTGTGGCAGACTCTCCAATGTTTAAAAACTTTATGAGAATCTATCACTAATACATTTCCACCAATAGCATATATCCACTTATTGAACCGATCCAGATCCTTCTCTGGATTTGGAAAAATGTGCCAAGTTGTATCATCTGCACCTGAAATGGTCACATAAATGTTTACACAAACAAAATATTCTCTAGTTATGAATACATAACTAGAAATATATATATATATACACATTTGGATATTTTGTCTAGGTAAAATTTGATATCCAGTTACATTTCAAAAAAATATGATCGGAGTAAATATTTTTTAATAACCTATTACTGTAACAAAGATGCATCAGCTTTTTTTTAATTTTGCAGGAGAGGACTAATCAAGTATTAAGGAAATACATCCTATAGGATGTATTTCCTTAATACTTGATTACTATCTATAGAAGGTTGGAACTGTTGCTTATAAATTGTTCCATGTTAACTAAACTAACAAGTAATTTAACATGCTTATTACAACAATTTGGCACTCAATTTTGCAGTTTTGGCTAAATGTGACTTATTCGCACCAAAGGACATATTATATTAAGACATATTATTTACATAATATAATAAAGTTTTTTTGTTTGTTCCCCACATGAACCCGCCTGGTAGTCTTAGAGATTAATGCGTTGAACAGAGATTGATCTCTGAGAGTACCAGGCGGGTTGGTATAGTTGTTTTTGTAAGTGATAGCCAGATTTATGAGAAATAGGCTGTACATATCAGGTATCATCATCAGGGTCAGAAGTCAATATGCTAATCTGCACTGAAATGTATTGTAATTATTTTAAGTAGGTACTTACGAATTTTATTACAGTTCAGCACACAACACTTTTTCTGATTCATGTTTACAAACACGATCAAGGAAACAATGGTCAGGTCAACAGAAAAGGGCAGAATCGTCGAAATCCAAAACTTAGCCAGGTTATAGTCGGGAAGCAGAATCGTCAAAAACCAAGAAGCAAGCCAAGTCGTCGGTAAAAATCCACAAAGCAGTAAGAGCGCATCCATTAACTCGGAGAAAGAAAATCGGATTGAAAGTTTTAAACTTTTTCTTCTGTCATCACACATTACGTTCCAGACTTACATATTAAAAAAAAACTTTTTATTACGTTTTTTTTTTGTAATTTATACGTTTAAATTATATAAAATATTATAAATACTATTCGTAACATAATGCACAACTCGTTAAAAACGGAGAATAAAATATATTACCCAAGTAACTAGCGTGGAACGGATTATACTTTTCCCGGTTTCTTTCAAAAAATTTAAGATAGTGCCATCTACTAACATGTGAATGAAACTTTCAAGATTATAATACAACTTATTTAAAAAGCTTTCAACCTGCTCTATTCAAGACTTTCGGTTGACTTCGTAAACCATCCAAATAATATTCCGATATGAATACTCTAAGCTAAACGACCATGGTGATGGGGTCGTCAGGGATGGAGAGGGTGTGCCTTGGTCGGCGGACTTTACTGATGCGCGATGGCTCCTATTGAGCGGCCGCTGCGATCCAGGGGATTGTGATGTTTGACATTACTGTCTAGAAAACGCTTGAGAAGGCGTTTCATGAACTGGGCTATTGTGGGCACTCTTAGATCGACATGTAAATTGTCGTTACGAACATAGAAGGGGGCTCCGGTGATTCTACGGAAGTATCGATTCTGCAGAGTCTGCATCCTGTGTAGACAGGAGGGCTTGGCGTGGGAAAAGACGACGCACGCGTACGTCATGATGGGACGTAGTACTGCTGTATAAAGACGCAATTTGCACTTAAGTGACAATTTGCTCTTTCTGTTTGTAAGGAAAAAGAGCCGGCCCATGACAAAGGCAACCCGGTTACGAGCTGCTGTGGTGTGGCTCCGAAAAGTGAGGCGATCGTCAAGGATAACGCCTAGGTACGTGGCTTCTCTACCCCAAGGGATAGGTTTGCCATACATGGTTACCGGGCTGGGATGAGAGTCGGGTATTTTCCCTGCCTGTTTTGGGTGGAATAGGACCGCTTGGCTCTTATCGGGATTGACTTCGATTCTCCATCTGTTGAACCACCACCCGAGGGTGGAGGCCGCAGATTGGAGCTTTCGAGAGATGGCTTCGAAGCAGCGACCAGTATAGTAAATGGCCGTGTCGTCCGCGAAAAGGGCTAGATGCGCTGAATTAGTTTTGGGGATGTCGCTCGTGAATAGCGTGAAGATGAGGGGGGCGAGCACGGAGCCTTGGGGGACTCCGGCTCGGATTGGGTGAGGGGATGAGAGGGCATCTCCCATCCGATAACGGAAGGAGCGATTGGACAGGAAGTCTCGCAAGATGAGTACGAGACGGTCCGGCACCCCGAGTTGGTATAGCTTAAATATTAAGCCTTTGTGCCAAACCTTGTCGAACGCTTTGGCTATGTCAAAGAAGAGGGCTCCGGTCATCATCCCACGTTGAAAGCCTGCGCTTACGTGTTCGACGATCCGGTGCACTTGTTGGACACACGAGTGTTCGGTCCTGAAGCCGAACTGCTCGTTGGGAATGAGGCTCTTTCTCTCGGCATAATCTTTGAGTCGCTTATAAATAAGTCTCTCATAGATTTTGCCAAGAGAACTCAGGAGGCTGATTGGGCGGTAGCTCGAGGGCTCCGATTGCGGTTTGCCCGGTTTGGGAATACCAATTACCGTGGCTTCTTTCCAAGCATGAGGAAAGATGTTGTTGTTCAGGGCACCATTGTAGATGATGGCCAGAAGCATTATGAGTTGGGCGGGGAGGAGTTTGATGACTCGGTTGGTGACGCCGTCAGAACCGGGCGGTTTGCGAGTATGCAGTCGCTTGATGATATCCTGTACTTCCTCCGGTGTGACGGGAGTCAGAGAATCATCAGGGTCTTCGACTGGGGGGAGGGTTGCTCTACGTTCGACCTCAGCATTCACCCTGTCGAGGTGTCGCTTGTCTACTGGTAGGGAGCTGGGGGAGCACTGGTTTTCCAGGCTGTCGGCCAGACACTCGGCCTTCTCTGTGTCTTCGAAGGCCACGCTCTTGTCGGGGCGGATGAGGGGGGGCATTGTTGCCTCCTCTTTGGCTCTGAACTTTCTCTCCAGTTGCCAGAAAGCTAGGTGATTTGGCTCGAGATCGCTGAGCGTCTTTCCCCATCGAGAGTCACGCATCTCACTGATGCGTCTCTTTACAGTGTTCTGTAAGGAGCGCATGTGGGCTTTGTTCGCCTCGTTGGGGAAATTGTCATAGGCACGAATGGCTGCGTTCTTCTCGGTTATCAGAGCACGAATATCAGCAGGTAGTTTCCAGCGACGGTCATCCGTCACTGGGACTTCCCGTGAGCAATCCGTAATGACGGATTGTATGTGCTCTGTAAACGAGTGAATGGCAGCCCTGGTGTCTGCGACTGAGTCAATGCGGTCAGGTATGGAGTCGAGATGAGGCGCCGAGGTGGATTTCAGCTTGTCGCTTACTTTCCTCCAGTCGGTGATCATCTTTGTAAGAGGGGGCTGGTCCCGTACAGGGCTTGAGGTGAACTAGTACGGGTCGGTGGTCTGAGTTTAATTCTTTTAGCGCCTCAATAGACTGTAATTTAAGGTTAACATTCTTGAGCAACGCTATATCAAGAGTATCGGAGCGATGGCTGGGATGGAACGGATAGTGAGTGTGCTACATTGGAGCGATGGGGTCAAAGTTAATTGTGGCCGCTAGATTGAACAACACTCTTCCTCTGGTAGAGGTTTTTGTGCTGTTCCAGGCGGGGTGCTTGGCGTTAAAGTCACCTGCTATGATAACAGAGTGACTTAAGCCGAAGAGGACCGTGAGGTCTTTAGTTAAGAGAGCGTGGTTCTCGGACCGGGTGGTTGGAGCCATGTAGGCGGAGACAATAGTGATAGAAGGGTGGCCAGTCATGCCCAGCCGACAGACGGATACCTCAAGTGAGGATGTCAGGTCAGGAGGGTCTAGTGGGATGCAGTGCAGAGACCTTTTGAAATATATAAGAGTGCCACCTTTATGGGACCGCGTCCGATCATTGCGAACTAGCTGGTAGTTGGCGATGTTCGGATTACGGTTGGATGGCTTTAGGAAAGTTTCCTGCATGAGGAGAATATCTATTTGGTGGTCTTTGAGAAATGAGGCTATTTCTTCACGCTATGTAACCATTCGCATTGAAATAGCCTATTTTAATTGAGTGGGGTTTTGTGCGGCCCTTATTTTCCCTACTATTCATTATTGAATTAATTGGGGTTTATTCTTCGAAGTCCAGGGCGAGAAGCGCCTGTTCTATTCTGGGGTATTTGCTAAAGATCGCTTGGACATTTGCCGCGTTTTTGCCGGCCGCTTTGAGTTCGGCCGCCATTCGGTAAGCCTCCGGGGAGACGAACGCTCTGTAGGCGTTTAAGATGATGTCCAGCGGTTTTTCCGCCGCTGGGGCCTGGGGGGTTTGCACCGCCTGAGGTGTTGAGGCCTGGTTGGCCTTCAGGACCGCCTTCACGGAGGGCGGTGGGACAGGGGCAGGCGTCAAGAGGGAGGGGACTATCAAGTCCATCAGCCCCGGTATCGGGGGTTGCTCCTTTGGAGCGAGGGCGGGGAATGCCCGCTGATGGTTCAGCGGGGTCCACGGCGACGGCCTTTGAGGGCTGAGCCTTTTGGGCATGTCGGCGGGGGGCAACCTCCCCGATGGGGATTTCCGTTGCTGGCGTGCGTCGTAGCGCTTTGCTAGCTTACGGGGACGGCTTACGGTTTTTGCGGGAGTTGGTTTTCGGGGCTTTAGTGCAGCCCCGGTAGTTGGCTGGGTGGCTTTGTTGGCTCCGTGCAGAGAGCTAGGTCTTTAAGTCGTGGGCACTCCGCAGTGCTGTGACTGCCGAGGCATTTTACACACCTGTGGGGCGCGTAACAATTTGACTGTGAGTGGCCATACATCTGGCAGCGATGGCATTGGCCAATGATGGCGGAGCGGTAGGGCTTCTCTATGGAGATGCTCGAAAGTGCACAAATGGTTTTTATTTTGAATATGGGGTGGTGGCCCTCGACTGGGTCGCATACCACCATATCATATTTATCGCCTCCTCTTGCCTTGAAGAGGCGATACCCTGCTGGGTATTTTTGGCGCTGATGTACGCGATGCGTTTGTCCGCGCACATCAGGGACACCTCCTTCCATTTCCCCTTGTCTTGTATGTACAGGGGGGGAGGAGATTTAGGCTTCTTGGTAGAAGCTACTGGGGGGGGGGGGCTCCTGAGAGAGCCATGGGGCTTGCAGGTCTGCTGGCGATGGGAGCAGCCACTGAGGTGGATGGGACGGGGCAGGTTGCCCTGGAGGCTACCGGGGACCTTGATCGGGAGCGGGTACCGGCCACCGATGCGGGGTTCGCCCTGGGAGTTTTTCTGGCTTTGGGCTTGCGGCTCTTCTTCCGCTTGCCCTGAACCAGTTGGAATGTCTCCTCCTCAGAGACGGACTCTGAGGAGGTTTCGGATGTATCAGAGGAAGAGTCCAGCTCTGAGGCGGTCTCCATGGCCTCTTGGTCATGGGGGGTAGAGGGAGAGGCGGAAGTGGAGGCCAGTACATCGGCGCACTCCACGCTTTCTTTGAGGGCGGCGAACTTTTGCCCGTACCTCTTGACGAATTGTTCGTCTTTCGTCATGACGTCGACTAGGTAGTCGAGAAGGATGAGTTTCCCCTCGAGCGAAGCCGACATGGCGGCTCAGGGGAGAATTAAATTTTTGGGGGAGAAATTAGGATGAAGATAGGGGGGAAGGGATCCTACCCTAGCCTCGAGGGGACACGTGAAACGTGAGCTCCCCAAGCAGACAATTCACCTTAAAACGAACCCACCCGTTCGGCTTTCCTAGTGTTATGGCCGGTGAGAAGAAAGTCACCAAACAAACTCACCGGCAACACTATTGTCTGTGGGCCTGAAGGGCCAGAGTCCTACCTCCCCGGGTGGGAAGGCCCGGGGATGTGTACCCTCCCTGCCGGGTGTGGTCAGGGAGGTGTGTACCTGCGGTGTACCCTAAGCTTGTAAGCCCACTACTAATCTTATTGTGCAGCGGGGCCCTATGGGTCTTGCGACCGATCCGGGCCGCTGGGGTAGAGACACCCACACGTCCCGGGTGCACACTGGTAAAGAACGGGGTTAAGCACTGGGCGCGACTAGGAGTCCCCCCAAGGCCGCGTGGCCAGTGCCCTTCCAATCGACTTCCCATCCCTGAGGGGGGTAGGAGGGGGTGTGTTGGGTCTTTAAGGGGCCAAAGATATCGGAACGCGGGCGATAAATCGGCTAAGTGAATGTAAACAAACAGCTGAGCCGACTTAACGCGTCCTTCGTAGCACTGAGCGCTACGTGTAGCACTAGTGCGTAGCGAGTGCTACGAAGTTGACGTCACACGAGTGTCAGCGGCGGCGCGGCGCGGTAGCGGCGCGGCGGGGTGCGGGAGAGGCGGTGACACGTAGCTGTGCTACAGCGCGTAGCGAGTCGTAGCGCGGGGTGCTAGCGGAGCGCTAGATCGGACAAGCAAGCGGCACGTCTGGCGCGGGCGTGGACACAACCGTTCGCGAGCGCGGTCGAGCGTCGAATCTGTGATTGAATAATTCGCGTATTTTCAGTAAAGTTTACGTAGGGCATAGCATTACCGTAACGAGAGCCGCGCATTTTCTTAAGGCCGGTTACAGTGCTCCACCGACCGTCAGTACGTACGGTCCGTCCTGACGATACGCTTGAACCGACCGTCAGTTTGTATCATTCAGTGCTCTCCTGACCAACAAACTGACCGGACTGGTACAGTCGCACGCAATGGAACCGTTTACGAATTGTTTAATTGCTGCTTATTATCTTCGTAGACGTTTTAGGAATACTTAGAAGAAGACGTAGATATCATGTAGACCCTATCGTCGCCCAAAGAACATTACAAGGGGAATTCACTACTATATATTAATTATTGCGCGAAGATGAAGAAAAGTTTTTTAATTACTTCAGAATGTCGATCAAAAGTTTTGATGAACTATCAGCGAAGTTACAAGACTACTTAAAACATGTAAACTTATTTCGAGCTCCTGTATCACCGGTGGAAAGACTTGCAGTCACTTTAAGGTATGTATGACTATATTACAGATTACATAAATGTAGATATCAATTTATATATTAATCTCATTCCACTAATTACTAACCCTATTAATCCCATCCCACTAGTATGATAGAGATATATGGGACTCAATGACAAAATAATGTTTAAAATAATCATGATTTTAAAATACCTTAATTACAATAAAAACACAGTTTCTTGTTTAACTATTATTATTTAAAAATAAAAATTCAGTTTTGTTTAAATAAAACAAGGTCAGAAAAATCGGTTCGCTCTACGTTGGAATTGGAAACCATAACAGGCAGCATGTTAGGATAAATATTAGTGAGAAGCTGTTCCGATTCTTGTAAAGTAATATTGTTTGATGTTTGTGAATGAGATGAATAGGACTCTGGTGACGTGACGAAGTATGTCGTACTGGAAGACTGGGACTGGGGACGACTATGAGCATTGTCACCATCATGAATCTTCGTAGCTATTTTTAGTACTTCAGAACGAAAAGTCAACTTTTGACTAATAGAAAATGAGTTAGTAATTGGTAACAGCGATGTGAAAAATGCCATGTCATCATTTTGTAGGATTGTACTATTCTCTTTAAACATTTGCAGCATCTGTTTGTCAAACTCAAATTCTTCTTTACTTATAGACCTTTTAGATTTTGTAATTCGTCTATTTTTTTTATTTTGACTTGTCGGGGATGCAGGCTCAGTATTTTTTTGTTCGAAAACTAGTGTCGAAAATAGTGCTTGTCGACGGTTGTGGCTCGGGCTGGGGCTCGGGCTCAGGCTCAAAGTCGGGCACCGAAATATTTGTATGGGAATCATCTGCCATTAGGGAGTCCTCGACTTCGACTGTGTGTTTCTTGTCGAGAAATTTCATGTGATCGTAATATATATACTTTTTTTTATTGCTCCGCCGCATTTTGTGGAGATTGCGTCGGTTTCGGGTCATAAATCCATAACTTCCATATTTTTATACATTTCCAGCAGATTTTTTTTTGTGTATTCTTGAATAAGTGTACTTTAAAATAACACAATTTATGGGTATAAACATATATTTAATGTCTAAAAAAAAATACAAAACTTGAAATGTTGAAAAATGCTCAGAAATTTACGACTATCTTTAAATAATTTTACCTAAAATGTTAAAATAAACACAAATTAAACTCTTAAAATTACTACTGATATGATTAATTACTACTAAATTAAACAAAAAAAAAACACTGTATTATTCAACTAGCTCTAAAGCTTCATCTATAAGTTCCATAGTCTTTTTACTAGATGGTTTTCTTAAACTTGTTATGTAAGGGTCCGAAGTATACAAAAGTGTATGTAGCACATCTTCATTTGTGGCTATTCTAGAGCATTTCCTAGCATGATGAAGTCTGAATCGTTTGTAGTCTTTGTTCCTTGATTCCTGGGCATCTTCGGAATGTTGTCCTAGGGGTAACACTGAATAATGCCGAATGACGCATTCCCCGTGAATTAGGACTTTATGGACAGATGATGGCATATAATACCACATATATTTATTAACATATCTTTGTGCTGTATCCAAAGCATACTGACCAAATTTTAAAGCATTAATAACTTTTCCACTTGACATAACTTGAAGTATAACATAAAATCGTTTAATCAATTCCTCGTCCACACCAGTAATTTCTTTCTGCACTGCACTGCTAATTTTGAAAAAATCCTCTAGATGTATTACCGTCATTACTGTTACCAGTACCTTGTTTAGGTTTATCTATATTTAAACCAAGGTCTTCTCTGAACCTTCTTTATACATGCCTTCTTTTGTTTTTTCAAACCTTTGTTTTCTTTTGTTGTTGCAGACCATTTTTCGAAGCCTAGGTTATAAGATACATGTAAAATTAACTCCATAAATCGAATCCAGCAATGCAATGTCGATAGCCCATATTGATAAGCATTTTCATCAACTGGTTTATTTTGCACTTTTTCTAAATTATTCATCTCTGTTGGTCTTGCACCACAAATAGTGCATACAGCACCTGATGAAGTTTCTGTCAAAACTTGAGCTACTTTCCCGTCAACCATGGTTAAAAATAATGTATGTTTAATTTCGATACCTTCTCCGTTTACATTGACTAAAGTTGGTGTTAGAGCGTCCTTTTGAGCTTCAATTTCATTAACTACTGTTCTAGTTTTCTCAGGTGTCTCTTTTGAAAATTCTATTGAAATGGGCCTACAAAACCTTACTGATGATGGAACAGGGTTTTCCCACACAGTTTCATTTGTGTTAATATGTATTAACACTTTGACAGCGGACGATTTTCTGCATAATTGTTAACATCATAGAAAAATAACGGACAGGATTATATGGATAATTCTTCTTGTGTTTATAAAATCTACTATTGTTTTTTATGGATAATAAAAAAAAATATTAATTTAATAAAAGTAATTAAAAATCGCAATTTTTTCAACAAAAAAAAGTCATACAGACTCCTTAGGTCTTTTCAAATGTGATATTTTTTTAGTGTGTGGTACTTTTTGAAGCACTTATCATAAGATAATGGCACGTTACAGTCAGGGCAATATCAGAAACATCATCATTTTGTAAGTTAATATGCTACACAAACATTGCATATGTGTGTGTAGCATATTAACTCAGCTACAAACGCGTACAACGCGGATCACGATAAGACGTCGTGTTTTTCTAATAAATCTAATAATTTTCTAATAATCCCAAGCATTTGAGTCCTCAAGATAGTCTTTAACCGAGTAAAAAGCTTTCTGGCACAACTTACGTTTTATAAATGATTTGAATTTAGTAATACTTATCTCTTGAGTCTGCCTGGGAAGTTTATTATAAAAGCGTATACATCGGCATTTAAGCTAACTGGTAGCAGAGATACGTAATCAGCCAGCGGCTTCTAAGCTATGGCAGCTATGACAATCTGATAATATAACCATGAAAAATCAACATTCATCATTACCTTTCTCTCTATCTTTCACAATAGTTATTTATGAATAATTGAAAGAAAAAAGAAAGCATTACTATTGCGGCGGTGTATGATAAGATCGAAAGCAGTTCTGTATGCACAATGGAACGCGACAGGATTGGCATTGGTAACAAGTTCTCTGGTTTCTCTTGCCCTCGCGGAGGCACACAAAGCAACGCTTATAGAAATTCCGGTTGCGTGCAGAAGTGCTTTCAGTCCGTTCCAGTAAAATGGGCCAATGTGTAGAAATGATGTACCTATTAGGTAGTTGGTGCGTAGATCTACTGCTGGAAACAGTATGCCTACGGCTTTGTGGACAATGAGAAAGATGATTTGTGAGGATAGAATCTACAAGCTGAAGGCGGAAAGCTAAATGATTTTGGTGTTTTAGTGTAGATGACTGCAGAAGAATGCGAGAGTTAAGAATAGACACATTAAGAAGGCGTTTAAAGAGTTTCATGTACCATTTGGCACAACGTTTCCTTTCTAACAAATAAGGCTCCAGCATCTGATCTTTCAGATCCACCCCCCCCATGAATTTATTATAATCTAAAACTACTTGTGGTTTAAAAGGTACTGGCCGAGATGATGGTCGAGATGAAACTGTGGGCAAGGCAGTGGAAGAAGTGTGACAAGTCGAAATCATAGTGATTCGTTTCTTGTCCTGCCATGCTAACACAGAGACATCGCCAGAATGTCTTGCAATTAAGTCCCCCTTTTTAAGTGGAGCCTTATTTATTACAATGGGAACGTCTCTTCGGGAAGGTCTCAAAGTACCGACGCAGTCGGTACCATTGAGCTTCAGAAATCTAGCTAATAGGGGTGAATTATACCAATTATCCATAAATAATCTATACCCTTTGTTCAGTAGGGGACCAATGAGCTTCTTCACAACAGCTGTACTTTTAAGTACACCGGGCGACTGCTCCAAATCTGTTGCGGATTGTTTACCGGCGTAAACAATAAAAGACCACAGATAGCCAGTGGCACTCTCGCAAAGCTCAAAGGTCTTGATACCAAACTTAGAAGCTTTGTTTTGAATATACTGTTTTAAGTTCAATCTTCCTTTCCAAAGGGTTAAGCTTTCATCTATACAAATATTTTTACTTAAAATATAATTGGATTGAAATTTAGAATTTAAATGTGTAATAATTGGTCTCAAACGGTGTATTCGATCAGAGCTTCTAGCAGCGCCAGTGTTGGAGGGATTAGAATTGTTCATAGCGGGGTCAGAATCTACAAAATGTAATGCTCTAGTTAACAGTTCGTATCTCCGTCGTGTAATAATGCGTCTGAAAACTTCTGTTTTCAGAAGAGGATCAACAGAAAAACAACTAGTAATAGTTGGTAATCTGATGATCCAACATCATCCAAAACGAAAAGAGACACAAAATTTCGTGAATGTTAGTAGGAAACCATTCAGACTGGAAAGCAGCAGAAGAAATTTTAGTGGCATACAAGTTCGTTTCAGCCACAATATTGCCTAAGATGTCATCGTCCCAATAAGAACGAAAGGCATCATAGGCAGAATTGAAAACATGAACCGAACCAGTACGCTCTGGCTTAAAACTTTCCTCCTGCCCCTGAAAGGAATCCATAGGAGACCATTCAAAGTGGAGGTTCTGGCCTTCCAGTCTTGGGAGATCATCCACTCCATCACTAGCGTTATGAAATTCATCTTCATCTTCGCTCTCGCTAGCAACCCCTCGTTCAGCGTTTCTGGCAGCATCTGGCACGCTGGTGCGCTGTAAAATAAATGGTATTATTAAATTCATTCAAAATGCGTTCATATCATTAAATTAATTCGTTTAATATGTGTGAGCTTACGATTCCGACAAAAAAAATAATGGTGACCGGGACCTGTCGCGGGTCGCCGACGGACGAAGCGCTTGTTCATCCTAAAATATAAGAAAGGCGAATTAAAAACCATTGAAACCCAATTGCAATGAATACAACAATAACGCAAACCTAACACAACAATAAAAGCATTACCATTTGCGGCATCCTCTCTGGGGACGTCAGAGGAGAGTAGGGTGGAGCCTCCGGTGAGCGATCGCATTCTCCACTCTAAGACGTATACAAAAAGCAGATAAGCGTATTGCAATCCATAAGCTATAAATACATCATCTCAACGCGAACCACAATAAACGCATTACCATTCGCGGCGGGTTCTCCCAGCGATCAGGTGACATAGTGGGCGAGTATGGCGGGTGCACTTCCGCAACTTCATCGACTTCATTCTAAAACATGCAAAATAATGTCACCACCACCACCACCACCCAATAAAAACTCTTACACCAGCGCTCAACAACCTACACAGTATTAGTAAATAATACACCAAACAAGTAAATAAGTAACAAGTACCACAAAGTTGAATACACTTACTCAATCCTATGGAAAATAATACACATTAAATATTTTATAATCATAACAAATTATAAAGCAAACAAAAGAGGGGTTACAACCTCATCAATTTCGGAGTCATAGTCGTCGTCATCTTCGTTGGTGAATAGGAGTTCGAGGTATTCCGCAGGCGGCTCCTCATGCTCATTCACCCTCCAAGTTGACATGCTATAAAACACAAAAGAGAAAATTATCGCAATAGTACTCATATACTTCTGTGTCATACCGTTCAAAATCATAACCCTCCTTTTTTGCTTTGCCGTGTCGGGTAAAAATAACAAAGTTATCATGTAGGAGTAAATATAAAATCATTACAAGGTACCACCATCACTATCGATAATAACAAAACTTTATCGTATAACTATCGACAGATACGTTTCCCTAGTCAATACACCGACCAAAAAAGGTTTCACATCGGCTACAGGCAAACTATCTACTTAGTCCCATACAAATAAAGACCAAAATGGCTTGCATTGATATTGACAAATGAAACCCCATTATGCCTGCACTGTACATCAAACATGTCTTGCTTTTATATCACTAAAAATGAATAAATACGTTGTTATATGGTTGTGTAAACGAGTTCCAATTACATTTTATAGTCTTTTTATTGTATTCACTAACAAACATCGTTACAAATCACTCAGAAATCGGAAACGTACCAACGGATTTCATCGAGCTGTATCTAGTAGAAAAACTGATGTATTTCTTACAACTAACTACCTAAATAGAATCATTATAAGCACAATAATCACTTTTCTAATAAAAAACAGTACTTACTTCAGATAAATCCGGAAAAAACAAACACAGCAACACGGTGACTCACTGTCATGCACTCAGAAAAAGCGCGAAATGTCAATGACGAAAAAAAAAAACCAAGCACAGATTATGTAATATGTTGCGTTCACGAGTTAGCAAATTTAACAAAGGACGTAAATAACTAATCTTCTTCATACAAAAGTAGTCTGTAAACACAAGAAATAAGGTGTAAATTCAAGGAGCAGCTACGCAGCAGCCGGCTGCCGCTTGGGATTTGACGGAATGGCGCGATTCGTAGACGCCACAGCCGGCCGTCGCTCTGTGTTAGAGAGGTTAACAAGTTTCAGAGGAACTAAAGAAGCTATAATTATAAATAAATTAGTGTCAGAAATTAACTCACTCTCTTCAGCTAAAACTTGCTTGTACTCACTTTGCCCGCTTGAAACATCACAGCCCCATTTAGAATAAAGCATTAAATGTGTCTTGCCAACTTTGTGTACACCATTGATTTGTAAAATTCTTGCAATTGTGTGATCCAGCAGATCTTGAAGTTTTAGATTTGCTTTAATATTATTAATTTCTATGCTTGATCTTGGCGGGTAACAGTTTCCTTTAGCTTCCTGAATAGATTTATATGATGGAAATAATAAGCAATTCTTTAAGATTAAGTAACTCCTCATGTTTTCATACTGTGTCATATTAAGGTCCAACTCGATAAAAATACTGAGGGCTTCGTCTTTAGAGAACGCTGTCAAATGTGCCGGTTCGTTTAAAAGATTTTGACGTATTTCACTTTTTTTTTCCATGGGCAATACTCGTAAAATTTCAACAATAAATGCTTCTTCTGTTTCCCCTTGAGATCTCAATCCCTGAAGATATGAATTCAGTATAAAATCAAGGCCACATGTTTCAAGCAACTCCTTGTTTATCGTCTCTGTGTTCTATCGGAACTGTCTTCGTAGGTTTTCGAAGGGCGTCCTCGCTTACCTGTCGATGTCGAAGGTTCGGATTCACAGATAGGATCTTCCAGATTCACAGTAAATATGACGTCCAACCACGCGCTATTTCTATTTAAAAATATTTGCTTATTTCTGCCACATTTCGTGTAACGTTGACGAAAGTTTGTTATAAGATTTTTTTGTACACTAGCTACAATCTTAGCGAAATTTGCCTCAGAAAAGTTGGTAAAATTATCGCGTATATAACTTGTTAAAGCAACAACATAATTGCCGTCACTTTCAATTAAAACAAGACATAAGTCACGTCTGGCACTGTTGAATTCACTCATTGTTGCGAGGTAGATAGACGTTTGTACAATTTTAGTAACGATGATGACGAACAAAACACAGTATGTAATTATAGAGTATTCAGAACCCTATTTTATATAAAAATCTTGATTTGAAACGTGTGCAAAATTGTGGTAGATCAATTTTATTACCATTGTGTGGGTATGCGGTTTACAATATTTATAATTGATAATTTATTATGTATGTGAACTAAAACATGGGGGGGGGAACACTCGATACATTATCTCAACAAAAACCGGAATTAATAAAATATCACCAATATGAGATTTGCTTGTTATAGACGACCAAAAAGTCAAATAGCGTATTTGTGGGATTTTTTACCTTTTTATGCTATAAAAGATTTACATATGTAGTGCAACGAAATAGCAACTTTTTTCTTCTTGTTGTGTTAAAATATTAAATTTCCTATCAAATGACATTATTAACAGACCTTCGGCAAATTTCGGCAACTGTCAAAACTCTAATTGAAAGTTTCAGATACGCAAAAGTGATATTTCACGAGATAAATATTGCTAATAAATATATTTACAAGTATACAGGGTGACCCAAAAGTCGTGGATCAAACGCAACTAGGGGTTAGGTGGGGTCATTAGCTGCAAAAATTTGTTCTACGGGAGGTCCTTAAGGTCAACCCCTGCAGAGTATAATTTATTTTGAGTTTTTATGAGAAAATCGACATTTTTTAACTAATTCTTATTGAAATTCGAAAAAATCTACATCCTGTATCTTTTTTATAATTTTCACTAGATAGGTACTGATGAGTACTTGCCTTAGACATGCTATTTATGGTTGTTTATTGGGTGTGTTGAATGAAGATAATATTAAGTTTTACGAATCTTTTTTTCTCAAATCATAACTTTTCATTTACTTTGGACCCCACTGTGAAAAAAAAAAATACTCTACCGAAAAGTGACCCTGTGTTACAAGTCTTGGAGCATTTAATAGGGATTCCGAAAAGGTATTACACATGGCCATGAGTGGCTCTAATATCTTTCTAGGACGAAAAAACAAGACAACGATTGTGAAATAATTGTTTTATTAAGCAAAACATTTTACAATAAATGCTCAAAATTCCTGCCTCTGACCATAATACATAATCTGCACCGTCTAATAAAATTCCTCCGTAACCTACGGAATGCACCTCTATTGTTAGTTACTTGTAACCTAGCAAATTCGAGCTTTTGTCGTAGTTCTTGTTCGCTGTTGTTCTCTTCTTGGTAAACTATTTCTTTGAAATAGCCCCAAAGAAAAAAATCTAATGGATTTAAATCGGGCGACCGGGGTGGCCACGCAATATGTCCGCCTCGACCAATCCACCGGTTGGGGAAGCGCTCGTTCAAATGATCTCTAACTGCTCGAGCGTAGTGAGGCGGGGCGCCATCATGTTGCAGCCACATTTCTGCTATTCTTTCTTCTGGAACTTCAGCTTCGTTAAGGATATGGTTTAAATTATTTTGCAAAAAAATTAAATACTGAGCACCATTCAGCCTTGCTGGCATTTCATGCAGCACCAACTGCTGGCCAATTATACCAGCCCACATGTTAATAGCAAACAGATGCTGGAATCTATCATTTCTTATGATATGGGGGTTCACTCTAGAGTAAAAATGTAGATTGTGGATATTGAATACTCCCATTCTTCTAAAAGTTGACTCATCCGTCCATAAAACCTTGTTGAAGAACTGCGGATCCTCTCTGTGGTATCTTAGCATCTCTCTGCAAAACCGCACTCTGGGATCATAGTCACTGGGCAGCAAAGCTTGCACCCTTTGCGCGTGGTAGGCGTGTAATTTGTTTCTGTTAATGACACGTTGCACCGTCGATCTTGGAATCCCGAGAATACGGGATTTTTGGCGTTGACTTATACTAGGATCCAATCTTAATTCTCTCAGCACTTGTTCTTTATTTTCAAATTGCCCCACTGGTCTGCCTGCTCTCGGAGCATGCTGACCGGGTAAGACTCCCTCCATGTACGAATTATGTACGCTCATAAAGACTCTGTAGTCCGGAAAACGATCACGGTTAGGGTAGCGTTGACGATATTCACTGGCAGCAGCCCGAGCATTACCGTCGCAAAAGCCATACAGGTAATGCATTTCTGCTTACTACCGTTGGGTGTATTCTCTCCTCGCAGCAGCCATCTGTCCACTTTTGTAGCCAATCCGTCCGATTCCGAATCTAGTCCGATTCACACAGCACTGGTCACAGGTTTCAAACTTGTTATCATTTTTTGTGTTTCGGGCGAGTATACTTGTAAATTACAGTTTGAAATATGTTGATGCAGAAGCCGACAATATACTATGACTTTTGAAAGACTGACTTGTTTCTCTGTGCTTATTTCGGTCGTAATTTCATAGAGTGTTTTTAAAATTGGTATGACTTCCTCTACTACTTGCCATTCTTCGGTATTTAGAGCTAGTTCGTGTCGGACTAGCGCCAATGTTGCAATAACTGCATCTTTACTGGGTACTACCCGATTAAGCATGTCATAAGTCGAATTCGTACTGGCAAGTTCATTTGCTTTTGCATCTCTTGTAATTTTAATTGGGCATGCGAGCTGCGCTTTAAAAATTCCACTATCAGTTTAAATTTTGTGACTTGTTTTAATTTCTGAAATGCCAACCTGCACTACTAGGTTCAATAAATGCGCGAAACAACCAATATGTCGCCAACCACCACTCTGAACGGCTGCAACAATATTGTTAGCATTATCGCTGACGATAGCTGTTACTTTGTTTGAAATTTTCCATTTTTCCATTTCTAACTTCAAAAATTCGCACAATTTTTCGCTTGTATGTCGTTCGTCATATTGTATGCAACATAGAAAATTGGAACGCATATTAGCATTGGTATCTATGTAATGAGCAGTTATTGCAATAAAACTTTCGTTGTTTATTGATGTCCACGCGTCTGTAGTGAGACACACAGCTTATGCTGCATCTGTTAGCTGCTCAACTTCGTGATGTACTTTTGCGTAGAGTTGAGGCAAAAGTACATTAGCCAAAGTTTTTCGTGTCGGAGGGTGATATCTAGGATTTAACATGTAAATAAACTTTCTAAATTCAGGTCCTTCCACGATATTAAAAGGGTGATATTCTTTAGCAATCAGTCTTATTAACTGCTCATCCAATTCTTTTGCTTTTTGGGGCGGGAGTGGTTCAGTGTTTTGAATAAAATCTGTCATTAAATTTTGTCCACTCGAAGATGAAGGCAATGGCAACGATAATAAAATACCTTGATTGACTTGTGATGATGCAACAGTTGGATTTGTAATAGTAGGTTGCAAATTTTCACTCGTCGTCGCTACCGGCTCTCGTACTTTTGGCGATACTGAAATGGTAGGATGCTTCCTTTTTAAATGCCGTGTCAAGTTTCCGGTATTACCACCCGATATAGCTTTAATGGACGAGCAATAATTGCATTTCGCCTCCTTATTATCATTTTGAGAGAAATGATTCCAAATCAGACTTGTTTTTCTCCTCATCGCCATATTTGAACAATAAAGTCGCAACACCGCACTGTTACTCACTCATACACACTTTAATGTTCAACAATTTAGTTATTATCTATTATTTATAAGATTATTTAAAACTTTGATGCAAACAAACTCAATATTCGCGCGTGATATTGTCATAAACTTGCTAGTCAAGTTCGGTTTGTTTACATAGATTTACGCATGCGCGTCTTGTTTCAAGGCTTCAAGCTAAAACAATAAAAAACGACGTCTAGTAATATATTTTTTATCAAGCGCTACTCGCTGCCTGCGTATAGAACAGACGACCGAACGATGGACAAACCTAATCGTCCTTTCTCTTTCGCTCACTAGCCGCTGTGTTGTATTACGCTCTCCTCTCTCTTACGAACGAATGAACGAAACTTGGACGTGGATGGGCAGGATATAGAGGATATAATTATTTGTTAGAAAGGAATGAACGATTCATATCCAAAGTGAGACACATATCCGAAGATATAACTGTGTCCGGAGTTACTCAAGCCTAATTGACAGAGGGCACGCCACAATAATAAATAAATAAATAAAAATAAATAAATAAATATCTTGGGACAACTCACACACGGCTATCTGATCCCAAGCTAAGCAGAGCTTGTGTTATGGTAACCAGACAACTGATATACATAATTATATAATTTATAAATACATACATATTATAGATAAATCACACCCAGACACAGAACAAACAATCATGCTCATCACACAAAGTTTGTCCTGGGTGGGAATCGAACCCACGACCTCCGGCTCAGCAGTCAGGGCCACTAACCACTAGACTAATAGTGGCGGTAAGTCCCCTCTTTGAGGAGTGGCTGGAGAGGCGTCATGGCGTCCTCACCTACCGCCTGACGCAGGTCCATGTTTCGGGAGGTTCCTGCACATCATCAGGCGGGAGGAAACGCCCGGGTGTCACCATTGTGACGATCGCCCGGAGGACACGGTGGAGCACACAGTGGCGATCTGCCCAGCGTGGGCGGAGCACCGCCGTGCCCTCGTAGAGGCGATCGGCGGCGGCAATCTCTCGCGTCCGGCCCTGGTTCAAGCCATGGTCCGGAGCGAGAGGGAATGGGAAGCGGTCACCACCTTCTGCGAAGTAGTAATGCTAGCAAAGGAGGTGGCCGGGCGTTTGAGGGAGAGAACATCTGCCCAACCCAGCCGCCGCGGGAGACGCCCCGGGCGCCGGGCGCCGCGAGACGACTCCCAGCCACCGTAGATGCGGGCCTGTGGACGGTGAGCAATGGGTAGTTCACCGTCTGTCCGTCGATTGACGACAGGCCGTGTCGACGGCGCGTTCGTGTTTCACGCGCGCCTCAAAGAGAGTCAGCAAAGCAGAGGGGCTTGCCAGAGCCTCCGGCTGCCGGGGTTGCGGGTTGTTCGAAAGAGATACCGCGGCCCCAGAACGTAAAGGGCAATAGAAGGAACATGGGTGGGTTTTAGTCAGTACAAGTCTGACATGACTGACCAATGACTTCCCCCGCTCTGGGCGGAGCGGGGGGGGGGGCCGCTCCACCCAGAGCGGGGGAAGTCATTGGATGATTTCCCACCCGGAAAAAAAGCCTAATTGACAGGGTAAATAAATGGTATATAAAAACTCTTTCATTTTTGTTTATCTCTTTTTCGACTAAACTGTGAACGTTGTCGGCTTCGTTGTAGGCATGACCCTTTATCAAATATTTGTGCGTTATGGTTTCCCAGTACAGTTATCAGAATAAAAATGATGTGCAAGTTTTTATTTGGGTGTTGAAGGCTTAATTGTTTTAGGTAATCAAAAACACAAGATGCTATTTCGTTTACTCCTCTTTGAGCCTGGGTTTCATCCCAAAAATAGCAGTAAACATCACCGTAAGCAGATAAATTTGTGTCTTGATTACCTTTATTATTTAATTCGGTTATCGTGAAGTTAAGACAGTTAATTTTTGTGCAATAGTAAAAATAAGATGGACTTGGACAAAGCATTACAGATTGCAAATCGTACACAGCACAAATATGAGTTTGGTTTAAATTCTCGCGTTTTTCTTCACGATGCTTGTTTTTTTAATAAGATGTTTGTCGTAGTTAGTTTTTAGTTAAATTTTAAGCTAAACAAGTTTCACACTTATCTTTCTTTGGTTCATAAAATCCAATATTAAAATCTTTATTAAATATGTTACGATACAACCAGTATTCATATTCCGGTCTATTTTTTTCCTTTTGAAGATTATTAAAGTCCCTCCAAAGATCTGTAATAGTTTTGCTGTTGGAAATAAATTCTCTACTAGTCTGTGCTCTTAAATAATGGGATTATATTCTGGGTATTAAATTGATATGGTTTTTTATATCTTGTACAAGTGTCGGATCAACTATTTTTCTATTTGTATGTTTTCCTCGCATGTCTGAATCTACAAAACCCTGATTATTTGTTTTCTTCTTGACTGTTCTTAGTAGTCTATCTGTCACGTCTAAGGTATTAATGAAAAAGGTCTTGCACACACGTAATTTATTTTTATTTACGGCAAATTAAAAGGCGTTATTAGGTTGTCTAGGTCTTTGAGCACTAGAATAGGTCTTTGAGCATTAGAATATTGTATTTGGGTTTAACTTCAAGCATACAAAATCGAATATATGCACGTTGTATTCCATATACACACATCAACAAAGTCTAGGGAACAAGGACATTTCTAGTTTTTATTTAAAAACCCTTTCTTATAATAGTGAGTGTTTTATAACAATAGAAGGGTATTTTTATACCGTTATTAATTTTAATAAAAACATTCTCATTTTAAAAAAATATTTTTTTAAAGAAAGAATTGAATAGTGCCAATATTGAGTATTACAACCTTCTATGATTAGGCACAAAAATAACGAGGTAGTAAGAAATACAGTAATTAACCTTACTTTAAACGTTTTTAATAATCTGTAGGACCTCCTAAAGCATTAGCAACAGCTCGACAAGGGCGTGGCATACTTAGTATGAGATTGTCAATCATCGTCTGTGGAATATGGCTCCATACACTGCGAAGGTGTAAAAAAAGTTTTTCTTCAGTGTTCAGATTTTCCAAAGAATCACTGAAAGCTCTTCTCCCAAGCAAATCTCAGGCATGCTCTATGGAATTGAGGTCGGCAGACTGAGCAGGCCATTCCAACGTCGTAATATTGTGCTCGCTTAACGCATTGACCACTACCCTCGCGGTGTGTGACAGTGCATTATCTTGCATGAACATAAAATCTTGACCGAACTGCTGTCGATGAGGGATTACCATGGGGTGTATAACCTCCTGAATGTATTGGTTTGCATTCAAATTGCCCCGTATCCAAACGAGGTCGGTCCTTCCACCAACGCGAATTCCAGCCCATACCATGATTGTTCCACCTCGGTAAGGATGAATCTGCGGATTCTGGAGACGACTCCGACGTCCAGGAACTCGCCATATACGCACTCTTCTCGAATCAGGATGAAAACCGAAGCGAGATTCGTCGGAAAACAGAACCCGTGCCCATTGATGGTCGGTCCACTGTAAATGTGCGTTAGCCCACAATAAGCGACGACCTCGATTTCCACGTCGAAGAGCTGGAACCCTAAGCGGTCTGCGAGCATGAAGATTGGCTTCATGTAGTCTTCTCCTGACAGTTTGATCGCTAATAACCACTTGATGCTGACACTGGAGGCTTGCGACCAACTGACGAGCAGTAATCGTGGGTTGCCGCCTTGCGGAATTTTACAAGAGACGATCTTGTCGCTGGGTAGTAACCCTATTTCGTCCCCTGTGACGTTCAGCAACATCCCCTGTAGACCTGTAGCGTGCCCTTAATCTGCAAATTACGCTTGGTTGGGTGTTGACAGCATACCAACAGCTCTTAACATCTCTTCGCGACTTAAATGACGACGTGACATGATGACTACAGTCACAAAAATGCACAAACCATACGTAAAAGACTTATAATTGATAATAAACGTTATTTACAATCAAAGAAAATAATTTTTATTTTGCCTCGGAGAAACTGCACAATCAAACACTTTTAAAAGTTTTCCCCCCATATTCGAAAATCATTACTTATTTAAATTTATTTTTCAATTTCGAACAACTCTGTAATCTACTTTATTCTATTTTTATTTATTTGCTGCCAGTTATTTGCAAAACAAGATTTACACGAAAAAACAAATTGGGGTCATCTTGTTCCCTAGACTTTGTTGAGGTGTTTATTATTCATCTGCCAGTAATGATTGAATCGGTTCTATCTGTATCCTGAATCTTATCAAAACATTTTAACCTAAAATTACACACCTTCTTAATATGACGAGCGGGAATAACTTTTTTAGTTTTTGACAAGGAAACATACGGTTTTCCACTATTTCCGAGATATTTGGTTTTATTTTGTTTCCAACTAGAAGGGTTTCTCAAACGTTTCCTAGATCTGCCAGGATTATCGTCGGTTAAATTATTATTGCCAGTATTCAGATCAGACCAAGGACATGAAGACGATGGAGTTAATGAACGCAAGTGAGGACAAGGAACATAGGTAAAGTTTAAGTACCTACAGGGAATTCGCTCACTTCATCTTTATTAAGAGTTATTTTCATACAACAAGAAAGAAGATTGGAAAGATATCGCAAAAACCTTTCAATTTTTTCACATTTTCAGGTATATTTAGGTTTTTCAAAGCATGATAAACTGCACTAGAAATTTCATTTGATCCTTTTGTTCTCTCTGTCTCCTACCAATAGTAACTCCGAACGTTTTCAGTTGTCAACTTACTTTTAGAGTTGCCAATCACAACAATAAAATTATAAAAATTAAACTGTCTGCTAAACTTTGCTGATTGATCTGGAAGTTTCGGGAGACAATGGTTTTTCTGGCCGTCAAATGATAATGTCATCAGTTCATCACCTGACGGTTGTCTTCCTTCAATAAGGTATAAAAAGCTTTAGCTTTTAAATTATGCACTCTTTTAGTGACCATCAAGGATTGTTTTTCTTCATTAGTCTTAGCCACCTTTTTATTCTCCAATAGTTCGGTACAACGGTTTCCAAAACCAATGTTATAATTTAAATTTAGTTCTTTGCTGAAAAAAGATTCCTTAACTTTGTGTTCAGAAGTTGCACTGCTATTATAAAGACGCCACATTTTTTTTAATATTGAGATCGCTGCTTAGATAAACCCTCTCTGCCGATTTTCCTCGGCAATAATGCGATTCTCTACACTCAAACGACTTTATGAATGAGTTTATGGCCGCCCGTTTACTCTCATTTTTTTGAGATCGGTGATCCCCGCCTCTGCTTTCTTGCGCTAATGCGCCGGCAGACTTATGTGATCTTTGTAAGACTCCCCAAATTCTGTCTTTTTTAATATTCAAAATGGACATCAATGCTGCTTTGCAGACACGTACAGTTTTTTTGTCCGTTTTTTTTGTAAAGATTGTATGTTATACTCATATTTTTATGGCACCGGGTATTGTTTTTAGGTCGATGTCTTTGAACATTTTTCGTCACACAGTACTTCAAAATGAAGTTATCTTGATGCATTTTACTTTTATTAAATAAAAATGCTTATGTATATTCATCAAGTCAAACATTGACAAAGTGCCACACTTCAGACTTTTCGTATTATGTCTACACTTTGGTAAAACAGGCATATCATTAGGCGCGTACCTGGAAAAAATGTAAATACCCATTTAAATATTATGGAAGACAATATCACACAAGTTTTTTTTCTATTTACAAACAAAACAAAGCCTGTATGTAGTATGTTAATTTTTTTTACATAATTGGTCCTAGTCATCAAACAAACACGCGACCTATGGTATATAGACTAGCAACATGGGCCCACCGAGCCCAGCAAATAAAAAATATTGATAAATAATCATATTAATCAGCAATTATTATTAGTCATCTAATGTATCATGTACGCCAATATCCAAAAAATAATGAAAAACCTACTTATTAAACATTGTTATCTAATGATAACGATGTTTAATAAGTAGTTTATTACATTGAAATACTCTACCATCTCAACAGGAAACACTCTGTATACATAGTGTATATGTTACTGTAAAAGCCCGAACTACGGTAAATCTTAAGATTTTCCAGTAAAACCTAAGATTTACCGATTATGAATGGTAAATGTCCGTATAAGTTTGGGATTCGAATTTTCACCATCATTTATTTGGTAAATCTTAGGATTTACATTAAAAAAGAACGGTAAATGTCGAATAAAATCGGGTCCACCCTTTATAGCAGAACTTTTTATGTCATAATTTTATTTTGCATAACAACGGATAGCATAAACTTCATTTCGCAGAAAATTGTTTGGGAGACACATTTAACATACATTCAAAACTCATAATTTTGTAAGTCAGAATCGTATTTTGGCATATATTTCATACCAATAATCATTAAGCGGCAGAATTGTCATATCGCAGAAAGTTTATAGTGAGAATCATCTTTGTCATTATTTGTTGTCATTTATTTATTTCTTGGAAATAATGTCATTTAATTCAATAAGTAATTATACTAATCTAAATAGTTCAGCTCTGAGTAACCTACTATAAGCAATCTCTTTTGTCTATCAATGCAAGTCGTTTCTGCCACTCGCCGGCCGCTGCCGCGGCACCGCTCGCTACGCTCGCTCGTGCGTAGGGGGTCACATTTTTAACCTAACCTTACCTACCCATTTCTTTTTTTTTAAGGAATTGACCTAATCTAAATAGTTGAGTTCCGGGTAACCTACTAAAAACCATATCTTTTTTTCTATATTATTCCCAAAAAATCATATTTTTGTCTTAATATTTTTTGTATAATTGTAACTCACTGTATCTAAATCATATTACATATCATAATCTGTATCTGTGTAAATATTGGAAACTCAAAATAAATAACAAACATGGTAAATACCCCGTGTTAACCGTTAATAATAATGTTAGTGACCATGTCAGTTTAAAGACTTTTATATGCCTTTTAAAATTATTCTTAATGAAATTCTGCCATCTGTATAATATGAAAAGTGAAATTATACCATATAATCATCGCTCTAAATGAATATTACGCTAAATTTGAACTTTCGTAATTACTAATCGTAATTATACTAAATTTCATTCTGCCATCTTAAAAGTATGCCATTGTAAATTCGGAGTTTTAAATAGGTAACCAAACGATAATCATATCAAATAATTTTTACGCCTTATTATTCCTAAAACCAACATTTACCAGCCCACATTGGTAAAACCTAGCATGTACTGAATTGGAATGGCAAAAGTCCGAAAAAGTCGTCCCTTTATAATAAATACTTACATTTACCAACTCATGTCGGTAAATCTTAGGTTTTGCTGGAAAATCTTAAGATTTACCGTAGTTCGAGCTTTTACAGTAACATATACACTAAACATAGTAAACGACGCTACTTTCAACGTACCTTTCTTCCTTCAGTTTATTCTTTTTCCATAAATCTGGCTGACTTATTCGTTTTCTTCCTTTATTAGGAGCAGCTTTTTCCACTTTTTTTGTCAGTTCCTCCATAATTTTAATTAAAATATGCAATTTAAAACACAACAACAATCACAACTTTGTCACTAAATCGCCATCATGAGTGTCATGGAATGGTGCATCGTGATTGGTCCAAAATGGACATGGCGGCCATTGGAAGTAATCTTAAAGTGGAGATGGCGGATTTTGAAAACAACCACAAACTTTATGTCAAATGTATTAGGGACTTATCAGTTTTTGCTTACAACGTCATTTGGATGAACGATTGGAAACTCCATAGACTGTAGAACTATCGACAACCTACTTTTTGTTAGCGGATATTGGAACTATATGACTCATTTCATCGATGGCGAAGTAACGTTCTTCTTCTATCTTCAAGCACTGCTTACGAATAATTATATTCCATGATAGGGCCAATTTTATAATAGCGATCGTTTTTGTCTACATTTGTGTTATCACAAAAGTGCAAGTATCGTTTTTATTTATTTATTTATTTAATATACTATGGATGACTTACAGCTATATAAAAACATAACATAAAAAAAAGAAATCATAGAAACAGAAAGCCGATTACAAGTCAACACGTATAGAAATGGAATAAAAAAATATGTGAACACACGTCAGTACAATGTGTTAATTTAAAATTAATATAGTTTAGTTCTATTAAATAAAGACGGTTTTACAATCAACATTTCAGAAAATGACGGTCAAAAATCTGTTCGTTTACAATAAAATAAAAAGTTATAATAAAACAATTAAAAAAAGGGGGTAAAAAACCCAATTTGTAGGCTTTTTGAAAAAAGACTTGAGGCTTAAGCACCTTCTGGCTGATGTCACACTTGTTGTGAAAGGATCCAAATCATGTTGCTCACATATTATATTGAACTGCTTACTCACACGCACAGTATAACTGTTCTGCTTGTAGTTCGTATTAGTATAAGGTACACGTAAGGGCGGATTGAAACGAAAACATTTACCTGGTACATTAAAATTAAACTTTGATAGTAATTCGGGACTGTCAATGTCATTATTAAATATTTTTAACAGAAACAGAACGTCAGCAATCTCACGACGGTCTTCGAGTGGTAGTAGATGGTATTTTTTACAGAGTCGGAGATAATCAATTGAATGGTATGGTGTCTTTTGATGAAAACAAAGAAATTTGACAAATCGTTTTTGTATATTTTCAATACGGTCGATGAACTTATTACACTTAAAGAAAATTCTAAACGTGGCGACCAAAAACCCTTAACAAATGGGAGCCGTCTAAAGGCCTCAGATCCCGCGTCAGAGGAAATTTGAACACTTAACCAAGTCACCGACAAAGGAACTTAAACGCGATATATTGTCGCCTCGTATTAGCGCTGTAAACTTTGACATTGTTCACATGACAATGCAATAAATGATGGGTAAAGCATCGATAGGTAACTTTGTTCCTTCGTATACGGGGTATTGTAAATTTGTTAAAGGTTTAATAACGGTGTGTTTTTACTGTATTGTCACTTCAACAATGTACCTCTGACGCTTCGTTTGGTGCAGTTGTGCCTTTGTCCCTACGTCTAAGGTAATATGTCCCTATCACAAAGGTACATTGTCTCCATGTCTAAGGTGCGTCGTCACTTCGACAATGTACCTCTGACGCTTCGTTTGGTGCAGTCGTGCCTTTGTCCCTACGTCCAAGGTAATATGTCCCTATCACAAAGGTACATTGTCTCCATGTCTAAGGTGCGTCGTCACTTCGATAATGTACCTCTGTCGCTTCGTTTGGTGCAGTTATGCCTTTGTCCCTATGTCTAAGGTAATATGTCCCTATTACAAAGGTTCATTGTCTGCGACAATGAACCTTTGTCACTACGTATAAGGTATATATTATTCTGTCACCACGACAAAGTTCGAAAGTTCGAAATCAGTCGTGATAGCAGACCTGCAAAATAAATGAAAACACTTAGATAGTTTAAATACAATTTATTAATTATTAAAGAAATGTCATTAAACATAAGAAAGACCAAGTGTACGCGTCTACCTAAACACTTACATAAACAATTATTATACCACCGCAATGATAAACAATCCGAAAGGGATACCTTTACTCTCTATTAACTTGAGACGATCATCGATGCACCTTTCAATGTCCCCTGGTGAACTCACGTAACTGATTAACGCTCTTGATACTTTAGAGCGAGCAGGCTTCCATTTCTTTCCTTTGGATTTTACTGGTACGGGGGCTATTTGTTTGAGCAGGTACGGAATACACCGAAGCGCAGCGACACTTGATTGTTCCTCGCCAACTATAAATAATAAAATTATTAACGTTGAGCATGTTTGATATTTTGGAATGGTTAGGGAATAATTTTGCACCAATTGCTTTATCAGTATAAAAGTACTATCATTTATGTGGTAGAATACAATATTCATTTATTGCGCTATCGTACACAAACATGACAATTTATATTACATTAAAAATTTAACACTTTAAAACTATTACAATTATTTTACATTAAAAAGTTTATCTCTCCGAAATATCAACTTACATCCATAATTTCAACGACTTTTTCACCATCATCATTACCAGAACTATCATCGCCAATCTCTAAAACTGGCGGCCGTGTTACAACCCCGCGCACGGCGGCGCGCACTCAGCTGATCGATAAAGGACATTTTATTTGTTTGCATTAAAAATTTTGATTTCAGGTGTCTTTTATAAACGTTGATTTTGGGTTATTTTGCTTGTTGTGGATTGTTGTGATACCGCAAGTTTAATTCATTCATTTAAAAACTAAAGTCTTAACTTCTTGCAGATTCAAGTAAAAATGTCAATTTATTTTTGTAATCCCAGTGATTACAAAAATAAATGAAGTAAATAAATGAATAAAAAGACTTAAAACATAACTTGCGAAATGTGGGTGTACTATTCGGTGCACCCCTGCCTGAGCCTTCGGGGATTACAGGATGTTATGTTATCATTGAATCCTGCCTAAAGAATTTGTAATTAAAAGTGTGGAAGTAATCTGTCGCACATAAAAATGTGTGCGATACATCTTTTCACAGGCGCTTAGTAAGCACGTAAGCAGGAACGTCACATTCGATCTTACTACAGAATTAGCTGAGAATTTATCGGTTTCCTATACCAATAACACTCGTGCTTTTTAACTTACTTGTAAATACTTGTAATCAAATTATTTTTAAAGCAGGTTTTTAAATAAACTGAACTTTATTTTACCAAACAACAAACGCCTTAATGAAAATGTTTAGCAATTTAATACTCGGAAGGTACTTATTGCGATTGAACGATTTCCTTTTTTATTTTATTATCATGATTGTGCTTGCATCTTAAAAGCCTTCACAAGTACTTTTAATAGCTACTAGATACTAAGAAAGCTGCAAACTCAAAGACAACACTGTCTTATTAATTTTAAAATCTCTTGTCATTATGCGTCAATCAATAAAATTGCAAGGAAATACGGAATTTTAGCTACACTAACATACCTACAGGTACGTAACGTTTGTAAATAGCACGTAAATTGCCTTCGTAGTTAGCACGGTGCGAATCCCCCAAAGACCACGGTTCTATCACAATCTTAAGGACGATGAAGATAGCCAGAGGACTAGGTTTCGCGGCGCTGCGCCGGCGCGCGGCGGGTGGCAATTTATTTAATTGATTTGTCAGCTTTATCCCTAAAGCATTAGGTTCAAAGTTGATTGTAAACATTTAAAAATTTCTTTAAATGATTTTAAACCATAAAATGTTGAAGGTTAAGTTCAAAATAGATGCACTTTGTTCAATTTCCATATTTTAAGCACTTTACATTCACGAATTTTACGAATACACAACAATGTGATCACTACACAGACGGTCGAGCCATCAGCTGTCACCATCCATGGATGCGCGTGGCACGCTGTAACATACACGAACATTCGCGCAAGCGCCCTGCGCTGCCTAAACGAAACATAGGCCCAGGCATACATTTTCGCCGCGCCGTAGAGAGGGGATAGCTGTCTACTCTCCATCCGTCTTACGCTTTTTCGATCAGGTCACGTGTCCTGACGCGAGTTTAAGATTTTATACCCATTACAGAAAAAGCGCTCAACGCCGCTAAAGAAGTTTTCACTTCAAAAATATTAAGAAATGATATAATCTCAGTTACAAGCACTGGTGGTCTAGTGGTAGCGGCCCTGTCTTCCGATCCTACGGTCGTGGGTTCAAATCCGTACTAAGCTAGTACTCTCAAAACGGTGAAGAAATACATCGTGAGGAAACCATCATGTCGTAGAACTTTTAAACTTCAAAAACATGTTTCAAGTGCACGAAAGGAGCATTTTAAATCATTTTACTACACTGGTGAAAGAACTAGTGACACGGCAAGAAGATCTCCGTTACAATGTTTATTATTAAACTAGTTAACTTAAAGGACAATGGGCAAAAATGTATGGAACGTGGTACCCGCTCCAATAGTCCTCATTAGTATATCATTGAATAGACATTTTGATGCAGAAAAACGTCTACCATGGCGCCTGTCCCTATTCACGTTTGGAAAGCAGTAATTTCACTATCTATACTTACTATTATAAAGCTTTAATCTCAGGAACTGCTAGTCCGATTTAAAAAATTCTTTCAGTGTTAGATAGCCCATTTATTGAGGAAGGCTATAAGCTATATATCATCGCTACGCTACGACTAAAAGGAGCCGAGCAGCAGGGGTGAAACCACGGGGAACAGCTTGTGTTTTATAAATGATGAAGAATTTATTACAAACTACTTATATAAGTAAAATAAAGCTAGAATAACATGATATAACACATTTAGGATTCTATTATTAAAAGAAGTAAGAAAACAAGCATTCTTTAAATACAAAACATATATTTTATCAATAAGTGAGTAGATTTAAAACATTACATATCGGTATCAACTATAACAGCATTGAGGAAAGATGCCGGAGCAGTAAATCCCGTATGCCTCGCATAGCCTAAGTACCATACGATGGACACTATATGTGCACAAGTGCCGATCGTACGTCGCCCGGTTAAACATGTGCAATACTGTTGGACAATATTATTTGCACTGCTGATTAATATACACTCGCGTGCAAGTAAATCGACTCAAGCCTCAAGTGCGCATAAAAAGTGATATAAGTTAACAATGACTTATTTTACTTCTATATAATGTTTTATATATTTAAAGCCTAGTAATTAGGCTTTAAAATGGCGTAAGTTGCATTAAAATCGATTCAGTAGTTAAGTAAAAAAGGTTTATGTCAATGACATTGTTAAAAACATTGAAAATTCATACAATTTCACAATATGAGGTTATTGTGTATAAATGAAACAAAATATGTCTAAGAAAAAGAAATTATTCGTGTCAATATTTGGTATTCCCCCCTCTAGCCCTGATCACTGCTCTCATGCGATTCTTCATAGACCTAATCCACTTTTTCATTGATGATTGTGGTATTCGACCCCACTCTTCTACCAACGCAGTCTTGAGTTCATTTGTGTTTGTAGGAGCTGGATTCCTCGCTCTAACTTTCCTTTTGAGCTCGTCCCATATGTGCTTAATGGGATTTAAATAAGGGCTGAGCGCTGGCCAATCCATAGTGTCAATTCCAACTTCGTTGAGGAACTCACGTGTGGCCCGAGCAGTGTGACATCGGGCATTGTCATGCATCAAGATGAAATTACCCCCAATAAAGTCTTGATAAGGGACAAATTGATCCAGTAGAACATCTTCAATGTAACGATCACTGGTCAGACCTCCTCGACGGCCTCCTCCAGGAACGAAAACAAGTTCCGTTTTTCCTCTAAGGAAATTCCAGCCCACATCTTGCAAGAACCGCCACCATACGCAACAGTTTCAGCAAAGCAGCATTGTGAAAACCGTTCACCGGGACGCCGGTACACCCGGCCTTTCCTGTCGCTGCCATGGAGACACATCCTCGTCTCATCAGTGAACAGGACTGACTGCCATTGCTCTATGCTCCAATCCAAGTGTTCTCGAGCAAAGTGAAGACGTGCTTGACGGTGAGCTGTGGTCAACTTCGGGCATGTAGCGGGTCGTTTTGGAGTAAGGTTGGTTTCCTTCAACCTTCTTCTAACTGTCCATTGACTGACAGACACCCCGCGAACTTGACGTAGCTCCTGCTGCACATCTACACCGGTAAGGTGTCGATTTCGGAGAGAGGTCTAGACCAAAAACCGATCGTCACGCTCCGAGGTGCACCGTTGTCGGCTGGTATTAGGCCTCCGAGTGAAGGCACTAGTCTCTTGAAACCTTCTGTACACTCTCGAGACACTAGACTGACTCATATTCAACCGACGAGCGACTTCTCGCTGGTTCAACCCTTCTTGCAACAGGGCAACAGCTTGAGCGGCTTCTTCAGGTGTAGTGTCCATAATTTTCTTCAAACAACGGCTTCAATTTGCAGAGAAGTGTTCAGGTCAACGTCTGGTGAGTGACTGATAAGAAAAAAATGATTACAGGGGTTTTATAGAGGGTTCTGTCGCGCAAGTAGTGTGTAGACCACGGAGCAATTTATGAGAGTTTGCGTTCAGTTGCATTCTAAAAACAAGTGTTTATTTAAATTATTGAAATAATGCTACCATTTTAAAGCCTAATTACTAGGCTTTAAATATGTAAAACATTATATAGAAGTAAAATAAGTCATTGTTAAGTTATATCACTTTTTATGCGCACTTGAGGCTTGAGTCGATTTACTTGCACGCGAGTGTATAACAAAAATGTCGCGACTGGATTCGTCCACGCAAAAGCCAGGCATCTTCGTGTATGCCATAGTCTGGCAGATCATCAAGTGCTCCCTCTCTGTACGTTTCAATTATATATAGACCATTTGATAAATGCTCGGCACAGTAAGATCTTGCCAGCTTGAGTTGGTATGTACCTAGCGCTAATAGAATTATATCCTCCTCCGTCATTGAAGGGAAGTTTTCAATCTGGCTCGCTTCCATCCTCTGAAAATCTACTCTTCTGTGGTTAAGCCGTTTTCTCTCTACATACATATGCAGAAGATTCGGGGTATCTATTTTCTGCCTTATTATATGGACGAATTCGTCTGCGTGTACGCTATCCACGATGGGTTGGTGGAAGTGATTCGTGATAGCTGCGGCAATCTTAAAATCAGTGAACATATTGGGCAGTGACTTATTAAAATATTTTTGCCGCAAGAGCTTAAAAACACGTTTAAACCGGCCATTTGCCACTTCCACAACCCACCGGCATAGCGTTACCGATCGAGCTTCGTTGGATTGTTCAGTGGTCAGCTGTGTCTCTTGGCGGTTCTTTGTTGGTGGGACATAGGATTCATACCCACATTCATCAATGAGGTCCAAGCTGTCCCTAAAACCTCGATCTAATATAAAAGCATCGTTTGTTCGGAGTAACCAATGTAATGGATGTTGTCCATCATTCATAATATCGCCCATTATTTGCGCATCTGTTTTTGTTGCAGCGTATGGACCCATTACATCCAATATATATCCATCAGTACATACAAGTAGGAAAGGTTTCAGTAGATTCTGAAACTTGTGTAAACTGTAGGATAATCTTTGGAATAAAAAGTTCGAGCTTTTATTTATGTAAATGTAAGTACCATCACCAATCAATAATAACTTATCATTATTTTCATTTCCAAATAATGCTTTTGGTATAGTTAGATTTTTTTCCAATAATTGTTGTATGTCAATGTGATCCACTCCCAAATGCAGCCCGACATAATTGTTACTGAGACACTCCCTCACAATAACCAATAAACGTTCGAGCTTTCGTCGTGACATGTTAAATAATGTCGCAAGTCTTTCATTTGGCTCCCCAGAACGCAGTTTTGTTAGATAAATACCTAATGCAGTTCTCGGCTCTCTACATCTTTCATTTAGTGCAGGTGTTTGTACCAATATATTATCAAACTCTTCGCACTTACGTCCTGTCCAAAAGTGCATTTCTTCGTTGGTTAAAGCGCCTCTCGTGTTGAAGTCTAGCCGAGGTCCACGTTGTAAGGCCATTCTTAACATGTCACAAATGTCAGTAAACTTTTCTGTATTAAAATCATGAGTGACATTACATGTTTGAGGTAGCTCATCCCAAACGTTGTTCTCTAAGTGCTGTGTACACACTCTTGCACCATTTGGAATATAAAGCTTATATTCACAAAAGATGTGAGTTTTAATTGTTATTGGGATTCGATGGCGAGTTGCGTTTGGACAGTTGTTAAATATACAATGCCGTGGTGTGTTTGGAGCACGTGTATACTCTGAAACTTGAAATTCCTGAACATTTTGCACAGCTTCCGGCACAGCTTCCGGCACTGCTTCCGGCATTGCATCCGGCACTGCTTCCGGCATTGCATCCGGCATTGCTTCTGGCACTGCATCTGGCATTGCTTCAGGCATTGCTACGGGCACGGCAGGGTTCGCATGTCTTCTCACTGCATTATCAGCGGACTGCCAACATCGGTGACACACACGTCGTGTGCCATCGAATACCACCTGAAAGTAGTAAAAATATGATTTAATATATATTTTTTTGGAACTAAGCTAAAAAACTGAGAAAACAACGTCACGTAAATACAAAATATTAAAGTGTCGATCGTAACCTAACAACACTTTTGTTATAGTAAGCGCAGATTCAACAAAGTCGTCGGGCCATAAATCATTTCTCTATGTCCATCTTGCTTGCACTTATAAAGCTTATGGAACGCTAATGCAAAATAATAGGGCATTGGAATAATAAAAGTGACTTTCGAAGGTCCGATGACTCCACACGTGCGCACAGTGTCCAGGTAGCTAATATCGAGTTAGAAAGGATAAGCCCTTTTCTTTGTACTGCTAACCATTATCTATTGTTATTGGTAATGACCGTCTTAAGTGGCAGCACCTGTGCTATACTTAGATTAAGAGTATAAACGGCACGGACGAAGGGATGATGAAATAAAACCACACCTTGATTATAATAATGGAAGTGCTTACCTCCAGAACAGCATGTTCATGAATAAACGCAGCGAACTCAGGGCGCGTTCTTGACAGATTAGTTGTCAAAACATGTTGTTGGTATCTTCTGGTATATAAAGCTCGCCGACACATTACACAGTTGAGACGTTCCATTGCGATATTCCAGTTCGAAAAGCAAATCAGTATAGTCCACAACACTAGCACAGGTCAGCGTTAATTAGAGCGGGTAACAAGTCCAGTAGGAGCGCAGGGGTCAGTAGTTAATAAAACCGAGTTATGAAAGCACAAAAGAAACTCAAACAGCAGCTAAACGTCGTCACGAGCGCAAAACGAACGAGCGACTGACGCAGGACGCGAACACGTCTGGTGTCAGTCGATCCCGTCCTCTCCCTCCCCCGCTGCTCTTGCGCACACCCCGCGCTCAGGAGCAACGGGAATCGAGTTAAAATGAGGAGTGCATGGCAAAGTCTTACGTAAAAACGTTATTAATAGAAAACATGAACGGAAATGCCGAAAATATTACCTTGGTACTCATTTTCTTACATAAATAAGTGGTAACTAATATACTCGTATATGTATGTTTATCGCCGGGGCCACGAGACTGTCTAAACAGGTTACTGTGGCCCTGGAAAGCAAAGGGAAACTGAAGGAACAGGGTTTTTATTAGTTAGTAAGACTGTCGTTTATCTTCAAACGCAATCAGATTTGAGAGTGGCGGCTAGTAAAAATTGTTCCTCTTGGTAAGACCTTTTAAACGACACTACAATCATATATATTGGAGCCGGGTACCATTTTGCTCATTCTCCTTTAGTTATTAATTACAAATGAAAAGTATTAAGTGAAGAAATTTCGTATGGCATCTTGAAACTAAAATGTAAAATTGAACAAAAACTTACCAGTTGCAGTCCAGGAGGTTGGTGATAGCCGGTTCAGCTCTAATATCAGTCCCTTTCTCCACTAAAAGCTCCAAAAGTCTTTTTTTGAGTAGCGGGAAACGCTCGTCGAAGGTGGCTGACGTAGGTAGGTGTTTTCGAAATCATTCGCCAACTAAAAATTAAATAATTTCTAGTTTTAATTCGGCCACAAATACAAAGACAGATTTTACTTTTGTTAACATTCTACTAATTACATTATCACTAACCAATTGGTGACCGGTCGGTAGCCGCAGAGACAAAAACTGGCTAAAGTAATCGTCAATTGAGTTATTTTTTAATATTTCATGTCTTGAAATGAAGCCATCCATTTTACAATTACTACTTCATAGGGCGATGAAAACGCCTCCAGCCATTTTATTGATGCATCGGAGTCTTCGTCTGTAACAGGTAAGTTATGGGCAGGTGGAAGAGGTCGCAAGCGTTTTGAGTTCCTGGCATCTGTTGTTCTGTCGCTGTTGGTACTGCTTCCGCTGCTACTGCTTCGTTTGCGTGAGGCGTCTTGGTTAAGGGAACGGCGGTGGATAATCAGTCTATTGTGCAGCAGGCCGGAGGCAGCTAACGCTTGTCGCTCAGTTACCCGGTAGGGCACATAATAAACATCGGCGTGCTCCCCTTCAAATAAGGTGCATATTTTATTAGCCCAGCTGCTCCAAACCTCTTGTCTTATTGTATCTTTAATACTAGGCAAGATGCGGAGTTGGTGCTCCACGATCAACTGCACTAGACCTTTTCGATCTTTGGGAGTGAGTGGCTGACCCTGTTTCTGCAACAGACACTTTCCGAAGGTTGTGAGCTCTAGTAACTCTTTCAGATGTTTTTTGTCTTCCAAAGGGCCAATTTCTTGCACGAACTGCCACTCTTCTTGTACCCAATCCTGAAAGAGTATTACAGTTAAAGCATGGTTCGGATAAGGGAAAAAAGCACTCGTTTTGATTTCATTTACATGTATGGGACACTAAAAAAAACTATGTCAAAAAAAATGTCGATAGACAGACAGGACCACTATTTGCGGCTTCGATTGGGGGAGGCCTATGTTCAGCAGTGGCTGATAATAATTATAATGAGTAGAGCTTTTTGTGTGTGGCTCATCCGGAGAAGTACTACCACCATCCCTATTTCTGCAGCCAAGCAGTGCATCGTAGGGCACGTTCCCGACGTGCGTGACCTACGAGGCAATTATTTATTATAGGCGATGGTTACCACTTAACATCAGGTGGGCCATAAATGCCTATGAATGGACTCATAAAATACACGTTGCTTACTGCTTACCCTCAAGTTCTGTACGCCGCCACCTACGACCATCAATGACGAACTAGCGAAGTTGTTATCAGGCAACAGTTGAGAAGTGGATTGGCCAATGCTTTCAGGCAACGGTAGAGGAGTGGATTGGCCAACGCTTAAATACTGGGGCTGGGCTGATTGTTCCACCTATGGAATAATGCTATTTGTCGAATAAAAAATGTCAGTCCTTATTTATTTATTTAAACTTCATGTTCAATAGTGGTACATAGGCGGACTTAATGCCATAAGGCATTCTCTACCAGTCAACCTTAGGGTAAAATACGACAACATTGTGATAGGGTACAAAAATATTTATATCTAAAACTATTTGTTTTCGAAAACATATATATTTATACGGATACTAATACACATATACATATCAAATCAACTAATAAATACAATTAAAAAATAAATAAAAACGAGAACTTTAACAGTAATTACTATGACTTTTAATTGGTAGACGGACCTAAATAGTGGCTACGAACTTTTCTTTTAAAGGTAAGTTAACTTTCAGCTTTTTTAATGCCAAAGGGTAGCGCGTTCCAGAGCTTTATTGTTGAAATTGCGTATGACAAGCATAAAAAAGAGATGGATATATTTTTATATGACGAATAAATTTATCTGTTGAAAAATTAGACCTTAGAAGAATTCAAAAACTCACCACTGACTAGGGTGATTCGCAGGAGCCCTCTCCAGCTGATGCGGAAGGTAAGATGATGTTGTTAGAGTCCTAAAAAGTTGTGAAACTATTGTTAAAATCAATATCTTATTTTTATGTACTATTATGTGGATTAAATGTATAATTTCCTCACCAGAAATTTCTGTCTAGAGTCAGTATCCGCCTAAAAAAAATCTAAATTAATGATGATCCATAATAATTCCAATACTTCAACATTTACATCTTGGCAATTATTTTTTGATATTATTTTACTGGGACACAATGCATCAAGTGGACATTTTTAATTTAGGACTGAAGTTACTATGTAATCTAATGAAAAGAGGAGCAAGTCTTAAATCATTTAAAATTAATTAAATCTTCTTCATTTGCCTGAAGCAAATATTTTAGATCCATCCCCTCATCTGCGAGTTATTAAGAAAAGTAATAAATAAAAGGTCAGTGGGTCATCTTAGGGGCGGACTTATAGCATATGCACTGCAAATGATTGTACAGAATGGAGGAAATGGGGGGAAGCCATTGCCCAGCAGTTAGACATTGAGAGCAGAGCAAAAGGTCAGTGAGTAGTCTTAGGGGCACTGTGAAAAAAAGACTTAGAAAAATTTTGCGACCAATTTCGAGGTAACCTATGGATCCCTTCTTCGTCGTTTTAACGACAAACGGTTAGTGGGAGACAAAAAACACCAAGACACTTTTAACCTTTATCAATTCCAGTAACATCATCAACACAACTTGGCTGCCACCGCAGACAGGGCGCGCTCGGAACACCCTTTGGTTATACAGATTCCATAACTATTCAGCTATCCACTGTAATTTTTATTTAGCTCTTTATCTCTTGTAGTTTGCGATCGTCAAGTGTTTTTAGCTAAGGTGTCTACTACGCTACTTTGGCGTCCGCCACCGACAGCCGACTCACGGACGGATCTCGCATCTAGTCACTTGACCCGCCGCAAGTGGTTAGAAAAGATAGAATCGAGTAAATAAACGATTTACGAAAATAACACTTTTTTGGCCTCGCGCCATATTGCAACTGGCTACCCTCCAACCGAGAAGGAAATGATAACATTAATATACAGGAAAAGTTTTTAACCAGTGCGTAAATTTTTTTTGGTAGTTCAGTGTCAGTAATAGAACACATTTCCGTGTTTAGTTAAAAAAAAAAAATTAAAAAAAAAAATCATCCTTATCCGAGTTTGAAATAAGCAAAACATGGACATAATCTATTCGCCATACTATCAATGAAAACTCGCGGCCGCCGCGCCGCCCGGGCGCATGGCTGGGGTGAGGGGGTGGGGAATGCGCTAGCGCCGGGCGGGCGGCGCCGGACGGCGGGCGGCCGACCGCCCACCCGCCGTCAGTACGTTCCACGCGCAATTGGTGTCCTGACGTCCGAGCGTTCTTACCCCGCGCAACCCCTACGCTCTGCAGTTGCCGCGTACTCGCGTCGTATCAATCACGATGTCAAACTTTACTCACCGCGAATACTACGAAATGGTGCGAGTGTATTTATTAAGCAACGAGAATCTACGAGCAGCTCGAAGAATGTATGAGAGGGAGAGCGTACCTCGTATGCGAGCCCAGGGGATCCGTAACCCCGCCGTCCCTAATGAAAGGACCATTCTAGCAGTCAATCAGAGGCTGCTTGATCACGGCCAGTTTACGACCCCGAATCATGCACAAGGATCTGGCAGACCTCGACTGGCGATCGAAGTCGAAGAAACCATTTTTGATTTTTTTGAGAGGGATCCTAGAGCCAGTACCTACGACGCGGCACGTCGCTTCGGTGTGAGCCAACACGCGGTGTGGAAGCTGCTTAATACAGCCGGACTCCACCCGTATCACTTCCAGCCGGTACAGCAGCTCCACGACCCAGACCCAGCACCACGTCGAGCCCTATGCGATTGGCTTCTCAATCATCCTGATGTCAACATCTTGTGGACTGATGAGGCCTTGTTCACACGTGTAGGACTGTACAATGTACATAATGAGCATTGGTGGTCATTAAATAACCCCCACTTGGTACGAGAGACGCATCACCAAGTACGTTTTAGTGCTAACGTATGGGCGGGTATTATCCTTACTAATATTATAAAAGCGAAAGTGAGTTTGTTTGTTTGTTTATTTGTTTGTTACCTCTTCACGCTTTAATGGCTAAACCGATTTTGATGAATTTTAGTACAGAGATAGTTAGGAACCAGGAGACGGACATAGGCTATATACAACGTGTAACGGAAAGGGTATATACATATCAAGAGCAAGGCTTCTTCAAGGCTTATCAAACGATATCGCAAGGGTTTCAGCTAAATATAAAATACTCTAAAAATTGATACCAAATTTTCGGTTTCATATGTTTCTTAAATTCAAATCATAACAAACGTGTCACCGCACTACGTGGGTCAATGATTTTCCATGTTACTTGCCTAATATCACGATAGATCTCTTCCGTAATTCTGCGCGCCTAGTACTGCATAGCAGCCTACCGTCGCGGCGGCGCGCGGCGTCTTTGTCGGCGCGAACTGACGATAGAACACTCGTTTTTCTGTTCTTTGATAGAACATGCCGCCGCCCGCACGCCGCTAAAGCACGAGTGCGCGTATACCTACTTTACCGTGATGTAAAAATTAATATTGCGTAGGTAATTATTGATTTACATTTACAATTTACTCGTTATAATTTCAAGAAATAAATTTCACGTAAAACTGTGATAACACAACCTACGTAAAAAATCAAAACAAAATTTAGGTAGGATGAGTAGGTAACTAGTTTCATCCCTTATTATTACTTATTACCGAGTAAACAGCAAAATCTTAAAACTTTGTTTAATTTAGTAAATTGACTTACATTTTTAAAGATGGGGTTCAATGTGATGACCTTGATATTGTATGCACAAGGCCGCTCGTTTGTCCATGGACACCTGGACATTGCGTAGCATGTCTGGTGTTATTGTCCTGAAAGCGGCCTCAATCCGCACTTTCATTTGATCCACTGTATCACACTGCACTGCGTACACTATGTTTTTAATGTACCCCCACAAAAAAAAGTCTAACGGGGTTAGGTCTGGGGACCGCGGCGGCCAAGCCACACTTCTACTACCACGTCCGATCCACTGGGGAAAGCGTGCATCTAAATAATGGCGCACATCCCGAGCAAAGTGTGCCGGTGCACCGTCGTGTTGAAAAACTAAGTTATTCCCCATCACTAGACTCACATAACTTGACACTGGTAGCACTGTGAGGACATCGTCTAATTCATTCCTTAAGAAACTTAAATAATTTTGGCCGTTTAAACTTTGTGGCAAGAAAACTGGTCCTACGACGACATCTCCGATTATTCCTGCCCACACGTTCAGTCGCCATTGGTGTTGGAATGACGACTCTGTCGAAGCATGCGGGTTCGTGTGGGACCAAACATGTTCATTATGGATGTTACTTATTCCCGCTCTCGTGAAGCATCCCTCATCGGTCCATAGCACTCTTGAACCAAAATCTGGCAAAGCTTCTAGCTGACCGCGGTACCACTCGCAAAAGGTCACACGAGGCAAAAAATCTGCCGGTGTCAGCTCCTGAGTGCGACGGAAGTGGTATGGGTGCTGACCATCATTGCTCAAAACTCGCCATACCTGCATATGGTTAGAGGCACCCAGCGCTAATGCAGCTCGACGTGTGCTAGTGCGTGGATTGTTGTTAAAATGCTCCAATACGGCTTCTTCAAATTCTGGATCGGTGTACTCGGCCGACCCTCTGAAGCAGGTGCGTGGAATGACCCAGTTTGGTGAAGGCGATGTACCATCCGACTAAAACAGGCCAACGAAGGCAGCTGTCGACGTTCAGCATCTGGTCTACCCTCGATAAAACGGTGACGGTACAGTTCTCGGGCAGCTCGCAAATTACCATCTTCTGCTCCGACACACAATATCATTTCGTAATATTCGTTATTACTTAACGACATTTTGCAAACAACAAAAAAAAGTCAATTAGGTGTAGTCGTACTGAACTGACGCGCGTTTCACAGGACAGGGATAGTTCTAGAAACGATTCTGCAGTCTGCACTACACGCGGAAAAGTTGACGACTGACGTCTGACTGACGAGTAATAGGTAACAATACTGCAAAATTCACTGCTATCCTGGTAGTAGGGTAAATGTCCCAATTAGTGTCCACTAACATTAAATAATATTGTTTGTTCAAGATTATTTCACATCCTAATTTATTCAACTAAACTCCGATAATCTTTTAAGTAAATCACACACCAGAACGCAAATAAAACAAGAGTTAGGTATACGGAATTCAGATTCAAAATTGAAAAATCATTTATTTCAATCCAATAATCATAAATTTAGTACACATTTGATCATATGTTGTACGTTTGTAATAGGTCAGAATCGGAACTCGTGAGCTTTTATTTCAAAATAACAGAATGAATGTTAATCTTTGATCAAAAGACATTGTTATTTTGAAATCTTGGATTTAAAGTTGTATTTACCAGGAGTAATTTAAACTACAGGGCCAGCAATTGGTGCACTTACCCTAAACCTACATTACGATTTACACACACAATGATGATTACAATGTGTGTGTAAATCAGGGTTCCGTGAGCAAATGATTTTCAACTAGACAATATTAATTCCTGTTACTCATGCGATCCTAGTACTTTTATTAATTTTTTCAACAGTTCGATACAGTTTTGAGACATTTTTTATGATTTTCTTTGACTTTTGACTACAGACGACTACTAAATAAATAAACGTGCTCAAACCAATAAAATTAAAAAACCCATGCACCATTCAAACTGCACCGACAGAGCGTAAACTTCCGATAATTCTTTCGGTTAGTCCTACAGACAGACAGTAATAATTATGCGTGCGTCTATTATTTTGTATTAAAAAAAAAACAACATTTTCGTCATCATTACGTATAAAATTAGAAAAAATACAACCTTATTTTAAAAATTACCAACGGAACCCACTATGATTTTATTTGTACCAGGAGATACATAAGTTGCTTAAGATGATGATTTGGGTTCAGTTGGACAAAAATTATGTTTCTAAATCCTTTAAATTCTATTTTTAGTTTAATGGAAAACAATATTTAAGCAATTAATTCCTGGTAAGATGCACGTAACGATTCGATTTTATGATCAATTCAATGGTATACGAGCTAACGATTTTTCGAATTAATTCGTTTTAAAGCGATCTTCAAGCAAATCGATTCAATAGTAAGGTAGGTTATCGAATTTATTCGATCGTATGTGTAAAAATTATTATGAAAAGGGTTCACAATTTAGTTATTATACGAGTTCATATTTGCCCAAAGTACAAACAAACAAAATCAATCACACATGACACTATTTAACTTGTCCGCATTGTTTAATTAAGTTAGTTGTTTATTGAAATATTTGAGGTTGATAGTAGTTCTTATTTCGAACGACGACGTAGCCGTAGCTGTATTTTATTTATCGGTCGGCGTCGTATTCTGTATTTGTGATATTTTTGTCATTGTGATTTTAATCGACTAAATCTGTACCATCTGAATGAGTCATCGAATTACGCCGGAAAGGTTATTTTTTTTTTAAGTTTAGATAATTGTAAATATCACAAAATAAAGGTGTGTTAAGTGTTGTTTAATTTTTTGCCTTGATTAAGTTTTTTGAATAAATTTTGTAAATATCGATTATCTCGAATCGATCTTCGCAAAATTTATTCAAAAAACTTTCGCACGGGATTCACGGGATAAACAATTGATTTAAAGCAAAACATCGTTTATCCATACGGCCACCAAAAAAGGATAGCGTTCGGTTTACAGGAATAACAATATTAAATTAGGTATTTACTGTGTTGTTGGTGCGATGGTAAGGTGGGTGGTGGGTGGAATATTATTATGTAGATAATAATTATCTACAAAGGAGTAAGTACTAAAATCAAAAAGTGTAGTTCAAACAGGTACCTAAATATTATTTCGTTAAATTTAGATACCTAATTACCTAGACAAATTTCATTGTATTGTAACTAGTTCACAAACATAATCTTGGTTTAGAAAAAGTCAGTATTATTTTGTAAACAAAAATAAACATGCGGAACCCCTTAATCAGAAATACCAGGAGTGAGAGGTTTATTTTTATACTTGAAAAGTTCGTTGGCACCGATCAGCTGACTTAATGCTAGTGATGTATTTATTTCAATTTGAAAGATTCGGTTTCTGGTATCTAATATGTATTGAAAAATTAAAAAAACATTATTTCCGAATAGGTAGAGGTAGGGTTTCCAAAACTCTTTCCATATGGTTTGATAGCAGTCAAAGAAGCCTCGCTATTGGTATGTATATACCCTTTCCGTTACATCCTGTATATATTTTTTAAAGTGGGATGTGAGGGAGAAAGAGGGAAGAAAAGGGAAAACTTAGCGTTGCTATTACAAATCAATAAGGCGCAAGGGGAACTGTGTTACCCCGAATTTAACGCGAGCGAAGCCGCGGGCAAAAGCTAGTTAAAAATAAAATAATAGGACCCATTTTTATCGACGGCGGCGCCTTGACTGGGCCACGTTATTTAGAAATGCTGGAAACGACCATCGAAGAGTTAATTAAAGAAGTCCCAGTGAGCTACCTAAATAACTTCTTCTACCAGCACGACGGCGGCGCTCCACCACATTACGCGATAAGTGTCCGTAATTATCTGAACCAAAAGTACGGGGAAAATTGGATCGGTCGTGGCGGCCCCGTACCGTGGCCGGCTAGGTCTCCGGACCTTACTCCTTGCGATTTTTTTCTTTGGGGAGAAATTAAACGCCGGGTGTATGTAGAGGAGGCCCAAAGCCTAGATGACTTAAAATTAAAAATAATAAACGCTTTTGATGAAGTGAAAAGTGAAAGTACAGTGCTAAACAAACTAAATGCAAATTTATTAAAACGTGCACGTTTATGCCTGGAAAGAGGACTTCATTTTGAACAATTGTTAAAATACTGTGATTAGTGACATGTGGGGGTAAGCGGTTTAATTTCTTATGAACAATTTTAGTGTGTAGGTTATTTTTGATTGAACATTATTGTAAATACAAGTTGATTCCAATTTTTTAAATACGCCATAATGCAATGGTTTCAATTTTTTTTTTTTTTTTATGTTGCATACCTATCTTAGTGCTTCATTCAAGTTTATTATTATGCATTTTGATGGTCCTAAGCCCATGAAAGTATGAAGGAAAAGTTGGAATTACGTTAACAAGTAACTTCATATCGCAGTCCAAACTAAAAAAGGTCAGTAACCGCACCGCGTAGGTACGTCGTCGCAGCGGCGAGCGAGCGCCGACTCAGCTGATAGGTACCTACGCGCCGCGCGCCGCGCCGCCCGATCGCCCGGCGAGTGACAATAAAATATGGTTTAAATGTAAACATGTTTCGTGAGCGATAACTTTTTTTTTTAGTACTAAGACATATCAAAATAAAATATACGTGTTTAATAAAACGTGTTGAAGTTTATTATGGCAAAATTTACGCACTGGTTAAAAACTTTTCCTGTATGGTACAGGTACTTACCAGTAAATACTTGATACAGATGCTCCAATCCAGCTTTTCGTAAAAACTTAAATAGTTCCGGAGAAGACATATTGACACTCACTGGTTTTACTGTTTTAATTGTTTTATACCAACGTTTTAAGTGATAATAAATTACTTTTTTAACTTTTTTTGAAGACATGCAGTGGGCCACAGTTGGCTAAACACAAAATATATAGAAATGAATGTAACTTAGGTATTAATAAAGATAAAGATGCTCTGTGTTGCAACGTGTGGAATGCAATGATGGAGTCGTCTCACTGTCTCATTACTCGTCGAGTTCTGACTACTTCTGACTCGTCTCGTGTGTGAACAGTGAACGATTTGAGATTTGACAATGTGCTATTGTCGTGTCGTTTATTCGTGTTGTTCAAACTTCAATGTCGCCAATTAACTTATACGAAGTCACAACCGTACTTTAACGCTGCGTTGCTGTACCTAAAATTATGACAAAGGCCTTTGTGAAATATGTTTTTGGTGGGTAGGTACATATCTAACATTTTGACAAAGGCCTTTGTGAAATATTTTTTTATCTATGTAGGTATTTAAAGGTAGAATTATTAACAAAAAATTAGAAACATAGTATTGTAAACCATAACGTTTCACGTCGTAATATAATATTACTTATTCCTAAGTATTTTTATTAATAATCACCTAAGGTAAATGCTCCAACCAGCCCGCGAAACTCAAATTTTCTTACGTTTTTTGCAATTTGCAGGCCAGTACTAGTTTGTATGTTGATTAGAATATTAATTGCGGCTGTAAGACGTATATACTAGTAGTTACAGACTTATAATCATCAAAATCATCAATACAAGCCTTCAAGTTCCATATAGGTGCAGGAACTTGAACAAGTAATTTTTACACCTTAATGATCTTAGAGGCTTGTATTGATGATTTTGATGATTATAATTCTGTAACTATATTTGTGGGTCACAAAATAAAATTCATAAAATTCGACAAAGGAAACTCTTTAGTTGAATATTTTTTTATCTCAGTATTTGTGTTTTGCCATAGACGCAATGGCAAGCTAAGCTAATAGAGTAACAAAGCAATAAATTTGCTCTGTTTACCCGTTACAGTTTACTTATATTACGCTTTTAACGGATTGTTTAGGCTTTTAAGGTGTAGTAAAAAAAAAAAAACATGACGCTACGTGTGAAGTAGCGTCAACGCAGTAACAAAAAGCCGTTGAAAAGAAAAACTTTGTCGTCACGTAAATGTTTACCTGAACGCACGATTTAAAAACTATGTCAGAAGCACAAAACAAAATTTCGTATAGTAATTTTGTCAGTTGAACAACTTTTCATTTTAGTGTTTTGTCGTAGGCACAAATGTCAAGTTAACTAAGTGACAAAATACTTAAATGTCATCAGTTTCTGCGTTAGTTTGCTTATGTGGCTGCGTCAAATTGCACAAAAAAATATTACGCTACGTTCAAAAGAACGTTTGCGCAGTGACAAAAAGTCGTAAAAATGCGTTCGACAAAAAAAAGTTGACCGTCGCGTTAGACTTTCCGCGAACGCATGGCCTAAAAGCTACGTCAGGAGCACAAAAAAAATCGACAAAGGGATTTTGGACCTTTAACGGCCATTTTTTTTTTGTTGTAACGCGGATTCCAAATCTGAGATGCATACTCCAGCTGACTTCTTACAAAAGTACAGTACAAAATTTTTAGTGTCTTGACATTTTTAAAGCACTTAGAAAGGCGCATTATAAATCCAAGCAGTTTAGAAGCTTTTTTAACAATGGCGTCAATATGTGTATCAAAGACTAGCTTATTGTCATGGTGAACTCCTAAATCACGAATAGTGTCACACCTTGGCAATATTTGACCCGACATGGTATAAGTTGTGGTTAGAACTGCCCGTTTCCTAGTGTAAGTAAATACTGAGCACCCGACAATACTCTTCAAGACGGTACAGGTCAGCCTGAAGTGCTATCCTATCTTCAAGCGATGAAATCTTAAAAAAAAATTCATGTCATCGGCGAAACATAATAATTTGGCTGATTTCAGGCACAGATCGATGTCGTTCACATAGATCACAAATAATGAAGGACCAAGCAACGAGCCCTGAGGCACTCCACTGGGTACACGTACCCAGCCGGAAATATAATTATTGAGCACTACTGCTTGCGATCTATTGTCAATGTAAGATGAAAACCACCTCAGGAGGTCTCCACGACGGTATCTCTTTCGAACAACCCGCAAATATAGCTTAGCTTCTTAATCAAAGTTCCGTGGTCAATCCGATCAAATGCTTTGCTATAGTCAGTGTAAACGACATCGACCTGCTTACCTTCATCCATCGCATCGGTAATGAAATCATTAAATAAAATGAGGTTTGAAGTGGTAGATCGCCCTCTTAAAAAACCATGTTGGAATGAGCTGAATGAGTTAGATAGGGCAGGGTATAACTTGGTTGTAAATAATTCGCTCAAATATTTTAGCAATAATGCACAATTTAGATATAGGCCTATAATTCATGACTTCAGTTTTAGATCCCTTTTTATTAACGGGTGTAATAAAGGCGGATTTCCACACTCTGGGGACAACACCTTGAGACAGAGATTTGGAAAACAAAATTGAGATAGGTAAGGCAATCGGAGAAGCTTATTCAATGAGAAATTTGGATGATATATTATCGGGGCCAGCACCTTTTGACGGATCCAACTTGCGGAGTAAATCAGTAACAGTGTCGATTCTTACTTCTATATGACAAATATCAGACGGGTTTGTAACAGTGTCAGAATAGGGAAGAAAGGTTGAATTAGGATAATTATTCGAGGTGGAGTCTAGAAAGGTTGATAAAAAATAAGAATAAAAGGCCGCACAAATGCGATCACCAGTGAGCAATAATTCGTCGTTGTAGTTCAGTGTATTAGGAATAGTATTAGTTTTGTAGCGATTTTGAACAAAAGTCCAAAAGTGCTTAGGATTATTTTTTATTGACTTTTCCGTTTCATTGAGGTAAGAGGTATAAAACAAAGCTTCCATAGTCTTAACTCTGTCACGCAAGTATTTAAAAGTTAGTTCATCGGATTTATTGCCATAAGTTTTGAATTTCTTAACACATTCACTGCTTAAGATATTATTAAAATAATTAGCCAGGAACCAAATTTTTTTAAAGCGTATTTTGATTATGTATATATGTATGTTTAAAAATATGGATAAAAGTAAATTGTTATTATTATTCTTTTAATAAAAAATAACCTTTTTCGGATCCGAGTGTTCGGCACATAGCGCGCCAGGTGCCGGTCACTCGGATCCGAGCGCTAGGGACAACAACGGTTGAAATAAAACTACTGCACAGATTTCGATAATTCTTTTACCATTCAAAAGCTACATTATCCCTAAGCAAAATAGGCTATAGATAGTAAATAAAATATAATACGCATTTGAATAATTATTTATTAAGGAAAACATAAATCTGAGCGATACAATCATAATTATCAAAAATCAAATCAAAGCCATAGAATCAAATTTAAAACAATAATCATGTAATTTAAAACACTTAGGAATGTGCTAGGCAGAAGCATTTTGTACAGAAACCTGGAGAACCTTCACATTGCTTACATTCATAAATTGTTTGCACCCTTTTTTTTGTGCTTTGCAACCTTTGCATTCTTTTCGGGCCACTTCGATGGTTTCTTTCGTGACACTTCCTACTGTCTTAAGTCTCGTCCGGGTCTTTTCTATTTTAGTGAGTTCGTGTTTCACTTTCAAAACATTGCGTCGATTGACGTTATTAGGATCAGGTAAAAGCTTTTCCAGTATCTTCATACGGAAATCATATAGATTTAATTTATCATTCGCCGAAAATTTATTGTACAAGTGCAATGCATTAGTGAGGCTCATTTGCAGCATATGCACAAACAGCTTCTTGTACCAACGCAGCGTCTTCCTTTGGACTGGATAGTATGCCAACATCTGATCTTGAAGATCAACGCCCGACATAAAATTATTGTAATGGATGATTGCCATTGGTTTCATTACTTCAGATCCCCTTTTGGAAGTAGTCTCCATCATCTCACTACCATGTTCTGTAGAAATATACAGAACGTATCGCTTATCCCTCCATTTTCCGACATGAACGCCGTTTAAGAACAAGGATTTGTTTTCTCCTTTTTCCAGTGAAACAGAGCCAATTTCGACGGGATTATCTTTTCTGTTTTTTCTTAACGTTCCTGTGCAGTACGTCTGTCGATCTAGCAATTTCACAGCCAGGCCATAAGAATTGTAGTAATTATCCATATATACATGATGGCCACAGTCCAGTCTCTCTTCTAGTAGTTTGAACACAATCTTACTACTATGTCCTTGCCCTGATGTCTCATCATTAGCACCGGCGTAAACTTGAAATTTTAAAACCGTACCATCTGGTTCTGCTAAAACATAGAGTTTAATGCCATATTTATGACGTTTATTTTTTATGTATTGTCGGAACAGCAACCGACCGCGCCACAATACCATGGACTCATCCAATGATAGCTCTTTACCTGGACAATAAACAGTTTTCATTTTATTGTTAAAATGATCCATAAATGGTCGGATTTTATTGAGACGGTCTTCTTCACTGGATTCAGACGTAAAGTGTAGGCACCGTAAAATCAGTAGAAATCGATTTCGTGCCATGAATTGTCCGAAGCATGGAATATTAAACAAATAGTGTCGTTTCCAATAATCACTTAAACGGTTTAATCGAATTGTTCCTGTGTGAAGAAGGAGTCCTAAAAATGTCAACAGTTCTTCCTTTGTTAAATCTTTCCAAGATTTTATTCTGGAGTTTTGTTTGACGTTTTGTGCATTACCGACTCTTATTGCGTTCGCGTTGGTCTCGCGAACTATAAGATCTAACAACTCGTCATCAATCAATAATCGGAATGCTTCGTAAGGATCAGTTGGAGGCGGCACTAAGAGTTCCTGTTCCTTAGTAAATTCTATGTTTTTCATGGAGCTTGGATCACTGCTCCAGGTGGTAGTGGCTCCTTGACCAGAGGGTGAGTTATTGGGTGATAGATAATAATTATCTGGTAAGTCCGGAGTACTACTTCCAGATCTCCGAACAACCAGTATTGATGGAGAGGCGTCATTACGTTCTGGCGAAAGGTTGGGGGTGATCGCATCGGATCTCAGAAGAGATACGCTAGGTGTTGAACAGGTAGGGTTTAATAGACAGCTATCTGGTATATCCGGGAAAAAATCTCCATAGTCCTGAACGATATTCGGCGATGTAGGACGGCAGTCAATTTCATAATTGAATTCAAAGCTACCGTCTCCATCAAATTCCAGTTGTCGAGGCGCTGGTTTCGATGCTGAGGAACTATTTGGATCTGGTAACTTCCACGATTGAGCAGAATTATTACGCGTGGGGCCATCCCTAAATGTAGGTCTTAATCGCTTACATTGAATGATAGGCCTTCCATCTGACTCACATAAACCACGTTTTGATGCAGATGAACTTGAAGGTTGAGCTGGTGGTACACGGCTGGCCGTCTTTGAGGCAGGTGATCTTGAAATAAAATGAAATGAAATTAAGTACAATTTACTGTTATTATTGAGTTAAATTAATTTAATGTCAAGCGTTCTTATCAGATACATAGTCATTAGTTAGTCATACCTTGAAGGTTGAGCTGGTGGTATAGGGCTTGTCGTCTTTAGGGCAGATGACCTTGAAGGTTGAGCTGGTGGTACACGGCTGGTCGTCTTCTGCTTCAGTCTAGTATCAAAGATACTATCATCACTGCCGCAACTAGACGAGACCTCTGAACTTGAAGAGTCTTCATCAGCTCTTTGAGAATACACATCCTCATCACTATAGTCAGACTCATACTCATCACTATGCCGACGCTTTTTTCTAGAAGCAGTGATGGTGGCATTTTTACAAATTCCAACCTAGGAAAAAGACTACAGCAAGGAACTTTAGGTATACCTGGAAATTCTCCGTTGCCAGGAACATCAATAGAAACACCACATGTGATTGTGGGAGATGAAGTATTTCCTCTCAAAACATATTTAAGGCGACCTTATCCAGGGCAAAATTTGAATGACGACAAGCGAATTTTTAGTTATCGTTTATCAAGAGCAAGAAGAATTGTTGAAAATACTTTCGGTATATTAACACAAAAGTTTAGAATATACAATAAACGGATCCAAGCTAACCCAGAAAATGTAGATAATACAGTACTCGCTACTTGTATTTTACATAACTTCATCAAATATTTCAATCCAAATACAACACATGCATCAGATTATGAGGGTAATCAACCTCATACAAGCAGTTTACTGGAAACTGAGCAACCTCAAGGCGGAAACCACACAGCGGGCGCATTTCACGTTAGAGAAGTATTCAAAAATTATTTTATTTCTGAGGCAGGATCAGTACCCTAGCAAGAAGATAAAATATGATTTGTACTTTGTCTATTAAAATAAAGCAACTTACTTACACTGTATTATTTTATTTTAAAACTAGCGGCCCATCTCGATTTCTCACATGTTGTATTTCAAATGCAACAACAATTTAATCTTTTTGCGTCGGATTTATTATTGTAAATTATTTAATATTGTATCATTATTTTCATTATTGTATGTACTATGGGAATTTGTATTATTTTAATTTAATTGCTGTTTTTAAAATTGTATGTGTTTTTGATTATTTTACTTCTTTTTGATTTATTTTAACGTGTAATGTTGTTTTGTTGTCATTATGGACTGTATGTCTGAAATAAATGAGTTATTATTATTACTATAAAATCTACTATCTTTTAAAATCGGTCCAGTAGTTTGTAGGTTCAAACACATAGACAAAAATCTAATCTTTCCTCTTTACAATAGCACTGTAGATAAGTAAATTTTGACTTACCGTCTACATTCATTTGTGTTCCTATTTTGTTCCACAAATTGTTTTTGTATTTTGTATCCATATACTTTGCATGAGATAAATCATACAAAATAGTATTCTCACGAACTAATTCAATCAACACCTCGTCCTCCATTTTGTTTTCGATGCAGGCGGTGTCAGTGATCCGTGATAAAATATCGTCGTCGCCGATCACGTCCGTGATGGCCGGTGCCGGCACTGACACTGACGGCAGTGTTGCCGTTTTATAATTTAGAAAAATGCTAAATGTTCGCCGGAAAAATGCTAAAAAATCCTTACTAATATTATAAAAGCGAAAGTGAGTTTGTTTGTTTGTTACCTCTTCACGCTTTAATGGCTTAACCGATCTTGATGAATTTTGGTACAGAGATTGTTGGGAACCAGGAGACGGACATAGGCTAATATTTTTTAAAAAAAAGTGGGATGTGAGGGAGAAAGAGGGAAGAAAAGGGAAAACTTAGCGTTGCTATTACAAATCAATAAGGCGCTAGGGGAACTGTGTTACCCCGAATTTAACGCGAGCGAAGCCGCGGGCAAAAGCTAGTACTTAATAAATTTTAGAAAGTACTAAATAAAATGCCAATTGAATTCTAAGTATTTATTAAAAATAAAACAAAATCTTAGTCTTCTAATTCGAAGAATACTTGAAGGTCATCAACAGGTTCCTCTTGTTGTGACGTTGACGGCCCACTTTCATCAGTCACTGCATGTTCTTTAACACCCTTAATGCGTTTCAGCACGTCATCAGGAATATTATAGGAATGACAAAATTTTCCTGATCTTCGGAGTCCATATCTGACATGCAGAATTGAGTTTAATGTGGTTAACGACTTCCGATTCCTCAGTTTAGTTTTAACCACATTCATTTGGCTAAATACTCTCTCTACTTCTGCATTGGAGTGTGGAAGACAAAGGATGGACATTACTAAAGATGCCAACTCCTGAAATGGATTGTTATCGGCACAGTCTTTGTAGAACCAGAACTCTATCGTTGAATTTTTGTTTTTCCAGTCTAGGGGACGGGCGGGCAAGAAGAATAAGTTAATTTCAAAATTAAATAAAAGGCATAGTTATAATCATACGTATAATGTTGACTTCTTAATTACAGTCTTTGGTCACAAAAGAACACAAAAAAAAATTAAAAAACTTAATAAAACTGGATTCTTCCTATAAAAAATAACATTTTTTAAAAATTGGGCGATTATCCATTTTGCCCACCCATGGCGGGTAAAATGAATACAGCGGTCGGGCAAAATGAATAATGAAATTAATCAAAACACTCGTCACAGAAATATGATCCTCGGCCGGAATATGAAGAACAAGCTTCATGGGTCCACTCTCGACAAACATCGCACTGTATCCAATCCTCGATTGGGGGGTGTATGTACTGTTCGTTACAGACAGTGCAATAGAAGTGACTGTCTTTATTTTCTTTATTTTTCTTTGGGCATCCCTTGGCACGTGTCTTTCTTATTTTAATATTTGATGGACCAGGAGTATCAAACAAACCCTTCTTTTTGGCTGCAGCAGCATCATGCTTTTCCTTGAGAGCCATCTTAATTGGCGTGCTGGTTAAAATTTCAGACTTTTGTTGCTTGCGTCGAGATATATTTATTATTTATTCCTTTTTTATTAGCAAATTCTCCAGCAACTTGTAGAAATTCAGTCCGCGTTAGGCCATAAACAAAGAATCCATTTTTTTAACGTATGTCAAGAGCTCTTCCTCTTCCTCTGGCGTAAAAACAGACACAAAGCGACCCAATTTCTTTTTTGAAGAACCACTCTTAATGTGTCTGTGCAAAGTAGCATAAGGAATACCATACATCTTACTTGCTTGTAGCTTTGAAGTTTTTTTAGCTTCCTCCATCGCTTTAGCTAAGGTTTCTTCGGACCAATTAGCTCTATCAGTCTTACGCTTATACGTATACACCATCTAAAACAATATAGACATAAAATGTATTAAATAACAATATGAGGGTAAAATGGATACTATTCGTTTTACCCGGTTTCGTTATGCCCGTCGGGTAAGTTTGAAAGTAACCTCAATGTCACACAAATACAGTTTATAAAAACGTAAATCAAAATAACGTTTTTACATGTCAAATTACATTAAAATATGATAAAAAAATCAAACTACGAATAGCACTGGATATATTAAAACAATCATGTATCAATATGTCCGTCCTTCTCTATCAATTTTACGATTTATTAGGCCAAGTATTTTTTTTACCCGCCCTCTCCGTTATGCCCGTCCGTCCCCTATGTGACTAATGTTTCGCCATTGCACCACAATACGCTCTATATCGACAGCGTTATAACCAAACTCTTGAGCAATGTCAACAATTCTGGTTTAATTAGCTATGGAACACTAAAAATGCTAAAATAATGCAATATGCTAAGTTCAAATTTAACATGCTAACTAAGGTGAAAATATGCCAAATTTAGAATTAAAAATGCCAAAACGGCAACACTGACTGACGGTACTGAGACGACACTGACACTGACAAGTGTGAATACATCCATAGAGAATGTTTGAAAGAATAATTATCACTGATGCGGTACTGTGCCGGAACTGTGGGCTCACTGATATGTGTGAATCGACCTTTATCCGCCATGAAAGCAAACTCATCGTAAGCAAACCATTTTGATTTGTAAGTATCTTCAGCACGGCAAATATCAATGTCCGTGAAGTCACTCCCTTACCCAAAACTTTTAAACATTGAAGTTAGTATATCGTTTTATCACAAACTAAGACGTTACGTTACTACGTTGTGGGGTTTTAAACAATACATTTTATTATTATTACTAATAAATTAAAATTAAAGCTTCACTAAGAGTGGCAGGTTATGTACTGAACTATAATTATAAAACAAAAGGAACTATAATTTCTTACCTGATCCGGTAATACGACTCTGTTTTTCTCTGAATCGTTCTCTTCTGTAGCCACCCGACAAAGACTTCATTTTTTTCTTTAGTTCTGTTGTTGGAATATTGTTCATTTGCCGACTAATTTTCCGCCAGGCATCTTCTCTTACACCTCTATTTGTGTAATTGGTATCATTAGGATCCCATAAACATTTATTCTCCCTATATAGGGAAATTAAACGGATACATTGCGAATTATCCATAACGGCGGATCACGCGATTCTACACCTCCGTCCAGACCGCGCGCGCCAAGCGACTGAGGCCCCTTTGTGCGTGACCAAAAAACCGACAACAAATGGATCGCACGCGGCGACGAGCGCGCGCCCTTCGCCGCGCGCGGCACGTCTACACTTCACGCTTCGTGGAGCGCGCTGCAGTGTTGCCAAGTTTGAAATCTAGCGGATGGTAGAATTCTTCTAAAAATACGGTAGATTTCCTGAAATTACGTTGTAATATACACTCACAGGCACAATTAACCGCCCACCTTGTTTTTCTTTGAATTTGCAGAAATTGACTGCTTTAGACAATTTTTGATGAGAGGGTACTTGAAAGCAACCCTCAAGGTAAAAAAAGGCATAAAAGACTTAATAAAAACTTGTTTATTGAAGGATTCACTGAAAAATCGACTTTGAGAAAAACTTCGTCAAAAAATTTTCATTTTAAATTTTGATAAAAGGGGTCAAATTTTTTTTAAATTTAATTATTAGTAATGAGTGTTGCCGCCTCGGTCTCTGATGACTTCTTGGAGCCGGTTTGGCAATCCATCCATAATATCCTGGATATCCGACTGGGGGATATTGTGCCACTCCTCTACCGCAGCCGTCTTGAGCTCTTATAGGGTCGTAGGGGCGGGTACTCTTGCTCGGATTCGTCTTTTGAGGTTCTCCTAAATGTGCTCAATTGGGTTAAGATCGGGACTGCGTGCCGGCCATGGTAAAACTTGAATCCCGACCTCATTAAGGTACTCAGTGACCAATCTTGCAGTGTGGCAACGTGCATTGTCATGCATTAATTTGAAGTTATCTCCAATAAACGGCGCGAAAGGCATGACATGATCTTGTAGAACTTCCTCCACATATCTTTGAGCGTTCACACTGCCTCTATCGAACACAACGAGATCGGTACGAGGCCTCGTAAGAGATACCTCCCCAAACCATTATGGACCCTCCGTGGTAACCCACTGTTGTGGTTATAGCGCATGGAGCAAACCTTTCGTTTTGGCGCCTGTAGACACGCTGACGTCCATCTGGACCTCTTAAGGCTATTCTACTCTCGTCTGAAAACAGTACGTCCTTCCATTCCTCCAAATGCGACTGACCCTCATTTAAATAAACCATATACTCGTCGTTGGTCAGCGTTGATGGAATGTTAACATCTTGGCTACAGTCTACTACTTCGTCTACTTCGTCTTGGCTATAGTCAAAGGGAGCCAAAATTGACTGGCTCTCTTCAAACTTCCCTATAAAACAAATCAAACATGAGTTTTTGTAATTATATCACCATTTACATGCAATACGTTTCGAAGACCACTTACTTTTGGACCCCATCTTGATATTAAAAAATTGTGAAATGTTCACTTGATTTTACAAACGTCGTGCCACAAACAGTCGTCACTGTCGAATACGGAATAATGGATATTGTCGAGTATCGACAACGTCAAGCTGGCCATAGACATAATAGACTAAACGCAAAAATAGTGATGTGGGATTACGATACCGATTGTTTTGTAGAATTGTGGTACTCAACAGCACATGGATCTATGCACAGATAAACTTTGCATTTTTGGCACATAAAACGAGTCTCAGACCGTTTTCTTTTTGCTGCGCACATTTTGCATCGCTGACTTTTGCCGGCCAGTATTCTAACAGGAAAATGCTCTAAGGCACTATTATGTAAAAAACGGTTAGGGTCAAGGATGCCGCGCGAAGATGACTGTTTAGTTAAAGAACATTGTTTGTATTTTTCTATTATTTGTCTGATAACGTTTAATTGGAAGTCAGCTAAACTATAATTTTGTTTATTTTTAATCACTTTAATCAAATAAGTAAAAACATGTCAAATATGTGAAACCCAAGCTTTTTATGCCATTTTTTTGATTTTCTTATACAGCCTAATGTGCTAGTCATCATATCAGAAGTGTCAACCGACCCCATATTTTTTGTGTAGTCTACCACACACTGTGGTTTCATTTTGGGTAGCCCAGTTGAGTAGTCTACATTGTCGGATGGTATTATTTTGTCATCGTGCATTGTAGACAACATTAAGACCGGTTTCTTATCTTGCCATTTTAGGGCTAAGAGGGGAGGAGACGAGTAAGCGGCTATTTGTCCACGTTTCAGTTTTTGGAATTTCGGCATCCCTTTTCTACTTGATCTTACGGTACCACATGCATAAGTCGCCCTTTCTTTTAAATATGTATATAAAAAGCTGAGGACTGGAACAGTACACTATAAAATCCACGATATAACCGGTTTCGACATCACATAAAACAAATAGCTTAATGACAAATCTATTACGTTTTTTAGGTAAATATTGTTTTATAATTAGGCGACCTTTAAAACGCACAATACTTTCATCAATGCACATTTTTTTACCCGGGATAAATGTTGTTTTGAAAGTTTCACGAGCGTGGTCAATCATCATTTTTATTTTGTGCAATCTCGGTACACTACTTGTCCCTGCAGGTGCTTCACAAAAAGATAACATTGCAAGAATTGAGCAATATCTATTTCGAAACATAGTATTACTGAACACCGTACTATGTAATAACGGGTCTGTAAACCAGTGTTCTTCAATTGTTATTCTTTTGTTTCTAGTGAAAAGCATTGTTACTGCAAGGAAAATGTAAAGGTCGTCAATAGTCACGTCGCGCCATTGTTGCAGTCTTGAATATATTCTGAGATCAGTATGTCTTACGAAGTGTTGATGATATTTATTCGTACAATTGGCTATTTTCTGTAACAAGTCTTTGCTACAAAAATGTTCGAAAAATTCGAATTCCGTGGAGGTATCATCTAATTTGACAGCAGGCGACAGTCCACAAACAAAGTCGTCGAATTCTTCTAACATTGGGGTAGCAATTTGCGTTGTCCAATTAGTAGTTGTGACATTGTTTCCTTGAATTTGAAATAATACAAAAAAAAATTGTAGAGTAATAAAAATACATCGGTCTCCAAGGTAGGAAATTTGAATGGCCTACAAAAGCAAAATTAGCAGTGCGATTCAGTGCGTTGTGTGGCAGCGCGGCGGCACGCACAAAATAAACTCTACCTATATATCAACGAGCGAGTCAGCGAGCCCACACGTGACTCGCGCTTCAACCAGTCAGAATCACCGTTCCAGAGTGGCCGCGCGCGCATTCTCATCGCACGGCGCGCTCTCGCCATCTCACTCTCTCTAATTAAGTTTAAAATTTCCATTCAGACATCACCAACATACTACACATTAAATTAAAATACATATTAAAATACTAGATAAGTAATAAAAAAAAATTACCTCTACATCAATGTCAAACTCTTCGCCTGATAAAAATTCTTCATTTTCATCGCCTTCTAGAATTCTTATTAACTCTTCAGTAGTCGTCATGATAAATTTCTATCATGTACATTTATCGACATACTAACTTAAAACTTTATGCAAAAGCACAACACTGATGGGAAATTCCAGAAGTCGGCACTCGTTTATGACGTAAGAAGCGGTCGTCTTTATCCGACCGTAGCGCAGGGCGTACTAACAAAGTAAGTTTCGGAACATGTAGGATGGGAACCATCAATTCAATAGCTGACATTTCATTAGTAAATTTACTTAATTTTAAAGGAATTAAATGAAATACTCACAAATATTTGTATAAAAATGTTTAATTTTCAATTGCTGTACATATTTGTTTTAAAGTTAATTAGTCAGTATAACGAGAAATATTTTAATTTATGTTTATTTTTGTATCGGTAAATCTTGGTATATTATGTCCCGTCCCTCAGGTCGGATTTTGTCGTCATGGGCGTTGCACATCAATACAATTTTCTAAATATAATGTTAGTAATTTATCTAACTTTGGACATTATTTTTAGGACTTTTAATTGAGAGACTAAAGTGTATTAAACTGTAAATGATTACTTAGTTAACTATTTACCTAATATAAACATATTTTTGATAGAACAAAAAAGCTGATTAAACGAGCAGTGATATTTTGGTCGTAAATATACGACTCTGGCGAAATGGGACCGAAAATATTTATTGGATTAATCCGACGTAGGCGGTTAAAAGGTTAATTCCAGTCATGACTGACGCATTGTCTGTTCCCAATCCAATCATTTTATTTTTATTTAATCCATATTTTTGTAAGCAAGAAAGAAAGGCTTTAACAATACCAACTGCATCGCTGATTTCAAGTTGTTCTAGAGCCAGAAAAGAAGAAACTACTTTTTTTAGTTTTCTACTGAAATACCTGATTACAATACTAAGTTGCTTGCTCGTGCTGATATCAGTTGATTCATCAATGATAAGAATATCTTAAGAATATTTACACATTTTTAATAACTTCAGTAGACTTAGTACGATGTATTTTTAAGTCGTCCGTTGCTTTTGAGTCAGGGAAAGCCAATTTCACTAAAGGTGTGTCCAAACACGGCATGCAAGGTGCGCGGCAGCTACGCGCGGCATTCGCGGGACACAAAATTGCCGCGCGACTAGTTTAGACCTTCTGCGCGGTAGTGCTGTGCGGCATGCTCCAGACACGCCGCGTTCTTTATTTCGTATTCAAACCACAATGAAAGCGGCTGCGTGTGTTGTTGTTCTGCTTATTATTATAAATTACGTAGAAGAAGGAAATAGAAGAAAGTGTATTAGACAAAGGCAGTGTTGGATGCGACCACTCTTTCAACAGAGGACAAAGAATCTGGAAGTGATCTATTACGAAATCAACTACCGAACGCCACAGTTTTTAAGATTATCTTTGGAACAATTCGAACACATACATACATTGGTAGAACCATTTATAAAAAAAATGGATACTCACTGGCGAACGGCAATAACGTCGAAGGAGAGACTTGCAATAACGTTACGATATTTGGCTACAGGAGACTCCTATTCCAGCCTACAATACACGTTTCACGTATAAAAGCAAACAATATCAACAATAATTCCAGAAGTGTGCGATGCCATAGTGAGAACTCTTAAGGTACAGGTAAATAATTATGAACTTTCTTACTTTTTTGACGTGATAACGTCTTTAAAATCGTTTTAGTCGGGTGACATGTTCAGAAACTTGTGTCATACCAAAACCTCACAAGCGACATTTCATAAAGATGGTAGCGCCATCTGTTACTTGGCTCGAAAAAAAAACTTTAAATTAGTACTTAATTTCATTTTAGATGTCACTACTGGTGATAACTTATATCACCAATAAGACGTTTTTTTACTTATTTTTTTTTTCTTAATTAAGTAGTAATTAAAAAACAACACAATCATCATTCATCAATCACAGTTGCTCTCAGCTAATTCACAATATTAAATTTTCTACATCCGTGGCTAAATCGTGAATCAATTGTGTAAGGCCAGTACCCATGTTACTAGAAGATGATGAGTCAAGATCGTTAAACTGTGAAGTGAAATATCCTCGTCTGTTTTCAGCGTTATATTCTTGTAGTGATGATTGATTCAGCTTCGTATTCGATAGTATTTATTGAATGTTTAACTCTCGTAAACATAGTGGCATCATATTTTCTTAGTTCGGCTGCTATGTGCATGCCAAAAGCGACGTAAGGATCATTACTATTACTGTCATTTTGTTTTCGCATTATTTCTAATGCTTCTTCTAACATTTGATTTTCAGCATCATTTTCTGACTCTTGGTATGTCCTCTTGTTAGCTGGCTTTTCTTTTCTTGACGACTTCTTGGTATTTGTATCTTGGTCTCGAGTGCCTTGTTCCGAAGTTCCTGGTTGCGAAGTGCCTTGTTCTGAAATGCCTTGTTCCGGAATAGCTTGTTCTGTACTACCCGGCTCTGAGGGTGACCCACAATCCTGAAACAAAAATAACAAAATAAATAAAACGTTATTAATATATTTTTTTCAGCTACCAGTATCAGAGCAAGATTGGAAAGCAGTATCTAAAGACTTCGAGGAAAAATGGAAATTTCCGCACACCATTGGGGCGTTAGATGGAAAACACATAACTATACAAGCTCCTTTTCGTAGCGGCACTGAATATTTTAATTATAAAAAGTTCTTTAGCATCGTGCTATTAGCATTAGTAGACTCAAAGTACAATTTTATGTATGTTAACATAGGAAGCCAAGGTCGAATTTCAGATGGAGGAGTTTATAAACATTCCGAATTGTATCGAAAGCTAGAAAATAATCAACTTAATGTACCAGCACCAGAAATTTTACAAATACCCTACATAACTAAGATACCATAAGTAATATTAGGAGATCAAGATTTTGCATTGAGCACACATTTGATGACACCATTTGCAGGAATTCATCCAAAAGGGTCAAAAGAAAGGATTTTCAACTATAGACTATCAAGAGCACGCCGAGTAGTAGAAAATGCTTTTGGAATCTTGTCGGCAAAAACACCGGTATTCATGAACATTACTATGAGGTCTCAAAGGGCGCGCGGACGCATATGGTCACAAAAACCTATTCATAAACGACACTTGAGGGACGAACGACACTATGCGCTTACAATAATGAATCTAAACTAATATAAAAAAACCGGCAATGTGCGAGTCGGACTCGCTCACGAAGGGTTCCGTACTGTCATCCTATTATTCATCCATCCATAATTTTTAGTATTTGTTGTTATAGCGGCAACGGAAATCGTTTGTTCCCACTAGTTCTACTGAACAGTTCTACCGTAGAACTAATGGGATTTTTTTTTCTCAGTAGTTATATATTCGGTATAACAGTTCCACGGTAGAAGTAATGGGACTCTAGTCCCACTTGTTCTACCTGTTTCATCGGTAGAACAAATGGGATATTTTGTTCTCACTAGTACTACGTTTTGATAGGTTTTAGAAATGGAAGTAATGTACCAAATATGCTAGTCATATCTAAATGGGTATTAGGTTTAAAAGACACTTAGATATTACTGGAAACATTACGACACTATTAATTAAAAGACACATTGTTTATATAATAGTTAATATTGTAATAAAAAAATGTCAAATATTCCATCAAAATCCATAACTATATACCACGTAAAGCAAAAACTATGTATACGAGGAGTATACCTATGCAAGTTGGCACAGTTTAAGTTTACAATATGCATAAAGGTCTCTGCACACAGCCGGCGTGGCGTGGCGGGGCGGCGACGCATCGGTCACACTGCGGGCGCGATCACGTCCCGTCCCGCCGCGCCCATTCATTTTTAAGAACGGTGTTTTCATACTGCCTATGGCCCAAATCGTACAAACATACGTGAGCACGAACACATTCGACTAATTTTTTGACATTTATTTTTGTAAAACGATACAAAATCACATTCACGCTCCGTACCGTCCGACGCGACGTGCTCACGCCCCGCCGACACTACATACGTAAACCAAACAACACAAAGCGTGTCAATTTTGCCTTTTAATGATTATCGATATGAAATATATGCCAAAAGTCGATTCTGACTGTGAACTTTCTGCGATATGATGTTTCTACTTTTAAATGTTATGGATATGAAATACAGTATGTTAAATAACAGAGGGCGTTCCCTTAAACTCGTTAATCTATATCATTAATAGATTAAAACAAAAATATCAGCATAGAAAATTAAGCATAAAATAATCCGAATTCAAAAAAATAATTAATTGGCAATAAATTCGAAACCTCCTGTTTAAAATCAAAATAGTAGCGCGGAATAGTACCTAACGTAGTACTAGCATTGCCCAAACCGGCAACTTCGCATGCGCACCATGCCAAGCGTCTCACGAATACTCACGAAGCCGAGCCGAAAACAGCGAAATAAACAGATACGAGTACAGAAGATCCACTCACAGAACAAGTACCTACACGAATTTGTTTGCGTGCACTAATAATGTGTGCGGTTGTTTGGAGGAAGTTTCATTTATTGAAACCATAGTTTAGGCGATTTAAATGATAATGACGGTATTAAACGTTAGCAAGTGATTTTTTCTCCAATTCAGAAATTTAAAAACTTTTACTTTATGCAGTTGCCTTCGTATCTAAGTACTTGCATTTATTCATAGCAATTGTGTGACGTCACAGTAAATAAATAAATAATAAAATAATGAACAGGGTACTCCCTGAGTATAAAAGCAGTTTTAGGAAAGAGTGGGCTTTCTGAACTTATTTTGTTTTGTGGCACAGTCGTACAGTCTTATTTTTTTTTTATTTTAATGTTTTAGGTAGGTATTAAGATACATTTAAATAATGTTAAAAACTTACCTAGATTTTGAACTGCTCAATATGCTGACCTCCTCTGTCTACGCATTGTTGCAATCGCCGACGGTTATTTTGGTGCACTCGTCGCATTAAAAGCGGGTCCTCGCGTATGCGGTTCCTGATAAAACGGAATGCTGAGCGGATTCGCATTTCCATCTCCTCCCGCGAGTGGCTTTCTTTTTTATAAACGAGTTGTTTGACCCAACCCCAAAAAAAGAAGTCAAGTGGCGTTAAGTCAGGTGACCGTGGTGGCCAGGCTTCGGGACCGTACCTCCCGATCCAGCGGCTATCAAACAACTCGTTTAATCGCGCCCGCACTTCTGTTGAAATGTGAGGGGGTGCTCCGTCGTGTTGAAACCACACATTTCGGAGCTCGGCTAGCGGCAATCTGTCGAGGTAGCGCGCGACGGTGCGGTTAAGAAGAGCCAGATACCTAACACGATTTAGAGTCCCTGGGATGAAGACAGGTCCTATTATTTTATTCCCCTTTATCCCAGCCCACACATTCAGTGACCACCGTACTTGATGTCCTAACGGCCGAGTGGCATGCGGATTATGGCCTCTTTCTGCCCAGTGATGACATACACGCCGATTCGACATGCCATTGCGCGTAAACAGGCTTTCGTCTGACCAAATGACGTTTTCGATGAAGTGGGTGTCCTCCGCGCATCGCTGCAGTGCCCACTGGCAATAAGTTAACCGGCGCTCGAAGTCAGCTGGACCAAGCAGACCTTGTACTTTTTGAAGTGAGTACGCATGCTGCTTGTTTTTCTTTAAAATTTTAAAGACTGCGACGTGACTCATGTTTAACAGGCGGCCGGCTCTTCTAGTGCTTGAACCGGGCTCCTCCTCAAAATGCCTCAGCACGTTCTCTTCCTGCCGCACAGAGATAACGGGTCGGGGGCCACCAGAACGACGCGGCACTACCGGTTCATTGTTACGCATACGCACCAAGGCACTCACAATAACACGAGAATTCCGCGGTTGATGTGCATTGGGGTACCTCTCAGCATACATCCTCAGAGCACGTGCACCATCATAACTACACTCAGCATAAATGAGCACCATGTTCACATACTCATGAGCACTAAACTGATAACGCGGCATTTTTCACACGAATGACGCAATATTCAAATGCGGAAATAATGCACGTCCGGTCAGCGCGTGAGATTAGTTCCGACTAAAGGTCAGTGGGCGGGGCTAGCGGCTAGGCACTTAGATCGGCGCACACGCGGCCCTTCATTCATAAAGAAATTGCGACGTTGCCTTTCTTCAAGTATGCGTGCATAGAGTGTTTCTTTTACGTATCGATTTAAAATTGGTGAATATTATTTTAATATTAAAAAAAAATAAAAACATTTTGTTTTCGAATGGTATTTTTTTTAGCATGTATGGATGCTATACTATTGCGGGTTAACGGGAACGCCCTCTGTTAGTTAACATACTGTATATGTCTAGAGATGATTCTGACTTACAAAATTATGAGTTTTGAATGTATCTTAAATGAGTGTCTGCCAATCAATTTTCTGCGAAATTAAGTTTATGCTAGTTATCCGTTGTTATGCAAAATAAAATTATGACATAAAAAGTTCTGCTATAAAGGGTGGACCCAATTTTTTCGACATTTACCATTCCTTTAATGTAAATCCTAAGATTTACCAAGTGAATGATGGTAAAAGTTCGAAACCTAAATTTTTATGGACATTTACCATTCATAATCGGTAAATCTTAGGTTTTACTGGAAAATCTTAAGATTTACCGTAGTTCGAGCTTTTACAGTAACATATACACCACATGTTAATGAAGTCATCTCTCATCCAGTAATTTTCAAAATAGGTAAAGAATTCTTTTAGTCGTTCATTATTATAATCGGCTATTTCACTTTTAAAATATTCCCATCCTACCTTTATTTCACCCACTGGTAAGAAAGGAAGCTTACTGCATGGATATAAACCTGCGATCGAATTTATTTTTGTGTAGCCCTAACTGCTTTGCCTTACGCCACAATCTATTTGAAAAATGATACTGGCATCCCTTTACTGTTACGTTGATTTTAGATAATGCCCTGATTGTAGCTTCTTCAAAATCTATAGTGACTTTACTAGGTTGCCAGTCTGGGATTTGTGACTTTATTAAGTCAAATAAAATTAAGTATACTTCTTTTGTCTGATGTGACATAAATGCATACAGTAATGGAATTACATCCGTTTGGTTGCAATTACTGCCAATATCGCCATGAATACTGAAAATTTGCTTAGATGGTGAAGGACAGGACTTAAACGTCCCATTCATAAAAAAATGTTTCACTTTTTTCATATTTTCTCTGGCATCTTCTGAACAAAATAATATTATTCTATGTCGTTTGTCATAATAATCAGCGAGTAAAAAATTTTGAAACTGTCGAGGCACTTCTACATCTCTTAACACTATTTGAAATTTTTTTAACACCAGCAGTTTTATTTCTATTTCTATAAATTGATGACTTTTTATTTTTGAAATTAGGTACCGGTTTATTTACAGCTAGATCCAGTCCTTTATTCCTTATGCTTGCCAAACCTCTATTAAATGCTCGTGGCGCAGGCTCCTTTCCACTTGCTGCTTCTTCGCAACTGTTATTTACCATGACATCAATTGTATTTTGATTTTCATTGGGTTGACATTCGGTACTATGAGGTTTAGACTGCAATATTTCATGAAGGTCCTAAAAAATTAAATTTATTGCATATTTTTTCTAGGAAAAAAATGATAAACTGGAAATCATAAAGAACTGCCTCGTCAGTCTATCGTTCTCAAAGGCGTTTGCTGAGCACAAGGCCTCGGGTTCGATTCCCAGGTCTGAAATATGTTATTGGATTTTTCAATCAAGAAATTTTCAGAACGGAGTCTGGAACTGTGCGTGGTATATGACAACTGGCTCGCCTCCTGTTATATGGAACTCATAACTGGCGAAATGTTGGTAAAAATACTTCTACTTAACCCCTAGGGGCAAATACAGGTTTTTTCAAGGCGTCATCATCGAATGACATCTCCCGCTCTAAGGTGGAGCAGGAGAGTGTGTCTGGCGTGGTTGGCGGGTAGGAGCGCGAGGTGAGAGCGAGCGGGACAACAGATATAAAATATATGAGTATGAGCGAGACGATCACGGCGGCAGTTTCAATTGAGTCGTAGCGGGGCGAAGGGGCATCGGCGGCATCGATGGCTTTGAACCGGTTTAGATGTCCCGTCACTAAATTGCAGCTGTGACGTCACAGTAGGTTTTAAAAAGTCGGCACGCTTGGTTTCAATACAAATAGTAATAATTGCGTTATCTATGTGTATCTTTATCTGTGGAGGAATCCATATTTGCAAGCATATTTTGTATAATATGCTTTTCAGAAGGTTCGGGGCTAATATAACTGGATGCAGTGCTATAGCTCTGTTGAACAACTGACTGGCTTTGATTAACTTGTACGGTATTTTCCTAAGCGTGCATCTTAAAAATATTATTAATATAATATTTAGCCATAGTTACACTGTGTTCGTCATTAAATGCACGTAACTCAGTTCCTACGTACTGTCCATAAACATCAAATTCATCTCGGGACATCATTCTGTTTTTAGCAGCATGCAGAACTTTATAAGCCTCCTCGAATCTATCTTCATTGGGGTGGCTCCTCTTCCGAGTTGGTCGCGACGATGAAGGTGTTGGTGCAGGGGTTGTGGGTTGCTCTGCTTGATCAATGGTAGATTGCGATTCTAGTTGATGAGGAGATTGAAATTCCGGAACGGTAGATTGAGAATGAGAACGACATCTTCATCCGGAGACGAAATCGAGTTTTGGCTTTGTGGACTCTGAAAAATTTATGATATAAATATTAAGTCAGTTATTATAATAAGAATATACTAAGTATAAAACACGTATTGTATTATATCAAACATCTGTTAGACATGAATCCTTAATTATTAGTACGCAAAAATAGTATTTAATGTATAATTATTTCTTTACAGGTCCCAGCTACTGCAAATGAATGGAAAACCAAGGCTAAAAGCTTTGAAAATATATGCAATTTTCCGCATTGCGTTGGATCTATAGACGGTAAACACGTTTTAATCCAAGCTCCTTCGAATTCGGGAAGTGACTATTTTAACTATAAGGAACAATTTAGTATTGTCGATGCAAATTACAATTTTATCTATGCAAATTGTGGTGCTAAAGGAAAATCTTCTGACAGTGGAGTATTCCAAGAGACTGCTTTTTATAAAGCTTAGCTGATAACCAACTCAACTGGCCAACTCCAGACCCAATACGACAAGTAGCCGAATATGCCTTACGTACTTGTAGGAGACAGCGCCTTTGCACTGACAGAAAACATGATGAAGCCATATCCCGGTAATCATGACGGAGGTACAACAAGACGCATTTTCTTTCAACTATCGATTGTCAAGAGCTAGAAGAATTGTCGAAAATGTGTTCGGTATCTTAGGTGTTGTATTTCGTATATTCCGAACTCCCATAACCATCCTACCCTTTAATGCTGAAGTTGTTGTAATGGCGTGCGTATACCTCCATAATTTTTAAGGCGAAATAGTCAATCGAGATCACTGTACAACCCACATGGGACTTTTGATTCTGAAAATGTGGATCACGATATTTTAGAAGGATCTTGGCGCAGAGAAACTGGCTCTGTTAATATGTCGAATTTAAATGCTATGGGAAGACGCTACCCTGAATCTGCTATGGATATACGAAACAAATTTGCTGAATATTTCATGAGTGAAGAAGGACGTGTTCCCTGGCAGAATAATTTTTAAATGAATAAACTAGTATTGTACTATATTTTTTCTTTTAATGTTACTGAACAACGTCAATCCTTTTAGAAGTGAAGTTTTGTGGGTGAGGTGTGTACAAATCTTAGTTTATGTAAATAATATAGGTACGTATTAATTTGTTACTTTTCCTTTCCTTGTGTGTCCGTACAATAAATTATAAATAAATAAATATAAATAAATTATAAATAAACCCGTTTGCGCTAAATTTGTCGCAGGTGATGTGACCGTGATTACTGATTACAAATGACAAAATAACTAAAGTATGACTTACGTTTGTGTCCAAAGTGTCCAAGCTTCCAGAAGTTGTGGCTCCCTTTAGCAAAAATTTCATTGCATCGTACGCAAACCATGCACTGGACTTCACGTCCTCTCGTCCACTACCAGTAGTTTTTGACGATTTCACTTTCTTCCTTTCTCGGACAAATTGCGAACGCAGGGTATGAACTTTGGTTTCAATTTCTTTTCTAGGCAATTTAAGCGCCTTGGCAATATCCTCCCATGCATCATTTTTCTTTATTTTATTTCGATAGTCACGGTGTGAAGTATCCCACAACAAGTCACGACTTTCGTAAAGCTCTATAAGCATAAGCACGGTATCATTTCCCCACACTACAGACATTTTAAAGGCACGTTGCGTACGCGACTACACTCAGTGACAAATGGCGCAACACTGACGCGGGACACGTGCGCTCGCTCTCGAGGCGGGAGCAAGCAACATGCCCCGCGTCACGTGCAATGTTGTGGGTCATGATGCGGGACACTATGCAACGTTGCAGCGTCACGTATATTTTGTGTTGCGCGTCATGTTGCGGGACAAAATGTTCCCTAATATATCCGGGGCTTTACTGTAACGGGAAAGTAGTTGTACCACGCCATAATCCAATATTGGAAGAAGACAGGCCTGAATGACCGCAAGTTTCAAAGTTTTCACACCTAATTCGACCAGATGGGGATGTAAGACGTTCTTAATATAGTCATAAAAAATATCAGTATTCATCCACCCATTCTCACTAAGACCCACGCACGCCCCAATTTCCTGGAAATTTAGAAGTTATTTCTGCAGGTAATATTTTATTTGGAAAAATTACCATTGGTGGAGTAAGATTCCCATCTGCACTAAAAGTAAACATCACAGTCAACGAAGTTTTTGCCTGGTCGTGAGCAACTTCATTAACGTTTTTGTCTCCTTTTGAACTCAAAACTAGACCTGTTTTTGGGCACTGCAGAATATTCGTTTCATATCCATTTAATACCCGTCCTGGGTCAGAAAATATGTGAAGCAAATTATTTTCAACAAAGTAGTTGTTGATTTGCCGAAACCATCCCCTAACTTCATTTTCTGACACTGTCGAGCTGGCAGCTGTAACTGCTTCTGGTGTACGAAAAGCAAGGGTAGGATGTCTGACTAAAAACAATTTAAACCATTGCTCGCCATTTTTATAAGTGGACGGCCGTTTATTTTTTTCTCTTTGGGAAACCTTTTTGGCTACTAACTTTGATCCAGTAGACTAAAGCCTCTTCTTTCTCGTTATTTAAACTTCTGGGTGGGCCTAGTTCCCAGCCATGCTCTGGATTTTTTAACCGGAATTTTATGGTCGAACGGGGCACTTGGAAGGTTTTAGCAGCAAGTTTTTTACATTTGCTTTTAGCAATTCCTACAAGGCCTTTTTGTAAATTTTGTTCTGTATAGACCTTCCGCTTTACCTATGTCTTTACTTAGTTAATGTTTTTTGTACAAGGCTTTATTTTGAAGATAACTGAAAATATTTTTAAATTATTTTTGGCACCCCAAATACTAATTATTGACACTGCTGCTAATAAACGGTTTTTCATACCATTGGCAGTGGGCCAACATTTGGAAAAATATTTTCTTAACTTGTGACATGCATTTATATGAAATCTGAATCGAAAAATATTAATATAAAGAAAATTCTGCCATAAAAGTTAATTCATCTTATTTACCTAATATTGGCACATGTGCCAATAAAAAGGTTTGACTCATGTGTACCAAATGATGGCACCGCAAAAAAAAACAAAATGGGTCTAAACATTAAAAATCATGATTGAAAATGCTAGCTAAACATCTAAATAATCGAATTGATGAGATTGGGATATTTTTTGTTTAAATTAGTAGTCAATACGATAGACAAGCCCTTTTAAAATTCTTAGATTTTTAGTAGAGGGGACCTTAAAGTTATAACCAGTTTTATTTTTGAGGTTATGTCCCAAAAAATAATATTACGTGTAGGCACATAAACATTGTTTTGGTGAAAAAGGGTATGTTCTAGATAGCTGGTGCTATCTTTGTAGTGTTTTACTTACCATTAAGTTAGAAAATTGACATGAGAATTGTACCTATTCAGTAGGGTGCTTTAGGAGACCTACGTCCAGCAGCGGTCTGCAATAGATTGATGATGATGAATGATGAAGTGCTGATGGAGTTTTGAGTGTGGGTATAACAATTTTGTTTTTGCAGGAACTTACATTTTGTTTTATTGTTCTTATAATTACCTCATTAATTCTTAATACTATTTCATCTAAGAAAGGGGCAGATCGGGTCATACCTTCATGACGAGCGTAACTAAGATACCAAATAATGCTCATAACATGTGAGCGGCATCCCGCTGTTCTTAAACCTAGAATGCAATTACAGCAATAACTTTTGATTGCGTTCCGACCATTAATACTTGTTTCTGCAACTATGAAAACAAAATAATTTCTAGCAGAAGAATGGCGGGACTTTATTTTAGCACGAAGCAACATTGGGTTTATTCTCCCTAAGCCATGTATTCCCTCTCGAGATACCTCTAGTGTAAATACTCCATGAAAGCGAAAATTCTCACCCACTTAAGAATGAGCCTGGCGAATTTGGTATATACCACAAGCAAATAATATCAATTCCTCCATGGAAAACCGCGGAAAGGAGAGGGTTGTCGCATCTATGGGTACAAACCAGGCACCGCACCTGTTTAAATTATGTAACCTTACTAATTCAGCTACAGTATTCATTAAAAACAGGCGCTCAAATATGATCGACACAAACTGCACTGCATGTATATTTTCTGTAAATGGCGAAGGAAACGCATTCAGCAGAGCAGCTGCTATTTTAAAATCTGCCATTAAATTGCGACAACCACGGTTAAAATATTCATGGCGGAATATTTTTGCTTCTACTACTCACCTGTTAATAGTGAAACAGCGTGAACGGTTGGCATCAAGAGTAGATATGTGTGTAAGACAGACACAGGCAATGACCTATATATCCTTTCTGATGCAGACTATCCATGCAGTCACGAAAACCTCTATCTACAATGAAGATATCGTTTTCGTTATAAAAATCATTAAATTCAGTTTCGTTTAATAAATCACTCATTATGGTGGCATCATTTGTACTGGCACTATATGGTCCGCGTACATCTATAATATATCCATCAGAGGCACAGAGGATAAATGACTTAAATTCCTATATTTATGAAGGGAATATGTATCTCTCAACAAGACTCTTGTAGGCCATATTTCAAAGAACTTGGCATTCTCACAGTGCCTAGCCTTTACGTAGTCGTGCTGTTGAACACTTTTAAAAAATATATTTATGATTATGAAACAGCCGAGGGTAGGATGGTAAGAGAGAATACGCGTAGGCAAGACTTTGGTAACAAAATCACTCCGGCTCTTGGAATAGTGAAACACAGTCCACAGTATCAGGCAGTCAAAATATTTAATAAATTACCGCTAGAGTTAAAAAGCACACTGTACACAGTTTCATTCAAGGCAAGGCTCAGGGCACTCTTGTTGGATAGATGTCTCTACTCCCTAGACGAACTGTAATGTGCTTAAAACTGACATGTAATTATTTTTTGACTTTAGTATTATAATTTATGTTTGCCTTTTATTAATTGTTTTTGATTATTTATTTTTTTAATTAATTTATTGACATTCTGTTTTTATTAATTATGTGTGCATGACATTTACATTATTGGTTTGTCAATTTTATTTTTATTTTATTTTTTTAATAACGTGTAATTTTTTTTTATTTAATAGTTAATTGTATTCTGTTTCATGTTAAAATATTCATATACAATGTAAATTGTTCCTGAATAAATAAATAAATAAAAAATCCTTTTGGAACAAGTAATTACAATTTTCAAGCTATTGTGATTGCAGGTTTTTAATCAGCTGGTACATTAGGCTCACCAAAAATGTGAACGGCAATGTATGTATTTATTTCTTGCTGCCACTTGCTCCCTTCTTAAATGAGAAAAACCAAGAAATTGTGGAACATAAAATAACGTCTGCTGACGTTATAGTTAGCACACATTTGGTCGTTGGTATCTACGCCACCTTTCGTGCTATTGTAGTACAAAATAATTTCCGGTTTCTTCTTTTCACTTTCGATTATTTTATTGTCATGATGCATTCACGAAATCAGCAGTACAGCTTTAGATTTCTTTGGAACGTAAAAGCAAAGTGTAACGTCTTCTTGGAAACCAATCACTGGAATGCTCAGCTCGTGTTCGTTTGGGCTGGAAGCAAGTTGGAATTTCCGGCTTATTCTTGCGAATAGTTCCAACCATAGTAAGCTGGTGATCTTTTAGAAGCGTATTTGTAATAGGGACGTAGTGAACTAGTTGTCCATCGTAACGTTTCGACCAGTACCCCAGATGAGTTCTGTCATGCGCTTTACCAAACTTACTGTATCATTAGGCATTCGATGTGGACATTCAGGTTGTACTCCAGCATAAATCTCAAATTTCAGTAAATAAAATGTTGCCGAGTCTACGAGTGCATAATGCTTTATGCCGTAATGGGTGCTGCGAGCCCACCTCCCTAGCGGCGTCAGCGTAATTTGCTACGCTGACGACACGTCCGTCCTGGCACAGGGGAGGTCGCACCAGGCGGCGCACAGTGTTTCGTCTAGTACATGCTAGCGGGACAAAATTATTTTTTAACTTATGATTGTGATATTTATCTGCTTCTACTTATTATGCATGTAAGGCAATATACATATGTCTAATATATATACATTTATTTACTATATGTATGTATATATATATATATATTACATATAAATAAAACAGTCTCAGGGAAGAATGATTTTAATTTTTAAATAAAAAATTAAAATCATAAATATGTGTAAATTAGGTTGTCCACTCGTTGGACGGGGTGGTTGAGGAGAGAAGGGCATCCTCCGTCTGGGAGGAGGACGACCCCGGCTCGCACTGCTTGTTATCGCGATGAGGCGTTTCTCCGGCAAGACCCGGTCCTCGATACCTGCTGAGCAGGCTCTTGTGAAGGCCCCCTCCTCCATTACAACCTTGCGGATGACTTCCTCAAGGTTGGAGGCGAAGCCCTCTGCCACAGGTCTTGTCTGGGCCTGTTGTGGCCGGCCCGTGGCTTCAGCTAGCTTCCGATGAAGCTGGCTGACCTCCGACTGCGATCTATCTTCGCCTGCAGTTGCCGCGTCTCGTCGGTGGCTTTGCGTTTGACCAGCTCCGCAACGACACCGCGAAAGCTCGTGGCCCTGCTCTTAAGGGCCTTTTGAAAGATCCCCTTCAGGTTGGAGGACTTAGAGGCAACCTCCACAATCTCCTCCTTGTCCTCCTCCATCATTTTCTCCAGCTCTTCCAGAGAGTGGTCCGCGTATAGAACGCGGGACGCACCGTACCGGGACTTGGCCCGGGCGACGTGCGCCCGTTTTTCCTTGGCGGCAACCCGCTCCTCCAGCTCTTGCTGAAGCTGCGCCCGTCGAGCTAGGTCCAACTGGCGTTGGGCATCCGCTAGCCCAACGACATGGGTATCCGCGGCCACTGTCGGTTTCCCTCGGGGTCGAAAAAATGAAACATTTGAATTGCTAGAAAGTTAATTATCTCATCTTCTGTCAACTCTATAGATAGCCCTAGAGATCGCCAGTTTTGGGCTAAAGTATGTACAGAAACGATATGTATATTAAAAAAAAAACTAGATTTTTTACTGATTAAAAACAACATGTAACAATAATAACTTTCTACTGGAATGAGCTAAAAATTATAATTTTAGATATGGTTTTTAATTTAATGTTCGTCTAAAACTAGCTCCGTAAACAAGCTGTCGGGTCATTTTAAAATCGTTCTAAAACTAGTAGTTCTAAAGAAGTTATTAAAAAAAACGATATCTATTTTGTTTTAGCATCTATCATGGACATTATAATCATTTATAAACGAAAAAGGACATTTGATGACATTATTTTAGTTTTAGTAATAGTTATTTATTTATTTAACAAAAACTTCGTTCAAAATCGTGTATCAGGCGACTGTTTCAAAATGTCAATGTCACGTCACTCCCGTCAAGTCCCGTCATTCGTTTTCGTACTCGTGCACGAAACTTGTTTTATTTTACCTACCTAATTCCTTTTGTGTGCTACGCAATAATATGCTAATAGTAACGTACAACTATGTTTTTAAACAATTAAATCAATGTGACTTTTTGATTATGGTATTTAAAATGCATTTTGGCATTAGAAATACAATTATTCTTACCATCTGCCGTATAACCTAACCTAGTGACCCAGAAACTAATTTTCTTCCTAATTCCCATAGAATTTTTAAAAAAATCTTTCTGATATTAATATGTACGTGTTTTATCTATTAAACAACACATAAATTGTTACTGTTCACATTTGGCCCATCAATGTATGGATTTCTGGCGATCTCCTTTGTGTTATGAAAAATGTCTGAAAAAATGTTTTTAAAACTTCAGTCGCTTTTTCAATAACACACCAGCACCAGTCCTCTTGCGTTAAATTCAAGTCTGGCCGCATTATTGCTGGCGTGGCTATTAGAGGATCTTTCTCTCTAAGAAATAGCATGAGTATATCGTAGGTAGAATTCCAACGTGTTGCTACGTCCTGCTTTAGTTTTAATGGCAAGTTATTAATCTGTTCTTCGATCTCCATTAATTTCTTTTTTGCTGGAACAGATCGGTGAACATATTCGACGATTGCCTTAACCCTATTCACGGTATCGGATATTTCAGCTATGCTTGATTGAACTAACAAGTTGATGGTGTGCGCAATTGCGCATAACAAGGTATTGGGCGCCAGTCGCCTAACCGAACAGCACTAAAATATTTGCGGCATTGTAGCTGACTATTGCATTTACGTACTCGATGAATTTTGATTCCAAGAAGTCTTTCAGATTTACACTAGTATGCCTATCTTGGAATTCGATGCAACCAGTCATGACTGTGCATACCTTGTACACTTCAGTGTCAATAAAGTGCGTAGTGATGGTAATGTTCCCGTCGTTCACAATAGACATCCAAGCGTCAGTTGTTATAGAAACAGCAATCGCGTTTGCTATTTGTTTTTTAGCAGCTTCCAATATTTTGTAATATACTTTTGGAATGTGCGTTTTCCGGGTTGGCAAGGTCCGGGATTCAACATTTCTACAAACTTCCGGAACTCAACTTCATCAACCATTCGAAGCGCGTGGTACCCTTTGGCAATCATTCTAACTAATTGTTCGTCAAGCTGTTTCATTCGATTCCTAGGAAGAGATTTTTTTGATTGTATGTAGTCTGCCATAGAAGGAGCTGTGGGCAAACTTGGTTTATTAGCTAATCTCATTGGTACTGACAATGATAACTCAGTGGTGGTAGTCTCAACTTGTGCTGCATTTGCACTGCTTGAAGGACCCGGCTCTGCATACATATCATTATCGACACGGCGCTCGGGTGCAGTTGCAGACTGTCTACTGCTGTTAATTCTTATCGTAGGATGGATGGATTTCATATGACGACTCAGGCTTCCTATTGAGCTCGAAGAAATTGCCAATAACCACATTTCGCATTTTTGCTAGGCACAGCTTCTACGAAGTGATTCCAAAGAGGACTTATTTTTCTTTTAGTTGCCATTATCCTTAATAAACCAGCAACCTACCTAATATATGTACACACACTTGAATTTTTGTTAATATGTATGAACAATTTAACCCTTTAACGCGCAAAATAGTTTTGGTTAAAAATAATAAGTTTGATAAATAATATATGTTTAATATGACACAAATGTGTCAAAAAAAATATTGTTTTATTAGTTTTTGAGAAAATATATGTTAAGTATACTCAACATTATGATACACTCAGGAATAAATAGGTAGAAATAGTCGTTGAGTATTTCCAACATCGTCCTTCAAAGAATTAAACCAAACAAAAAATCAATTAAATGTTTTTATTGTGCAACATGAAAATTATAAAAACAATTCCTCCTGCTAACTAAACACAGCCTCATTGAGTATTTGGTGCAATTAATATTTGTGTATCCGTTTTTGCAATATTTGCACCCACCATAAGGTACAAAAATGGGTAAATGCCTGGTATTATTAAATCTTATTGCATCGGGGGGTCCAGGTGTTGCAGGTGTTTTTATGACCACTTGGAGTGTTTTTATGTTGCTTATTTTTTCCTTGTTAACTCTATTTTTCTTCAATAATTCGGTGAATATATAATTCAGAATGTCTCCAATGGCAAGCACTTACTTCCTGATTGTTTTTGATCCCTCTTATATAGTAACCAGCTATTATTTACGCAAATATCCAAAGCTTGAGAGAAAATAGCCATGTACCATCTCTTAGTCTTGAACGTGCTGCGGTAAATCGCAATTAACGTGTCTGCTAAGTCGACGCTTCTCATATGCATGTTTTACTGTTTAATGATTTGGGGACAGTCGACTTCTAACCTGGATTTTGATTCCTTAAAATATCGCTTTATCTTTTCTATAGGGTAGGAGTCCACAAACGAACTGGCTATGGTTACGCATGTGTTCTCTAGGAACGATTATTTGGTTCTAACGGGGAAGATATAAATGGTGAATTTTAAATTGGTAGATCTCTACTGCCACCTCATGGAAACATCTGATTTATTAGAGGAGTCAGAGGAACTGTGTCTTCTTCATAGGTGAATCTTGTGAAGTAGTTATCCCATCGTTCTCATCTAAAATATTCAATCTCTCCAAAGACGAATCTACTGACCTCGGCTCTGGACTAAAATCGGATTTAAAAGGACCATGGGGGATTTTGTATGAACCCCGTCCCCACCCTTCAACAGTCTTGGGATGCGTCTCGATTTGTTCACTGGGACCCAGAAAAGTCTAAAGAACCAGTGTTAGTTTCAAAATCAATTGGGTTTAACTAAAAAAAAAAACCACAAACAAAAGACTGCGTACCCGTTGGACCTCCAAGTTTGGACCTCACTGACTATCATGACCCTTTGGACCTCCTTGTGCCGTTTCGACCTTAAAACTTGGATTTTGCCTATACTTTAGTGCCCATTGGACCCCCTATTAAACAACGTGTTCCGTTGGACCCATTTTTTTACATCTTCGTATGAAAAGCTAAAGTACAATCGTGCACAAAAGTGAGACACTTTATCAAAAATAAAACACGATGCAATAAATAAATCAATATGTTTATTCAAAGATATAAAAGCAACAACGTCAGCTTTATAGGTTCAGGGGTTTGGGCCCTGCGTTGGTGACTTAGTGAATGAGTCAGGACTTTGATTTTTATATGTATAGATAAAATCACCTATTCCAATTAGATCACGTATTTACCCGATTATAAATCTTTAAGTTGGTATATTCCTACAGGTTGTACCAGAAGGGTGTGGATAATTGTTAATATAAAATAATGTGTATTATAAGTAAAATAATGTATATAAATCACAGATCAAATATTAAAATCAGTTTTATCCTAAAGTTAACAGACTGAAGATATAAAAATAATAATTATTATATTATACATGGTTTAAGATCACAAATTCTAATTACAATTAAATAACAGTAATGCCATTACATGATCTTTATTTTTTTAAGCAATTAAAGTACCTATATTATTGAATACAAATCATATAAATGATTATAATCACAGTATATCATAGAATTTACTTACATTTTTGCAAGCAAAACCTAAATATGGCGGCTTTTCTCAAAATTAAAACGTTGTAGCCTGACATGTCAGTGTTACCTAATCTGACGACTCAATGTCGACGGTAATATTCATAATGTTGCAACATTAAGTTATTTTTTTTTAAATAAATTTGTAAATATAACTATATATTTTACATGTTTCTAAATCACTGTTCAGTGTTATTATCGTTTATTTTGTTCGTAAATATAAAATATTGTATATTTTAAGTAAAATAGAGTATATAAATCACAGATCAAATATTGAAATCAGTCTTATCCCAAAGTTCAGACAAAAGATATAAAAATAATAATAATAATGATTAACATGGTTTTAGATCACAAATTCTAATTACAATTAAATAACAATATTGCCATAAGGTGAGTTTACAAAAATAACATTACATAAATGTTAAAAAAAAAATAACATTAAATCACAGATCAATTTATAATCACAGTATGTCTTTAGAATTTACTTAGACTAAATTTGGACCTAAATTAACCTAAGTATGGAAGCTTAGTTAGCTTCCATACTTAGGTTTTACACATAAAAAATAACATCATCAATCTCAAGTCAAGCTCAAGTAACAGAATTTTCAAATAATTTTTTGGAAGGACATTAAGTATTGTTAAATGACAAACTTAAAATACATATGTAAGCAGCTTCTCTAAGCAATGACCTACATTAATATAATTGTTATCTAATTGCTCTAGAATATAAGCGATTTTTTCATCTTTTTCTATGTACTCTTTGCGCTTATTTAGTATTTGGTGTCCATTTTCTAGTTTTGCTATAGTTAAACTTGTCATTGATGCGTCTGTTTTAATTATGCTCAAAAATTGTAAAATATTTGGCTTTGTATTACCACACAACTTTTTATTAATACTCGAGTGCCATGCTTCCACGCTATTAGTTGTACGATGTCTTTCAGAGTTGAAACACCAGATTCTTCGCATGTCTTCTTTTTGCAGCCATTGTTTTATAAAATAGTCATTAAATTTAACTAAATTTTCATTTTCTTCGGACCAGTCCTCCATAATATAAAACCAACCTTCATCTGTGGCTTGTTCTGGTAATAATGCTAAAGCGGCACATAAAGCAACATGTCGCTTACACGCGCGATTTTTTAAGATGTGCAGACTCTTTGCTTTTTTACTTAAAGCCTGAGTAAAATGAAAAAAACATCCCTTAATGTCCACTTCAGGAAAAACTGACTGAATAGCATTCATTTGCGCAGTTTCAAAATCTGTAGTAAATTTTTCTGGCTTCCAAGATGGATTTTGCGATAGTAATAATTGAAAAATAATTTGATAAGTTTCTTCTTTTTTATCAGTAACCAAAGCATATATCAATGGTTTAATATTTGTGCTTTTTTCGGTGCTACCGAGATCTCCGTGAATACTGTACATTTGTACAAACGGCGGTACTACGCATTTAAACGTCCCATCTGCAAAAAAATGTTTCACCGTTTTCAATTTTTCTCTTGCTTCTTTTGATGAAAATATTAAAATTCTTCGAGCACCTTCTTGATAGCCAGCCATTAAAAAGTCGTTGTATTTTACAGGAACTTTGACATCTGTAACTGTTTTTGGCTTAATATTATCGATGCCAAATTCTTTTCTGCGACTGTTATAGAGTCCATGCTTCACATTATTAAAATTAGGTATCCGGGTCAATAGGTTAAGACCTCTATCCTTCAACCGGTTAACGCCTTCATTATATATTGTTTGCAGAGGAAGAACTCCTTGTCCAGATTCAACTTTCCATGTACTTATTTCTTTCTTTATTTCATTGCCAGCGTGATCACGTACACAATTGTTACTGTGACTGACTTTGTTCATAATCGTATTTCCTTTAATTGTTATAGTGCCGCGACACTTCGATTTATATTTGCAATTCCACCGTGAGGACCCATTTTTATTATCTTTTTTTTTATAGTACTGGTAACCATCATTTAGCAGAATCTCACCACCTCTTTTAGATGTCACGAAACAAAGTTCTTGTGTTTTATCTATATTATTATGTCGACTTGTTGAAGGGACTACTTCTATTTGAGACATTATTCATTAACAATGATTCTTCTTTAATCTGAAACAGGCCATTAAATATATTCGTTTTATTTAAGTTATTATTTTACACGAAATAAGTAGTGAGTAAATTTACCACAACATAAAAGACAACTAATTGAGTAAACTCAGCTATAAGAAAAAGAAATAAGAAATTAAAAATAAGAAAAACAATTGGACTAAAATCTATAACAATAATTAGGTAACTTATGAAGAGTGTCCATAAAACAAAGTTCCAAAGAAGACTTAAGTGTATTATTATGTTTTTTTTTATTTTAATCATAACCAATGTTACTAATAATGACACATTTTGCACCGGCTAGTCGACGGTCGGCTGGAGTCGTGTGTGTATGAACAAATTAATTAATGTATAATAATTTGGTGGAATGCTAGCATGACTAATTTTACAAATTCACAGTATGGTAAGTAATAATTGTTCAATAATTAGCAGAGACAAATTAAATATAGAAATAATAGTGACAAAATTATCAGAAAAGAAAACCACGGAAGATTTGAAATATACATCCAAATAAAATCACTTAAACATGCAACAGATAAAGTAATTTAATACTTACCAGGTACTTAATTAAACGTTTCCTTGTTTTCTTATTACTTGTGATTATCACCTTTTACCACACGGAACTTTATTGCACAAATGCACACACGTCAACAACTTAAAGCTCCAACTAATTGTAATGTAATGCAAAATGTCACTGTTTTGTTTTTGCTGGCCTGCGATCCCTCTAATACTCACCCCGCACCATACCCCTTTGTCTACTCCCTGCGCCCCCGCGCGCCGAAGAGAGCGAGGAAAGGTCTAGCTTAGACGCGAGTTTGCCTTGCGTATGTCCAAAAAATGATAATGTTCGATTGTCTATTTTACTTATAAAACATATTACACTTTATATACATAAGTTTCATTGGTGTTTCTACATGAAGGTTACCAAAATAATAATAATAGTAATACCGTGTATTTGCTTAGGTACTTGTTTCGTCAATTTTTTTGATTTCCATTTAACAATTTTCAACATAACTGTACCCCTTTCCCAACTAAATAACATTGAACGAACAACAAATTAACACATATTTTTTGAAGGTCCAAAGGGTACTAAAAAAGAGGTCCAACGTTTACTTTTTTACTTGTTTTAATTTTGAAGGTCCAACGGGTACTACAAATGAGGTCCAATGGGCACATTGATTATTTTATTTTGAAGAGGGTCCAAAGGGACCTAAAAATTAGGTCGAACGGGTAACATTTGTAATAGGGTCTAATCTTTGAGGTCCAACGGGTACGCAACCAAACAAAAAGCACCTTTTTACGTAAACAAATGACGATTCTATACAAAAAAAGACTTGGTTCTCAAACGGAAAGTCTTTGAATAATATATTCAGTTAATTAATATACAATTTTAACTTATTAGTAAGTACATCGAAAAGCAAGTCAAACGCATGTCACGACTAACTTTTTTTTTTGCGGATGGGAAATCATCAAATAACTTCCCCCGCTCTGGGCGGAGCGGGGGGGGGAGTGTCAGACTTGTACTGACGAAAACCCACCCATGTTCCTTCTATTGCGCTTTACGTTCCGGGGCCGCGGTATCTCTTTCGAACAACCCGCAACCCCGACAGGCGGTGGCTCTGGCAGGCGCCCTTTTTTTTTCTGATGGGAAATCATCTAATGACTTCCCCCGCTCTGGGCGGAGCGGGGGGGCGGGCATGTCAGACTTGTACTGACTAAAACCCACCCATGTTCCTTCTTTTGCCCTTTACGTTCCGGGGCCGCGGTATCTCTTTCGAACAACCCGCAACCCCGGCAGGCGGAGGCCCTGGCAAGCCCCTCTGCTTTGCTGACTCTCTTTGAGGCGCGCGTGAAACACGAACGCGCCGTCGACACGGCCTATCGTCAATAGACGGACGGACGGTGAGCTACCCATTGCTCACCGTCCACAGGCTCGCATCTACGGTGGCCGGGAGTCGTCACACGGCGCCCGGCGCCCGGGGCGTCTCCCGCGGCGGCTGGGTTGGGTAGATGACCTCTCCCTCAAACGCCCGGCCACCTCCTTTGCTAGCATTACTGCTTCGCAGAAGGAGGTGACCGCTTCCCATTCCCTCTCGCTCCGGACCATGGCCTGGACCAGGGCCGGATGCGAGAGATTGCCGCCGCCTATCGCCTCTACGAGGGCACGGCGGTGCTCCGCCCAAGCTGGGCAGACCGCCACAGTGTGCTCCATCGTGTCCTCCGGGCGATCGTCACAATGGTGACACCCGAGCGCTTCCTCCCGCCCGATGATGTGCAGGACCCTCCCGAAACTTCCGTGTCCGGTGAGAGGACCTGCGTCAGGCGGTAGGTAAGGACGCCATGATGCCTCTCCAGCCACTCCTCAAAGAGGGGACTTACCGCCACTATTGTGCCGTGCCCTGCACGGGGTTGCGACAGTCGCTCTCTCCATGCCACCATGAGATCGCACCGGAGGTCTGTCCGCTGAGCGGCAATTTGCCGCGGCATCGGGTTTTCCCCCCGGTGTAGTGCCTCCGCGCGCCACTCAAACAGGCGCGCGAGGACTCGCCTCCAGATCCCACGGTGGCAGTCCGGCAAGGAGGCTCGCTGCCTCGCCGGTGATCGTGCGGTAGCCCCGGATAAGCCGTATGGCCACCACCTTTTGGGGCGCGTTCAGGTAGTGAACCTGAACAAAAGAATGCGCCCATACCGGGGCCCCGTAAAGGGTCATGGACCGCACGACTCCGGCATAGAGCCTACGGCAGGAGGCGTTTGGCCTCCTCAAATTGGGCAGGAGCCGCTTAAAAGCAGCCCCCGTCCGCTCGAGTTTGGGAGCTAAACGTCGGAAGTGCTCCACGAAGTTCCACCGGCTGTCGAGGACGATTCCCAGGTACTTCATCGTCGACCCGACGCCGATGCGAACCCCTCCTACCGTCAGCTGGGATCCTGACGGTGGCGTGTTTCCGCGGCCATGAAATACCATGGCCTCGGATTTGTGCAAAGCCACCTCGAGACCCAGTAGCCGGATCCTCTCTGCGACTATCGCAACCCCGCGTGTCATACTGTCGGCCGCCGCCTGGTGCGACCCCCCCTGAGCCAGAACGAGCTGTTATAGGGTCCCTTCGAAGAGGCTTTTTAAAAAAAGAAATGATTTAAAAGTTAATTAATATTTATTTAATTAATAACTATAATAAGTGTTAAAGGGACCCTTATGCAACCGATCACCGTAAAGGTTGGAAATAGACTAACTTTAGTACCAACGATTATTGCTGATTACTACTATTATACTGAGGTGGCTGAAAGCCATGATGATTAAGCTTTTTAGGGTTCAGTGTATGCTTATAACACCTCCCCTATCAGAGTGAACTTTGGGGATGATTACCAAAGTTAACCCTAGAAAGAGGTTCTTAGGGCTGGAGCTGGAATTTCTTGAATGGCTTGCTCCAGTTCTATAGATACCGATTTAGGTTTATCGCATTTGCGGAAACTATATTTGCGAAGGTTGCAATTGGGTTTACAAAAAAGTATCAATCTATAAACTAAGTAAAACAAAATAAAACATACAATTAAGCTTATAATTATTGAATAATGTGTCCCATATTTAATTATGTGGGGTGTCTCTTGAATTTTATCAACGTCTGATGAGAGGTTGTCAATTGCTTTGCCAAAATAATTCATATCATCTAAGTTAATTTGCTCTAAGTGGATAGGGGACATATTATTCGTTATACTATTTGTTTTACAACAACTACTATTTATTAAATTGAAATCTGGCAGATTGATAGGTGAAGTTAGGTTTAGAACATTGTTATATCTTGGTAACAGCGTGGTACCTCTACAATAGGCGATACAATTGGTTGGTATAGAAAAGATGCCAATACCAAGTATATTTATTTCCTTTATCTGATTGTGATCTTGACAATCTAGTGAAAGTTTCGTTAATTCAGATTGAATGTATATAAATTTATTATTATTGAGTGATTTAAAAATGTCTAGGTTACCATGAATAATTTTAATTTTTTTTTTTAATATTACATACTGCAGGAATTTCTTTTATCGTTTTAGATAACAATTCACTTTCGCAACTTGGTCTTGAATCAGTTTTGTAGATAATAGGAATTTCACATAAATATTCTGCCAAACGTATTAGTTTACAATGTTCCAATGATTCTAATTTACAGTAATTTGACTTATCTTTAGCTATAGCTATATACTTAGCACTAGGTACAATTAAACCAAATGTGTTTGGTTGATTGGAGTCGTGAGGTGTCGGTAATGCAATATTATTAAACAAAGAATATTCTTGATTAGATATCAAAGGGACACGCAAAAGAAATATTAGTTTATTGTTAAAATAATAACAGAATAAAGTAGACACTTTTATAATAGTGTGAACTGAACTTATATCTAATTGTACAGGTAGGTTTACATTATTCGGCAGTTGCTTTACGTTATCAGCTAGTTCTCGGTACATAGCGGTAGGCGATATAACGGACGGGTGCAGTATGTTTTGACTACAGAGCGTTATCGCATTTATTATGTCTTCAAGTTGAAATGTTAGGGTGACCATGGAAGTTTCCAAGGTGTTACGGACAAAATCTAGTTCCAAAATATGCGTTGTTTTTGAAATATTTTGAATACTGTTCGAGAGCTTGCTGATAGCGTCATTTAACTTTACTTCGTTTTCTTGAATTTTGTTAAACGTGTTATTATATGTTGATATGACAGATTTAGTTATTAAAATATTATTTTTAATCAAAGATATAAGTTTATCTTGATTGTTGCGCATTGATTCAATAGCTCGATCATATTGAACAGCGTCGTCTTCGTCTAAAGTACCAAAAACTTGTTTTAGAATCATCCCAATTCCTCCAATCCATGCTCGTTTGTTTCTGTGATCACCATTATCAGTAAGGTAAGATATGGAACTAAATAATTTTATTAAATTTTGTTGTTGGACTACTAATGGTTCCACCGTATTGTGGCATTCTGAGTGTTTTATATAGCCGGTTTGTTTGCATGTATAAATTACTGTTTCTAATGCTGAATTTATATTTTCTATATGCGGTTTAATATGTAAAATATTTAACGGCATAATGACATTTAGGATGCCATGTTTTCGCCGGCGGGTAGTTGCCTGAATAAGACACGAAAAATTTTGCTCTCTATTAAAATCAAATTTAAAAGTTATTAATAGTAAATCTTCACAGTTTTTTTATGCAAAACACTTGCTAATATTTACTACCTGCCAGTTGTGTGTTAATCCTTAACTGCACTCACTTTAAATCATAATAAACAAAATGGATTCACTTAAGGGTTCAATGTCTGAACTAATGGCACAATTTCATGACAGAATGTCAAAAGAACAATGGCAGCCACCCATACATTAATTTAGCTGAGATTAAACTCTTGCGTCTTTAAATGAAAAATATCTTGTTAAACTCGGCGTCAATTTCTGAATTTGTTGGTGCAAGAATTTTTGTTCGAGAAAGCCGGAATTAATAGAAATTCAGTCGTGAACTTTTGTAGGTTATGTCAATAGTAATTTCAATTCGAGAAAGTTAAAAGGGCAACATTGCATTAGTATTTTCCTTACCCAGTTATTTTAGCATGCAATGCCTTGTAAAAGGTATAAATACTCTTTGATAGGCCTTACCTTAGGTATACTTAGGTACTACACGACTGTGTACAAATTATAGGACCGAGGCTGCCAGTCACCGTCAGCATTTTTTTAGGTATTGAAGCAATAGGATTATAGTAGTGTTCTGGGATTTTATAAATACTTGCTAACATTCAGATAAATAAGAGTTAATAATATCCTAGAATCCGTCTAGAATATGTTGAGTATGTACATCAATAAAACAAGTTTTTTTTTATATTAAATAATATTTATTCTTCGTCATCCTCTCTTATAATTATTTCATCCAGAAATTCTGCAGGTGCTGAAATATTTTGTTGATGTCTGGCCCATCCTAAATACCAGACTAGCGTCATGACATGAGCGCAACATCCTACTGTGCGCCGACCAACCAAGCAATTACAACAATACTCGCTGATTCCTGTCCTACCGGGAATATCATTTTCTATTAAAATATACACATAATATTGCTTCCTGGATACGTGACGTGATTTAATTTTTCCTCTTATAAGTGTCGTCTCTCCAATGCCTCTAAGATTGTATTCAGAGGAATCAATGTGTTCACTGGAAACTTCAATTCTGTATCCGCCGTGGAAACGTACATGCTCGCCATAATATGAGCGAGCTTGTCTTATTTGGTACGTTCCCAGGGCGAAGAGAATCAAATCTCTATATTCCAGGGTTGGGAAGCATAAAACATTATTGCGATCAGCAGTAATGCTACGAAATTGTGAGGATCGTCTATTCATATTTAAGGCTTCTACCATATTTGCCAGATTGTTTGGAAAGTTCATCCTTTCTCTAATTATTTGAAGTATTTCATGTGCATATTCATTATTTTGAAAGCGAACACCAAACTTGTTCAAAAGAGCTGCCGCTATTTGGAATGTTTGCATCATATGTGGTAGAGACCGATGAAAGTATTCTTGCCTAAAAACTTTAAAATCACGTTTAAAGTGGCCATTCACAGCCTCTACCACCCATCGGCAGATAGTGACACAGCGACTTCTGTTAGCTTGAGCTGTAGTTAATTGGTGTTCGCGTTCTAAAAGTGATTCTGGCATACATGTTCTAAAGCCACATCCCTCTAGTAAACTTATACTGTCCCTAAAACCCCTATCCAGAATGAACACGTCATCTTCTCTGAAATACGATCTTAAAGAACTGCCAGAAGAAAATAAACCGGACATAATTTCAGCGTCTGATGTAGTTGCTTTATACGGGCCATAACAATCAACAATATATCCATCACATGCAACAATCATAAAAGGTTTTAGCAAGTTCCTGTACTTATGTAGAGAATAACTTTGTTTTTGAAACATGTAGTTTGAACTTTTATGTATATATATGTACGTGCCATCACATATTACTATGGCATTGGTACCATTTCCGTAGAGCCCATTCGGTATTAGCAAATTATGTTGTAATAACTGTTCCCGCCTTAACTGGTTTATGCCCAAATGCATTGGTACAAAATCCTGAAGGAGGATCTCTCTAACTTTGTCCATTAAAGACTCCAAGGTACGCCGTGGAACTTTAACTAATGTGGCAATTCTCTCGTCTGAATCACCAGTTCTCATTTTTAATAATAATGCTGCTAAGCCTAAACTTCCTCTTTTTATTTGACTAAGGCGGGATACCTCTTGTAGTAAAGTATTGAATTTCTCTTTTGTTAGGCCTATCCAATATTCGAAAATGCTATCTTCCATTTCTTGCACATTCTCAAAGTCTAGCGATGGATGGAATGCATTCACAAAAGAAAATACATGCTGTACTTGCTGAGCAGTAAATGTATCCATGCTGTTTTCAGAATGGAATAGTGTCTCCCATGAATTGCTTATTAAATGTTCTGAGCAGATTCGAGCTAGGCTTGGCAAGTAATATTTATGATTACTTAAAACAGTTGCTCGTAAATTATCTGATATACCATGCAGTGTGGTACTAGCACAATTTGGATATACGCAATGATGGGTAGCATTAGCTGCTCGTCTGTATTCCGGTAAAACTATACTCTGGACATCCGCTTGACGATTGGCACTTGGCTCTGATGCATTCGATCCGGAGGGCTGATCATCCTCTTGAGATTCCTCTTGATCTGGGTTGGAACTACTAGGTACAGGTCTAGTGTCATCTACAACATTACCACGTCGTACTTCTCTTTGAGTGCGTAACCAACAAGGATGGCACACACGATCAGATACAGTAATCTGCAAATAAAGAAAAAGAAATTAATATGCAATTTAATAGTACCAAGTAGTAGTAGCAGTAGTAGTAGTAGAATGTAGTTTAATACCTGTCGTGGTGCTAATCTGCTCTCTAGAATATTTATCATAGACTGCTGTAGTTCAGAAGGGTTTTCTCTCAGTATTCTGTCACTTTGTCTACGTAGAATGGAAGACCCACATAAAAGACACACATTAGTGTGGCCTCGGTGACTTGATTCAGCTTGTTGGTTATCATTGCTCGAAACTTCTTGTTGCAAGTCTTGATTTACACTAAACATAGCAAGATCTCTGCATGCTTCGCAAACATAGTCATCATCAGTAATCTGAAACCATTAGAAAATATTGTTATTTGCAATTGTTCCCTATCAGAGCCTTCTAGTAAAATAACACAGAACCTATATAATTGTAACTGCCTTGTATTCATAAAAATGGCCAGTTCTTGGTGTCAATTTCAACATTTCCAATTGAACAAAATATAAGTGTTATGATATCTAAAATGTAAACTAATAATAGTAAGGTACATAATCAGGAATAGCTACTTACGATTCGGGGATGTACCCAGCTACACAGTAATGTAGTCACTCTAGTCTCAAGTTGCAAGGTATTATATCGGCGCAGTGTATTGATGCATATATTGCAGTTGATACATAGAATTCGTGTCGGTCTTCTACGACGACTTTCCATCTTAGAGGTAGGTACTAAGCAAACAATTAGTTCACTAATAACTAATCCAAACCGTGAGAGAAGATCGGTGTCCAGTAAAGAAAAAGCACAATGTCACACAGGGAAAATCTCGGAGTCCTTAAACACGCACAGGGTCACAAAGAGGGAATATCACAGTCCATAAGCAGTCCGGGTCAAGTAAAAATTAAAGAAAACGGAAAACAATCGAGAACAAGTACACACGAAGCGCAAGCGCAAGCGTCTGTGACAACTGACATGAGTAAAACCATTGTCAAAGTCAAACCAAGTTTTTGTTTTTGGGATATTAGCCTTTTTGCCCGTCATTAATTGAAAGTAATTAATTTATTTTTACACTACAATGTTTTTAATTCCCTGCAAAGACACACTTCCACTTAGAAATAAACAGTATTGTTAATTCATTTACTCCATTTAGCTATAACTACAAACAAAAACTGATTTTAATACAATAATGCTGTACTTGCTGTCACTTGGCAGAAAAATAACTTTTCATTTCAAATATCTTTTTTACCCGGCTTTAACTAGTTAATGTGATACTTTGAAAAAACGTAGAAAAATAATAGAATTGCCTTCGTATATTAATTACTTTTAGACGCTCCAATAAATTTCAGCTATGATTTCGCCATTGTTCTTTGAGGCCCAACTGACCAGGACATCACCCAATACTTTATCCAGCGGCGTATCAGACAGTCTTGCAGCGGAGTATGCAGCATTCAAAACATTTGTTTTGGAGGCTTTAGGCTGCCTTCAGCGCCAGATGGCAACCCTAGCCAGAGATGTTGATGCTCTTGAGATGAGGGGCCGAAGGAAGATTCTTCTTGTCCATGGTGTTGATGAGGTGAACAATGAGGAGACATCAATGGTGGTCACTGAAGTTATACGTAACAAGCTGAAGTTGGACACCTTTTCTATCGCTGCTGTTCGTCGGTGCCACAGAATGGGCAGTCAGGGCAGTGCTGGTAAGCCTAGACCCATATTGGTCAAGTTGCAGGATGTGGATATCCGTGATAAGGTTTGGTACGCTAAAACCAAACTTAAAGGATCTGGTATAACCTTATCAGAATTTTTAACAAGATCGCGGCATCAGGTCTTCGTGGCGGCACGTGAAAAGTTGTCACCAACTGCTGGACCAAACAAGGCATCATTCACATCCTGGGAGCTGATGGGAGTAAGCATCGAGTCGTCACCGACAGTGAGCTTAGTGCTATCGGTTTGCCTGAACTGGACGCTGATATAGCGGAGCATCGCCCAAATGTTGCCGACAAGTTAGTGGCTGAGAAGTCAGCATCAACACCTACTTTGAGGCGGAATAGGCGGGCTGCTGCAAAGAAGTGAATTCCCTTTTTTCACTGTCGTTCGGGTAATAGTTTTATTTTGTTTTCCTTCACAGTTAGTTTACCTTCGTAATGCACTTTTTAATTTATTTTACTCCTACCTCACGTTAAATGTTTCTTGCTTTAACGTTCTGTTTACATTCTTTAGTTTGACAGGTGTCATATCGAGTGTCATGTCAATAGCCGCGTTCCGTTTCGCTTCACAAAAAATGGTAACTTATTGTGCATCAATTGTCTATGGAATCATAGACAATTTTATGCTGCAATTATATTTCTTGTTTTTCGCCTTTTCTTTAGTGTTATAGTAAACTTTTGCCTGAACGACGCCGTTTTGTTTTTCTTTTGGTTTTTTTTGTTAACACATAACTGGCGGGTGGACTTTTTTATTACCTTGCTAACTTATACCTATTTATTTATTTGATACACTTTTTTTGATACAATTTTCCGATGTTCCGAAAAATCTAAATGTAGTCCATATTAATGCTCAAAGTATTCCGGCTCATTACCATGATATGCTTGCGAATCTGGACTGTAAAAACATCCATGCAATCCTTGTTTCCGAATCGTGGTTGAAACCATGCCTTACGTCCACTACCTATTCCTCTCGTACAAAATCCGCCCCCCTAAAACTAAGCCCAAAACACTCCTGCAGCGCAGTTTTGCAGGTATGCACCTTGAAAGCCTTCGTGAGGATGCCGACAACATTGATTGGTCTGATCTCGTTAATGCGGAGTCGATTGATGTCAAAGTCGATCTTCTCAATTCTAACCTCATCAAGCTCTACGACGTTCATGCACCTGCTCGGTTAGTAAAGATTAAACATCTACCTGCACCATGGCTAACCGACGACTTAAAAGCCATTTTGCAAAAGAAGGCGGCAGCAAAATCAAGGTTTAAGTGCAAGCCAAACTTGCTTAATCACGACAAGTACGTTACTATCCGTAATCGCAGTAACTTGGTTTGTAGGGATGCCCAACGCCACCACGTTCATAAGTCCGTTGAAAATGGTGACCCAGCAAAAGTCTGGAAATTTCTCAGATCCATGGGAGTTGGGAAGTCGCGTCAAGAGTCTATTCCTAAAGATATAGATCTTGAGTCACTTAACAAATATTTTTCCACCTCTTGTAATTTTAATGGGGCTATTAAAGCCCAAACCCTGAATAATCTTTCATCTCTTCCCACTCCCGATTATTCTCCTTTCGTCTTTAATCAATTTGCTGCTTGTGATGTTAAAAAGAGTATACTGTCAATCACGTCAAATGCTGTTGGTAGTGACTGTGTTAGTCGCAAGATGATACTTCCTATCCTGGACGAAATCCTTCCTGTCATTTGCCATATTTTTAATTATTCTGTATCCTGTGGTGTTTTTCCCTCTTGTTGGAAGGAAGCCCAGATTACCCCACTTCCGAAAAAATGTAACCCGGTTTCCTTTTCTGAATTCCGCCCGATCTCCATACTACCGTTCCTATCCAAAGTCCTAGAACGCCTTATCCATAATCAGCTCAGTTCATTCCTTTGTAAAAACACTCTCCTTAATTGTTATCAATCTGGGTTTCGTCCAGGTCATAGCACTACCACAGCTCTTATTAGTATTACGGACGATATTAGATTAGGTATGGAAAATGGGAATCTGACTGTTCTTTCCTTATTAGACTTCAGTAATGCTTTTAACACGGTAGATTTTGATGTTTTGCTCGGTATACTCTGTTCTCTTAACATATCTCCAACGGCAATTGATTGGTTCCGTAGTTACCTCTGTGGCCGCCGACAGCGTGTTCGCATTGAAGATTCGTCTTCTTCTTGGTGCAATACCTCTGCCGGTGTACCACAGGGGGGCGTTCTATCTCCTCTTCTTTTCGCAATATTTATTAATTCAATTTCAAACGAACTTCTTTCAGCCTACCACCTTTATGCTGATGATTTACAGATTTATTCACAGGCTCCTCTAGATGGACTGTCTGAAGCGGTGAATTTGGTGAATAAGGATTTGGAGCGTATTTCTGGATGGAGTCAGGCTCATGGTCTGAAGGTTAACCCTTCGAAGACTCAAGCCATTGTTGTCGGCAGCCCTAGGCTGCGTTCGAAAATTGATTGGACGAAGCTGCCTCTGATTGTCTTCGATGGTGCTATAATACCTTACAGCAACTCAGTGAAAGACCTGGGTATTTTTATTGACAAAGACTTGTCCTGGGGTCCTCAGTTGCAAGAAGTGAGCCGAAAACTGTTTGCATCGGCAGGGTCTTTACGCAGGCTTCGTAATTTCCTCCCAACTGCCACTAAAACTGCGCTCGCCCAATCCCTTCTTCTCCCAATCCTCGATTATGCTGATACCTGTTATCCTGATCTCACTGTAGTGCAGCTGGAAAAGCTTGAGCGACTCCAAAATTTTTGTATTAGGTTCATATTTGGTTTGCGTAAGTATGACCATGTTTCAGAGTTTCGCGTTAAGCTCAAGTGGTTGCCTATCCGCCTTCGCCGGAATGCTCACATCTTATCATTACTGTACAGTATTCTTTTTAATCCAACAACACCCTCTTATCTCAAAGAACGTTTCAAGTTCCTTCATGACACACATATTAGACACTTGAGATCATCGGAGAATTTGAGACTTTTGATGCCTGAACATTCCACAAAATTTTATGACCAGTCTTTCACGGTTCAGGCTGTCCGTTTATGGAACGAATTGCCGTTGTCAGTAAGACAAGCTCAGTCACTTGTTGCTTTTAAAACCTTAGTTGCAAACCATTATCTTTCCCTTTAATGTCATCGGATTTTTCTGAAGCTATGAATATTATAAAACACATGTTAAATGAATAGATTATGTGTATTTATGTATTTATATATTTTAAATAAAAAGCTTTATTTTAATTGTTTGTGTAGTATTAGCAGTAGGTACACCATTAACTACCCCCCGTTGTATTTTTATATTCGAACAGTCCATCCAAAGGTTGTCTGGAAGATATCGCTATTAGCGATAAGACCGCCATTGTAACCATAGATATAGCATTTTATTGTAAAACAGCTTTAATTCAATTTTGGTGTGCAATAAAGTATATTCTATTCTATTCTATTATTGATTTTTAATTTCCCTATGTAATCGAAATATATTCCAGGACTCGCAGTTATCGCGTGGACATACTCGTTAGATGGTTGGAGCTCCGCTGAGGCACTGTAAGTACATAGGTATGCATGTATTATGAATACTAACTAAATGTTTATTATAATAACCAATTACCTAGCTAATCTATAAGCATTACATAAAGGTATATAGTCTAGCTATACCTAAAATATTGATTCGATTAGAATCTTATTAAAAGTTTTCTTTTACAGGTTGTTGGTGATTTCTGCAAGTTTCACTTGGTCGAAATGGTGACGGACGTGTCGTCTGTTTATCAATAGTGATAAAGTGTTATTGCCGTGAACTTTTATGACTTTATACGGACCTTTCCATATGGGTGATAAGGCCTTTCGCATTCTAAGGTGGTTCTTTAAGTACACATAATCGCCAATTTTATATTGTACTGACCGACTATGGGAGTCATAATACGTTTTAGACGTTATCTTAGATTTGTGGACATATTCAAGAGCTTTATCGCGAGAATACTTTAAACGGTTTTGTAGCATACGAATGTATTCAGGGTATGTGGCGCCAAGGCTTTCGTCACATATAGAGTTTGGGATAAACGGTTTATTGCCAAACATTAATTCATACGGAGTATAGTGTGTTACGGTATGAACAGTAGTATTATAAGTAAGCATGGCTGTATATACATAACGGGGCCAATTTGTTTGTTCTTCGTTGACGAAAGATTTTAGATATTCTTTTAAGGTTGAGTGGCTCCGTTCAAGGGCGCCTTGTGTTTGAGGGTGGTATGGTGTTGACCATAATTGTTTAATTTTTAAAAATTCACACGTTTTCTTAAATAGGTCTGCTGTAAAGTAAGTGCCTTGGTCAGTCAAAATCATTTTTGGAAGGCCAAATATTGATATAAAATGTAGTAAACATTCGCATGTTTCTTCGGCTGTCGTGCTGCGCACGGGGTACGCGGCAGAAAATTTAGTAAAATCATCTTGTAGTGTTAATATATATTTAAGTTTTCCCGGACCGGATTCCGGAAGGGGTCCTACTACATCAAGCGATACGCGCTCACACGGTTTTGTTGACGTACTTGTAATTTGCATTGGTGCGCGATTTATTTTGCGTAAAGCTTTATTTTCTTGGCACGATTTACAGCTTTTAACATAGGACTCTATATCATTGCGCATACCTTTCCAATAATATAACTGTTTCAATCTATCATACATACGACTGACACCAAGGTGACCAGCTATGGGTAAGTCATGGTTATCGTACAGAATTTTCTTAACTTCAGACGGTGATGGGTAGGTAACGTTATTATGATAGATGTCTATTTGTATGCCGGTATTATGAAATAGGTAGTTTATAATATTATAAATTTTTATATAACTGTGTTTTTCGAAAGGGTCATGGAAATCGGATATGCTTATTTCCTTAATTTGATCGATTTTTACAAGTTCATTACGAATATTTTTGAGGGTTTTAAATACTTCGTCATACGACGTTTGGTCGAAGTGATGTACTTTTACGTACAGAAAGTAGTAATCTTTATTTCCTAATTGGACTTTATGGAAGTTATGTAATTCTTTTTCTTGACTGCGGATTTGTTCTCTATTTTCTAAATTATTTAATACGTGTTCGATATACGGATTCGATTCATCCAAATCAATTGATGTGGGCATTAAGACAAACTTAGATGTTGATTTTAGTAAACTATCATTATGTTCGATGATGCGTGTATTAAATGATTTATTTTTATCTGCTATTTGTTTCAGGAAGTTGGGATAGTCGACCGTGGATAAGTCAGGGACGGAACTTAGGTGCGCGTCTTGAATTATAGTGTTTTCTGATGGCACTCTTATAGAGGTAGGATTTGGAGATTCTGTAATTAAAAGGTCTGGGGTAGGAATTTCTAAGAGATGGTCGGGGTTAAGTTCATCCGACTGAAAGGAAGTAGGTGACGAAATGAAGTCGAACAAATCTCTATCTGAATTACTATCTACAGTTTCAGGTGTAACATCAGCTTCGGAATTTAGAAGATTAGGTCTTGTTATTTCGTTAGCAGTAGGTTGAACGAGATTAACAGGGAATCTAGACAAAGCGTCTGCGTTGACATTTATTTTACCCTTTTTATACTGAATATCATACTCAAATTCTTCGAGTTTCAATCTCCATCGAATAAGTCTAGATCCGGGATCTTTGCAATTGAATAACCATTGAAGTGGCTTGTGGTCTGTTACAATGGTAAAACGGCGACCATATAGATATGGTCGGAAGGTTTTAGTTCCAAATACTATCGCTAAACATTCTTTTTCCGTGACACTGTAATTACATTCGGCTTTATTTAAGGTGCGGGATGCATAAGCAATTGGAAGATCACGCCCGATGGGACCTTGAGACAGGATAGCTGATATAGCATAGTTAGATGCGTCGCATGTTAACAAAAAGGTTTGATTAAAGTCAGGATATGCTAATATAGGTGCTTCAACTAATTTATTTTTTAGTGTTTCAAAACTAAGTTGTTGTTCATTCGTCCAATCAAACGGGGCGTCCTTTTTCAGGAGCAAGGTAAGAGATTTGGCTAGTTTCGAAAAATTAGGGATAAAACGCCTGTAGTATGACACGAGGCCTAAGAAAGATTTAATGTCTGTAGCAGATTTTGGAACGGGGTACTGTGTTACAGCTTTCACTTTATCTGGATTTGGTTTTACACCGTTTTGGGTGATAATATGACCTAGGTAAGTAACTTCTTTCCGGAGAAATTCGCATTTTTCTGGTTGAAGTTTTAAATTAAATTCTCGAAGTCTGTCGAAAATGGCCTTGAGGTTTAGGATTGCTGAATTTAAATCAAACGCATACTGGACTATATCATCTAAATAAACAAAACAACGAGAGCCTTGTAGCCCAGCAAGGCAAGTATTCATAAGTCTCTGAAACGTACTCGGGGCATTTTTTAAGCCAAACGGCATTCTATTGAATTGAAAGTGACCCTGGGGTACAGAAAAGGCTGTTTTAGGTGCGTCTTCTGGTGATATCAATAATTGATGAAATCCTGATGAAAGGTCGAGAGTGCTGAAATATTGGCTTTTACCTAATTGGTCAAGAATTTCGGTAATTTGAGGGATAGGATAGATTTCACCTATTGTGACATCGTTTAACTTTCTATAGTCAATTACGATGCGCCATTTCTTTTGGCCAGAAGCGTCTGTTTTTTTAGGAACAATCCATATAGGAGAAGACCATGGAGAATTTGAGGGTTTGATGATATCCTGGTCCAACATTTTATTAATTTGGGTGTCCACTTCCTTTTTATGGCACTCAGGGAAACGGTAGGATTTTGTATGTATTGGAGTGTTACTGGTGATTTTGATTTCATGCTGAATGGCTGGCGTAAAAGATAGCGCTTCTTCTGGTAAGTGGAATATATCAGAATAGTCTGAACATAAATTAAAAAGTGCTTGAGCCTCTTCGTCGTTCAGGTGGGAGGTTCTCAGGCAATTCAAAACTTTTCTAGTACGTTCAACTACGTTTTGACTAAGGGGTTTTGATTGAATAGGATAAGCGACAATTGGGTCTAGTTTAAGGTTAAGGTTACGTTTAATCTTAACAGGTTTATTAGAGGTATTAACAACGGATATATTGACTCTATTATTATCTTTAACTTTTGCTATACAATTAGCAACTAGAAGAGTACTAGAAAGATGTTGATCTAAAATCACGCCTTCTTTTAATTCTGGATTTGTGACGGTACATTCTATTACAGTCTCTGTGCGTGGTGGTATGGTATAACAAGAGTCAAAGAAATGAATTTTAATTTCGTTGCGAGTTACTTTAAGAATATCACGACTATAGTCAATGTTGCAACTGTTAGCCGTCAAGAAATCATTACCTATAATGCCATCGTAAGGTAGGTTAATTTCCTTGATCATGTGAAATATATGGCTGATCGACTTAGAATCAGAAACTTTTAATTTTAAATTAAAATAACCCACAGTTTGAGTGGTTTCAACGCCAGGATCGATGCCTTTAATGCTTCTATAAGCATTAAAGGCATCGTTCAAAAGCATAAGCCTATGCTTATGAACGATTTTTGGCTTGTTTAGGACACTTGATTCTTTTATCAAGCAGATTGCAGACCCTGAGTCTACAAGGAGTGTTAGTGGGATATCAGAGACTTGTGACTCCACCAACACATGAGGTAGTAGCTTTTTAGAGGTATCGATACTAACCTCATAAATTTTATTAGGAATGTTGAGGTTTCCGTTTTGGGGCTGGTTACCCTGCTGTATAACCTCGAGAGGGTTGAGGTTGCCGTTTTGGGGCTGGTTACCCTGCTGTATAACCTCGAGAGGGTTGAGGTTGCCGTTTTGGGGCTGGTTACCCTGATGTATAACCTCGAGAGGGTTGAGGTTGCCGTTTTGGGGCTGGTTACCCTGATGTATAACCTCGAGAGGGTTGAGGTTGCCGTTTTGGGACTGGTTACCCTGATGTATAACCTCGAGAGGGTTGAGGTTGCCGTTTTGGGGCTGGTTACCCTGATGTATAACCTCGAGAGGGTTGAGGTTGCCGTTTTGGGACTGGTTACCCTGATGTATAACCTCGGGATTTTGGAGGGTTGAACTCATGCGGTTCGAATGTGTGCCGACTTTGACTTGGCGTCCTGTTCGGCACGGCTGCAGGACGTTTATTCGTTTAAATCTTCCACTTCGACATTTTCACCTTCGTCATCGTGGGTAGATTCATCAGAGTCATCGTTATCATCGATGAAATTGACTTGAGGAGATTTAGGATTGGGGTGGAACCCAGAGGATTTACTTTGATCCTGTTGAGGTTGAGAACTTGGGTAACGTTTCTGTCGCTTTTGACAGTTATTTATATCATGACCAATCTCCTTGCAATATTTGCATGTAAGGTTTGAGTCGTATTTAGGATTGTTACCCGACGTACTCGGTTGCGAAGATGATTTCTGTGAGTATTTATTGTTTTGAGCAAAGGTTTTAATTTTAGACCTATTTTGGCTAGCCTGTTTATCATGTTGTGAGCTGTGATTTCGCCTATAAAGAGTTTCTAAAATCCTTTCTTCGGAAATGGCTAAGTTAACGGCCTCATTGAACGTTTTGGGTGCTCTGCACCTTACCATGTTTGATACGCGAGGGTTTAAACCCATGAGAAAGTGGTGGAGTGTTAGGTCCTCCATGGCCGCTGTGCGACCTGGTATTTCCTTGGCCTTATAATTAGAGAGTGATATCTCTGTTAATAATTGAGAAAGGTAAGTCTCCATACGAAGGGCGAATTGTCCTACATTTTCAGACGAAGTTTGTTTGCTTTCTTGGAGGTCGTTAAGTAAATGTGTATAGTGTTTTCTTTCTGAAAATTGAGTTTTAAGAAACTCCTTTAACTGTTCCCAAGATGTGAATTCTTTGATTGAACAAGCAATTTCGGCTTTGTCTGTAAGTTGACATAATATGTATTTAAATATAATTGGCTTTTGTGCCTCGGATGCTAGCTCGTAAGTATTATTGCAGTTATTAATAAACGAATTCAGTTTCTCGCGACTGCCGTCATATGGTTTTACGAATTTTAATAAAGTATTAAGCTCCATTTCTACTGTTTGCCTAGTAATTCTTGGTGATAAGATTGGAGATTTCAGGTCTGAAAGATCGGATGGAGTATCAATTTGTAATTTACTATCTTCGTTTTTTAGCACTTTAGGAGGCATAACATGTAATTCTAGACGACAAGTAACAAAATATTAATTTTAAACTAGCAGGGATAAGCTTACAGTTAGCAATTGTTCGTTGACTTACAGGAATACGTGGGCGGCGATAAGAGTTAGAGCTGCGAACGGCTGCATAGCGACGCTCACACACAGATAACACAACCGACACTCTTTGATTCACGGAACACTTATTAGACTAAACACAAAACACTCGCGGAGGGCGACACTTATGACGTTTCGGGATCCGCAGGATCCCTGAAGGACTCGTGAGATGCTCGGAGGACTCGCAGGATGCTTGGAGGACACGCAGGATGTTCGGAGGACTCGCAGGATGCTCGAAAGCTCGTAGGATGCCAGAAGAATGTGAAGCTGCCAGGTAGCTGAAGGACGCGACTGGCGCTTACAGGATACTCGCAGGAGGATTAATGGATGTCCATACACTCACTAGGCTGCACTTATTTTTATGCGCTCAGGATGTACACTCACAGAATCGTAACGTGCTACTTATGAACACTTTACTGGTTTTATTGATTTTATTTATTTTATAGGATTGCAGGATACGGAGAGTCTATTTATTGATTTAACGCAAATGTAGTTTTCGCGAATCGGCACTGGGGATATCCGTATCCCACCGCTGCCACCAAATGTTATAGGGTCCCTTCGAAGAGGCTTTTTAAAAAAAGAAATGATTTAAAAGTTAATTAATATTTATTTAATTAATAACTATAATAAGTGTTAAAGGGACCCTTATGCAACCGATCACCGTAAAGGTTGGAAATAGACTAACTTTAGTACCAACGATTATTGCTGATTACTACTATTATACTGAGGTGGCTGAAAGCCATGATGATTAAGCTTTTTAGGGTTCAGTGTATGCTTATATGTGTGTCGTCAGCGTAGCAAACTACGCTGACGCCGCATATTTAATTTAAGATTTTAAATTGAATTTTGCTTTTTATTTACTCTGGACGCTCTTACTGTGCACGTCTTTCTACATCGTTCTCACATATTTGTATAATCTCAACACGAATGATGTAACTACGATTTTGTAAAAATATTTTAATTTAAAAGAGTGTCCATGGAGTTTCTTGCCCATTCTTCTCCATAGAGATCAACGCTTTGGAATGGACAACTACAGTACTTTCACAAGTTATTATGCCTTGTGACCGGGACTGTAGATTCATTTTGTTTCTTGACATTCCAAAGTGCCTGTAATGGTCTAATTAAAATAAATGATTTGATTTGATTCGCCCAGCCAGGCCGTCGAGGATAACTAGCTCCGCGTCTTGCCCCTGCCTTATGAGGTCCATTAATAGCTTGATGCGCAGGCAGTGAATTCCTTGTTACGGCCGCTGGTGCGAGTGTTGTTGCCGCGGTAGCGGCGGCTTGTGGGATTTCTGCGGGTGGGGCCGGGTCGCCCGCTTCCCCTTCCTGTACTTATTGTCAGCAGCGGCGCTGGTCGGCTTGGTGTTCTTCGGCTGCGTTGCTGGCGTCACTGCCTGCGCTGTGGCAGGGGCTGTGAGTTGTGGCCCAGGTTGTTGTTGTTGTGCGGGGGGTTGGGGCTTTTTTCCCTTCTTCCTGCCCCCCCGCGCCCTTTTCCTCTTAGAGGCAGGAGCGTCCTTGGTGGTGGGCCCGTTAGCTGTCGCCATCAGCGTCGTATTAGGGGCCTCGTGGTCGTCCGTGGTGGAGGGCCTTCTGTCGTAGCGTTGGTCGGCCCGGCGTCTGTTTTGGTTGGCGGTGATGGCGACAGTGCCCGCTCGCTTGTTCCGGGCCTCCTTCCGGAACACGGGGCAGTCGCTGCTGCACGCCGGGTGGTAACCCGCGCAGTTAGCGCAAGTGGCCGGTTCAGACCTTTCGCGCGGGCAGTCACGGGCGGCGTGTTCTTCCCCGCATCTCACGCATGCGAGCGGGCGGTGGCACTGGTAGAATATATTTTAGTTTTTTAAAAAGATGGGAAATGGCTCACTGAGTCCACCTCGTGGGACACTCTGAACCGGGGACTAGGTTAACAGTGAACCAATACGTACACAGTGAACCATCCTATTTATTTTCCAGTAAATTATGACTATATATGCTACAAAACTAAAGGTTAAGCAATAAAACGTCGTTATATTATGTTGATCAAGTAATCAACTTTATTAAAAACTAAATGTTTTTAACAATGTCTTGTGTGTATTTATTTATGTATTTATATATTTTGAATAAATAACTTTATTTTAATTGTTTGTGTAGTATTAGCTGTAGGTACACCATTGACTACCCCCGTTGTATTTTTATATTCGAACAGTCCAAAGGTTGTCTGGAAGATATCGCTATTAGCGATAAGACCGCCATTGTAACCATAGATTTAACATATTTTTGTATAACAGTTTTGTTTTTAGATTTTGGTGTGCAATAAAGTATATTCTATTCTATTCTAATGTCTTTAACATATTTATTGTTATAAAGAATTTAACAAATATCTTAGGCTCACAGAGATCAATTATTGCTCAGTCAACTTAGTACTAATCAGTCTAATAGTTACAATTGTTGTTCTTGCGAAAGAAAAACTTTTATATAAAATACAAAAAGAAAATTTCAAAAGAAAAAACATCCAAAATTCAAAAAGGGAAGTTCAAAAGAGATAGGTTGACTGGAAATTTGAACGTTGCTGTTCGGCGACTGCTGCCGTTTACCTTGGGGTTCGGTAATATATATTTTATATCATTTTTTGTAACCATTGCAATATCTGGCTCTAAAGGCTTACAAAATGTATAATAAAATTTGCTTTTTAATTTTAAATACGAAACGGAGTAGTCATATTCAGCTTCAGGAGAATCATCAAGAATCTTCGCAACATAATAGCATTTTACCTTTTTTTTCTCTGATTCAATCAAAATAATTACAAAATTATCCGCTTTGGGTTTTCTACGCAGTGGTGGAAAGTCTTCAGATAAAATAACTTCATCGTCTTCACTGTCACTGACGAAATTCTCTCCACCAGATGAAGAATCACTAGCATAGAAAGTGCCTTCGGAATTAGAATCTTCATCAATAATTGGAGCTTCTTTTTTCTTTTTCTTCTTTTCTTTAAATAAATTACTCTTTACTTTCTTGGCTTTCACTTCAACTTTATTTTTTCGTGATGCTATTATGTCTTTCTCAGGAGTGTCGGTAGCTATCATACTCCGGCCTAAGGGTCTGCTTCTTCTTGTAGTTTTCCTTGGACCGGCTTTCAATGGCAGCCTAAACATTTTTGGAGAAACAAAACTTTCCATTGCTTTCGAAGTGGAAGCTTGCTGTTCATTTTCATTATATTTGAATGCCAGATCATTACAGATTTGTTGTGATAGTAAATCTTGTAAAATTGAAGGAGAGGGGGTCTTAGGAGGTGAACGGTTTTCATTTATTTCATAATTTGTATCTGTCTTATCTCATCCTGGAATGGGTCTATCTGTCACAGTGCTTGGTAGAAAATCCTCTTCTGTAAAAACAGACTCGTCGAATGGATAAATTCCGCATTTTGCATGCATGCATTTTTTTGAAATGCATTGGTGATATTCATTGGAGTCATGGTTTTTAAATAGGCCTCGCCTGCGCATTGAGCTACATGATAGATAGTGAGAGGCTGCCCGGGGTTCCGAAGTAGCCACGAATCGACGGCAGAGTTATAAAAAGTTTTAAATGGACCATTTAGATTTTTGCATACATTCGTAGTGTGCTGCACTAACTCCTTGCTCCAAACATTGTGCTTTATAGTCTGCATGTAAGTCTGCTAAACATTTTCCACCATCGATATATTCTCGGCTGGAATTTTTCCTGATGTAATGGCTTTCAATCCGTGGAATCGAATTAATGTGATCTCTGACTGCTTGCTTAATCGATTCATCAACTTTTTTATGATTGCCATGTTTACCTCTCTTTACTATTTCAATAAAACCTAGATCTCTTTTCTGAAAAACTGTTCTTATAACGCGATCGTTTACATCTAACGTATTCATAAAAAACTTCTTACAAACCCGTATCTTTTCATTGTCAACGTTAAAATAGTAAGCATTATTATAACCTCGAGGTTTTTCTTTTCCAGAAAAACGAAATTCGGGCACTATAGCTTTGGTAGAAGAGTTAATAAAGTTTCTTTGAAGGGTAATATCTCCTAATTCCCACTAATTAGCAAAAATCTTCTTCCTGCAGTCCTCGTGAATTTTAGTAGAACATTCCATTTTGCATTTATCGCCACAAGGTGGTTTCAAAGAGCGTGCAGGTATAATTTTCTTGGTTTTGGATCTGGAAATGTAACTTTTGCCAGTATTTCGTAATTTTTTCGCTTTATTACTAAGCCACTCCTCAACTCTTGCAACGCGTTTTTTACCTTTCTTAACGTAACTGTTTTCTTCTATTTCGTTCATGGAAGTATTCTGTTCGACTATTTCATCTTGGTTTATTGATTCACTAGCGTTTGCCCGCGGCTTCGCTCGCGTTAAATTTGGTAGCGCCTTAGTGATCTGTAATAGCAATGCTAAGTTTTCCCGTTTCTTCCCTCTTTCTTCCTCATATCCCACTCTTTTTAAAAAAATAATAGCCTATGTCCGTCTCCTGGTTCCCAACTATCTCTGTACCAAAATTCATCAAAATCGGTTTAGCCATTAAAGCGTGAAGAGGTAACAAACAAACAAACAAACTCACTTTCGCTTTTATAATATTATATATATAATATATATATATATATATAGTAAGGATAGTAAGGATTCTCATTTTGTACTGCTTCTTGTATTTCTTCGTTATTTGTTTCAGCAGAAGTCTGGATTGAAACTGGTTCCACTTGACCGTTAGTTGGTAATACTTGTACATTATTCGTAATCGCAGTTGACGTGGAAGTGCTCGAAGAACTGCTAGAAGAACTAGATGACCAACTGGAGGAACTAGACTTGTAGTTAGGATCTTTTACTGAATCATCGTCATCTTACGAATACGATTCATAAGCAGTGGGTGGTGGCTCGGTATATGAAGATTTATTTTCAGTCGAATTGTAACTGCAATGGGCAATAGGCTCAGCTTCTTTCCAAGCTTCATAAGTTATAACATTATCTGAAATAAAACAAATTCATAAACTAACCAATAATAATAACTTTCAAATTAAAGTTAACATTAAAAGTTTATATAAAAAACTTACCGAAACATTCTTTGGTATTATCATCATTGGGAATATTATTTTGTACTTTCTCCTCGGAATCTTCTGTAAAAAAATAAACTCACCATAAACATACTTATTAGAACAACTGTTGGTATCCACCTACATAACATATTCATTATTAATTAAGTCGTGCAGCTTTAAAGTTACCTTTGTTCGGATTGCGGTCACAATTTTCTTTATTTTCGTCACTTTCAGAATTTAAAAGTTGAAGTAACTTTTTGCCCCTGCTATCCTTAAATCTGTCACACATTTTTATTCTGAAATAAACAAATACAAGTTTAGTATGAACAGAACATCAACATTTACGTAGGTATTGATGTTAATGTAGGTAAATTATACAATAAAGTTATGTCGCACTATAGTAAAGAGTAATACTAAAATAAGATCAAAACGGCCATAACATATTGATGTGACTAAATTGTACTACCCGTTAGTTCAAAGTAGAATAAAAAAAAATTAAAAAGCAGTCATAACCTATTCAAGGCTACTTTTATAAACATTCGGTAACTAAATTTTGCAAAACTATTATAAAAAAGCGCCACAAAACAAAATACAACTGTTTTTTACCCAGTTAAAACGTAAAAATATAATACAATGTTGAGTGAAATAGTATCTTAACCTATGTTATGACAGTTTTTTAGAGTGAAAAATTACATATTTTCAAATTACGATCGAAAAAAACAGTACTATATTGTGATACTGCAGTTTTCACTCATAAAGGACATTGTTAAAAATGGCCTATGAACCAACACGCATAACACATTTACTATAATTACTAGTTCTTTTAATAATATACATTACATATATTTCAATAGAACGGACACTTTTTAATTTCGAAAACATTTTAAAAAGTATTTACTTCCGTCCTTAGCTTCCGGTATAATCCTCAATGTTAGTTTGATTAATTTGAGTAATGTCACTTGGCGCGCGCATTCTGTGTTCTTTGTTTGCATTTTCTTACTTTTCCGATTTTATCTAACAATTTGGCGTGAACAAAGGACTGATTTTCTCTTGAAATATCGACCTCTGGCTGAGTTTTACTGATATGGACCTACTTAGAACAACGACCTGGCATAATAAACGGACCGTAGTCATGGGAATAGGAGGCGTTTCTGCATTTTGTGTTAACTGCGGATCAGCTTCTGGTTCCATGGTATTGGAAGATGAGCAAGTTCTTCATACAGCAATGGACTGCTCCTCGTTTGGTAAGTAAAACCTCTCTTTTTCTCGACTGATTCCTTTTTCGAAACAGACATGCTGACTGCATGAAAATATTAATCAATGACTCTCTCAGAGAGTAAGCTGCCCTGTGTGAGCATTATGTATTATTATGTTGATGATTATGATGACAAGTGATAGTGGTTATTGGTGACTGTTTAGTAATTCCAAACTTTCTCCAGGTTCGAGCTCACAATCTTTCAAGTTTTTTAATTAAATTAAGTGGTAAATCTTGTAGTTTGGTTTTCGTTGTTTTTTTTTTTTTTTTGTAATTTTTCTATTCAATCTACTGTGTATTTTCAAATTTTTGCTCCCCACTGATAGAAATTTATAGTGGTGTCATTCCGAAATTCTCCGTAATTAATAACTTTCATGTTGCATAAGTACATCACAAGTTCACAAACAAAAATTTATCAAACATTCTTCTCTACGAATGTTGCTACACAGATTTGCTAGTAAACTGGAGCCGTTTGTCTCTTTATTATTTTACTAGCTTTTGCCCGCGGCTTTGCTCGCGTTAAATTCGGGGTAACACAGTTCCCCTTGCGCTTTATTGATTTGTAATAGCAACACTAACCCATAATGGACGATATTTGCAAAATGTTGAATATCCAACTTTACAGTCATGGGTCTTGAGAAATTTCTCATGTAGATTAATAAGATTGTCGTTTAAATATCGCATCTATTTTACCAGCCCAGCAATTTTTTGAATTCCTTCTTATCCGCAATCTTTTGGATCTGTCTTTCTTCGCCCTTTTTTGGTTTTATTGTAAAAGAAGTTACAGTATTCAGAAATTTCTGTCTTTTAAAATTTTCCTTTTGAAACATATTACTAATTTTTGTTTTTATCTTTTTTCGGTAATGTTTTAAATCCTGTTTAAACTCTTGTGTTATAATTAAAAGAACCCTTTTTTTACTTCTTCTACGTTTTTGTTATCTTTACAGTGTCAATCATAGTATCTACTTTCTCTTCTGTTGTCAGATTGTTTATTTCAGTATTTTTCTGTTATTTTTTTTAAATCTATATAAAGCTTTTTGTAATGCTGCCTTCTGTGTCTGCAATGTTCAAATGTCATTTTTCATTTTCCTTATTCTGTTGTTGTAGATGGATACATCAACGATAAAAACTGCTGCTACTGCGATAAAAACCAACCCAACCCAACAAATAAGATATTATTTGTTGGGTTTTTTTATCGCAGTTATTACAAACAACAGGTATAGGTTCAGTTTTACTTTGTCCTCGAATTTTATTTTTATTTTAATTAGATATTCATCATCGAACGTGGCTGTGTGCAATACAGTACGTGGCTGTGTACAGTACTAAGTTCAGATATCAATCATACTCAGCTTATTATAGATTACTAAATAAAAACGTTGGGTAACTTAAGCCGGTCCAAAGTTACCCCAAAAATCTATTTTTTTAGGAGAACTTCATTTCATTTGCAAATTTGACACGGCTTTGTTTACAAAATGACCTTAAAATGATTGTTTTCACAAAAAAGAAGTAACAAATGTCATTCATTTACAATACTTACTCGTTTACTAGTGAAAATGCAAAATTGAAAACACTACTTTGCAGAGAGCACTTCCAAAACGTTCGAAAAAAAAAATCGAAGCTTGCCAGTTGTCAATGACATTTTGTTTTTTTTTTTATGGCTATATAGTGACTTAACATTTCAGCCAAATGACATGGCCAGAATGGGTATAGAGCTATGCCCTAACAAAAAAATATTCATGTACATTGATGTACAGTACGTCATTTTAAAGCTTACACGCAGGGCTTTACAATAGTTTATGATTTATGATCAGAGAATAGGCGAGAGACACTATAAATAGAAAACAAAAATAGCGCCTAGACAATTTGAATAGCAATGATGAAACATTCAGAGTTTTATAAGCGTAACAAAACGAGGAAGACTATTCAGACGCCATTTAGTAAATAGACTAGGCTATTCATAAAAAGGAACTAATTCCACAAGGAAGGCCGATATCATGCAAACAGTTATCGTGCTGTTCTACAAGAAAACAGCGTCGAGATTACCGCTGCTGCAGTGTCAAGTTTTATAGAGACTCGGCTGAGTCGTCGCTGCGATCAAAACTCACTACAAGAGTGAAATGCATAGTAGTGTAATGTAAATGATGTAATAGTAAAGTAGTTTGAAATGTTAGAGACAGTTTAATAAATGTGTTATTTTCTCTGGATACCCACATATTTGTAAAACGTTACTTAAACTAGCAAGTCTAATAAGTACAGCAGTATGTTAATATTAGTAAACGATAGTTTGTGGTCTAGTTTCAATAGTAACAAATTACGATAATACGTGATAAAATCAACGCAAGACGACAATGTAAATGTCAATCAATGCAATGTCAGAATATAAAACCACACAATCGATGAACAAACATATTTTTTTTTTGCATTTTCTCTCGCTTATTTTAGGGAAATGTAATTAATGGGATTATTTTTTATTTATTTCAAAAGGATTTTTCATATATAAATCATTACTGTGCATTATCAGGGAAGGAGCCGCCAGTTATAAAATCAACGCAAGACGACAATGTAAATGTCAATCAAGGCAATGTCAGAATATAAAACCACATAATCAATGAACAAACATATATTTTTTTTGCATTTTCTCTCGCCTATTTTAGGGAAATGTAATTAATGGGATTATTTTTTATTTATTTCAAAAGGAATTTTCATAAATTAATCATTACTGTGCATTATCAGGGCAGGATCTGGCCATGTCCTTTGTATTAATGGTTAGGGTAAAACCAGGAGAGATGGACCACATTTTTTCCGACTTTAATATCTTTTTTTATTGCTTAATAACTATTATACAATTTAGTGTTATACTAACTTACTATCAATAGTCAATATTTTTTATTTTCTTTATGGAAATAATTAAAATATTTAAAAAAGTACCCTCGGTCAATACTATACGCGTGAGTCGGACCACCCAGTAAGGAGAGATGGTCCTAACAAAAATAACACTATATTAACACTTCTTAAACAAAAAAATAAACATTCAAAACGAAATTAACAAGTAAGATAAACAATTAAATTTAAGGAAAATCTTCAATTTGTCACCGTATTTCCGCATCGGTCGCACATATTGGGATAATTGGTGCAGCCTTCATGGGACCAGCGTTCACAAATGATGCACAGCAGCCATTCATCTTGACTCAGGGTATCCTCATAGTTTTCACCACAGCCTGCGCATTCGTTGCCATCCCATTCTGTCAATTCAGGACTATCACGCAGAGTTATAATCTCTTGTTCACTGTCTTCATCAGAACTGTCTTCATTTTATTTTCTTTCTGGGCAGAAATTTGTCTTTTAGTTCCCTTCTTTTTCTGTGTTACTTTTAATGTCTTTTTAGTTTCAGTAGGATTTTCCTTTTTAGTTTTCCTTGATTGAATTGAATGTCAAAAAATGATGCTTCAGCCAATCAAAAAATATTTCTGAATTCACATATGCTGATTTTTGTGACATTGTTACTACAGAGCCGGGTGGCATGCCATCCTCAAATTCAGGTTTTTTTTTATTTTTACCCTCGAATATGCAATAGGGTGGAAGAAAAACACCTTCTCCACTGCAGCAAGCGATGACAGAAAGAGTTTCACCTTTTTCCCCAGCAGTTATGTTAGGAACTACTTTTCCCGGCTTATTATTTAGCTGCAAAGCGTTGTTCCTGTCAAATTTAGGGTTGCCGTATTCCAATTCTAAAATTGCCGGATTTTCTGGGAATACTAAGAAAAATGCCGTATTACACAAAATGTTTATTTCGAAAGTTTAAATCCGTGGTTTAAATGATAAAAAAAATACAACTTATGTATGTAGTATGCGTGTACTACTTTTAGAGTGAATTGTTTTAAATTAAAACGAATTCGAAATCAAGGTAATTGTACATTTCAAGTACCAAATGTGTGAATACAGTGTATAAGCTGTCAACATACCAAATTTACAATAACGAAATGATTGGTAAAATTAAGCATAAAAAACAGTAGAACTACTAGAAACCATTCAAAACCTATACGGTAAAGATTAAAAGTTTTAATCTTCACCGTATAGGTTTTGAATGGTTTCTAGTAGTTCTGATTCTTTCTCATGTAGGTCATACTGTTTTTTATCCTTAATTTTACCAATCATTTCGTTTGGTACTTGAAATTTTGTACAATTACCTTGATTTCGAATTGCTTGTCTTGCTAAAAGAGTTCCATTAATAGTTTGAGTTCTTAATTTATTTCTAAGTCTCGTTTTCATATTATTTACTTCGCTGAAGATACGCTCGCAGTCTGCGTTCGAATGTGGTAAACATAATACATTTAAAGCAAAAGATGCTAATGTTTTTAATTGTGTTCCATCACGGATTTTAATCCAAAACTCATCAGTTTTCTGTGAGCTAATTTCAAATAATGATAATTTATTTACCATTGGTAGCATTCTCCACTCATCATCAATTGTTTGGAGATCGTCGGCATTATTAATGATTCGTGGCAACTTTTGCAGAAGGGGTAAAAGGGATGGGCAAACGTCTCTTGTTTGATTACTAGCTGCTTCTTCAGGTGATAAATATTTTAAAAGTTGAAGTAAATCGTCAGAGAAGTCGTACCTTTTTTTTATTTCTTTGCAGCCTGTAATGAGGAAATCTCTGCAGCGAGTGTAAAACTCTTTTAATTGTTCTTTTTTTGCTGATATATCTGGTTTTTGTGTTTCCATCATAATTTTTACCCCCAAATACATTTGTGGAAGGAAATATCGTGCATCTTCAGGAACAATCGAGCTTATGTCATTTTGTTGAACATGATCTCTTTGCATGTAACACATTAATAATTCTTTGTATGATACTCTTATATGTTCATCCAGTTCCACCAATTTTGTGTCTGCGCTTTGAAAATATTCGTTAAGTTTAACAAATTTTGGTAATATCCATTGCAGAAATAAAAAGTAAAGCTTTATAAAATCGTCATGCAGATCATGGTAAACTAATTCTGCAGCTGCAGTTTTTTCTTCAAGCCATTTCTGCGTAAAAAACAATTTAAGGCTGTTCCACTGTTCAAGCAGTCTGTTCACAACCGATAGCAGGGAAAGCCACCGAGTTTGTGACGGATGTAAAATCTTGTGAATTTTAGTAGAAGTAAATACTTGAAATTCCAAATACTGGGCTTGCCGTTTTGAACTCAGTTTAAAAAAACCATAAATGTTTCGCGCCAAATCTTCACATCGTCTTGGCAGTTTTTTGCATGCCTCACTGGCACACAAGTGCATAGAATGGCATAAACATTTAAAAATGAAAATTCCCGGCAAATTTTCTCGCAAACGGCTGGCTACTGAATTTTGTGATCCCATCATTACATTGCAGCCATCTGAAGCGAATCCTATTATATTTTCTAAGGGGATCCCTCTATCAGTAAATTTATTTATAATGAGATCATACATGGCTTCTGCTGTAGCTCCCTCTGCTGCCATTATAAAATCACCTGCCTCAAACAAAGGTGCTAGTTCCCATAAAGAGGACATGACTTTTTTTTGCTGCTCATCAAAATAACGTATAATTAATAATGCACATGGTTTTTGTGGCTGAAATATCCGTCGACTCATCGACCAATACGCTAAATTTATTCCGTTTAATAATGTTTTCTAAATATTCTTTTTGGAATTTACCAATAACATTTTTTACCGTAGATGTGCATTTTTTTCGGTTTATGGCAATCTCGGCAGCAATTCTGGAGTCAGGAAAACAAGATTTTAGCACCTCTGACAAATGATCCATGGCCAAAAATGAAATATTGTGCTCTGCGACGAATGCACTAAGTTTTATTTCAGCTTCCATTATTTTTCTACTGTGGTCAGTTTCTCGGTTCTGAAAATAAGTACTAACGTCTCTTGTAGAAGAGCTCGCTGATGCTTTTCTTGCGTGTTGGGTATTTGAAATATGGCGTTTTAAAGTCGAAATTTCGCAAGAAAGTTTGACGTCGCACATCGTACATGTCGCCTTGTAGGGGTCATCATTGACAGGGGCTATCCAATTTTTAAAAATTTCATCACTTTCCCATTGCTTTCTATATTTCTGTTTTATGTGTTTAGTTTTTACCTTTTTCTTCAGCGTAGGAGGACCGTCGTAATTGTCACATTCATTATCACTCATTTTGAACTAAAACTTAAGAAATCTTCGTAAAATAGCTTTCACAGTTATATTGTAAGTGACCAAAAGGCAAAACAAAACAGCAATGAGAGAATCACAATAGGTACACTTAACCGTACAACAACAATAACTCGGGGGATTCCCACACATCCTAGAAAACGTTCTTTAAAATGTAAGAACCTTGAGTAAGTTAAAGTTGCAGAACTGAAGACTTTAGACATTAAATACTTGTGCATAAGGTTGCATTTAGCTCAACCAATTTGGTTCTGTTGACATTTCTTTTCGTGACACTTCTTCATCTGTCTATGGTTTACGGTCTTCATTTTAGCCAACATAACGAAATGCGAACGGTGTGACTCACACCGTTCGCCATAATTATGTTGGCACTCCGTGTGACGCAATTACATGATAGAGTGAGATGGAAATACGTCGTAAATGAACTGGCATTACAAATCAGTGCGTTCCATTATACGAAATATTTTTTTATGTTTACTGTTTTAGTCAATTACCGTATATTTTGATACGGTAATTAAAGAGCTGCCGTATACCGTTTTTATGATGCCTAAGATGCCTGAATGCCGTATATTACGGCAATTGCCGTATCAAGAACAACGCTTGCAAGCCTGTCTCGTCCATATTAAAAATAGAGCCGGGTTTGTCAAAAAGTTCATTTTCTTTCAAAACTTCTTCTAAAAGGTTGAAATACTTATCAACATATTCTTTATTCATCCCCTTGGCCCTAGATACAGAGACACCTTCTGACTGTTGGATTGAAAGTTCAATGTTTCGTGTAAGAAAGCTTTTCAACCACCCATTTTCCGCCATTTTCTTTTCGTGATTAAAGTTATGTTTAATATAGAGTCTTTCCGCTAAATTATAAGCTATTTTACGCACTGTAATGTGCATGACGATCTTCTTCTCATTTTCAGGCAGCAGTATACCACTCGGACCGAGAACATCGCTTTTAATAAAGTTATTTTTTGCAAGTCTTCGCTTAAATGTAGTTTTTGGTATCCCAAATGTTTTTGCTGCTTCATTGATACCCATTCCATTAGAAACAGCTTGAAAAGCATGAGTTAATGCACTTTCTGTCCATTCCCCTCTACATACTCCACTTTTCCTCTTATATGTTAAAGGCATATTACCTACAAAAGAAGAGATTTACTAATTAAAAAGTATAGATTAAAAAATAAGTAGCACCTAATCATTTCAAACCACTTAAAATTTGCAAATAAAATGTTTGACCATTGGTCCAAAGAGGGGACTTACCGCCACTATTGTGGCGTGCCAATAATGCTGCCTTAATAATTCTGCCCTGTGCAGTATCTCTAGTGTTTTTTGCATTTTGCAAGCAAGCATTTTTTGAATTGTTTCTATACTAATATTATGTAGCACAGCACATGCTATAGTATGTTATGTTACATATGTTTGGTAAATTATTTTGTAGCTTCCTATTTACACATGCAAACCTTCAGTTCCATTAAATCTTTCTATTAGGTTTCTTGTGGTAATGTGTGCTCTGCTCTGTTATACCTTATTTCAGGTTGTGATTGTGGGTTAAGCACAGACGTATACATGTACGACGATTGTGCAAAACCACTATAACCAATCAAAAACCTAAAAGTTCTCCTTCTTGACACTCCAATATGACACCTGCTGCAGCACTGCCCTGCCAATCCAATACACTGTAACTTTTGAAAACCACATGTGAGATTTTTGACGATATAAGTTTTTGACAAATAATTGCTTTTTTTATGATTACTATTCAATATTATATTATTTTATGCATTCTTTAGCAGGTGTATATCTCTAACTACATAGCCAAGTAGTTTTTTTTTGATAAATTTAGTAAAAATAAAAGATACTGTCACTAACTTGTATTGTAAAGACAGAGTAGTCAAGTTTAAGTCAATTATAACAATGCAAAACACTGTAAAACCAATTACAGTGTTTTGCCTTGTATAAACGTAAGTAACGTATTACGCCATAACACTGTATCCAATGATACAGTTTTTTAAAAAGATCAATAATTATATTACATAAACATTATGTATCGAGTGCAGGCTGTTAGATAAGTCTGTTAATGTTATGATAAGATCTAAATAAGTCAATAAAATCAAATACAATTTGATAAAATAAACTTTAATGAGAATTTTTAATTTTCATGACGAAAATCTTAATAATTGTATGAACTTATTCATAATAATCAAAGGCATTTTGACGAAACATTACAAAAATGTCTAATATTTTTATAAAATTGAGCATAATAATCACAATTATCTAGCGAAACATAACATGATCGTCTATTTTTATGAACTTAAATATATTTAATAATCATAAACATTATCTTCTAATATTTTTAATTAAATAGACACCATAGTGGAAAAAATGCGAAACATAACGTAACCTTCCAATATTAATTATAAACTTATACATAATAAACGAAAACAACTTTGGGCTTCTATGAGATCCATTAATAAGTTAATCAATTACAAAATCTAATTTGTGAAAACCGAGTTACAAATCAGAATCAATATGTACATCGAGATCAGGCGCATCTGACTCCTCAAGGGCTTCATAAAAAATTCGCCGCGATGCAGGCATAGATTTAGCAAGTGTTAGTAATTCCTTTTTTTTTACTTCATTCACACCTCTTGGCTTACTTTCTCTTTCTATCATATTTATTAGATCTAGTCCATCGTCCATTTTCTTTCGTAAATCTCCTTCAACCTTTTTCTTTAAAATATGGAGTTCTTTAAACTCCCCATTATAATCATTTTTGGCAAATATAGATAGTTTACCTTTTCGAAACTCAATAATTTTTAAATTCTGAATGTTCCAGTCTTTTGGAAATATTATCTTACAGTCATTTGTAAAAAGTGTCATGTCTTTGTGTTGCAGTACGTCGACATCCAGGTTTTTTTTTGACTGTTTTATTTTGGTTACGAAATCTTCAAGGTCATAAACTTCACCAGCTGTTTTTAGTTTTTTTGTTATAGCAGCGTGTACTGCATCCGCAGCCATGAATGTATGGCCTGGTTCAAAATATTCTAATTTTAATGTTTGTATATCCGTTTTGGTATCGTTTACAACTCGGACTAATGCAGACAGAAGAATTTTATTTTTATTTTGAGCATTGCAATTGTCTAAAAAGAAGTTTAAGTGGTGTAGGTCCCTGCAATATTTTCTAATAAAATAAACATATGTGGTGGCTATGTTATAGGCTTTCCTGCCGCTTTCGCCTTCATGCCACAGGATGCATACAGCATTTTTATTTTTGCCAGGTGGTACAAATGACTCGTTAAATAAAACCAGTTTCCTTGAAAAATAATAATCTTTGGTTGTTAGAAGTGGCATGCATATAGCCTTTTGCATGTCGACGGTGAACACAGCTTCTTTTACTGAGCTATTACTTCGTTCTTCTGCTAAATTTAAATCTCTTCGTGAACTGCGTTTATTTTCTAAGTGCTGGCCTATAGTTTGACAACCTTCACAGTTGCAAGGAAGTGGTAGTGTGTCATGAGCTATTTTATGATTTTTACATTTAGTGCATATATCTTGAGGTAATTCTGCCGTTGATAGGTTTAATTTTTTTATCATAGTATGAAAATGAGTCCAACTACAAATCTTTGTATTATTTTCTTGGCAATACTGTTTAAAATCCTTATAGATAGTGGTAAAGTTTATACCTACTGGCAAATATCTTCGGTTCGGTGCATGGTTACTGTTGTAATGTGATGGGACAGGGTTGTATTTCATTATAAATTCTTCTAATAGTTCTTCATACTCCTGTGGAAACTTGGTAGGTGGTGCATGTCGACGTCCTCGAAGATCGGGTGTGGCGCTTATCTTTGGATTTTTGTTACTCTCTAGATAGTTATTTTTCAAGACTGATTGTACAGCTTCATCATTTGTATACCCTAAGGTCCTAAGAAAAAAAACTTTGCAAACTTTGACATCGTTTAGCGACCACATGAGAGTATTATGCCTTCGAGAATCGCCTCTTGTTTTTGTGCAGGCAGTAGACAGCTTATCAACACTTCTTGATAAAAAGTCGCGGCGCCGTTGGCGGTCTAAGTTCCAAAATTGTGTCCATATAGACTGCCTTTCAGTCTCAGAAATCTTTTGAATGCACTGTTTTTTACATGAACAAGGTGGCAACAATGGATGTTTCAATCTTTGTGTCTCTAATATGGTTCCTGGGTTTCTAGTTCGCTTAGGTTTCTTTAGTGTTTGACAGTTATCTTCGACGGCAGGTTCATCAATGGCGGTGGATTCTTCAAAGGAGCTACGGTTTTTTTTTCTTGTCTGTACTTCTGTTTCAAAATTTGCAATAGGACTTATGGGAGCGAAGGAAGTTGAAGGCTTTGGCGAAACTGAAGGTGGTGAAGAATGTGCTAAACAAGTTGATGGTTGGAATTCAGTCGATAATGCAGTAGATGTTATATTTTGTGTCACAGTTGAAAAAATCGAAATATCTTTGAAAGCAAGTTCGGCATCTTCATCTCCTATCGATCCATCCTTATTTGTTTTGGAAGTAAGATCAGAATTTGAATTAGATTGAACGCATGATTGAAATTGGTGAAATTCTTCTGAGGACATATTTGAGACGTTTAAACTCTTATCACAAATTAATGCAGGCATCAGTTGGGCGTAAACTCCTTCTCCTAATTCTTCTGAAACGCATTCATTTAGCTGAGATTCACTTAAGGGAATAATAGGACTTAAAAAGTTTCTTGACCCCAAATCATCAATCACTTATCACACTAGACACGACAGTAACTGAGCCTGTGTTATTATGATGTTTAATATTTTGTTTCGACAATCTAACCAACATTTTACTACGACTTGTATTCATTGTCAAAGTTAACACGAAATCACCGGTAATTAAACAAAATACGACTGGCTATCACGACAAGTACACAATAAATCACAATTATTACGCGCTATCACTGCGCGTCACACGTAAACTGAACCGTCTTCAAAATTGCCGGGGCCTAGAACGACGAAAGAAAGAGCGAGATAGCAATAATGTTGTTAGATCAAAACAAGCTGGTGGGTAGGTATCAACGTGCGAGTTACGCGTCGGATCAAAACACTGTATCTTCAACGACACTCGTAGTTTGTTACGGCAAAATACTGTAAGCTTTGTTACAGTTTTTTAGCATGTTTAAACCATAACTTGAACGTAATACAGTGTTTTTTTGGTTGCCTTATCTTGCCAAATGTACATTGTAATGAAAAAAATGTTGGTCAGGGGTATTAAACAGACTCCAAGAAACTGATTGGGCGTTGTTAAGCTAAAATACTGTAAGTCGACTTACAGTCTTTTGGATTGGCACGGCAGCTATTCGAAAATATTCTTGAGTCATGTAGAGACCCAGGGCAGCGTGCTGCAATGTCATATATTAGGTCCTTACATATGAAATTGGCGTTTTGTATGGAAGGAACAAAAAGTCGAATATTTTTTAATATAATATATTTAATTAATTAAAGTATGAACCATTGTTTTCAATGCACTTTTGCCATCTTATAGGTAGTTCATTGATCCCTTTACTAAAAAAACCAGTCGGACGGGAATCAATAAAATCTTTGGAGGCGATTTGGACTGCCCCATCGGAGTTGAATTTTTTCCCTTGCAAAAAGTTATCCAAATTGCGAAAAAAATGGTAATCTGTTGGAGCAAGGTCCGGGGAGTACGGAGGATGTCTAAGACATTCCAATTCAAGCTCTTCTAATTTGGTAGCCGTCTGTTGCGCAGTGTGTGGTCTGGCGTTGTCGTGAAGCAGCAGTGGCGTGGAGCGATTGACCAGCCTTGGTTGTTTAGCCGCTAGCTTTTCCATCATGGTTTGTAATTGCTGACAATAGACATCAGCTGTAATAGTCTGGCCAGATTTGAGAAAACTGTAATGAACAATACCGGCACTAGTCCACCAAACGCTTACAAGTAACTTTTTTGGGGTTAATTTTCGCTTGGGGCAGGATTTGGCTGGCTGGCCAGGATCCAACCATTGCGCTGAGCGCTTCCGATTATCGTAAAGAATCCATTTTTCATCACAGGTAATGATTCGGTTTAAAATACCTTCATTGTTGTGCCGGTTCAGTAATGTAACGCAGCAGTCGACGCGCGTTTGCCGGTTTGCTTCAGTCAATTCGTGAGGTACCCACCTTTCAAGCTTTTTAATCTTCCCAATTTGCTTCAAGTGAATTAAAACAGTTTTATCACTAACATCGAAGCCTGCAGCTAACTCGGACGTGGTTTGCGATGGGTCCGCTTCCACAATAGCCTTCAATTCTCCATTATCAACTTGGGTCTCAGGCCGTCCACGGGGCTTGTTCTGCAGGTCGAAATTTCCAGAACGAAAACGTTGGAACCAAAAACGAACTGTGTTTTCTTTTGCAACATGACCGCCATACACATCATTCACCCTTCGAGTCGTTTCCGCAGCACTAGTGCCACGGCGGAACTCGTACTCGTAAATAATGCGATATTTTAAATTTTCCATTTTGTAAAATGAGTGACGCAAACAGAAAAAACAGAAGAAAAAAAACAAATGAATGACGGTCATCGAAGCACAAATACATGAGTAAATAGCTGTACAAATTTGAATTTGGAATTCCTTACCAAAGAGGAGAAATTCGTGATTAAAGTGGCCAGTACGAAAAACGCCAATTTCATATGTAAGAATATTTCCATTTGTGGTTCACACACTATTTGCACGTTAATTGAGAGCCAACCTTTGCGATTGCGAAATACTTCACCGTTTTGCCTATTGGGATTTTTTATTGGTATATGAGTACAATCAATGCATCCTATAGCCCTAGGAAATCCAGTTATACGATGAAATCTAATCTTCACATCAGCTTGCTCAGCAACATCTGGAAATTTGACAAAACGACTTATTTTTAAAGCCAACATTTTGGATTTTTTGTCTCGATACTTGGAATAATCGATTGACTGATATGATGCAAATCCCCGCAAACAATCTGAAAATACATAATACCAATTTAAGTTGAATATGTTTCCTACTGTTGTACTGTACAAATAATTAATTGTAACTGTTTAGTTCTTTTGTATGCGAAAAATAAATTACTTACTTGAAAGTTTCCCGTTGCAGAAAATCGTAAAGCGACTAGCACCTGGATTATGGGGCTTATTGGCAATCCACGTTTGTTACCACCGACATCTTGAAACAATAACAACAACATCGAATTTTAAACTCATTTTCGTCATAACACTCAATTGGATTTTTTGCATCTCGTAATTGCCGTCTCGATAAGTAATCGTTAAGATTATCGTATAAATATTCAATAAACTCTTCAAAAGACAATGAAAATCAGATAAAATGCGCGTGTTATGGTTCTAATTCCCTTGATAACTGCCTCAAAGAAGCTTCAAGGTAAATCGCGACGTACATTTAATTTGACAGTTGTTTCCTCAAGTCAAACTCCACAACACCTCCACTGAGGAAACTACCTACTTAAGATGAGGAGTAAAATTACAACTATGAATATCAAACCACCTAAGTGAATTTGAGTTAAGTCGAGGAAATCATGAGGTTACAACTTAGAATAACCCATATTCTGCGTGACACTGTATTTACACCTTTTGTCATTAATTTGACTCACAATTGAAAACTTGTTTGAACCTCCAAAATCGACCGCCACTGAGGAGTACAAACTCGTGTCTGACGCTACATCGCGATGCGCGTGGTGCTTGCCGCGGCGAAACTACTTCAAAAAGTAGTAAAAACACTATTTAAAAAATAATTACACTACCATATAGCTACTATGATACTTAATACAATAATTGATCAAGCAACTAAAAATTGACTTATATTTACATAAGTTTTTGTTCTTGAGACCCGTCGATATACTAGATACGCCTCTCATAAGTCCCGTAAGCATAGTTCAGTATACTAACGGGACATCACAAAAAGTAAGTATTTCTAATCACAAAATAAAACAAAAATCAAAGCGATATTATGGTACTGCATGTCTTTAAGTACACTGTCTATACAAGACATTCTGGCGACGGACTGGAGGTGCGCGGTGGCTGAGGCGGCGCGCGCGGGTGGAGGGCCAGCGGCGGGTCAACGCGACGGTGAGGGGTGCGCGGGAGCGGCGCGGACGACACCTCGCTCGCATCGCGGCCCGCCACCGAACTTCACATTTTACTGCGGACAATGTTTTGCCAGAAATAAACTTTCCTCCATCAATGTATTCGCGGGTAGTTTGTGCTCTCAAATAATGGCTCTCAATTCTTGGTATTCCTTTTATATGAGTCCTTATATCATTTTTTATAGTTTCTTCTACAGTATAATGTTTCTTATGTTTTCCTATTTGATCTTCTTTCAAAATACCCCCAATAGATTTTTCAGTTACTGTTCTGATTGTTCTGTCGTTAATATCCAAAGTATTTTTAAACATAGTTTTGCAGACCCTCTTCAATGAATCTTCAACATCGAAATAGAAAGCATAATTGTTTTTTCGCGGTTTTTGAGCTTTGACATATCGGTACTTCACTTCTATAGGTCTTATATGTTTATCTATAAATTGCCTCTGTTTCTCTAAATCTTGCAAAGTCCAGTAAGAATCAAACAATTGAAGCCTTATTTCTTCAGTAAGAAAAGAACTGCATTTCAGCCTGCGGCTTTCCCCACAACCTTCTTTAATACCTTTTTTAGGAATATTTTGTCCTGATTTTCTTTGATAAGGCAATCCTGAGTTCCTTAGAACTTTAGTCACATTTTGCTTCCATTGTCGTTCAACACGACGTTTTTTTACGTGAAGTTGGCATTTCTTCGGACACCTTATTTTCTTCCTGCAGGAAATTCCTATCTAAATTTGATACTGGTGAAGTTGATAGGCGGTCTTCGTGAATATCTTCACTTGGTTTTGCCTTAGGTGATAAAATTGACGAGCTGCATGAGGATGATGAACTGGAGGAGGATGATGAACTGGAGGAGGATGATGAACTGGAGGAGGATGAACTTGAGTCGGAAGATGAAGTACTCGATGATGATGATGATCGACGTTGAGAAACGACCATATTTTTCTTACTCTTTTTACGAACCGTATCATAATTTGGATCTTTAACTGAATCATCTGTTTATTCCTCCACAGATAAGTTATCTTGCATACGTTCTTCGTTTTCAATAGGATTATATTCCACAGGCCAATCTTGCATACATTCTTCATTTTCATTAAGATTCCTTTCTAGCTCTAGATATAACATCGGCTTAGATGGCAAATTAGAAATATTTTCGAAAGTTTCATTTACATTAACATTTTCTTTGTTTAAGCTGTCATGTATTGCTTCTAAATTATTTTTTTGAGTACCCTCTGATATAAAAATGGATTCATTTTTTTCTTGACCATGCTGTCCATTCGGCTCCAGGCACAGAGACAAAATTTTGCTTGATCTGGACATAGTATATCTTTGTAGATACAACCTAAGGACAATAAACATAATAATTTTAGTTTAAAAAGTATATTAAAATGAATTCATACAAGATACCTGTTGGTATCAATCAATGTAATACCTTTTATACTGGCAACATTATTTTAAGTTGGTTAAATTATGTAAGTTGGTAACCGTTGTTCGTTCGTGTCACCCAGTGACATCTTGTACTGATAGAATTTTTCGTGGATGATTTTGCACAGTTCACTTTTCTGTTCATATATTGATTCTAATTTGGACATAATTTCCAAGGCAGTTTCGCAATTTTCTATTAGAGTAATTTGCTTGAGGTCCATTGAAGAACATTATGAACATTGCCATTCCATCATTTTTCAGCCAATCTGCACACTCTCCCTGTGGTTTTGGTTTCGAAATATTTATTCCTTTAGCTTTTAGAGCGCATTTAATTTGAAACTTCCATTGACGAAAGTTATTTCCAACAATTTTTTCTAGATTAGACCGCGTGGTATCCATTTTGAGGTTACTTTCTTTGACAGATTTCTTAAACACGATTCAAACTGGAAACGCAGGTAGTAACGCAGGTAGTACAAATTAGAAACAGTTAACGATTTTACTCTCCTCGGTTTGACTATTGACACACATTTAAATTGGAAAGCACATGTACAGAAAGTTAAAACAAAAATTTCAAAGTTCTCATACGCCCTGTGCGAAATTAAAAAGACTACAAACCTGCAAACCGCTCTTGCCACATACTATGCGTATGCCCATGCTTGGTTGAGCTACGGCATCATATTATGGGGAAACAGTACAGAAGCTCCCTCACTATTTACGTTACAAAAAAAGCTAATACGAATTATAACAAACATAGAACAAACTGTCAGTTGCAAATCATACTTTAAAAAACACAATATACTAACATTAGCCAGCATTTATATTTTGGAATTATGTAAACTTGTCCGTAAACAACCAGATTCCTATACCACGAGGGAAGAAATACAAAATAAATACTCCTTACGCCATAAAAATAGACTAAATTTACCTTTCTCCCGCTTAAAATTGCACTTTTCTAGTCCATATTCTATGTCTATTAAAATATACAATAAATTGCCAGAAAATATAAAACTTGAAATTAAAACTAATATATTTTTAAATAAATTAAAAAAATTCTTAATTAATAAATGCTATTATACGATAGACGAATATCTAGCTGATAAATCTAATAATAGTTAATAATAAATATACATGACATTCTAATTAACAACAAATAAATGATAATTCACTATAAAATACAATACCTACATAAAATATTTTTAAAAATTGACATACATAATTCTTATAATAATCACGCAATATATATACAGGGTCATTGAAAAAATACCCGAAACCTCTTAATCCTGCCTTCATATCATGACCCTGAACAACATTTGTTCTACGACTTTTCTAATTTCGAAGCATTTTTTTTCCATACAAAAAAAATAAACTTAGTCTAAATTTTGCATATATCATTTATGCGGTAACCGACGAAAGGCAGCCGCCCGGCCGCGCCGGCGCGGCTAGATCAAACGGCGCGGCTAGATCAAACGGCGCGCCACGCTCAAGGAAGCGAGCGGGCGCACAGCGCGGGGTTCGGGGTGACAGTCGCATGAGTGCCTTACTCGTAAGAACACGCGTGCGCGTATACCGCTATCGAAATTCGCGCGTATTAGTAAATTAACTACATACATTTAAACTGTTGATCCCCGCATTAACGCCGGCGTTCACGCGCCATTGTCTTTCTATTGTGTCTCTAATTACGCACTCAAAAGGTTAAGTACCTATCATGTCTTACCATTATACCAACATTGAGTACACGGAGATGGTGCGGATGCTTGCAAGGTGCGATGATAACGTGTCGTTGGCCTGCCGTGAATACGCAATACGTTTCCCTAACTCACGTAGACCATGCTATGAAACTATGTTATCTGCAACACAGCGTCTACGTGATCACGGTCAATTTCGACCTAGGTCCAGTGACCGCGGTCGTCCGCCAACCCATACAGTGCGTGAAGAAGAAGAAATACTGGACTTCTTTGCAGCAAATCCGTCAGCCAGCACATACGACGCAGCAGCACGATTCAACGTTCCCCAATACTTTGCTTGGAGTGTCATACACAATGAAGGCAAATACCCGTTTCATTTCCAACGTGTTCAAGATATCATAGACCCCGACAAACCAGCACGAGTGGCATTTTGCAACTGGTTCCTGTCTGAACGGCCGCTGGTACTGTGGACTGATGAAGCCACGTTTGGTCGTGTCGGGCTTTTCAACACTCGGAATGAACACACATGGGCATATGAAAATCCTCACGAAGTACGACCTCATCATTTTCAGCATGACTTTCGAGTTAACGTGTGGGCAGGAATTGTGGGGTCAACGTTACTTGGCCCTGTATTTCTTGAGCGACTTACTGGAGAAACATATTTAAGGTTTTTAACAGATACCTTGCCAATTTTGTTAGAGGATTTACCGCTTGCCGATTTGCGTGATTTTTATTACCAGCAAGATGGGGCTCCGGCACACTATGCTCTTGCAGTTAGAGCAAAGCTGAACGAAGAGTATCCTGAACGATGGATAGGTCGAGGCGGACCTCATGCTTGGCCTCCGAGATCGCCAGACCTCACCCCAATGACTTTTACTTGTGGGGTCATGTTAAAAGTTTAGTGTACAGCGGCGGTGCAGCTGAAAATAGGCAAATGCTAATAACTAAAATTAATGAAGCATTTGACCTGATTCGGAGTAACCCACAGGTGTTAGCTCGGGTTGAAGAACAATCGGTGTTCCGATGTGGTGTTTGTGTTGGATGTGGCGGTGATTATTTTGAACGTTTTGTGCGTGATAACCATCGCCATCCGAGGGACTTGCGACTGCGAGGTAACAATATCGTGTAAATAATAATAATTGTAAATAGAAAACGAATTATTGTAAATAAGCTGATTCCACTTTTGAAATACGCCTACATTAAACAAATAATGATTAAAGTTTATTGACCCTGTAAAGCGCCATCGCCATACACGTACCGGCGAGCGAGCGAGACGCTCAGTAGTCAATAGGCAACTTAAATTGACTAAGCTCGGTTATGTACTAACTCGCTAAATAAGTAATTATTAGCGGTTTCATATTTTGAATTCAGGGTAGGCGACTCGTCAAATAAGATTGTAGACAATTAATTTCTTGGGACTGAGATCATGCGCTAGCCTCGCTCTCTCGCTCGCTGTGTCACTCGCGTGTGGCTGGGGCATCGGGATCCGATAGATTTGTTTTTGTAATGATTGACATCTGCTATTTAATACTGCTTACATTTTATTTTTTAATGTAGCCAGTCCTAAGCCTGGCAAAGTATGAAGGGAAAGTGGAATTAAAATTATTGACCGGTAGTTACCAATTTACCATAATAACAAAACTAAAGGGAATCTTGAAATGTACCTGATGACAACATTTGAAATCACATATCTACCATCAATATTAATTAATCAATAACACTGATGAATGATGTAAGTAGGTAATAACAATAAGAAAAAACACGAACAAAATCTCATTCCTAAATAATAATTCCGGATGTTCGACATTCGATCGATCGTAATGTAGGTATGAATTATTGAACTTACTCACCCTAAGCTCGCTCATTTCTAACTAAATTGGTCGCCACCAGCTCGCTAGATCCTGAGCACGACGCAGAGTTTCAGAGTGGACACGAGGCAAAAAAGTGGGGTCCTGGACACACTCCTCACGCAGCATTGTAAACACGTTCACAATACGATTTTTCATTTCAATTCAGGACATCAAATACACACACACAGACAAGACACTCAGAGAAAAGATTGTTAAGTATTCTGATAACTTATCAATTCGAATTTATGACTAACAGTCACAGTCCACATCATAGAAATATGTGGTTCACATCGTTTTGCGATAAACATAAAAACCGAACTGACAAAAATCTTTTAAAATCAACGGGCACTGCGAGCTGTTTCGATTTTGTTGAGCGCTCTCGTAGGTATAAAGCTCGTTGACCTCAAACGTGAACTTTTGCGAATCAGCTGTTTGAAGTTTTATTCACATTGTTTTTTTTTTGTTAAATAAGTGAACTTATGGTTTTTTAATTAAAAATCTCATTAGGTTAGGTACCTTCCACCAGATATAGGTATGGCCTGTACCGCTTGTTCACAGCAATACAATCCTTAGCGTGCACTTCCGCTTACTGTACCCTTCTATTAAAATAATAATTTATGATCATAATTAATAATGGTTCTGGTGCACAATGACGCGCCGCGTAACACAATGTTTTGTTTTGTCGCGCAAGGCCTAGCGCTTTGACTCCGCCCAGATGTTCAAGATCGATGACGGCAGGACCTAGCGCTTAGTGGCCGCGCTTGCGACCACAACACCAATTAGGCAGAACTTAGTCGATACTAAGTTCTGCCTAATTGATGATGATGGTATTACTTATTTTCGATAAAACGGCCATTCAGAGTAAATGGCACTGCACTTACCTATCATAGATGAGACACATTTTTTTTTGGATGGGAATTCATCAAATGACTTCTTCCGCTCTGGGCGGAGCGGTGGGGAGTGTCACTCTTACTGACTAAAACCCACCCGTGTCCCTTCGTATGCCCTTTGCGTTCCAGGGCCACGGTAACCCTTTCGGACAAATTCCGCAACCCTGGCAGGAGACACACTTATCAACAAGACTAAGTAGTCCATCAAAACAAAGTGTTTAAAGTAATGTAGGTACTTCATCCATCTGTTGATATTGAAGAATGACGCTTTAGGTACATACTTATTAGCGTAGAACATTGCGATGAAATATTCAGGGGTCAATGTACTACTTGTATGTTGCCTACATTTATTATTTTACTCGATTTTGGTTGCTTGCACTTAATAATCGCCAATAATTGAGCAAATCGGCTGTAGGTACGGTACCTACCTTGTTAAACGCAAATCGACAAGATCCAATTTAACATGCGCGCGGCGCGGCTATCAAAATGGGTACGCGCGTAGTATACGCAAATTTTACAGACGTCAAATAAATGAAAACAAATTGTTTTTGGCTACGTTGTTTAGTTGAGGTCAAAGTCGTAGAACAAATATTGTTCAGGGTACGAAATCAGGATTAAGAGGTTTTGGGTATTTTTTCAATGACCCTGTATAATAGAATAGAAAGTTAAATATATTTATGAAAAAACTTAAAAAACTAATAGTAATATATTTTCGTTAAGTTTAGGCAAAATAAATTTAAAATATTAATAGTTAATAATTAGTAATAATCAATAAGAAATTAAAGACATGCTTAAATACATTTATAATATAGGAATCCAATAATAATTAATAAAACAACAACAATAAATTACATCCACGAAATTGATAGATATAATAAATAATATAACACTAATAATTCATAAATTATACCACTGATAAATAAAGCAACTACAAATAATCAATAAACTAATATTTTAATAAATATTGAAATTATTGAATTTAAAATCTTATTATAATACAAAAAAAAAAACATTTAAAAGTACACACCACCACAGTAATACCTACAAAAATACATACAAATCAGCAGAATTATAATAAAAATAAAGATGTAAATATATAAGAAAACACATTTCTATAAATAATTGTAAAAACTAGCAACTACACACATCAAAAGTGTCTAGGGATCAAGCATTTTTATGCGGATTTCTTGAGATTGAGATGTGGCTTTGTAATAAATTTATGATTTTATAAATTTATATGGATCCTTTTTGGTGCATTTCATAATTTGAATCAGGAACTCTCAATCAAATTCGAGTAAAAGATGAAAATAAGCTGTCAATATTTTCCCTATAAAAACATACAACGCATTGAAGACATTATTAGTGCTACTGTTTCCCTACTACTGATTAAAACCAACGTTATTATGGAGCGGCGACGTCATTTAGGCAGGGAAGAAATGCTCAGAGCCGTGGGAATGATAGAAGCTGGTTCCCGGCAACGTACTGTAGCTTTAGCTCTGAATACAAGTCAGAGTGTTATCAGTCGACTTTGGACACGTTACCGAAGCACTGGTACCGTGGCTGAGCGCCATGGAGGACGGTATCGCTGCACCACACGGAGACAAGACCGATACATTCAAATCTTAACTCGAAGAGCTCCAACAATAACCGCCATGATGTTAGCCGTGAGGCTTCATCACTCTTCAGGGAACTTAATTAGCGACCAAACAGTCAGAAACCGCTTGCATGAAGTGAACCTTCATTCCCGAAGACCGCTACGGGTACCACCTATAGCAATGCACAATCGTAGGATTCGATATCAATGGGCTCTTGAACACAGAAATTGGGCAGAAGAACAATGGCGTTTCGTGTGCTTTTCTGATGAGTCTCGTTTTGGTATGAGACCGGATACAAGACGTATAAGACACTGGAGAACCCCTGGACGCCAACAGCGATTAAAATCCTGCCAGAAAGTCCATCCTTATAGTGGTGGAACCATCATGGTATGGGCGGGTATTTGGATCGGCGGAAGAACTGAGTTGATTTGGATCAGAGGCAACCTCAACGCTCAAATTTATGCTGAGACGATTGTATCAGACGTCATCGTTCCTCTACAAGTGCAAATCGGTCCCTTATTTCAGTTAATGCATGATAATGCACGACCGCACACCGCAAGAGTTGTAAGACAGACTCTCGCCGCAGCTAACATCAATGTCCTGCCCTGGCCTGCTCAGTCGCCAGACTTGAACCCGATTGAGCATGCATGGGATATGCTACAGAGAAGAGCTCTGCCGAATATGGAGGGTATCCAGTCGCAAGAAGACCTTTTTTTGTTGTTGCAACGAACATGGGCGGCCATTCCACAGCGTGATTTGGATGAACTCATTTTGAGTATGCCAAACCGATGTTCTTGTGTTGTTAGTGTTCGCGGTAGAAACACGGATTATTAATTGTTTAAGTTACCCAATAAAATTTTAAAGAAAACTGTTATTTCAGTCTTTTTTTCGAACTTTAATGTTAGTGGTTCAAATGTCAAAAATCCCTTTATTAGGAAAATGGCAAATTTCTTTATTAATGCAAAGGTGACTTGGTTTATCGTTACTGTGACAAACGAAAACACTTTATTTGATGAATCCTTAAAGAAAATTTTAATTAATATCAATCAGGAGAAAAGTTATTGCAAAAATATATGTTGATCCCTAGATACTTTTGATGTGTGTATATTATAAAACAGAGCTTCCTCTCCTCTACCCTTTTGCTGTGCCCTACAGGGTCCATAATGATCTCATTATTATAAACTAACACCTAAGTACACATTATGGTAAAGCAATAAAGATATTGAGTATTAAAATCTGAGAGTGGCACTCATACGACTGAACCAAACTGCAAGTAGTAATAAATAATAAACAATTATTAGACGTTATTTTTTTGGAACAGTTTTTAACTATGATGCCGTGGAGATAGCTCAATGAAATTTGTAGGATAAACAGTTGATAAAATGGGAAAGTTTTTAAAACAGGTTTGGACAAAATTTTTTAAGTAACTTTTTTTTTAATAGTCTTCAAACATTTAAAAAAATTATATATTTTATTTAACTTTACGATTCAACATTTTTTATGGTACTATTGTATCTGATTGACCCACAATTGATTTTGTGTCTGCAAGACACATTATTTACCTATTTGGGAAAAAAAAATCAAGCATGTATCTTAATAATTCATGTCAATAATGTCTTGTAGGTCAAGGTGTGACAAAAAAATACAAAAAAAATTATAACTTGGAAATTACAAAAAATCGCGGAACATACATGGGGGTGATTTGGGTACCCCTAGGGGCGCTCTGTCGCTGGACTTCCGCTTGACACTATTTATTGGGAGACCCTGTATATACATGTCGAATTGAGAACCTCCTTTTTTTCGTCGGTTAAAAAACCTGAGGAACACAAAGATATTTTTAAGGAATCTTCCACGAATACAGTATATTTACGTTTCTAAAGTGCATTATTATGTTTATTACGAACTATTACTCGTTCTTTAAATATTATTTTACTGAAACACAAGGTGAATAGAACTAAAATTTTATCGAGTACTAAAGAACGACCATTTTTTTTTAAACAGCTATAGTTTGAATTCAAATTATGACTCAATTTTACAATTAAAACTGTGCTATATATACGTAATTATAAAGCACAAATCATCTAGTTTCTTTTGATGTATTATCTAAGAAATAATAAGTCAAGGCTTATTATACTATCTCCTTGTCCCAGACGGTTTAACAGTGTAGTCTACGACTTGTGCTCCGGCGTCGCCACAGTATTTAAAGCTCCCATCAAAACAAAAACTCTTTGTATTTCCGAACGAACCTGTCAACTTCATTACGGTTTTTGTGCACGGCGCTGTAACTACGCCTCCGCAACTAAAAGTAGTTTTTGTGTAATTTAGTAAGTTTTAGTGTTAATAATGATTTTTACAGTGATTCAATTAGCCCATTCAACTTTACATCTGTGTAAAATAGTATTCCAAAGACGAAAAAGTCGCAAAAATATATTTGTTAAGTGGGGTGAACGTTCGTGTCATCATTATTTCCAACAAAAACAATAACATTTGTTGGCAATTCCGGTAAGTTATTAACACGTATAAAAAATGCGAAGAAAAATACTAATTATACAGGGTGTCTGGCGGCAGATTTATATTTACAAAATTAAATAAAAAAAAATCTATTTCATATATTGTTTTATTTGAAATATTAAACGACAGACTAATAATGCGGATTTTCTTTTTTGAACACTATGTCATCCAAATGTCTTCCGTCGAGTTGCACGCATTGTTCAAAACGGAGCCTCGTGTTATGCGCCACACGCTGCAGTAAACTTGACTCCATTGCGCTGATTTCTCTACGAATGTTTTCTTTTAAGTTCACTAGAGTTCGGGGATTGTTGCTGTAGACTAGGGTGGAGCGTTTATGAATGAAAAAAATTTTTTTTTTAGATATTAATTTGTAATAGGGGGGAAAAGGTGCATTATATTGTAGTAAAAATAAATGTGATTATTCAATTACTTTGGCCAGCATCTTCTGCCTCCGCACTGGCCTCAAACAATCTAAATTAAACTAAAAAAGAGTAGTACACATTTTACCAACTATTGAGCTCAGTTTAATGGTATATGACTGATAAATGACATACAAACGTTAATTAAGACATTTATTAAAGAACTGCAATCAAAAACACAGTGAATTATTAAGAATAATTATTAAAAAAAATTTATTAATTTGCTTTAAAATCTCTTTTTGTCTCAAATTTAGGCATTAAATTTCGAGATTCCAATTTGGCTTTTATTGCACCTAATCGTGCCTTTTCCGTGCATTGAGACATGGCTGCCTCTGTAGTCATTTTTACTGCTCGTTCTACAGCTTGAGTATGGCACGGAAGCCTTAAAAACGTCAAATGATCCTCATCCCCAGTTTCGACGACGTGCCGAATTTCTTGGTCAGAAAAGATTTTCAAAATAGGGGGTTCTGTTATTTTTTCCTGCCCATTTATTAAATCAATGTATGTCGCAGCATTAAAATTTATACAGGGTAACTCAAACAGTCTAGTTGTTGAAGTTTGCTGCGTACTACGTGCTTTTAATATGCGCCTAGCTGCCAGTTCTCGAATATGCTTCTTGTCATCAGTTAACATTGCAAGAAGCGTGTTCTCCGGATGCGCAAAGTAGCTATTTCGTTGAATGACAGGATCAATTATCTTTTTAAGATCTTCTGACAGGTATCTGGAGGCCGAAATTATATAGAAAAGATTTCGCGATCCATCCTTGCAAGAGGGCTTATTTTTAATTAGGAACCAAGATGGTGCGTAAACTTTAACAACAAATGTTGCCAGAGTTATCAGTTTCTCTGATGGTGTTTCGGTCGCTACATACAAACGCAATATTCTATTGGCACGTGTGACCCAGCGAGCATGTGAAAGTTTGCCGGGAGATTTATTTGACAAATCTTCTGGGAAAACACCTGTAATTACCGCTGTGACAATGTTATGTAAGTACTGTTGATCTGTACTCAAATCTATGGCCATTTCTGTAAGCATCTCTCCATCGATAGGTTGAAATTGTTTAACAGGCAATTGTTCACAGGTCTCTAGTGCTTTTCCCAAAGGTCCAGAGAAAGACTTAGGCCCCGAAGTACACCCGTCGAGATGAAGAAACAAGTGTCGCAAAGGCAGTTCATTCATGTGCAGGAAACAAACTATCCACTGAAGTGGTTTTTGTAGTTTTTTCTCGAACAGTCTTATAATACCACCATTCTTTCCAGTATTCACGTTTGTGCCATCGCAGCCGATTGCCATAAGTTCATGAAGAAGTATTTCTTCTCGTGATAGAAACTGCTATGGAGATTTCTATTCCTTTAGCTGTCCCAACATTAGGTACCACATATCCTAGATAAATTGATCCAGGCTCTTGAAGGTTGGCCTTGTAGATTCTTAGACGCTTGTTAACTTTTGTTAACGTATCATTTTATTTTACTTTTTGTAAAGAAAGCAATGACTTATTGTCGGGCCTACGCTGTCCTCTCATACTTAAGTGCTAACGCTGTAACAACAACAACATTGTAAAACTAAATGATTTTAAAAGAGTAACCATGGAGTTTCTTGCCGGTTCTTCTCCATAGGAAACGACCAACCCGAACCGTGCATCTTTTCTCGACGTTTTATAAGTGCCCATGTAGGCCTATGTAAAATAAAAATATTTTGATTTGATTTGATTTGATTTGAATTAGTGAGATGTGTTCTTCGACAATCAAAGTCCTGTACTGCCCTGCCAATCCAATACACTGTAACTTTTGAAAACCACATGTGAGATTTTTGACGATATAAGTTTTTGACAAATAATTGCTTTTTTTTATGATTACTATTCAATATTATATTATTTTATGCATTCTTTAGCAGGTGTATATCTCTAACTACATAGCCAAGTAGTTTTTTTTTGATAAATTTAGTAAAAATAAAAGATACTGTCACTAACTTGTATTGTAAAGACAGAGTAGTCAAGTTTAAGTCAATTATAACAATGCAAAACACTGTAAAACCAATTACAGTGTTTTGCCTTGTATAAACGTAAGTAACGTATTACGCCATAACACTGTATCCAATGATACAGTTTTTTAAAAAGATCAATAATTATATTACATAAACATTATGTATCGAGTGCAAGCTGTTAGATAAGTCTGTTAATGTTATGATAAGATCTAAATAAGTCAATAAAATCAAATACAATTTGATAAAATAAACTTTAATGAGAATTTTTAATTTTCATGACGAAAATCTTAATAATTGTATGAACTTATTCATAACTAGCTTCCGCCCGCGGCTTCGCCCGCGTGGTGTGTTGATAAAAAGCAGCCTATAGCAAAAATAACAAAATCGAAGTATAAATAAAATTAGGTCCGTCTCATTTTTAAGGTTACGTCCCCAATGGGTAAAAACTCTATTACTAAGTCTTCGCTGTCCGTCCGTCCATAGGTAATGGTACGAATCTAACTAATAGGTATGTATTATGAAACTTCATAAAACCTATGTTTTATTACATTTTATGTAATTAGATCTTATTGTACCTATATGTTCACAAATAAAGGATTTGAATTTAGTTTGTAAGGAACGTGTCAACTCAACGTACTCTGTGCTCACGCGTCTGCCCGTGTTCGGGTCGCGCACTCAGCGATGAGCGACTTGTTCCCTACACCGCGCCCGAGCGGGCCAGCCTAGTCACGGCGACATGAAATTAATTTTGTTGCGCGTTATTTTGATTTTGCTATATCTCCTAAAGTATTTATTTAATCTGCATGATGTAAAAGGAAAAAATAATCTTCATGAAACGTTCATGCCAACCAACCTATTTAAAATGATAAGGATTAATACTGTATTTGTGTAAATAGCTTTCCAAGTTAGCGCTTTATAATTGCCTATTTGTTAAAGTATTAAAATGGATATAGTATGTTATCCTTAAGATATAGACATATGTCACCGCTGACTTTTCTGTGGACCTATATAAGATACACAATTACACCATACATTATTTTGTTATATCTTAAAGGGTTTAGGCAGCGTTTTCGTTGAAAGCTCCCAGACAGCATACTTTTTGCCGACATCTTCAACAAATATAGTTAATGTACACAGAAATAAATACATAAACTTAACAAATTATATACTAAAACCTTCCTTAAGAATCACTCTATCTATTACTAAAAACCGCATCAAAATCCGTTGCGTAGTTTTAAAGATTTAAGCATACAAAGGGACATAGGGACAGAGAAAGCGACTTTGTTTTATACTATGTAGTGATAATCAAAGGCATTTTGACGAAACATTACAAAAATGTCTAATATTTTTATAAAATTGAGCATAATAATCACAATTATCTAGCGAAACATAACATGATCGTCTATTTTTATGAACTTAAATATATTTAATAATCATAAACATTATCTTCTAATATTTTTAATTAAATAGACACCATAGTGGAAAAAATGCGAAACATAACGTAACCTTCCAATATTAATTATAAACTTATACATAATAAACGAAAACAACTTTGGGCTTCTATGAGATCCATTAATAAGTTAATCAATTACAAAATCTAATTTGTGATTAACCGAGTTACAAATCAGAATCAATATGTACATCGAGATCAGGCGCATCTGACTCCTCAAGGGCTTCATAAAAAATTCGCCGCGATGCAGGCATAGATTTAGCAAGTGTTAGTAATTCCTTTTTTTTTACTTCATTCACACCTCTTGGCTTACTTTCTCTTTCTATCATATTTATTAGATCTAGTCCATCGTCCATTTTCTTTCGTAAATCTCCTTCAACCTTTTTCTTTAAAATATGGAGTTCTTTAAACTCCCCATTATAATCATTTTTGGCAAATATAGATAGTTTACCTTTTCGAAACTCAATAATTTTTAAATTCTGAATGTTCCAGTCTTTTGGAAATATTATCTTACAGTCATTTGTAAAAAGTGTCATGTCTTTGTGTTGCAGTACGTCGACATCCAGGTTTTTTCTTGACTGTTTTATTTTGGTTACGAAATCTTCAAGGTCATAAACTTCACCAGCTGTTTTTAGTTTTTTTGTTATAGCAGCGTGTACTGCATCCGCAGCCATGAATGTATGGCCTGGTTCAAAATATTCTAATTTTAATGTTTGTATATCCGTTTTGGTATCGTTTACAACTCGGACTAATGCAGACAGAAGAATTTTATTTTTATTTTGAGCATTGCAATTGTCTAAAAAGAAGTTTAAGTGGTGTAGGTCCCTGCAATATTTTCTAATAAAATAAACATATGTGGTGGCTATGTTATAGGCTTTCCTGCCGCTTTCGCCTTCATGCCACAGGATGCATACAGCATTTTTATTTTTGCCAGGTGGTACAAATGACTCGTTAAATAAAACCAGTTTCCTTGAAAAATAATAATCTTTGGTTGTTAGAAGTGGCATGCATATAGCCTTTTGCATGTCGACGGTGAACACAGCTTCTTTTACTGAGCTATTACTTCGTTCTTCTGCTAAATTTAAATCTCTTCGTGAACTGCGTTTATTTTCTAAGTGCTGGCCTATAGTTTGACAACCTTCACAGTTGCAAGGAAGTGGTAGTGTGTCATGAGCTATTTTATGATTTTTACATTTAGTGCATATATCTTGAGGTAATTCTGCCGTTGATAGGTTTAATTTTTTTATCATAGTATGAAAATGAGTCCAACTACAAATCTTTGTATTATTTTCTTGGCAATACTGTTTAAAATCCTTATAGATAGTGGTAAAGTTTATACCTACTGGCAAATATCTTCGGTTCGGTGCATGGTTACTGTTGTAATGTGATGGGACAGGGTTGTATTTCATTATAAATTCTTCTAATAGTTCTTCATACTCCTGTGGAAACTTGGTAGGTGGTGCATGTCGACGTCCTCGAAGATCGGGTGTGGCGCTTATCTTTGGATTTTTGTTACTCTCTAGATAGCTATTTTTCAAGACTGATTGTACAGCTTCATCATTTGTATACCCTAAGGTCCTAAGAAAAAAAACTTTGCAAACTTTGACATCGTTTAGCGACCACATGAGAGTATTATGCCTTCGAGAATCGCCTCTTGTTTTTGTGCAGGCAGTAGACAGCTTATCAACACTTCTTGATAAAAAGTCGCGGCGCCGTTGGCGGTCTAAGTTCCAAAATTGTGTCCATATAGACTGCCTTTCAGTCTCAGAAATCTTTTGAATGCACTGTTTTTTACATGAACAAGGTGGCAACAATGGATGTTTCAATCTTTGTGTCTCTAATATGGTTCCTGGGTTTCTAGTTCGCTTAGGTTTCTTTAGTGTTTGACAGTTATCTTCGACGGCAGGTTCATCAATGGCGGTGGATTCTTCAAAGGAGCTACGGTTTTTTTTTCTTGTCTGTACTTCTGTTTCAAAATTTGCAATAGGACTTATGGGAGCGAAGGAAGTTGAAGGCTTTGGCGAAACTGAAGGTGGTGAAGAATGTGCTAAACAAGTTGATGGTTGGAATTCAGTCGATAATGCAGTAGATGTTATATTTTGTGTCACAGTTGAAAAAATCGAAATATCTTTGAAAGCAAGTTCGGCATCTTCATCTCCTATCGATCCATCCTTATTTGTTTTGGAAGTAAGATCAGAATTTGAATTAGATTGAACGCATGATTGAAATTGGTGAAATTCTTCTGAGGACATATTTGAGACGTTTAAACTCTTATCACAAATTAATGCAGGCATCAGTTGGGCGTAAACTCCTTCTCCTAATTCTTCTGAAACGCATTCATTTAGCTGAGATTCACTTAAGGGAATAATAGGACTTAAAAAGTTTCTTGACCCCAAATCATCAATCACTTATCACACTAGACACGACAGTAACTGAGCCTGTGTTATTATGATGTTTAATATTTTGTTTCGACAATCTAACCAACATTTTACTACGACTTGTATTCATTGTCAAAGTTAACACGAAATCACCGGTAATTAAACAAAATACGACTGGCTATCACGACAAGTACACAATAAATCACAATTATTACGCGCTATCACTGCGCGTCACACGTAAACTGAACCGTCTTCAAAATTGCCGGGGCCTAGAACGACGAAAGAAAGAGCGAGATAGCAATAATGTTGTTAGATCAAAACAAGCTGGTGGGTAGGTATCAACGTGCGAGTTACGCGTCGGATCAAAACACTGTATCTTCAACGACACTCGTAGTTTGTTACGGCAAAATACTGTAAGCTTTGTTACAGTTTTTTAGCATGTTTAAACCATAACTTGAACGTAATACAGTGTTTTTTTGGTTGCCTTATCTTGCCAAATGTACATTGTAATGAAAAAAATGTTGGTCAGGGGTATTAAACAGACTCCATGAAACTGATTGGGCGTTGTTAAGCTAAAATACTGTAAGTCGACTTACAGTCTTTTGGATTGGCACGGCAGTGTAGCATTTGCCGCTCTTTTTAATGATTTTTAACGTTTTATCTTTTCTCCCGTCAAAGTATAAAGCATTAAGTTCCGGAATTGTCACCTCATTTAATAACTTATTTCTTGTTTTAGTTCTCTGTCTGCGTAATTTATGTCTATCAATCACGTCAATATCAGAACCAATGTCGAACAAGACAGATGATGCAATCGCGGCTGCAGCCCTATCCGATACTCCGTACCTGTCACATGTCTTCGAAAGCGTCGGAAAGTCGATGTGTGAGGATATTTCCTTGTCTTTTGAGAAACCTTTTCAAGTTCGATTTTATCTGATGTTGATGATGTTGCCGAAGAAGTACTAACATTTAAAACAGCCAACGAAGATGTACTCGTATTTAAAGATACATTTTGGCGGTTTTCTCGTTCATGTTTCCGTTTTAAAGTGTATTGCAACTTCTTAGTGACGATTGCGTCGATGCCGCCAATTATCATACTTCGACAGGTTCTTTGATCAATTAAAAATGCTTGCTCTTGTTTAGGAACCTTTTTATCCTTTGGACAGGTGCACTGAATCAACTCTTTGCATTTGCATGCTGAAATATCAAAAAGTAACTTACTGCTTTGCCGAAATATCTCTAATTTTTCTTCAGATAGTCTCTGCACAGATTTAAGTAGATTTTTGTATTTTAAATGATAGGCTTTTAACATTTGTATGATTCTTGTTCGTGTTACTGTAGGAATAGATGCAGTTCGCCATATATTTTCAATCCTGGATGTCACAATATCTGCTATTTCCGCAAAAATTGGCTCTTTTGCTGTTTCTCCAATTTTCGTTGATGTCTTGTCCATTCATATAACTTGATAACATCGTCATAAGTAGGTAGAACATTGTCTATTAACTCACAAATATCCCCTAAAACAGGGCATTTAAACACACTCAGAGTTCTCTGCATGTTTTCAAAGAATAACAATAATTAAATATGGCCGGCACGTGGCCGATGCGAGGGAAAACACAAGCGCACTGAGCGTCGTGACGATGCGACAAGTGGCGCTAACCGCTCCCTCCGCGCTCCCTCACTCCCCTTATTTTAAATTATGAAAAAAATCGTCACAAAGTGACGCTTTTATTTTGTATAATATCGAAAATAGATTATAATAGTAGTTATTTCGTAAAACAAAATTGTTCTATTAATTTTTTTTTTTTTTTTTTAGGAATGGCATCTCGCAGTTCAACCAAGGAGGTTGTCGTCTGCTTAACCGGGCGAATCCTGTGGATGCCTTAAAAATTAAGACCTCCAGCCAGGGTAAAAACTTATAAACTAAGCGACTACACGCTAAGGGCACCCCCTGTGGGGTACGAGCCTCGGCTTAGGGCGTCGCTGAGGGACAGCAAGGGACAAGCTGGATCTGAGTGATATTATTTATGGGCTGATTTGGACTTACTGGCTCAGCAGCGCGGGCTGGCTCTTGCAAGGGACGGGTGGGACAATTACCGGGACGTCGCGACGGGCCTCGTCGGCGAGGACGGAATGACGGCGCTTTGCGTCTGAATTTTCGAAGAGTGCTAGTCTCCCTGCTGCTCTCCTGAAGCAGGGTTGTAGCATCGTCAGGAGTGACGAGGGTATGACGGGGACGACGAATTTTACTTATTCGCGAGGGATCGTATCGAGCGGCCGATGCGATAAGGGGGTTGCGATGTTTTAACGCGGAGTCAAAGAAGCGCTTGGTAAGGCGCTTCATGAATTGAACGACGGTGGGGATTCTTAAGTCTAAGTGAAGACTATCGTTACGGACGTAAAAAGGGGCTCCCGTGATTTTACGAAGGAATCGGTTTTGCAAGACCTGCATCTTATGAAGGCTACGCGGGTTGGAGTGGGCGAACACGACACATGCGTATGTCATGATGGGACGGATGACCGCGGTGTATAAACGCAATTTGCACTTGAGTGACAATTTGCTTTTTGCCTGAATTAAAAAGTGAAGCCTACCCATAGCAAAGGCAGCGCGCGAACGAGCCGCTTTGATATGAGCCGCGAAGGACAAGTGACTGTCTAGAATGACACCTAAGTATTTGGCTTGCTTCTCCCAGGGGATAGGCTTGCCGTACATAGCGATCGGACTGGGGATCGGAGGATTAAAGCGTGGTTTGGAGTAAATAACCGCCTGACTTTTACCGGGATTCACCTCGATTCTCCATTTCCTGAACCAAGCGCCTAGGACGTCGGCTGAGGTTTGGAGGGTACGGGCGATAGCGTTTGTACAGCGGCCAGTATGATAAATGGCCGTGTCATCCGCGAACAGAGCTAACTGAGCATTTTTGCTCTTGGGAATATCGCTAGTGAACAGCGTGAAGACGAGGGGGGATAAGACGGAACCCTGAGGGACACCGGCCCTAATAGGATGAGGGGAAGAAAATGAGGCCCCTATGCGATAGCGGAAGGTGCGGTTCGACAAAAAGTCCCGTAAGATGAGCACGAGACGGTCCGGCACTCCTAGTGAGTACAGCTTGTATAATAAGCCGTTGTGCCAGACTTTGTCGAAAGCTTTCGCTATGTCGAAGAATAGTACGCCCGTCATCGCCCTGCGCTGGAAGCCAGCGCTCATGTGTTCGACGATGCGGTGGACCTGTTGGATACACGAATGTTCGGTCCTGAAGCCGAATTGTTCGTTGGGAATGAGACTCTTAGTCTCGGCGAAATCTCTGAGTCGCTTATAAATAAGTCTCTCATAGATTTTGCCGAGTGCGTTTAGGAGACTGATTGGTCGGTAGCTCGTGGGCTCAGACTTGGGCTTGCCTGGCTTGGGGATACCGATAACAGTGGCCTCTTTCCATATCTGGGGGAAGAAGTTGTTGCTCAAGGCGCCATTGAAGATGGCCGCCAAAAGGATGATGAGCTGAGCGGGGAGGAGTTTAATTACCCTATTGGTGATACCGTCGGAGCCGGGAGCTTTCCGTGGTTGAAGCCTTTTGATGATGTCTTGCACTTCGTCGGGTGTGACGAGGGGCAGAGGATCATCGGGGTCTTCTACGGGAGGTAGGGCAGCTCTACGTTCTACTTCTGTGTTCACCTTGTCGAGGTGACGCTTGATGACCGGTTGTGAGCTAGGGGAGCACTGGGACTCCAAACTGTCGGCTAGGCATTCTGCCTTTTCAGAGTCATCGAATGCGACGCTTTTGTCCGGACGAATGAGCGGGGGCATCGAAGCCTCCTCGGTAGCGCGCATTCTTCTCTGTAGTTGCCAAAAGGCTTGATGGGTGGGTTCCAGTTCGCTGAGCTCATTGTCCCAACGATTCGAACGATGCTCACTAGTGCGTTTCCTTACAGCACGCTGTAATGAGCGCATGTGAGCCTTGTTCGCGTCGCAGGGAAAATGGCTGTAGGCACGAATGGCCGCGTTCTTCTCGGTTATCAGATCACGTACGTCAGCGGGTAGACGCCAGCGATGATCACTCATTGCTGGGACTTCCCGTGAACAATCCTTTAGTATGGATTGAACGTGCTCTGTAAACGAGTCGATAGCGGCCGTCGTGTCTGCGACCGAAACTATGTGATCGGGGATGGCGTCCAGGTGAGGTGACGTGGCGGAGTTCAGCTTTTCGCTGACTTTCCTCCAGTCAGTTATCACTTGGACTTGGGCAGGTTTGGGCTGGCTGGGGTCAGAAGGGCCCGAGCGAGGAACTAAGTGAAGAAAAACTGGGCGGTGATCGGAGTCTAGCTCGTGAATCGTCTCAATAGTATGCAACCTAAGGTTGATATTTTTGAGAAGCGCTAAGTCGAGTACGTCGGCGCGGTGCGCGGGGTCGTGGGGAAAGTGAGTGGGTTCCATAGGCGCGATGGGGTCAAAGTCAAGTCTGTCACCTAAGTTGAAGAGGGCTCTCCCTCTGGGATTGGTCGTCGAACTATTCCAGGCGGGGTGCTTAGCGTTGAGATCACCCGCTATGATAACGGAGTCACTCAAGCCGAATAGGGAAGTCAGGTCGCCCATGAGAGGTGTATGATCCTCTGATGAACTAGCGGGAGGAATGTACGCGGAAACGATGGAGATAGGCTGGTGACCGGTCATACCAAGCCGACAAATGGATACCTCGAGGAGAGACTTTAAGGGAGGAGGATCTAGAGGGATGCAGTGCAATTCCTTCTTGTAATAAATTAACGTACCGCCTTTGTGGCAGCGCGACCGATCGTTGCGAACTACGCGATAGTTGGCAATTCTCGGGTCGCGATGGTAAGGCTTGAGGAAGGTTTCCTGGATGAGGAGAATATCTATTTGATGGTCGCGCAAAAACGAGGCGATCTCATCACGTTGGTCTCTAATGCCGTTGGCGTTAAAATAACCTAACTTGAGGGAACGGGGTTTGAAGCAACTTAAATTTTTGTTAGCCATTGAGAGGTTTATTAAAAGTAAGTTCTCGGAGGTTCGAGAGGATCGTGGGATATGACTCCCAGATGCGTGACAAAGTTGCGGCATCACCATTGGCAGCTTCGATTTCGTCTGCCATACGGTCGGCTTCTGCGGTGACAAAAGCACCAAAGGCCTTGGTGATGATCTCGTAATTCCTTCTACCGCGTCCGGCCGCGGCGCCGGAGGCCACGGGACGAGGGGGCGCGGGTTGAGAAGGCGCGAGTTGAGAGAGCGCGGGTTGAGAGGGCGCGGGAACGATTTCGCGAGTAATAGGCGGAGGGACGGGGGCATCTAAGAGCCCGGGAATGGTGTTGGACTTAGCCTGAGCGAGAGCTGGGAACGCTCGCTGGTGGCTCTGCTGAGTCCATGGGATGGGCCTCTGTGGACTGAGGCGCTCTGGCATCTGCGAGGAGGGAAACCTCACAGAGGGGCTTTCACGTTGCTGGCGGGCGTGGGCACGCTTCGCCAACTTCGAGGAGGATGGTTTGGGCGCTTTGGGGCAGCCTCGGTAGTTAGCCGGGTGCCCGGACTGGCCGCATAGCACACAGCTGGGTGGCTCTGTGCAGAGAGCGATGTCCTTCGGTCGTGGGCAGTCAGCAGTGCCGTGGTCGCCCAGGCACTTGACGCACCTGTGAGGCGCGTAGCAGTTCCTCTGACTGTGCCCGTAGAGTTGGCATCGGTGGCACTGACCGATGACGTGGGACCTGTACGGTTTCTCGACTGCTATGCCTGTAAGAGAGCAGACGGAACGGATTTTAAAAATGGGATGATGACCCTCCACTGGTTCGCAGACGACCAGTACCATATCGTACTGTTCGCCTCCTCTCGCTTTGTGAAGGCGGTGGACGGCCAAGACTGGGATGTCCTGGGCCTTGAGGTCTTCTAGGATGTCGGTTGACGGGATCTCCTTCGGGACGCGCCTGATCACCACACGAGTGGGCGCTTCCTCTGGGAGGGTGTAGGTGTGGAAGGCGATGTTCCTTCCACGCAGTTGACGGATCAGCTCCCTGTAATCAGAAGCAGTCGGGACTGTTATTTTAATACCCTGCTGGGTGTTGGTGGCCTTGGTGTACTGGATCTTGTGAGCCAGACACAACTTGGACACGTCGGTCCATTTGGCTTTCTCTTGAAGAAAGACCGGAGGAGGAGGTTTCAGCTTTTTAGCTGAAGTCGCAGCGGGGGCAACGCTAGGGCTAGCTGGCCGGCTGGTATGAGCAGCGGCGGCGGAGGTCGAGGGGAGGGGAGAGGGAGGGCAGGTAGGCGCTTCGGCAGCTTTTTTGGCCTTGGTGGCCTGTGAGCTTTTGCCCTTCTTCCTCTTTCCCTTTCCGACGAGTTGGTACTCGTCTTCCGAGGTCGAAGAGATGTCCGAGAGTTCAGCAGCATGCTCGGAATCGGATACCGGGTATGACGTGTCCATAATTTCAGGTGCGGACGACACCTGTGTCGGCGCCATTGTTTCACGAACAATGGGATTATTGGAGTCCGGTTTCTCGGAACCCTTTGTCGGCACCATTGTACTGCGAACAATGGATTTTTCGGGGACCGGTTTCTCAGAACCCTTTGTCGGCCCGGACAAAGGGCGAGTCACCGGCGGCGGGATTAGCTCGCTAAGTGGCCTGCCTTTGTCGGCAGGCGGCGGCGAGAGCGGGCTGTCGAGACAGTCACTGAACTGCGCAATGGAATTGCGCTCCAGTGCTGCGAGTTCGGCGCCATACTTAGCCTCTAAATGAGGCAGATCCTTAAACAAGCGTTGGAGAAACGCCAATATGGCGCTCTCCGACGCCATAATGGAAAAATAGCCCTAAGGCGGTTAAAAGTTAACCGGCATGAGTGAAGCTCACCTAAGGCCCTAATAATCCTAACTCCCCGGGTGGGTGGGCCCGGGGGTGTGTAGCCCCCCTGTCGGGATTGTGTATGACAGGGAGGTGAGTACCTAAGGTGTGCCCTAAGCTTGAAAACCCGCTGCTAGTCTTATTGAGCAGCGGGGCCCTAGGGTCAGAAGACCGGTCCGGGGCGCTGGGGTTGACACACCCAGACGACCCGGGTGAATGCTGAAAGAGAACGGGGTTAAGCAACTGGGCGCGACTAGGAGATCCCCCAAGGCCGTGTGTTCAGTGCCCTTCCAATTTTGGTCACCCCTGAAGGGGGTAGACTCGGTGTATCGGGTCAACACCTCTTGGCTTCGTTGGCACCGAAAGGTTTCCACCAAGAACCACGAAACTGTGGATTTTCCCAGAAGGGGCAAGTAACGTTTGACAGAATCTCCGAAAAGAGAAACACTGTAACAAGAGCTGTCTTGAAAAAGACAGCAATTGTTGCGGGCGTAGTCCGAGACTACGGATGACGTCACGCGAGCGTGACGAATCGGCGAGCACTGACACAACACAATAGCGGCGGGGCGAGCAGGTAGCACGTCCGTACGCGGTGGCGGTTGGGCAGCGAGTGTGTTCTATTAATTATTATTTATTATATTTATACGGCGTCAAAACAGGTACTAAAATAAGACTGAAGAACACTCTTTAATTGTTTCATGCACAGATATTAATAACAAACAGACGCGCGCAAGTGGTGACTGACAAAATTAGTACCACATCTTCAACAGCTAATCAGCGTCGTCGATATCTCCGGTGGTGGGGGTAAATGATTCTTTTATCACAGGGGTCGTTTCAGTCAGTTACCAATAGACAACGAATCAGCACGTGTCTTTAATTACCTACATAACTAAAGTTGAACATTTATTACTATTTTTTATTAAAATAAAATAAACAAATACTCGCCGAATGCTTGAATGCGTATGTTTGAATTCTTATGTAATTAAAATTAATTAATTTTTAAAAACAAACAAACTCGATAATAATTTAAAAAAAAAACCCAATTAAAATTTTAAACTTTGAAGCATCGTAGGCATCAAGGCCGCAGGGATACGCAAGCAATTTATATGTTGTCGTATTAAGGACTATAGGTACTTAGCATAATATAAGGTTTGCTTGCTATACTTTGATACTGAACAGAGAAAAATAATAAAATAGATTTTGTCCCATAAATTTTTATTTTCAATATTTTTTTTTGACGTGAAGGAGCAGTTTTTTTGAAAAGTTGTAGTAATAAGTATTAATCAGCGTTAAATTTCCTATACGAAACAATTTTTGTTAAGTTAAATATGCATTTTCGATCCTATGTCCACCTTTTTGAAAATCCGGACCACTGTGCGGCGGCGAGGTCAGAAGACGGATCGCGGTCTGTGCTTGTATTTACTAATAGTGCTTGTTTCCCTACTGCTTTCTTTCAGGATTGTGATGGGATCATCGGGGGTGATGAGGGTATGCCTTGGTCGGCGTATTTTCCCTATCCTAGTGGGAGTATAGCGGGTTACCCCTGCTATAAGACTGTTGGGGTGCTTTTCAGCGGTATCGAAGAAACGCTTCGTGAGGCGATTCAACGTTTGGGCTATGGTCGGTATTTTGAGATCGACATGTAGTCGAGTATTCCTTAAGTACCAGGGAGCTCCCACGGCCTTTCGGAGAAATCTGTTCTGAAGGGTTTGCATCCTGTGGATTCTAGACGGGTGGATGTGCGCGAACACGGGGCACGCGTACGTCATGATAAGTCGAATGCACGCTATGTATGTGTGCAACTTGCACTTCAGTGACAACTTTCTGCGTGCATTCAACAGGTAGTGGAGCCTGCCTAGAGCGGCTCGCGAGCGTACCGTCTTTATGTGCTCTCCGAAGTTGAGGCGATTGTCCAGGATTACACCAAGGTATTTGGCTCGCTTCTCTTAAGGGATCGGCTTGCCGAACATGGTGATCGAATCGGGTTGGGAGGGACGGGTTTTCTCGGCTGGGAGAAAAGTACCGCCTGGCTCTTGTCGGGATTGACTTCAATTCTCCATTTTCGGAACCAGTCACCTAGGGTGTCTGCGGAGGATTGGAGGGTCTGGATGATGACATCTGAGCTGCGGCCGGAGTAGTAGATGGCCGTGTTGTCAGCGAATAGAGCTAACTCAGCATTGTTCGGTCTCGGGATATCGCTGGTGTACAGCGTGAACGCGAGGGGGGAGAGCATTGAGCCTTAAGGGACTCCTGCTCTGACAAATAATTTACGGCCAAGGCCTTCTCTACCCTCTAATTCACAATTATCTTTATTTTATTTTTATTTTATTTATTTGGGGCAAAAAACAGTTACACGTTACAATATTGAAATTTAGTTTAAGTACAATAAAAATATTTTAAAACGCATAACCCACACCATTGTCCACGGAATAACGACGATATTAAATAAGGAAACGGACGTATAAGTATAGAAGTGAGAATTAAAAAAACAAAATCCTAAAAAGTCACACTATCCAATCCTAGAAAGTGCTCCCCGTTAAGACGTGGAACACAAATCACCAAATAGAAAAAAAGAAATAAATGAAAAAAAAAAGGAAATAATCATGAAGAATGAGCAGCAAGTAATTCTATAGCCATTTTTCTAAATTTCACTTGATTGTGCGCAAATATATCTAAATTCATAAAATGTGTGTTGTACGTTTCGGATAATCTACGGAGAGGAGCTCGCACTCCAGCATTTGTTCTACACTTTCCTGTGTAGAACAAATGGGGCACTCGCACCTCCCGCCGATAAACAGTCCTAGGTACTACATAACATAATCTATTAGTAAGTTCTGCACAATCTTTCTCTGGAGCCCTGACCGCCGGTAGCTTGGACCCTGTTCCCGATACCGGTGGGCTACTATTTTTATATTTTTAAATGTTTTTTTTTTATGTTTTTAAGAAATACTTAAAAATTTAATGATATGTGGAGAAAGAAATAAATGAACGAAGATAAATTAGATTCATGTATTAAAATTACCTATATTTATTTTTTGTATTAATTGTTGGAACAATTAATCTATAAGATGGCCGAACAAATAATGTTTATTAACGGTAATTAGTTAGAAAATGTAACAATTTTTATAAAAATGTTTTCCTATTTTTTGGAAGTAGTAAAATATGTGTTGGGTTATGAATTTTTAAAATAGTTATTTTGTTTAAAGTTTTGGTTCTAGATCTGTTTGCTATTAACTCCTTTGTATATATATTTCTGGCATTATAGCATAACGAGAGGACTCTGTTAGTTCAGAATGGCCGACTGTAAGCTTTTGATAATAATTTCGTAACTAAATATGTAGAACAATTAATTTGTAAGAGGTTTTATATCAAAATAATATAAAACCTCCTTTAAGAAGAATTGAGTCTGTCTTTTTTTTATGAAATTGTTTGGCGGTTGTCTTTTGTCTTTTTCTTAAATCGTTACAACGAAAAAAGAAAATGTGGTCTTCACAGACCCCTAAGTTGTTTTTGTGGAAAAACACCTGGGTTGTGCTCTTGCTATTTCCCCAAGAGTCACAGTTTGCTGGAGAATCGGCGGTTCGCAGGTATTAATATATTTTTGTTTTGTATTTACAATTTCATCATCATAATTGCTGCTTCTCATTATTTCGAAATAGGATATCAAAACGTTGCCTAAAGACAACGTTAGAAGAAACTAATAGGTAATATGATTAAAGCTACACGAGGTGGTGATACTTTTCCACTTCCGTTGACTGATAATTTTTTGATTAAATAATAATCTTTTAATTTATTTTAGACTTCACAGTGCCAGACCAAGATACTCCAGAGGTTATTTTAGGCGAAGACATATCGTTACAAGCTACTCAATTTGCTGAAAGTGATAGTGATGAAATACTGTCAGAAGAAAAAAAAACTAGCAAAGAACTTTCTACACTTGTTTGTTGATGGTACGGCTTCAGATGAGTAAAGTTGTCAATAAGTATTGGTTAAATACATTCGTATTTTGGTTTGGGTAATTTAAATTTCGGTTATATTTTTAGATGCGGTAGTGCAAGAGGAGCACAATTCTGAAATGTTCCTAGGTGAACACATTTCTTTACTAGGTGTTTCATCACATTCTGAAGGTATAAGTAGCGAAATTAAAGTTTTGGTTAAATACACTCGTATTTTGTTGTGGGTAATTTACTTTTTGGTTATTTGTTTTAGATGCGGTAGTGCAAGAAGAGCATAATTCTGAAATCTTTCTCGGCGACAATATTTCTTTACAAGGTGCTTCACAACATTCTGAAGATGAAAATGGCGAAATTATAATATCCCAAGCAAAACTTGTCTTTGAGGAGCTTCCTGCCTTAAATTTAAAGCTTACGCATCCAGGTGAATAATTACACCATAAAATAAAATGTATTTTCACGCAACGTGCTAGATCAACAATATAATTGCTTTCTACAAGTAGGTACCTATGCTTCTTATTGTCTCGCAGTAGGTGTGAAAACCTAAGTATTTACTTTAGGGATAAAAGTACGTCTTGTGCGCTCTGGCCCTCGCTGCAGTCAGGATTCATGCTTATACTTTCTTGTTATTCTTTATTATTACAGATTGCTATTTCGACGAGGTAACAGAGTTTGATGAAGCAAATGCATGTTCAAAAAAGCTTAAGACTATGAATAATGACGCTTCTTTAATACCTATTGGCATCAAAAGAAAAAACATATTTGGTGATGGGGTGCCAAAAAAGGTCAAAGTGCTTATGCCTATCAGCATGCCTTCTTCTAGTGAAAATAAATATAACCGTGTTAAACACGATAATAAACCAAAATATTGGAAAATATTAAAATTATGTCTGCTAGCACTAGCAAACTTTCTTCACATGAGAACAAAGCTACTTGTTCTAAATCTTTAAAGACTGTGGTTACCCGATTTTTTATTTGTTATTTGTGCAACTTACGTAAATTTTTCACAAAAATTTACATCTCTGTGTGCATGGTGTGTAAAAATAGTGTTTGTAAAGAATGCAGTGGACACCAAGCCAGTTTTGATTACATTTGCGATAAATGTTTTGAATAAAATTTGATATTTTGTAGGTTGAGTTCATGGATATGATTACTGTTTTTGATATTTTTTCTCAATTCTATAGTATAATAAAGCTTAGTTCACAAGTTCTTAGAATTGAACTTGTGAACTAAGCTTTATTATTTCCATTGCGTTACTGCACCTTTCCAGTTTGTAACTGTCTCATGTTTCTTGTTTAGAATAATATGTTACGTTTTAATTATTTGGTAGGGTACCAGCTTATTTTATTTTTTTAGTAATTGATAAAACACATTAATTAAGTGATTTTCTCATGATTGTGTACTTTTGAATAGTTTTAGCATTATTATAATTGAAAATGTTATGGATATTTTACCTAAAAGTTACAAATTGGATATATTTTAAGTCTAAACGTTTGATTAATAAACGTTAGACATATAAAAATATATAAAAGATATATTTTATGTTCTTGATTTCTTAATTAAGGTAACTCGTTAAATAAAAACAACTGTGTTATTAGTAAATTTTGTTTCATTAAAGTTACAAAGTGGAACCTTAAACCTATCTCCTCTATCAAAAAAAAAACAATTGTCGTCAATAAACGTAATTTTTTGGATTGATTTTACTTATTTATTATATTTTAAGTTATACTGCGTCCTTAAAAAAATATACTTTATAAATACTAAAGTTTATTTTTATTTCACTCCATTTTGTAACCAGGATATATTTTAACGAAAACGCCCATTTACCATTCACATTACATGGATGACTACATCGACAGTCTGCCGGACGAAAGTACTGCTATTGATATGGTGAGAAATATCAGTGAAATTCACAGGGCCGCTGGTTTCGAGATCCGAAACTGGACCAGCAACAGCATCGCGGTTTTAAATAGCATACCAAAAGAGACCTTAGGTACTACTGCAGTAAGGTTCAAAGTCGGTCAGCAATATGAAGGCGAGCGTACACTGGGACTTATTTGGGTTCCTGGCGAAGATATGCTTGGGTTTGACGTATCACTGAAGCGCATCCCCAAGGATATCATTCAGGGCAATAAACGGCCCACCAAAAGGATTATGCTAAGGGTCATTATGTCTATTTTTGATGTCTTAGGATTTCTTGCCCCCTTTATTATTCAGGGTAAAATCTTACATCAGGATAATGTTCCTGATAATATTTACGAAAGGTGGGTAAAATGGATTGACCTAATTAATGTTATCAGTTCACTCCGCATTCCAAGGTGCCACGCGATGCATGCATGCGCTACGACTGTAGCGGATGCGAGCGAGATGGAAGGCTCCACTCCCGCGCCTTGTGCTACGAGCTACGAAACCGTAGCGACCGACGGCAGTGCTACGAGTTTGGCTACGAGTGAGTCTGTTTATAGCAACTTAGAAATGCACGTATTTAGTGATGCATCTACTAAAGCGCTGTGTGCGGCAGCGTATTGGCGCTGGGGAACGCAGGACAACATACGTGTTTCATTTATTGCAAGTAAATGCAGAGTGGTACCTGTGAAACCTATGACATTGTTAGCGGCAAGGCTAGCTAACACTATTGGTAAGGAACACAGATTATCTCCAATACGTCGATTCCTTTGGTGTGACTCAACTACGGTTCTCCATTGGATTCGGAACAATAAGCGGACCTATAAAGCTTTCGAAGCGAACCGTCTTGGGGAGATTGACGAATTGACACGTATTGATGAATGGAGGTACGTTCCTACGAAACTAAATGTAGCTGACTTAGCTACACCGGAAACTTTCGATCCTACTTTGTACTCTGAATGGCTAGCCGGTCCAACTTTTCTGCACTCGGATGACGCATCATGGCCTAAGGATGTCATCCAACCGGAAACTACTGCAGCATGTGAGGAGGTAACAGCTGTTGTTCAAGAACACTCAGCCTATTCACCAGTTCCAGATTCATGTCGATTTTCTTCTTGGTTACGCCTTCTACGTCAGCGTCAGCCGCTGTTTTCAAATTTGTTGTCAGGTTGAAAGGTCTTCCTTGCAGTAGTTATAGTGTACAGATGTTGGAGCGTGCAGAGCGGCAGCTGTTGATACACGCACAAGGGAAGTCATTTGCACAGGATTTAGCTGCGATTAAGAAAGGTAAGGAGCTATCTAAAAACAGTCGGTTACTTACTCTCTCACCATTTTTGGACGAGCATGGTTTGCTGCGCGTAGGTGGTCGGATCGACGCTGCTGCAAGTGTCGCCATGGAGGTAAAGCAGCCTATAATATTGGACGGCCGGCAACCCGTGGCCCGACTTATTGTTCGACACTACCACGTGAAAGCGGTTCATGGTAATCAGGAGACAGTCGTTAACCTACTGAGGGAAAAATACTGGTTAGTGAGACTTAGACCTACCGTAAAGACTGTAGTATCGCAATGTATGTTGTGCCGTATCAAGAAGTGCAGGCCGCTGGTTCCCCGCATCACTTGTACTCCGACAATGGCACAAATCTAAAAGGCGCTGAAAAGGAACTCCAGCGGGCTATGCAGGACCTGGACCAAGGAATTCTGAAAGATGTAGGTGTAAACAATGGGATGGACTGGAATTTCATCCCTCCCGCCAGTCCCCATTGGGGTGGGGCATGGGAGCGACTGATTCGCAGCGTCAAATCGTCGCTCAAAGTGATTTTGCTCGAACGGGCACCAAGGGACGAAGTGCTGAGTAGGTGGGGAATGTTAGCGACGCGCTCAATAGTTTTAAGAATAGACTAATTGTTAAATATTAATTATCTGTATATTATATTAAGTAGTATCACTAGTTTTAAGAGCGGAAACGCTGCCATGTTCACACGGCGGTCCCCCACCGTCGGCTAGTCTGCCACTGAACATCAATTTTTTTATTTTTTTTATGAATGGCATCTCGCAGTTCAACCAAGGAGGTTGTCGTCTGCTTAACCGGGCGAATCCTGTGGATGCCTTAAAAATTAAGACCTCCAGCCAGGGTAAAAAACTTACAAACTAAGCGACTACACGCTAAGGGCTCGAGGCTCGTACCCCACAGGGGGTGCCCTGTGGGGTACGAGCCTCGGCTTAGGGCGTCGCTGAGGGACAGCAAGGGACAGGCTGGATCTGAATGATATTGTTTATGGACTATTTTAACTTACTGGCTCAGCAGCGCGGGCTGGCTCTTGCAAGGGACGGGTGGGGCAGTTACCGGGACGTCGCGACGGGCCTCGTCGGCGAGGACGGAAAGACGGCGCTTTGCGTCTGAATTTGCGAAGAGTGCTAGTCTCCCTGCTGCTCTCCTGGAGCAGGGTTATAGCATCGTCAGGAGTGACGAGGGTATGACGGGGACGACGAATTTTACTTATTCGCGAGGGATCGTATCGAGCGGCCGATGCGATAAGGGGGTTGCGATGTTTTAACGCGGAGTCAAAGAAGCGCTTGGTAAGGCGCTTCATGAATTGAACGACGGTGGGGATTCTTAAGTCTAAGTGAAGACTATCGTTACGGACGTAAAAAGGGGCGGGCTCCCGTGATTTTACGAAGGAATCGGTTTTGCAAGGTCTGCATCTTATGAAGGAAACGCGGGTTGGCGTGGGCGAACACGACACATGCGTATGTCATGATGGGACGGATGACCGCGGTGTATAAACGCAATTTGCACTTGAGGGACAATTTGCTTTTTGCCTGAATTAAAAAGTGAAGCCTACCCATAGCAAAGGCAGCGCGCGAACGAGCCGCTTTGATATGTGCCGCAAAGGACAAGTGACTGTCGAGAATGACACCTAAGTATTTGGCTTGCCTCTCCCAGGGGATAGGCTTGCCGTACATAGAGATCGGACTGGTGAACATCAATCAATGCGCACGCCAATTTGTAATTTTGCGCAAGCGGCCATTTTGTTCCATTTTTAAAAGTACAGTAAAATCTCGCCTGTTTCTCTGACAATCCCTGTTCCTGCAGCACCACGCCTTACAATATCCTCAAAGTTCGGCTCTAAAAAGGCACAAACATCGCGCCATGCATTTCTACGCAAAATTTTATCTTTGGACACTTCCTTGGTTTTATCCCACAAACATTCTTTACTTTCTATTAATGAATAAATATCGTATTTAATTTTTTTGGCCATTTTTATTACACTGATATACATATTATGATAATTGATGACAGACAAAATAATAACTGAGCTCGTGTACGGTGCGACGGCGACGGCAGTGTGTGGATTTTTTTTTTTTTATTGGGACACTCGCAGCTAAACTCATATTTTCGAGTTTTTTATCTGCTCAACCGGACTATCCTGTGGTGACCCTAAGTATTTAAGGCCCCCGGCCAGGGCTCTAAAACTACTATGATGATTCGATGACCGCACTCTAAGGGCACCCCCTGTGGGGTCGAGCCTCGGCTTAGAGGGTCATGATTGAACTATGAAAATGGCCAGGTCGGGTTTTTATTTGGGGACTTTTAAAACTACTAGCTCAACTGGCGGGTTGGCTATTATAGCAAAGGGTCGGACTCTAGTTTTAACATCGAACTAACGCGGCGGGCCTCTGCGATGAGGCCGGAACGGATCGCGGTCTGTGTTTGTGTTGTAGTGAATAGTTATTATTGTCCCTACGCTCGGAAGTGGGGTAGGTTGAGGACGGATTGGGCTACGTCGTCGAACTCAGCGAGGACGGCAGAGAGTTTAACCAAGTCACCGCGGATAGCGATGATAGCTTGGTTGAATTGACGGGCGCGTTCTGTGTAGAACACTCCTAGAGTGCTCGCTATGACGTTGTGTTGGGTGAAAGGCGTGATGGGTGGGGGTGGGCTTGCGCTCGCTGTACGTGCGGGCGCTGGGGCCGGGGTTGGTGAGACGGTTGTGGCCGCCGCAGCCTGAGTGTCCGGCCTTAGGGCCGGGAAGTGGGTCTGGTGATTAAGCGCGGTCCAGGGACTGGGGCGCTGAGGGCTGAGGCTCGAAGGGAGCTCGGCAGAGAGGGTCGGGCACTCTCTCAACTGACGGGCCTTGCTTCTCGCTTGCTTCTGCTTGTTCGCCGCACAGTACACAGCTGGGAGGCTCCGTACATAACGTGCGGTCTTTGGGGCGGGTGCAGTCGTCAGTGCCGTGGTCGCCCAGGCACTTGACGCAACGGGGTTTTGCGAAGCAATTGGTCTGAGAGTGACCGTACAGCTGGCATCGGTGGCACTGGCCAACGATGCCACTCTTACGGGGCTTCTCAATCCCAATGCCCGAGAGGCCACAGATCTTTGAGATCTGGAAAATGGGGTGTCTACGTTCTGTGGGTTCACAGACGACTAAGACCATATTATATGGGTTGCCACCACGTCGGTGCATGCGGTGGACGTGGGTGACGGGAACCCCTTGTGACTCAAGGTGTTGTTTGAGTTCACATGTGGGGATTTCGAGTGGGACATAGGTGATGACCACTCGGATCGGTTTTTCCTCCTGGATGGAGTAGGTGTGAAAGGGGATATTCCCCTTTTGTAGGAGCTTGGTAAGGCTCCTGAAGTCGGTGCTCGTGGGCACCTGGATCTTAATGCCCTGCGCGACGGCGCGGGCACTAGTGTAATTGATGTTGAGTGCATTGCACTCTTTCGAGAGGTCGGTCCACTTCGCCTTGTCATGAAGGAACAAGGGAGGCGGGGGCTTAATTTTCCTGCCGGAGTCGACCTGTTCGGTCGCCATTGGGCTGGAGGGTCGGGCCGACTGCGAGGCCGGGGATGCGGGGGGGGGGGGGCGGTTACCCTGTTTGGGCCCCTCTGTGACCTTCTTGGCCTTAGAGGCTTGCCCTGCGGAGCGCTTCTTCTTGCGCTTCCCTTGGACGAGTTTGTACCCGTCCGAAGAGTCGTGCGAGAAGTCGACATCGTCGTCAGACTCAGCATCGGTGGAGTGAGCCGAAAACATAATGTCCGGCTGGGAAGGAGTGGGGCTGGTGAAGTCCCTGTACGGAGTCGCGGGGGGTCTGCGATCCGAGGGTGAGGGAGAAGCTGGGCTCTCGAGGTCAAAGTCCTTGGGGGGCTTGCCCTTAGCGGGGAAGGCTTTTAAAAGCATGTCTCCTAGGCGACCGCTGAATTTGTTCGTCAGCTCTTTCGAGGACGTTACAATCTCTTCGATTAGATTCAAAAGAGCCTTAAACTCTTTCTCCTCTAAACGGACAGCCATGATTGGCGAAGAATGGGGACAGGGGGGGAGAAGATCCTATACTCCTATCCTACCCTCGAGGAGACACGTTAAACGTGAGCTCCCCGAGCAGACAATCCCCTGAAACGAACCCTCCCTTGTGGTTCTCCTAGTGTTCTAGCCGGCAAGAAAAAAACCACAAACAAACTTGCCGACAACACTATTGTCTGATCGCCTGAAGGGCCAGAATCCTACCTCCCCGGGTGGGAAGGCCCGGGGATGAGTACCCTCCCTGCCGGGTGTGGACAGGGAGGTGTGTTCCTAGGGTGAGCCCTAAGCTTGTGATCCCGCTGCCAATCTTAATGTGCAGCGGGGCCCTATGGGTCTTGCGACCGATCCGGGCCGCTGGGGTAGAGACACCCAGACGCCCCGGGTGCAATCTGGAAGAGAGCGGGGTTAAACACTGGGCGCGACTAGGAGGCCCCCCAAGGCCGCGTGTCCAGTGCCCTTCCAACTGACTACCCGCCCCTGAAGGGGGTGGGCTGGGTGCGTTGGGTCAGCACCCACTTGGGTTCGTTGGCACCGTGTGGTATCCCCCAAGCACCACCGAAAATTTGGTGGATTTAGCCCTTAAGGGGCCAAAGTTACCGGCGCGCGAACGTTGAACCGACTACAAGTGAATGTAAACAAACACTCGTAGTCGATTAAACGCTGTAGCACTCGGCGCTGTGCTTAGCACAAACGCGTAGCGAGCGCTATACAAGCCTACGTCACACGGGGTGATGCGGGCGGCGGCGGGGCGAGGGAGCGGCGGCGGCGCGTAGCGGTGCTACGGCGCGTAGCAGTCGTAGCAGGGCGCTACGAAGGTCGGTCGGCGGCACGAGAGGCGCGGGCGGGTGGCAGACAGTGCACGGGAGTGGTAGCACGTCTGTACGCGAGCGCGGTCGAGCGTCGGCAGTGTGTGGACAAGTTCATACGTGTTTTGTATTGCCGGCACATCGGCCCGTCAAAATCTCGGGCCACGTTCTAGCCATATTCTAGCTAGCGGTCACGCCGATCTACTCGCAATTTCGGCGGCCGGGATGACGGCGCTCGGGTGACGGATGTGCGGTGGACACGCGGCTAAGTAAATGTATGTACCGCTACTTCGGCGCCGTCATCTCGTTCTCGGTGACGTGACGTTGGACGCCGCGTTGTTCACGCGGCGGTGGACAAACGGCGTAATACCCTTAAGAATCCAGCCTAAATTACCGACTAAGTATGACTTGAGTGTATGTAAAAAGGCGAAGTTATCAAATCGTTTTAGGACAGAAGATTAGTGATTAAAACATGCCTCTCCTCGTCTTCAGTGTCTTCAAAGTTGGAATAAAGGTTCTCTAATTTGAGTCCTTCCGCAAAAGTATCGATTCCGTTGACCTTTACTTTGCATTTTATTTTTTTCCAATTTTCGGCTGGCATAGTGTTTTCATCTCGTCTTAAGAGCTCCAAGTCGCTGTTTTTTTTTTGTACGCGGCCAATAAAGGACATTGTCTTTCACCCACGTACTTGGTACAAGGGATATTAATTGAGAAGAGCCTTCTTTAGTTAAAACAAAGCAATATGGCATTTTATCTGGCAAACTAAAGTTTGGGAAACTGTGGACAAAAAATCAAAGAGACACCATTTTAAAAGTTCAGTTACTTTGTGACGACTTTACGTAACATGTCCACACAATGTCGACACATTATCGTAACTTTGTAACTTGTTGTGACGAGAATATTTTTCACCTAACAAAAAACATTTTTTCATTATTTATCGATAATACGGTTTATTACTGCTAAAATAATTTGTTATTAAATATTCAACTTTATTATTGTATTCAAATAGAAGCTTTTGAGAATAGAAAATGAAAATATCATTAAAATTAAAACAATGTGTATTTTCGTCGAAATGGTTAAATTATGATGATAATGTGGCGCGTTGATAAATTTCAACCTTTCTTACGAAATTACACGATGAATTTAATTTCCCATTAGGATTTGAGTACATATTGAAAACCATAATCCTTACTAATATTATAAAAGCGAAAGTGAGTTTGTTTGTTTGTTTGTTACCTCTTCACGCTTTAATGGCTAAACCGATTTTGATGAATTTTGGTACAGAGATAGTTGGGAACCAGGAACCAAAAAAACCATAGGCTAATTTTTATTTAATAAAAGTGTGATATGAGGGAGAACGAGGGAAGAAAAGGGAAAACTTAGCGTTGCTATAACAAATCAATCAGGCGCAAGAGCAAAAACTGCAGGTCTGATTGGTGTGTTAAACCTAATTTAACGCGAGCGAAGCCGCGGGCAAAAGCTAGTAATCAATAAAAAAAACTCTTTGTTTACTTACCTAGGTGATAAAATGGCTGTTTCTTATTTTTTTAATAATTCACCTCACTTCTCAAGTCAATGTCAACGAATGAGCTGTTATGAGCGATTGAATTAATGATTTGTGGGAACTCTGGTTAAAATATGGTAACAGTGTTACGAGACAGCGACGTAAATTAGAAACCGAATGTTACTGTATCGACTCTTCCCCAATTTTAGTTGCAGCGACTACTCTAACACGGAACGGCGACGAGATTATGTGTCGAGAATAAATCAGTGTACACACTAGGTGTGGAAACCGTTACATGTTTCCAAAAATGGTTTGGAAGTATACGGGAGTGCGGAATAATACTCGACTCGTATACTTATTAAAGTTTATATTGTCTAAAACGGAAGCGAAGGTTTACAGCGTTAGAGAGAAGTTAAAGAAAGAACAGAATAGATTTAGAGTGAAGAAGAATATAAGCGAAAGATTAAGGTGATAGTGACTATGAAAAATGAATTTACGATAGCAATAATAAATACGCGGTAGCGAGCTAAAGCGTCGTAGGTTCGCGGTGAAGGCGTCTAGCTGACTGTTCGGCGGCTGGCGCGAAGTGCTGCTGGAACGGGCTGCGGTCGGTGGTGCGGCGCGCGGCGGCCGGGGTGAGGTGAGCCAACCGGTTTCCGCCGAGCGGCTGCGCTGGCGCATGATGGATCGCGCGGCTGGCGCGTGCCTTCACGCCAACATGAGGGAAAAGGATCAGCAGAAATTGTTCTGTAATTTTAACACAAAATATAAGTTTTGTGGACCAATGAATATTGATGCCACAATGGCTATATGGGACTTACAAAGGCTTCAAGTTCTTGATGGTCACGACCACCTTGCGTTTTTTCAAGTAAAACACATACCTTGCATAGTACTCCCTGCCCCTGCAAGATGATTGAATATACCAGCCATGAGTACTTGGTAGTCCAATGACGCTGAAAACAAAGTTTCTTTTTACAAGAAATAGTGACTGGAAATATAAATGTTGCTGGTAGAGTCCAACACAAAGCGAGACTATTTGCAAAAGCAAAACAATGGAATTTTTAAAACTCACACCCGACGTAACTTGGCTAATCTGAACTGAACTGAGGTGGTTGGTCTGATTGGTAACTGATTTTCATTTCCCTTATTTTGTTCATCTTCTCACTGTTCAGATTCCGTATCATGATCAGATTATAAGAAGAAATCTGGGTCTGCCTGATCATCGTCAACATCGCTAAAGTCGCCCACAATTTCCGTTTCTAACCAACATTGTAGAGTATTTTCGAAGTCCTAACTAGTAGGAGCAACCACTCTCTTTCTTTTACTGCTATTTTTCGAAGTGTTGGTACTGGTGACGTTAGCAGACTCGCAACATTAATATATATATTAATATACGTCTGAGAGACACTGCGTAGCTCCACAGCCGAACGTGTTGTCGCGCTGTCAGCGAGCGCTCGACTGAATGATCGACATGTTCAACCCCGAAGCTACAGGGAAGGGCGCGGGTGTATCTTTAAAGGTGTAAATATAAATAAATGATTAGATAAATGATTATAATAATGAAGTTTTATTATATAGTAAACTGATGTAATTGTTGTTTCCACAATTCATCATTTTGATGTTTCATTTTCATTTGGTGCTCCTCCTCTACAAATAAATGTTCTTTTTTAGCAATTTATAATTGTAACTGCATCAACTCCAATCGTGCTGCACTTAACCGATCTACTTATGCAATCACACTAGCTCTATTCGGTTTACGTGATTGTGACACCTTTGACTTTGGGGTCTATGTATCCCATTTGTTTTGTTATTCTGCAAAAAGTAATAAAATTTGATAAAACGTCATTTTAATCACTATATCACCATTGTGAAAATTTGTGTGAAATTTACGCCAGTTTGAACTGAATTTCACACAAACCATGAACCTTATAAAAATACTTTTAAAACTATACCTTTAATTTTAATTTCATCATTAGTACCAATAAAATGAAATGATTCATTTAACTGAGGACCATTGCTATCTGAAACATAATAATGAACATATCGATCATAAATACATTTGAACACCAAATATGTACACCTAACCAGTACCAGATTGTTAGGAACTCGTTATGTCATACAAGCTGTACAAAGAAGCTGTGCTGTTCCAGGTGTGTGGTGTATTACAGAAATTGAGCAAGTTCAGTGTAGTATGAGATGGGACAAATTGTATCATTATGTATTACAAACATACCAGTAGTTTCTTCTATCATCGCATTTTCAATGTGAACCACATTGGCTGCCTGACATTCACATTCCACTGGCAGTAATCAATCTAAAAAAAGATAAATATAATTAAATTCAGGAACTTGTAGGTAAAGTATTGGTACAGGTAAATACATACCTGTAATATTATCACTGTCTTCACGTGCATCTAATCCAGATATATTAGAGCATATTGCGAGCACTTTCTCATCCACATCGTTGATGTCAGGAGGAGTACAAGGCCTGCCGCCTGTTCTTTACAACTCCTGTCTGTGGAGAGTCATCTTTTTCTTTGTTCCTTTGTTTAGGCTTTCAAATTTTAATTTTAATGTTTTAGTTTAATAGTTTACATATTGATGCCTCGCCCATAATAAAAAGTAAACTATGCTTACAACATGCGCACAGCTTCCAACAAAACGGCGGCCGTGTATATATGAGCAGTAATAGTGTTCAGTGCCATTTCTTCCGATTCGTGTTCATCTACTAATATTATACGTATTATACTTTTATTCAAAAAGTTATGGTTATAAGGTCTTTACTCTATACTTGTCATGTTCTTTAACTTTTCAATAAAGCCAGTTTAATATGCTCCTGCATTATATTTTCTTATAATATTTATATCCTTCCAACACGTTATCAGCACGAGTTATAAGGTGTTATATGATGGCAGGGAATAGTATGAGTTTTCACGGTATTCAAATGTTAAAAAACCGAGATGGATACCCAACCTGGAAGTTCAAAATGCGGATGCTTCTCATTTATGAGGAGCTGTGGACGTCCATCACTGGGTATGATGATTCTGATAAAACGGCGGAAGATGTGCGCTCTCGTAATGACCAAAAGGCGTTGTCAAAAATATGCCTTAAGGTTGTCACCGTCCGGCCGTCTATTGACGACAGGCCGTGTCGACGGCGCGTTCGTGTTTCACGCGCGCCTCAAAGAGAGTCAGCAAAGCAGAGGGGCTAGCCAGAGCCTCTGCCTGCCGGGGTTGCGGGTTGTTCGAAAGAGATACCGCGGCCTCGGAACGTAAAGGGCAATAGAAGGAACATGGGTGGGTTTTAGTCAGTACAAGTCTGACATGCCCCCCCGCTCCACCCAGAGCGGGGGAAGTCATTGGATGATTTCCCACCCGAAAAAAAAAAAAAAAAAAAAAGGTTGACGAAGCAGCAATTTCGCATGTGAGAAATGCAAAAAACGCCAAGGACGCTTGGAGTGCTTTACAAAAAGCTTATGAAGATAAAGGTATGGGTCGTAGGCTATCACTAGAGCGTAGACTTTACAAATATGCCTTAATCGATTTCCAAGATATAGAATCGTATATCAACGCCATTATGAGCACTGCTCAAGATCTTGAAGATATTGGTAAGAAGATCGACGATGGATCTGTGGCTGCGATAATTCTCGGAGGTTTGACATCACGATATGAACCGTTGATAATGGCTTTAGAGAATTCTAATGTTGAAGTAACCAGCGAGTTGGTTAAGGCGAAGCTGTTAAACGAGCTTTCCAAGGACCCTCACCAAGACCAGGTGGCTGCGCTACGTTCAACAGGTTCTACTAGCAAAAAGAACAAGCCTAGAATCTGCTTTAAATGTTCTCTACATTAAAACACCAGGACACAAAAGCCCCCAATGTCGGCAAAGGTTTGTAGTGTGTGTAAGTAAAGAAAAAAATCAAAACCATTTATTTCAATTAGACCATTACAGGCACTTTTGAATGTCAAGAAACAAAACTAATCTACAGTCCCGGTCACAAGGCATAATAACTTGTGAAAGTACTGTAGTTGCCCATTCCAAAGCGTTGATCTCTATGGAGAAGAATGGGATAGATAGGATAAGTATTTAGTATGTAAGTATATGTAACCTTAGATAGTTTTTATATGTATGTAGTTAATAAGTAGACACTGTACTTTGCCTTTGAGTGCGACACAATAAAGTGAGCCTTTACCGTAAAAGCATGTCTCATTTGCCTACGTCACTTCATGGCAACCCTGCCAGGATCGCGAGTAAACCGTGAGACTATTTAAAAACAATTATATAATTTATTTGAATTCGAACTGTAAATGTGAAAAATTAAAAACAGTGCTAAAAAAAATCTAAATACATCATGGGGACCACACAAACAAAAGAAGAAACTATAATCGCGCAGACGGCCGCAGGTAATGGCCAGAATGGTGCAAAAACCGAAGCCTACTCCAGCATCAGCACTACAAACATTCTCCTGACTCTTATTACTGTCCTCCTGCTGGCAGCGGCGTGTTATGTGTTTTGCCACTTTTATAAGAAGGTACACGTGAAATGGATGGAGAGGCAGATGAACCGCAGGTCCATATGTCACAGGCAGACCTACATCAAGAAACCCAGTGACGCCGGCATATCCGCGTAAAAGAAAAAAAAAGTGTGTCTACCATAAAAACAATCGCCGCGTAGTGCTAATAAAGTTAGTGAAGTGCTATTTTACTATAACTTTATCCATAAATAACAATAAATTGCAATTATATTGCATAAAATTAAATGTGTTAACAAGTAAGTTATTATTATAAGTATGTAACAGTTCATAAATCTTGCACGGCGACTCACCGAACTCGATACCTCGCGCCACATGTGGAATGTTATCGCATTGTATTCTTGGTAGATAGTAAGCGGAGAACCGTAGGAAAATCCTAGGAAAAAAGGGGAGACCCGTAGGAAGATATTTAATTGTTAAGAGGATGTCATTGCATTCTGCTGTGTTTTATTTTTAGATTATGACCGACGATTTCAATAGGATATATGTAGATTTGGTGGACATTCGTAAATATTTAATAAAGAAAGGACAAGCTAGATTTACAGGTTCTATTGCATTAAATAAGTCAAAAGAGGCTAAGGATTTATGTAGTGAAGCGCAATTATTGTATTCTAAGTTAACGCATGATTTAAAGCCCAATTTAGTGACGCAATTGACCACCGACTTTGATAAAATTAAGAGTATATTTTTAAATATAAGTGAGTTGTGTGTTTCGACTCCTAGCGAAATAAAAATTATAAAAATGGAATTTGATATTCGAACAGCGTGTAATTTAATTCCACTCATGGATGGTAGGGAGGAGACCACGAAACGTTTGATTGATGCTGTAGAAATGTATGCGGATATGATAGACGATTCGGAAATCAAACTTTTAATCAAAGGAGAATGCCCAATGGGCCCCTTATTGTGGTACCGTGTCAAGACTATTTACTTCTCAAAAATTAAGTGGTATTTTTATATGTTCAAGTTTTTTTTAATCAACCTTTTTTTATCCTAGCATTGGAAAACATAATTAATATTAAATATATTGATTTTAAGTTAGTTCCGCCATCATAACTTATCGCGAATGTTGACAGACTATGTCTATTAAATAATGGTAAGTAATCGATTGAAAATATCGATATTTTGCTTATTCGTCGGCTAAAATGGCCAGATATATTTAACTGATTAGGTGCGATATAGACGACGGGCGGGCTCAATCTTTATTTGAGTTAAACAACAGAAGTAAAAGGAAACCAAAAAAAGTGACAAAAAAAACTTAGCCAGACAGACTGGCTCCGTAATGCGTTACGTGACGGAGCGGTTTACCCTCCCATATGAATTAACACTTCAAAAACTAAAGCCGCAATTATATTAAGCTGACGCCGCGTGTCGCAACGGGTGGGTAAGCTATCGGTTACATACATTTAGTACTGGATTGATTACATTAGTCCCGTCCCGCGTGTCGCAGAGCCTCCTGACGCCACGCAGACCGAACGATTTCGATCGGCGTGGGGTCGGTGGTGGGGGTTGTGACGCGTCAGCCCAGTCGGGTCTAGTGTAATCACGCGTGGGCACGCGCAGACAGCCGAGTGGCGACGAAGAACAGTGGACGTGTTTTTAAAAATGTCAGACGAATTAATTGAAGTCGTGAGAAACTACGAAATATTGTATAATCAAAAACACAAAGATTATAAAGACCAACTAAAAAGAAATTCGGCGTGGGAGGAAATATCTTTAAAAATAAAACTACCAGGCATGTAACTGTATTGTTTTTATTTTTTAAGTAGGTAGGTATATCTAGACGTAGTAAGTAGGTATATTTATCAATAATGGATACCGATGTTCTCCGCAAATATCGTGCAAAAGTGATGCTTTGTACCTATGTATTGTAAGTAGTAATTTTTATTTAGGTATAGTAGGTACCTATATTGCTGATTGTGTGAAATTACTATTTTATTTTTAATGACGATTATTCGCGGGTAACGACGATATTATTATGATAATTGTTGATACCTACTTAAGTATTTTTTTCGGAAATTTAAAAGTACATAGGTGTTTAGAGTAACTTGGGATTTAAGGATTTTAAGATAAGTAATTATAAGAGTTGCCGTGTGGTGACGGCAGAAAAGAATACAGTTGTCACCACCCCTACTCTTCTTTAGTCCTGCAGTGGACTGTTACGGGCTATTATGATGATGATTTATGATAATATGATAAATGAGACAAACTCTAGTCTATTCTGCCTTGTCTGATCATATCCATTTGCCACGGTACTTGTCCTTCTGGAGAAACAAAGTACTCTTTAAATTTTTCTCTAACAGCAATAGCGTCTTGACAGTAATTTCTTCCAACAATTTCAATATTAGAGAGACCGTCTTGAGAACTTTGACCTTCATTAGAATTTAGATAATTTTCTCCAATTTCTTGCGAATTTTCGGTACGCAAATAGTTATGAAGGGCACATGCAGCTTGTACGATTATGTCTGCCATATCCGGTTGTACTTGCATAGGTCCTTGAAAAATGCGAAACCTTGCTCTTAAAATTCCGAAAGCATTTTCTACAGTTCTTCGAGCACGTGATAAACGGTAATTAAATACTTTATTAGAATCATTGTTTACAAGCTTTGCTTTACTGTAGGGCTTTAAAAGGTAAGTTTTTAAAGGAAATGCTGCATCAGCCACAATAGTATACGGCATAGGTTCAGAATTTTGATGTATTGGAGTATTCTGTGGAACATTCAGTTGGTTCCGTTCGAACATTTTCCCCATCACGGAATTTTCGTATATACCACCATCACTGTTACGGCCATACGCCCCTACATCTATCATAACAAATTTATATTGAGCATCAACTAAAGCAAGCAATACGATTGAATGATCTTTTTTATAGTTGTAATAGGATGATCCAGCATTTATTGGGCATATTATGTTTACGTGCTTGCCATCCAATGCGCCTAGACAATTAGGAAAATGCCAATATGTTTGGAAATCTTTTGCAATCTCTTTCCATCTCTCTTCTGAAGGTTGTGGCATTACAATGGGTGCTAGATTTTTCCAAATAGCTTCGCATACTTCTTTGACTATATTTCTCACTGTGGTAAAACCCATACGATAACTGAATGCCACTGAACGAAAGGAGTTACCAGTGGCCAAACACCTGTGAACAAAAAAATATATAATTAAACAACAGATATAGTAAAAAGAAAAAATATAAAGTCAAGTAACTAATATTAAAGTTAACATAAAAATACATGTTAACAAATTGTCTACCAATATTTTAAGGGGTGTTAGTGTTGAGAAATATGAACAACTTTTCAAAGGATCATAGATCGCTAAAATGATCTTGAACTAAGGCACTATGAACAACTAAATGTTAATTCCATATTTCGAACTATGTTTCGTGGGAAATAGTTGTTTAATATAATAACACTATCAGCTCTTAAAATAACGATTGTTGTTTCAGTTGAAAAATGCAAAGATAATTGGGCTAAATTACGCAACGCATACTGTAGTGCATTAAAACGACGAAAAACTAAATCTGGGCAAGCGGCAACGCAAGGGACTCCATGGAAATACGAAGATCAAATGGGTTTTTTACGTCCATACATGGAAATGAGAAACACTAAGATTAATTTGATACCGCCATCATCTCCATCGACATCGGAACTGCCTGCAGAAAGTCCTGAAGTTCCTGAACGTCCGCCTGATTTCAGGAGTGAGTCACAACAAAGCAGCTTAAGTTCATATTCTCAAAGGAGCTCGTCTTCGAAGAGAAAACCTGATTTAGCAGACATTTACGATATGATGAAGACACAGCATAGTCTGAGGCAACAAAAACAACAGTCAAAACTGGACTTGGATGAAACAGACATGTTTTTCTTAAGTATGAGCAAAGCAGTCAAAGCACTACCGAAATTAGACCAAACAAAAATTAAATTAGATTTACATACGGCTATTTCTCAGGCTGAAATTCGTAACGTTGAAATGGAACGTGTAGTAAAGACACCGCTTAGAATAGTTTCTCAAACGGTAGTTTCGCCAAGTACCCAGCCTCTCCCTGAGCCATCCAGAGCCTACTACTATCATAATTCACCTACACAAATAAATGAGTTTTCACCTGAATCCCAGTCCATACTCGATCTTGAGGCTCAAAATTCAAATTCAACCGGAGAAGAAAACTTGTCCACTTATTACAGCGGTGTAACTTTTAATTGAGCACCGTATTTGAATGATTATTATATAGTTAGGTACTTGTTAAAATTGAAATTGTTGATTTTTAATACAAAATAAAAATTACCTCAAACTGTTGACTGATTAATATAATAGTTTCGTACTTGTTAAAATTAAAATTGTTGATTCTTAATACAAAATAAAAATTACCTCAAACAAACTGCTAGCCTTTCTTTTGTTCCAATGGGTCGGCGAAAGCTGGTATGAATCTTTTTAATATCTTGTTCAATTAAAGAATGTATGTAATTGAATTGTTGTTTTGTCATCCTGAAGTACTGTTGAAATTTAATTTCATCGCTTTTTAGTTCTTGCACCAACAAATGATATTCACTTCGGCTTCCTCTTGAAGTATTTATTGGATGTACCCAATATCTCCTTTTCTTTCTTTTCTTTTTGAGTAGGCTTAACATGAGCAGGTATGCTACATTTTCTTCAAAATCCGTATCCGAGTCTGAAGAAAACATTGTAGACGTTTACTCCAAAGGCCTCCACTGTACTGACTGAGACGAATTTTCGTGGGGGCGCGCGGCGACACGACACGCAAATGTAATCACCCGCCGTTGCGTCAGGCAGCGTGGCGACACGCGGCGTCAGCTTAATATAATTGCGGCTTAAATCTACAAAATGGTCACACCATAGACGTAACACTACAAATAACAAATAATATTACTAATATCAAATCGATTTAGTGAATCGATTACCAAAAATATTTAATATGGTCACACCTAGACTAGACAGATCTATGATCTATCTGTCAAATCAATGTCCTCATTCAAATTGTTTCGTGCCGTTCGTTTTGCGTCGAGTTGAATTTATTCCTCCGTGTTTACTTCTGTTCGTTACAATTTGCGTGAAAACTGTCGAGCTGAGCGTTTACGTTCCTCTAGTGGTTTTGTTTTGAGATATTAGACTCCTGTTTTAGTGATAAGTGAGCAAATTGACTCTTTAGTTTAAATGAGCTTTGGGACTCTTGTTTTAGTGATAAGCGAGTAAATTGTGACACTATTTCAGTTTTTAAGTGAGCCTTGGATTCTTGTTTTACTCTTCAAAAATGTCTACACCTGGTAGAGGTCGGGTAAACCACCCCCTCTCTCGCCGGTGTGTAAATTGCTCCCTACGTATGGCGCCTAATTTTCGAAGCCGTCAAATCGAAGAATTAGATGAACCAATGCGTATCCTTCTGAGATCCTGGGTAACACCTACACCGGTAAGTTTATAATGTATCATTTACAAGATTTATATGAACATTTACGATGCCTATGTTTGGTCAATCAAGGAGTCATTGTCAACTGTAAATATCTATTATTTCCTCTATAACAGAAATGAACAGTTAAGTCCAAAACAGATAAGTATCCAGGCAGCTAACTTTTACTTTAAGGAATGTTATGTGTGTCCAATGTATGGTTTTCTATGTGTGTCCTAAGTTTATTAACCCATTCGGCCCACAACAATAATGAATGTTGACAGCACAGTGGAAAAATAAAGATTTTTGTCTGGAACTTTTTAGGTGATCATACATTTATTTTCATATAATAGATTTACAATACAATCTAACATTTGTGTTACTTAAAACTATTTTGTAAAGGATTTTAGGCACATGAATAAATGTGCATATTATTATCTACTTAAGAATTCAGTTTTTTTTGCTATCTTTTCAGATATCCTCTGATGACATCCTGTGTGTTGAATGTTTTGTATTATTACAAAACCGGACATCATCAGATATGAGTCTATCCCTTGTATCCCCTGCTCTTGGACACCTTAACATATGTTTTGCGTGTGGCATGTCAATTGCTAGTCGCAGAACTCACAGAGTTAGTCAAGACTGTCCTCAAAGGAACATTATACTAAGATGGACACCAGCTCATCACGTAAGTGTTTTAATCTTATTTATTTAAACTTAATGTACAATGGTGGTACATAGCAGTAGTAATCTTAGCAGAATTACTATGATTGAACTAACTGAATAAAAATAAATAGTATAAATATAATATTTTTGTTTTTAGATCTTGCATTTGGAACGAGTTTGTCGTGCTTGCTGGGAGGCTGCATCGAGAGAAGTACAGAGGCAACCTGTTGCTGGCGTTAACAGATCCACCGTGGAGTCTGCACCAGTGACTGATAATATGGACAGTAACATCATCGCTGATGCTGTGATTCCTGTAGCACCTCCACTACCACCGCCGGTTCCACAACCGGCACCACTTCAGGGACAACAATTATCTAGAACATCTAAAATTCATTCACAAAAGTACAAACGGGTTTCGGCAAGTTCACGTCATTGCCTATTCCTTGGTTGTGAGAATACTGAACGTCTTTTGGTACCAGGCACTATAAAGGAAGTTTTATTGTTACAACATAAAAAGTATATTCCCTTGACCGCAAGAATCTGCAGATATCATTTACACAGCAATCGTTGGGATGAACTAGAAACCCCATATTCAGATTTTACTGGATTTCAAGTAGATGATATTTTCACAAAACTTGAAAAAGCTACTGAGAGACAGTTGGACTTTAATGACATAAACTCAATGGATTCTCATTTATGCCATTTTTGGTTGGGACTTACTGCAGAGCAATTCAATGAACTTCTAAATTGTAACCCTATGTTATATGATCACTTTCCCAATCCTTCTGTTGCTCTCAGCATATTTTTAGTAAAACTCCGAACAGGTGACAGTAATCAAAGACTGTCAACACTTTTTAAAGTAGCAAGATCCACTTTGGAAAGAAAAATGAATATTGTGAGAAATTGTTTAAATGAACAGTTTGTTTCTCGACATTTAGGAATAAATCACACATCTATCCAAAATGTAGCATCACGGAATAGAATCATTCCAGAGGGTTTTTTTGGGGATGCCAACATGGCTTTAAATGTAAAACCTGCCATTGCAATCTGTGATGGCACATATGTTTATGTGCAAAGCAGCAGTAATTATTTGTATCAAAAGAAAACGTATAGTCTGCATAAATATGCCAACCTTGTCAAACCATTTTTATTTGTTTGCTGCGATGGATATATTTTAGAGTGTGTCGGGCCTTATGAAGCCACAAAAAATGACTCATCGATTATGAGTGCCTTGTTTGCTACTGAAAATGGTCCCATGCGCTCATTTTTTAGACCCGGTGATGTATTCATTTTAGACAGAGGATTTAGAGATGTGATTCAAGAGTTAGAAAGTTATAATTATAAACCTCACATGCCCGAGTCATTATCCGAAAACGAACATCAATTAACCACCCAGCAGGCTAATAAATCTAGATGTGTAACAATGTGCCGGTGGGTGGTAGAGGTTATAAATGGGAGAATCAAAAGAGATTTTAAACTATTTCGCCAGGAATATTTTAATAGAGCGTCAAGTCATCTTATGACTGATTTCAAAATAGCTTGTTCCCTTTTGAATAAGTTCCACCCTACAATTAATGATAGACCCGATGCTGTGGAGTACCTAAATATTGCTCTGTCGAGATTAAATACAATAAATTATTTATCGGAATTTATTCAAAGGGAACATATAAATAGAAGGCGTACGATTTTCCAAAGCATAAACAGCAGTGCTCCTCATCTAAATAACTTTCCAAGATTGTCTTTAATCGAATTAAGAAGATTTGCTTTAGGATCTTACCAATTAAAACAGGCAAGATCCTATTATGGGGAGCATGTGCGGGCGAATGGTACCTACAGTGTAGAAATAAGCAATGAATTATTAGAAGAAGATTTGCCCTTAATATTCGGTGAAAATAATTATCTAGTTAGGGCTAGAATTAAATCGAGACATGTGAGTAGCAGGATTTATTATACATATTTATTAATAACTAGAGATCAACATAGGGCAAATTCTTTAGAGAGCATCATTGCTTATTATTGTAGTTGCTTAGTGGGAAATCGTACAGTAGGATGCTGCGCTCATACAATGACTGTATTGTGGTATTTAAGCTGGGGTCGCTTCAATGATATAAGCGCCCCAGCTCCATTTCTAGATAATATACTCCTTGAAGAATAAATACCTGCTGTTTTATTTATTGTTGTTCTAAGTAAGCAGTCGTAGAGCAGCTTACTTTAATATAACCTGTTCTATACCTAAACCCTTCCTACATAAATCTACATAAATACAGTAATCAAGAGAAGCAAGAGAAGATTATATGCAGTGTTTTTTTTTAATTCAGTTTCATTCAATTCTTAAACAATATTATTTTAATTTGAAATATGTCTAAAATAAAAGTATATTGTTTTATAACCTCAATTTCAGCATCTGAAAAAATAAGATTTCTCTTAAACTAGGATGAAAAATTGAAAATCGATTTCAGGATCTGAAAAGGCAATTCAAGTTCTACAATACCAAGTTAAAACCACCGCGACACGCGAATTTTTTAAGGGGCCCAAAACTCCTAACTAAATCGGCATTCTCCTTTGTGCTAAAAGGTCGATTATCTGAAAACGCTAAGCTACGTTTGTCGAACAACTATGACACAGTTTCCGCTTTAGTACAGGATTTAAGGAAACATTTGTTAACTTCAAAATCATTTACCGCGATTCAGTTGCGCCTCCAAAATATGAACCAAGGTTTTAGGTCAATTGACGAGTATGGTTCAGAATTAGAACAACTTTTTACAGACTTAACCATCTCACAGGCAGACGGAGACTCGTCAAAGTTCGCTATTTTAAAGCCATTAAATGAAAAGATGGCTATTAAGAAATTTTCAGATGGGTTGAAAAATTCAAGACTGAGCACAATCATGGCCGCGCGCAACTATGACCACCTCAAGGACGCCATACAGGGTGCAAAGGACGAGGAGGTATCAACGCCCTCGACGTCCGCTAAGCCGGACGTTATGCAGTATTCCAGAAGAAGTCGAGGTAGGTTTACACCTTTTTCAGGACCTAGAGGTCAAGGTCAACGTGGCCGTAATTATGGTCATACTAATCATTTTAACCGCTGAGGTTACGGAAGACCTTTTCAAAATTTTAACCGCGGTAGATCTTTTTCTCAGTCGAATTTTAACTATGGCCGATATAATCATCGCGGTAACCGGCGAGGAAATAATTACAACCGAAATAATATTTATTCCGCGCAACCCATACCAACCCATACCCAAACCAACACAAGAATCGGTGCAAGGGCTTGTTTCACAAAGCTCTAATGATAATTCCCAGTTCGTGAATAATAAGCAGTTTTTTCGATTTTAATCGTTATATTTTAGCTTGTAAGGGACGATGTCAATTTGTGACATTTTATTCAAATAACAAAAAATATTCCTTTTTGGTAGATACGGGTGCGTCGATATCAATTATAGGAAAAAAGGAATTACCCGAAACGATGCGCATAAGTTATAATAGCACTACTATAAACGGAATTGGGGGTCAGATTAACTCCCTGGGATGTGTAACCTTAAAACTTGTGTCAGAAAATAATGACACGTTCATACATAAATTTTATGTTTTTGAAAATTTGCCCTTTCAGGCAACTGGTATTTTAGGTTTAGATTTTCTTTCTACTTATGGCTGTAATATTGATTTAGCTTCCAACATGTTAGTTGTTAATAATGCAGGTAAATTAACTTATTTACCTATCTTGTCTAGACCAGATTTAACGTTTACTAATAATAATAATCTAGTGTTACCGGCCCGAAGTGAATCGGTCCATTACGTACATTTAGGTATTGATGTAAAAGATGATTGTGTTGTTTGCTCGAGAGAGATAGAAAAAGATATTTTTCTAGCAGGGGCTATCGTTAGACCTAAGAATGGTAGGATACCGGTCAAAATACTTAACATTACAGATAAAGAAGTTAAATTAGATAATTTTTGTCCGGAAGTTAACTTTTTAAATGAGTATCAAGTTTTTTCTTTTCATAAAACTAATGCAAATGCTAATAGAGCCGAAACTTTACTCTCGTCGTTAAATCATCTTAATTGTGAAGAAAAGTGTTCGATCGAAACAATTTGCACAAAATATTCAGACGTGTTTTTTCTGCCATGAGATAAGTTAGCAACCACCAACGTATATGAACAATCAATAACACTTAATTCAAACGTTAATTCTACATACGTTAAACCGTATAGATTGCCCCAATCGATGAAACCTGAAATTGATCGTCAAATAAAACAAATATTAAAGGACGATATAATAGAAGAGGCCTCAAGTGAATGGAACAGTCCGGTGCTACTCGTTCCCAAAAAATCAGAAGGCTGTAAAAAGTGGCGATAAGTAGTGGACTACAGAAAACTCAATGATGTAATAGTCGATGATAATTTCCCGCTACCGAACATCACCGACATTTTAGACTCACTTTCAGGCTCAATGTATTTCACACATTTAGACCTAAATCAAGGTTATTTTCAGGTAAAATTATGTCCTGAGAGCCGTAAATATACAGCTTTTTCCACTGGCTCGGGTCAGTATCAATTAAAGCGTCTTCCTATGGGACTTAAAACTTCCTGTAGCAATTTTAGTAGAGTAATGTCTATAGCCATGTCCGGCCTGACGTATGATAAATGTTTTGTTTACCTTGATGACGTCATTATATTTGGGCGAAATCTAAATTCTCATAATAAAAATTTGATTGATGTACTCGAAAGGTTAAGAAAATTAAACTTAAAATTAAATCCGAGTAAATGCCAATTTTTGAAAAAGGAAATATTATATCTTGGACATTTAGTTTCAGCAGATGGGGTTTTACCCGATTCTGAAAAAACCATAGTTTTACAAAATTACCCTGTACCAAAAAACGTAGACGAAGTGAAACGCTTTGTAGCTTTTTGCAATTACTATCGTAAAGTACCATCATTTGCTGACATTACATTACCATTAAACCGATTAAGCAGAAAAAATGTAGATTTTAATTGGTCAGCAGAATGTCAAAATTCTTTCGAGGTCTTAAAACAAAAGTTAATTAGCCCGCCCATTCTTCAGTACCCAGACTTTTCAGAATCAAATGAATTCATTTCGCAAACAGACGCATCAGGTGTAGCCGTTGATGCAGTTTTGTGCAACAAGGACTCAAGACCCGTAGCATATGCTAGTAGACCTTTAAACAAAAACAAAGCAGTAAGTTCTTTTTGTATCCCACAATACAAAAAGAACTTACTGCTATAGTCTGGGCAGTGAAATATTTTAGACCATATTTATACGGCAGACATTTTACTATTATGACGGATCATAAACCCCTTATTTATTTGTTTGGTATGAAAGATCCCTCTAGCAGGCTGTTGAAGTTTCGTTTAGTTTTAGAGGAATATGATTTCAAAATAGGGTATGTGCAAGGAAAGGATAATGTAGTCGCGGATGCATTATCTAGCGTAAATGTGACATCTAGCGAATTAAAGAGTATGAATGATAGAATTTCTGAAGTTAATATCATGACTAGAGCACAAAAGAGAAGTAATGAGGAGAGTAAGAATGTATCACCGCCAATTAGTAAACCTACTGACGAAAGGTCTGATCAGCCTAGAGTCGTGGAATTATTAAAGAAGCCGAGTGATGTTGTAGAGATGATTTTGCTAGAAAAAGATAAAGTAGATAAATATAGAAGAGATAATATGATAAGAGCTGAAGACGAGTGTCTCGCCTATATTCCTAATAAAATGATGTTATGCGTAAACCTTAACTTCTAGAGCACATTTCTCGCGAGCCGAATTTGTGATTAAGTTAGAAGTTTTGCAAGAGTATAAATGTACAAGAAGTGTGCATCGTTAAAAATAATGAAAATGAAGAGTTTATAAAACATTTGTGTAATGAAATACAAACATTAAAAGATTGGACCGGTCCGAGAGTATGCATACTAAGAGGAATAGAAAGAATAGATGACGATAATGAAAAAAAATCATCTTAAATGACATTCACCTGCTTCCCACTAGTGGTCATGCTGGTGTGCGTAGAATGACTAACAACATCAAAAGACGATATTTCTGGCCAGGTATCTATAAAGATGTTCTTGATTTTGTAAAAAAGTGTCCTACATGCCAAAAGACTAAGGTACACAAAACAGCCGATGACAATCACAACAACTGCGTCGTCAGGTTTTGAAAAAATATTTTTAGACCTAGTAGGCCCTTTGGATAAAGATGAAGATGGAAATTGTTACCTTATAACAATCCAATGTGAATTAAGCAAATTTATTGAAGCATACCCTATAAAAAATAAAGAAACAATAACGGTAGCAAAATCATTTATACAAAATTTTGTTTTACGTTTCGGTATACCTAAAGTAATAGCTACTGATAGAGGTTCAGAATTTATTTCAAGCACTATGGTTGAAGTTTGCAAATTATTAAAGATAGAAAAATTAATATCAACAGCATACCATCATCAATCAATCGGTTCACTTGAAAATGCTCATAAGCATTTAGGCGCTTTTCTAAGGACCTACTCAGGCAATAACGGCTACGACTGGTCACACTGGATACCGTTTTGGTGTTTCAGTTATAACAATACCGTCCATTCAGAGACGAAGTACACGCCCTTCGAACTCATTTTCGGTAGGTCGTGTAACATACCCAATAATATTAAGAGTTGTAATAGGTTAGATCCATTATATAATCCTAATGACTATTGTTTAGATTTAAGATATAGATTACAAATAGCACTTAAATATGCTAAAACTAATTTAGAGCTTAGTAAGGAAAATAGAAAATTAGCATATGATAAGAAATGTAATCCAGTAACATATAGTAAAGACGATTTAGTGTTAGTCAAAAATGGAGGAACGAAAAAATTGGATAATATTTTTAAAGGCCCTTACATTGTAATAGAGGACATGGGTCCCAATGTAAAAATTTTAAAAAACAAATCTTTGAGGAGTGGTTGGAGGCGGGTAGCTCACTGTCCGTCCGTCTATTAACCACAGGCCGTGTCGACGGCTCGTAAGTGTTTCACGCGTGCCTCAAAGATATATAAGTTTTGTAACTAATTACAAATAAAGCAACACACAACAATGAAACAGAACAATGATCAGATCAAACTATGTGCTTGAGAGTACGAATTGCACGCGTCATTGGAGCCTCCTATATCACATTTGTTCACGCGCGCGGCACCGCTAGCAAGCGTGGCTGTAGATCTCGCTCCGAGTACCTGCCCAGAACACATAAACCTATCTACCGTAAAATGCCTAACATAAAGGCAGAAGGAACATGGGTGGAGGCGGGGTTTTAGTCAGTACAATCTGACACTCCCCCCCCCCCACCTCTTATCCGGACAATTCCTGTGGATGCCTCGAGAGTAAGGCCCGGCAACCCCTGTTGGGTATACGAGCCTCGGCTTAGGGAGGACAGGCTGGATCTGCATCATCATAATCTGGCTCAGCATCGCGGGCTGGCGCTAGCAAGGGACGGGTGGCGCAAGTACCGGGACGTTGCGACGGGCCTCGCGAGAACGGAATGACGCAAGCCTGCGTGCTTGCGTCTGAATTTACAAATAGTGCTAGTTTCCCTCCTGCTCTAAGGAGAGCACGCTATAACCCTGCTAAGGAGCAGGGTTATAGCGTCGACAGGGGTGACAAGAGTATGTCTAAGACGGCGAATTGTACTAATTCGGGCGGCCGATGTGATAAGAGAGTTGCGATGTTTTATCGCAGAGTCAAAGAAACGCTTAAAAAGGCGCTTCAGGAACTGAAGGACGGTGGAGATTTTTAAACCTAAGAGCTCTGTGATTTTACATAGGAATCTCTCATAGACTCCGCATCCTATGGGTTAAGAGAGTTTGGAGTGGGAAAACACGACACAGGCGAATGCCATGATAGGGCGGAGCATTTTAACAGCAACCTACATCAGGGTCTTTTAAGGGAGGTAGGGCAGCTCTACGTTCGACTTCGGAGTTCACCATATCGAAGTGACGCTTGGCTACTGGTTGCGAGCTGGGGGAGCACTGAGACTCCAAACTGTCGGCTAGGCATTATGCCTTTTCAGAGTCGTCGAATGCGACTCGTTTATCAGGACGAGTGAGCGGAGGCATCGAAGCCTCGTCGGTGCCAAGCCTACCTACCCACCTACCTGTTTTTATCTATCTGGCAAAGTGTGTGTCCGAGAGATATTTCGTAGAGCTATACAAATATTTATTGTGCTTGTACCACACGTTTAAACAATGCTAAAAACTTCTGTTTTATTAACTTTTAAATGTTAAATAACTTTTTTTTTCCCACGGAATATTTAAAAAAAAATTACATATTTTAGACGGTGGGATTGAGTTCTTCAATTTAAAACTGATTTGATCCGTGTACGCAAACTTTTATTAGGTGGGTCAGAAACGCCCCATGACCTTTACAATTTGTTGACAATGTTCCACGTTGGCTAGTATTTACTCATGATAGTCTGATATTTTCAAATTCAGCTGCCAAATATCAGTGCGACAATGGTGCTTTGGTAATGGGATTGTGCTTGACGATAGTGGATACTTTCTAAATAATTATTTGTTGACACCACTCAGCAATCCCCTAACGCGAGCTAAAGAGTTATACAATGAATCTCATATTAAGACTAGAAATGTCATTGAAAGATGTTTTGGTGTCTGGAAAAGGAGAATTCCAGTGCGTATTGGATTAAAGTGTAAAATATCTCTTGCCCAAGATATTATTGTGGCCACAGTTATATTACACAATTTAGCACGAAGCAGAAATGAAGGGGAGCCTCCGATAGATCCTGAGGTTCAGATATCAACACAGCTAATATTTCCATTTGTACTTGCTGAAAGCAGTGAGGACGAAGAAGCTTAATAGGGGCTAAAATATTGAAATATTTTGAATCACTCATTAGCTAAATTGTTAAAAATAAAATAAACAATAGTAATAGTATCTGCCAATGGCTTAATTGCCAAGAGCCTTGACCAACACCTGAGGAGGCTCTCGTTAGACGACTGTATCAGGCTTGATACAGAAAGCGGTACTCCTGGATACGGCTTGTATTGTTAGGTTTCTTTTACTGGAGCCCTGACTTCTGGTAGCTTTGACTCTGTTCCCGATACCAGTGGGCTACCGTTTTTTAAATGATATGTTATTTTTTAAATAGGAAGTTTGTAAAAATAGAAAATAAAACATGTGTAAAAATAAACGATTAGATAAATGATTCGCACCCCCCACCGAATAAACCGGTAATCGACAATTCTAAATTTTACAGGAAAAATAAAAAACTGTTTTATGCATATATCTCAGCATGGGTGAATCCTACGATGGCCATTTATACATCAAAACAAAGCTAATTTTTTGCAGTCTGTTTTTTTATATGCATTTTTTTTGCAATAGTATAACAAAACAAAGTTATTGACGAAAATAAACTTACTGAATTTGTGGGACAAAACAATAGTACGCAACACATCATTACGATATTATTCGCGTATAACCTCAAGATTTTGTAGTTGGTATTAATGCATTACGGTATTATTCGTTGTAATACGGTGCTGAAAAGCCTACCAGTAATATGATATTACGATATTATTCAGGTGAAATCCAAGCGATAGTGTATACTGTAATGTAACATGACAATAATATTCGTCGATGTGTAGTGTCAAAGATTAAAAGTAACATAATGTCGCAAATACCATGTTTTATTAAATAATTCAGTAAGTACCTATTATTTGATTTGGCAGAAACTTAACAATATTAGAAGAAGTTGATAGTGATACTGGATAATTTATATTTTTATATTTTGTTCTGTTACACATAATAGCGAATTTGTGAAAGTTATGAAGTGAAACAAAGGTTTAGTTATTTATCATAATCAGTCTTTTTATTTATTAATAATGATAATCAAATTTTAATAATATTTCAATCACAAACAATAATTACTAGGAAGTCTTGTTGGCCCATTGGGCAGTTGGTAACTAACTATTATTAAAAATAAATCATGCTAATCATCATTACAGTCTGATTCTGTTTCCGAAGACTGCTCTGTGGTATTTTCACAGGTTTGGAGGGAATTATAAAAAGAATGATAATGCTGAGGTATAGCTTCTGTTCTGCATAAACTTAATAAATCTTCTTTTAGCAATTTACTTACTGGGATTGGTTGATAGTAAGCTTGTTTTAATGGCATTCCAGCAGTAACTTCAGGTTCAAGTAATCTTCTTCCTCTCTTTGATCGGGTTTGAATTTCAGTATTCATCTCTGAATATTCATCTTCGAAATTATACTTCAATTGAATAGTGTTCGGTTTAGAACACGAAACCTTTATTTCCATTATTTGGTTCCATTTAATTTTTCGGCCATGGATATCTACAGTCCAGTTTTTGCCGATGATTAAATCTTTAATGTTAAAGAAATCTTTCTGCTCCATTTCTTTTACAGAGTATTGGTTGCCTCCCACCTTTGCATTTATAATGACGCCATAAATCTGGTCAGGAGTGTAGAGCACTTTATTTTTTAAGGCTCTTTCAATGCATGAATGCATGCTGTCGCCTTCATTCTGGCTATGACCAGTTTCAAAAAACCTGTGTGTAATATTTTCCATATCATAGACTTTTAGCGCATGGAGGTATAAAGCAAAAATATACCGATTTTTATTTTGGCCTGCACAGCCATCTGAATAGAATGATAAATTCTTGATGCCTTTACTCTTTTCTTCTTTGATGAATTGAGCCAAGCAACTACCAATTTCTATGGAACCTCTTTTGGCGATAGACAGGTGCCATACGTAACAGTGTCCAGATTTGTTAAGACTGTTGTAAATTGTAAAATTGTATACTGGGTATTTTCTTTTATAATAGAAAATTCCTACTTCAGATCGAGGTATACTCAGTACTTTTTCTAAATCGAAAATAGCAACAGTCGTGTTGTTTTTGTCCAAAGTAGCCTTTTCTTCCTCTTTTAACTGACGCACTTTGTTTTTCCTTGCCACATGTTGATTATATTTTTCCTCCAATGCTTCTTTTCTGATTGGGTCCGCTTGTTCATATAAACAACATGTTCCACATAAGTCTTTTTTCGGCTTATAAAAGGAATAGTTAAACATGGTGTTAAATATAGTTTCATATTGCCGCTTTGATGCCTTCTGATCTGGAATATAGTCTTGATGTGTAAACCAGTCTGTATATAATCGGTACATTTTTGAAATATTGAGGTGTTGCGACAAATATTGTCGCTTTGATTGTTTTCTAATGTAATGCGATTCTACGGAAGGAAACAGTTTGATGTGAGTTATTATGCTTTCTTTTGTAAGATCAGACATCTTCTTTGGCCTTGTTGAGTGATTTCCTCTGAGATCTGATAAACTTAGATCTTTTTTTATCTTTTCAAGCGCCGTATACACAACTTGTTCTGTTACTTTAATAGTGTTTAAAAAAAACACTTTACAAACCGGAATATTGGATTCTGCTAAAGGTAAGAAATATGTTATTGTCTGTGTCCTATTATTTTTACGATCTAAAGTTAATCTTTTTATAGGTTTTGTTTCGACATGTCGAACAATATACTGCCATTGAAGCTCGTGACTTTTCAAACTATAAAAGTTATTAAATATTTGTTCCCTTTGTTCTGTTGGAATTTTTTCGCCACATTTTTTTTGACAAGAACAAGTTGGTCCCATTGTTTTCGCGGAATATTTTGTTTTGGAACGCGCCCCTTCGTAGGACTGTCCAGAATTTTTCAGTCTTTTATTTTTAATATCAGACCAATCATTTCGATTATTTAAACGCTTTCTTGTTGATTTTACAGGAGAAGAAGACACACCATCATTTATCATGTTATTCTCATTGTCTATTAGAAAAGTTGATTCGTGGGAGTGGACCACAACTTCGTCAGTACTTTGTAGATCTTGTATATTAGCACTACTTATAAAAGGTATTTTTTCTGATAAATTATCTGCAGCAGATGGACTGACTAACTGGTCTTGCAAGGTAAACTGACTGTCATCATTATTGTTGGCTTTACATGTTATGTCATTGCTACATGCAGGCTCTTCTGTTTCATTTGATGCATGGTTTTCTTCGATTATTTCCTCTAATTCAATAACTACAGAAATTTCTTTCAAAGTATCATTTTCCACTACGGTATCGTCGTCTTCGTTCATTTTTAATGTCACATCTTCAACGCATTCGTCTATTTGCGAATGATATGATTGATTTTTAGGGCATTCTGTTCCAGGAGATAGTAATAATAATATAGCGTCCGATGGAGTAGTAATCCTATTGTCATGTTGTTGCGGCATGTGTTTAGGTGTGCTTGCATAATTAGTTTTATAAATAGCTGTAGGTGAAGCCACAAAATCAACATTGTCTAACAACAGAGATAGGTTTGAAATAGCTGATGGAGAACCAGGTTTTGAATCAATTATCTTATTTAGATAACTCGAATATCCCCCTAAGCTGGAAGTCATGCTCTCTGAACGAGTACTACTAGCTTCACGATTAGAACTTGGTTGCTTATAAATACTAGACGTGTCATCGGAAACAAAATCGTCGCTATTTTCCTCACGCTCATCATAATGTATAGTTGATTTATCTGGAAAACGTTGAGAACCATTACTATTTATACTTATAGTTTGACAATAGCAAGCATTAATAGGATGATAATAATTATGATGATAATTAATTAATTAACTATGTATATTTACGCACCACGCAAATTATAGATTTTTTTTCCTGTATTTCATTACCACTCCATTCAACACTCGTTTTTGCAAGTTCTTCTCTGAAAAGGTTGAAATATCTTGTAAAGATTTACGTCTCAAATCTTGATCAATTGGGCTGAGGCTGAATCATCATCATCAAAAATCGTCCTTTCGGGGCGTGCGCTGCATAAACAGTACACTGTACAAGTTACATAAAAAATAATGTACCTATTAAGAAATTATTCCTATTAAAAAGTCCAAAAAAACAGACAGACAGACAGCATTTATGTCTATCCTTGAAGATTGACTCACAATACCTAACCATTTTTGTGATTTTAAAATTACGTCAAAAATAATGCTTCATTTGCGAAGGTGTTTTTACAGACATCGTATTAATCCTTCTCAAAATAAATATGTTAGTAATCTTTAACGTTTAATTGTGACCTAAAATGCCATTTACATCATTTCATTTAGATGAATATCTTGGGAAATATAACATAATTAAAATAACTCGCGCAAAAAATACATAATATCATAACCACGACTAGGGTCCATTAGAAGATGGCTTTCAATGGGAAAGTACGCTGTATGAAGTGTCACAACATGACCACCATGATCCATGATCCATCCTTCAGAAGTCATCGACTATAGATTAGAGGTACCCGTGCGAAGCCGGGGCGGGTCGCTAGTTAGGTATAATTATTTATACAGGACTCACCAGCAACGTGTAATAAATCCAACATCCTTCTCGTACGGGGGTTTTTTAACTCATGTCTTTTCATATTTAAGACAGTAAATAAACAAAACACAAATTAATAATTAACTTCGTATCAATAAAACAGTCTCTGACGCAACACAACACTTCACAGTAAAATGTCGCACTGGCGATTACGTAGGTAAACAAACGCACGCGCCGCGCGCCATACACCGCCGCATCGCTCTGTCCCTTTCTTTAGTGGAGAATGAAAATTAAGCGTTCGCTCTTACTCATCAATCACTAACGATAATAATGCTGTATTCATTCATTACGTACCGACACCATCGTAATGTTTTATTGTAAAACCGCTTGCTTTAAAAATATTAACTTTATGATACAGTGAACGACATTACGATTTTGCATAATGTACTGTCATGTTTTGTAAAACCACATTACCAAATCCTGTGAATAAAAATAATACACGAATAAAATTGTATTATACTTTACGCGGAACAAGATATGCGTTTCTTACGCGAATAAAACGGTAATCGATTACCGAAAAAGTTAGAGATTGTTTAATCTGTAATAACGTGTTATGATACTATTCGTGCAAAAAGTGTGTTGAGATTTTTGGGGAATAATATTGTTATGTCCAGTACGGGACCATTGGAAATATTGTACTTTTACAAATATGCATAGAAAAAATACGAAAAAAATTTACAAGGTGTAATTAATGCTCTAAATATCGAATATGCAATAAAACGTAAACTATCGTAATAGCACATTACCATATTATTCGGTGGGGGGTGCGAATTATTATTATAATAATGAAGTTTTATTATATAATAAAATTTACATATAACCTTTAATGTTTTTGCTGCATGGTGTTGAGCATCAGCTGATGTAATTGTTGTTTCCGTAATTCCTCATGTTGAAGATGTTTCATTTTCATTTGGTGCTCCTCCTCTACAAAAATTGTTCTTTTTTTTGTCAATTTCTAATTGTAATTGCACCAACTCTAATCGTGCTGCACTTAACTGATCTAGTTTGTCAGTCACACTAGCTCTATTAGGTTTAAGTGCTTGCGACACCTTTGACTTTAACGATTTTGGGGTCCATGTACCCCATTTGTTTTGATAATCTGCAAACAAATAATAAAATTTTATAAAATGTCATTTTAATCACTATCTACACCATTGTGAAAATTTGTGTGAAAGGGGGATGCCAAGCCGTCATAGTGAGTTAGGCCCTAAGTGCCCACAAGTAACATTAAATGTTAATATTTGTTGCCTCCCAAATAATATATTGATAAAAAAAAATATTGAAAACTGTTGGAGTTTCCAAACTATAAGGTTTTTTTTTATGTGCCCTACACAAGTATTGAAAACTCTTCCTACATAACATATTAAAGCTAAATATATTATTTAAATATTACAGATAGTTGAAAATAAAACAATACATTAATAGAATTAATTCACCATAAACTAAAACATTGTCAAAAAATTGAGCAAGAGGAAAAATATTAGTATGACACAGAAAGGCTGCAAAAATAAATAATGTTAGCCTTTTAACATTTCAGAACAATCTTACTGCATTCAATAGGATTCTAAAAATAGTATAGTTTGTTATCTTAGCCTGTTGTGGTGCAATTTGATATGCAATCTCATTCCTTATTTGGTCAACCGTTGTGGTATATCAATGTTCATCGAATGTGACCTTTGTCTTAAAAGAGAGGTGCCACAGCTAATAGAGATATGAATGTGGACAACAATAGGGTCTGTTGAGTGTTGACTTATTGGCTGCCTGATTTTATTCCATGCTTTGGTCCAACATGCATGGCACACCGAACTATTAAAAGTCAATTACAAGACAGTTCTTGTAATAGACTGGAAAAGAAAAAACAATATTATGTGAGTATTTGTTTGCACTGCAAGTATGAATAGGTATCTTATTTTGAGTCATATTTGCACATTATCTCGTTAATTTATTGTTTTATTAACATATCACTATATTTTTAAATATTTCTTAAAAAAACATAAAATAAAAACATTTAAAAATATAAAAATAGTAGCCCACCGGTATCGGGAACAGGGTCCAAGCTACCGGCGGTCAGGGCTCCAGAGAAAGGAACCTCCTAACAATACGAGCCGTGTCCAGGAGTACCGCTTTCTGTATCAAGCCCTTGATCCAGCTGCCTAACGAGAGCCTCCTCTGGTGTTGGTTGAGGCTCTTGGCAATTAAGCCATTGGCAGATATGACTATCGGCACAATGATCGCTGAGTCCACATCCCACATGTCGACAACCTCGCGAGCCAAGTCAATATACTTGATTTGCTTATCTTTCTCGGCTTTCACGAGGTTCTCATCATGCGGGACTGTTATGTCAACAATCATTGCGCGCCGCTCTGATCGATCCACCACCACTATATCAGGCTTGTTGGCAACAATAGTCCTGTCAGTGATGATGGATCGATCCCAGGACAATGTGATATCGCCATGTTCGAGAACTGGGTCGGGCTCATACCTGTAGTACGGCACTTCCGATTCCACAAGGTTATATTTAAGAGCAAGTTGCTGATGGATAATCCTGGCTACAAGGTTGTGTCTATGCAAGTACTCTCCGTTAGCTAGACGAGAACAACCAGAGATAAGCACATTATTATTACAGTTGTAAAACTTATTATAGTTACCTGTTGATGTCCAACCCATCTTTTAACGAGAGATCGAACTTCGACGATTTCCAAAGCGTGTCTTCGCAATCTTGATATGTTTAAATTACAATTTATTTACACAGCGTACATATCAGGCGGGGTCGTCTCATTGGGTAAACCGTGGAATGCCTACGGGGGCTAGAACTGTGTTGCCAAGTTCTCTTTCATTATGCGAGATCTAAAAATTTCGGTCTCTAATAATGACGTTTTCAAGGATGGCAACAAATAAAAACAGAAAATGTGCTTAAGTGTTAAAAAGCTACCATTTGGTAGTTTAAGTAACATTTTAGTTCAAATTCTGCCGTACGTTACTTAAAACACGGTTAAGCCTCAAACTGCCATTTTTTAGTTTTGAATCACACATAACGTTTTGAAAAATTCTCTATCTTTTGTGCTGGGTCCCATTACTGTACGACTTTTACTTTCCGAGATATAGAGCGGGTGTGAACCGTTAAGTAACATATTTTTTACAGTTTACTTTATTATTTAACAGCTATTCCTCAAATTTATGTTATAACACGGCAAAAGGATGGTAACGTTATTATCACGGATCGTTCCAAGCGATATTAATTTATTATAATACAGTTATCACACAATGCTGCACTTAAATTAAGCTATACGACCATAACCGTGTTATAATCAAATACTTACAGGTGTGTCTGAGAACAAAAACTATGTTATAATAAAGTTACTATAGAATAATATTTTCCTTTGTGGGTAGACATAGCACCAACATATTTTTTTGAGTGCTCTTGATTAATTATTTATTCATTCTTTTTAATGAAATAAAACAGTTTTTTCTAAATTAAACCCCCCACACTTGCTATCTATTATTATCAAGTCTCTGACACTTGTCTGTCACTACACATTTAACATGGACACTAAACTTGCTGCCAGTCTGGAGGATCTTCAACAGTTGTTTGGGTCCCGAATGCAGGAATATGAAGCAAAACTGCAGCAGGCTACCTCGAATACCACACCAGCTTCACCTGACATTGCATCCATTGCACGTGAGTTCGCAGAGTTTAAGCTGTTTGTCTGTCAAGCACTTTCCAAATTGAAAACTCAAATTGAGCTGCTTGCTGATGGGTTTGACAGGCATGAGACCATCACGAGAAGAAAGGTACTGTTGTTCCATGGTGTTTCTGAGCAAAATAACGAAAAGTTACTTGATGTGGTGCACAATATAATAACCAACAAAATGAAATTGGCTGATGTAAGTCGTGATAAGAATGTTATTCATGTTTGCCATAGACTCGGATTCTCACAGCAGAAAGCCCGTCCCATACTAGTACGATTCTTCGCGATGGAGCACCGACAACTTGTGTGGGATAGCAAGAAAACACTTAAGGGCACCGGGATCACCATCTCTGAGTTTTTGACACAAGCTAGGCACCGTGTGTTTACAGCTGCTCGTAAGCACTTTGGTATGCTAAATTGCTTGTCCATGGAGGGCAGGATTGTTGTTATCTGCCCAGACAAATCACGCTGCAAGATCGAAACGGCTAGTGAGCTTTACGACGTTATAGCCAAATTCCCGTCTTGCTCAGTGGACACCGAGGATTCTGTACAATCTGAAGAACCTGGATCTCCAAACATCGCATCATTGTCTACTCCCGCTAAGAGATTGAGGAAGACGCGTTTGCGCAAGTAACACAATGTTATTCATACTTGTTTTGTAGTCCAATAACTTAGCTACTACTCAATTTTGCCGTTTAACACGATTGTAATCGTTATAGATTTTACTGGGCCGGTAGATGACTATTTTATGTGATTTATACACCTTCAACTTTTCTTTTTTTTTATATTTTAGTAACTGCCGGTATTATGTTTTCTTTCTTGTCCTGTGTTGCGACGTTAGCGACGTGACGTTCTGATTCTGACAGTTGTTGACATTTGTCATTGTCATTTTTCTGTCATTGTGTTACGGTTCTTTTTACGAATGGTTCGATCCGCCAATCGATTTTTATTCTCGTTTCGTTTCATTTTTTTTTTCTTTTTTACCTGCTGTTAAGTTACTTCAGTGTTGCTTTTAAGTTGTTAACTGTTAATTTTTTTTTTTTACCGATATACCAGTGAGTTGGGGTGGTTTTTTTTCTAATTGAAGGAAAACCGTTATTTGTGATTTTAGTATTTTTCTTTTATTTTTGTACTTATATTTTTTTTCCAATATTTATTTTAGTTACATTATTTTTTTTTTTTTTGTTTTTTTTTTTTTGTATTTTTTTTTTTTTTTTTTATATATAAATATTATATATTAATACATAATATGGATAACATCGCTGACCTTAATGACAGCTTTTTCTCATGCTCTTCTTCTTCTAGTTTTGCTAGTGCGGACAGTGACCCCTCTTTACCACTTACTTTACATGATAAAATTTCTACCCTTTTTTCTAATGACCCTAAGAATTTGCATATAGCGCACATTAACGCCCAGAGTGTTCCTGCTCACTATTCTGATCTTCTGGCATCCTTTAACAGTGCTCACGTGGATGCTCTGTTGATTTCGGAATCCTTTTTGAAGCCTTCTCTTCTCTCTACTCAATATTCTCTCCCTGGCTTCGTCTTGATTCGTAACGACAGGACTGGCAAAGGTGGAGGAGGTGTTGCCATGTACTTGCGTGCTGATTTACCTTTCAGGGTGGTTAGCTCATCTCCATCATCATACTCTGTATCGGCTGAATACTTGTTTGTTGAAATTTCTGTTCACCACACTAAAATTTTGCTTGCGGTACTCTATAGTCCTAACTTGCATATTGACTACTTCGAGTCCCTAGATTCCACTCTCACTGATCTTTGCCCCTTGTATGAGCACGTAATTTTAATGGGTGATTTTAACACTTGTCTGATTAAAAACGACACTCGCTCTCATAAACTCCTCTCTCTCTTGTCTTCTTTTAATCTTCAAGTATTGCCTCTCTCCGCTACTCACTATTTTCCTAATTGTTCACCTTCTTTTCTAGATCTTATGATTGTTTCTTCCCCTAATAACGTTTCATACCATGGGCAACTTACTGCTACTTTTTCTTACCATGATCTCATTTATCTTTCATATCGCATCCGTGTTCCCAAGCGTAAGGCTCAGCTTCTATATCTCCGTAACTACAAAGGTATAGATCTGGAGGCGTTGCAGCGTGATGCCGACAGTCTTGACTGGTCTCCTCTCGTCGAGATTGACGGTATTGATGGTAAGGTGGATTTTCTTAACTCGACTGTTCTTGGTTTGTATGACCGGCATGCACCTATCCGTCGTGTCAAAGTTAAACATAACCCAGCACCATGGATGACGCAACAAATTAAGGAGCTAATGGCACGCAGGGATAAAGCTAAGAGTAGATATAAGCGTAGACCATCAGAGCTAAATCTCTCTTGTTACAAAGCGTTACGTAATCGGTGCAGTCGTCAGTGTCAAGACGCTAAGAGACGCTTTTTCCATGACCAACTCGCCAATCGCAGTTCTGCTGATGTATGGAAATTCCTTAAGTCCGTTGGCGTAGGCAAATTACCTGCCAATCAGTGTAAAGGTGTGGATCTCAATGACCTTAATAAGCATTTTTCTCACCTTCCTTTTTCTCTTGATCCATGTGTCAAAGCTGCAACGCTGGAGAGCCTCTCCAGATTGCCGTTACCTAACTGTTCTCCATTTAATCTGGATTATGTTACTGAGGATGACGTTAAGAAGTCTGTTCTCGCGATAACTTCGTCGGCAGTCGGCACTGATAAGTTGTGTTCAAGAATGATAACTCTCTCTCTTCCCTCTCTACTTCCAGTTCTTACCTTCATCTTCAATCACTCTCTTACGTCTTGCTCTTTTCCGTCTGTTTGGAAACAGGCTCACATTATACCTTTACCTAAAACTAACAATCCATCTTTACTGTCACACTATAGACCAATTTCTATTCTTCCATTTCTCTCTAAAGTCTTTGAGCACATAGTTCATAGACAGTTAAATTTTTTCTTGGAATCCAATTCTTTAATATCACCTTTTCAGTCTGGTTTCCGTTCAGGTCATAGCACTGTAACTGCACTTCTAAAAGTAACTGACGACATCCGCTGGGCTATGGAAAATAAGTCCCTTACTGTTCTTGTTTTACTTGACTTTAGTAGCGCATTCAACTCGGTAGATTTCGATATTTTACTAGGTATCCTCAAAGCCATAAATTTCTCTTCTTCCGCCTTGGCCTGGTTCAACTCTTATCTCCGGGGACGCTCTCAGTGTGTTCGCCTTGAAGAGTCCTTTTCTGATTGGTGTAGCCTCACTGAGGGTGTTCCTCAGGGAAGCGTTCTCTCTCCTCTCCTTTTTTCTATTTTTATTAACTTTGTTACTAGTGTTATCTCTTCTAGTTTCCATCTTTACGCAGACGACTTGCAACTTTACCGTCATTTTACTGTAGCTGATGCGGGCTCTGCTATTGCTGCTATGAATCGAGACCTGGCTGAAATCAGCGCATGGGCTAAGTCATTCGGCTTGCAAATAAATCCGTCTAAATCTCAGGCCATGATCATAGGCAGCAGATTCATTCGCAATGCGGCAGTCGTTACATCACTGTTGCCGTTATACCTCGATGGTGTTCGCATTGACTATACTAATACAGCCAAAGATCTGGGTATCCTTATTGATTCAAATCTCTCATGGCGGGCTCAAGTCAATGAGGTCAGCCGTAAGGTACATTTCTCTTTCCATTCGCTGAAATGCCTTCAGAGTCTCCTGCCTTTGAAAACTAAAATTACGTTAGCGCAAACTCTTATTCAGCCGATTATAGATTATGCCGATGCCTGTTACCTGGATGCTACTGAGGAGCTATTAAACAAGCTTGAGCGCTTGCAAAACTTAGGTATTCGCTTTGTTTTTGGTCTTCGGAAGTATGACCATGTTTCTCACCTTCGCAAAGAACTCAAGTGGCTCCCTATCCGCCTTCGCAGGAACACCCGGATGCTATGTCTCCTTTTTAATATCTTACATAACCCGTCCTATCCTTCCTACCTGCGTGAGCGTTTTACTTACGCTCGCCCTCGGGACACCCCCTGTAGATCGCACCTCAGATCCCTCCTTAAATCCCTTCCTCATAAAACTAGTTACTATTCCTATTCCTTCTCCATCCATGCCGTAAGATTGTGGAACTCACTCCCGCCTAGCATTAGAGACTTGAAAAGCATTTCTTTATTTAAAATTAGATTAAAAGAGCATTACCTTTCCTCCCAGTTGTGAATATTTATAATATTGTATTTACATATCTGTTTATGTATTTTTGTGTTATGTATGTAATACAGTTAAATATTATTATGCTTATATGTGTACTTATATTTAGGTTAAGACATTCTTATTTTAGTTACTATTCTCTTCCTGTTCTCACACACTATTGTCTACGTTTCTTTCTTCATATTTCCTCTCGCAGGCCTGCTGGTAGAAATTTCTTTAGAAATAAGCTGTGCCTTTGTACTCTTTGTTTTTTATGATGTTTTCCTGTGTTTTTCTTGTGTGTACATAAATTATTAAATAAATAAATAAATAAATACATTATAGTTATAGGCATTTAGCCTTTTTTCAATAAAGTTTATCGATGGATTAAAGTGTAAAATTCTTTACTAAAATACGACTATACAGATATGCTAGATTAAAATCTAGTTAAACCCAGAAACATTTTTGAACCGCGGTCCCCCGCGTTCCCGGTTTCCTCGGCCATTTCGCTACCAGCGACGACGGGGAGCGCTCGTGTGTGTGTGGAGCGGAGCGGCGGCGCGCCATAAATGTTTTACCATGTCGCGTCATACGTACTCAAGGTAAGGCTTTTATAATTTCACTAAATAGAATAGATGCATCAGTGAATTTAATAACCTATGTAATTAGTATGTAGATAATCGATATTTATAATATTTTCTTAAAATAAGTATTACATTCATTCAATTACGTAGTGGTAGGTGACAGGTATATAACCTTTAGCGCGTTGGGGCGGTATGTTTGAAACGAATACCTATCGGACATGGGCTTTCGCGCGCTTTTTTGCTTTTTACCTTCTTTCCTATTCTTACGCATTATTGCGTTGACGACGAGGATATAGAATAATAAAGTACCTACCTATAAGTTTTTTTTAAATTATTTTTTTTTTAAATTAGGTATTTAACTAATTGTGTCTGTCATTATTGTAGACGCTCCGGGGTTCCACAAAGAATTCAGAACATGATGAGCATTGTGAATAGAGAGGTCGTACCTGTCGAACCACCCAAATTACGTATTCAAGAACAAATCATTGGCTTAACAAGCATGCCAAATTCATTAAATGAAAGTGATCCTTCTAGTCCTTCAGCTAATAATGGCATCGATTTATATGCAAATCCTCAACCTGGTACATCAAAAGTTTCGGATTCCAGTTTCCTGTACTGCGATGAAACTATACCGCCGTCTTTACATTCTCTGTCTCCAATCTTCTGTGACTTTGATTCGGATGATTCGGTTAAGGACAAGGACTACGAGGTTACATCTAATTACGTCGATTCAAGTGAAGAGAGTGATACGGACAGGAATATTAAAAAAACACTTGCTCATAAGTCCCAAATAAAATGCATATCTCAAAGAAAAGGTAAGAGAAGCTCTAAAGCAGAGAAAGAAAAATGTGTGCCTTCCTTTCCCAATAAAGTCATATCTCGACGTCACTCATTTAACAATGGCGAAAGAGCTGCTGTTCACGATCCTGTTTTCAAAAAGAGACGAGCGTCGACTGATGCTGCTGTTATTATATCAATGCCACCATTTGACAACCCAGCCACCAGTGATAATGAAGGTGAAGAAGGTTCAACAGCGCGGAAACGAAAAAAGTACAATTATAGCAGTGTGAAACAGCGAGAAATCTAAAGAAAAAAACAAAAACTTTTGAAATATACTGTAAAACCTGGATGTGACGAGAAATGTATAAAAAAATGTAGTTCTGTATTTGATGAATCTGAACGTGAGAATATAAATAAAACAAATTGGAGTCTGCAACGCGGGGAAATGAGAATGTTTATAAGGTCAAACTATATTGTAGCCATTCCCAAGCGTAAGTACACATCTGACCCTAAAAGAAACCCCAAAAGAACTTTTACGCTGCAGAAAAATGACGGAACCGTAAGACAAGTATGTAAAATATTTTTTTTAACAACTTTAGGTTTCAATAGAAACAATGATCTTATACTTACCACCTGTCTCGATACTGAAAAAGATACAGATAAACGTGGTAAACATACCAAGAAACCGGCGTTTAATCGTGATTTACTCAACCAACATGTTGAATCATTCAATCCCAGCGCTCCTCATTACCGTAGAGAGCACGCACCAAATCGGCGTTATTTGCCCAATGACATTAATATAAATTTTATGTATAAAGACTTTTGTTCAAAAAATCCCGAGTCAAAACTCAGTTATGACTTATATCGATCTCACTTAAAATCAATGAATATATCTTTCACTCGGCTCGGGAATGAGGAGTGCGAACAGTGCGAATCATACAAACATCACACTAAAGAAACAAGCCATGATGTTCGTAAGCAATGTTTTCCTGATTGTGACACTTGCTTGGCTTGGGCTAAGCATCATGATCGATACAAAAAAGCTAGAGCCCTTTATGATGCTCACAAAGCTATAAAGCAAAACGAAAATAGTATTTATTTTAGCGGCGATCTAGAAAAAGTTATCATACTGCCTAGAATGGAGATGTTCAAAGCGGTTATATTTTGTCCCCGTTTGACGCTCTTTAACCAATCCTTTGCACCGGTTGGAAAAATATCAAAGGAATCGAAACCTCTTGCTGCAATTTGGCACGACGGAATAGCCGGTAGAAAACAAGAGGATATTATGAGCGCGTACTACAGTTTTTTCCTTCGTCATCGAGACGTTCAGAATGTTAATATCTGGTTAGATAATTGTACATCACAGAACAAGAATTGGCTGTTTTATTCCATGTTAGTCGACCTAGTAAACAGTGACGTTATAAGTACAGAAACAATAACTTTACACTACTTCGAACCCGGCCACACCTTCATGAGCTGCGACCAGTTCCACCATCAAGTGGAACTTGCAATGAAAAAGAAGGGTAAAATATATGACTTTTCAGATTTTGAGGAAGCTGTAGCCTCTGCAAACAATGGCAGAGTAACTGTCAAAGCGCTACAAGCAAATGAATTTCTCAATTTACCCAATAATGTCTCTGAGCGGCGAATTCAGCAAGCATGCCCTAGAGTCTATCTGAAAAATATAACACAAGTCTCGTTTAAGAGATCAAGTTATGACATGTTGTATAAAAATGATTTTAGTGATGAATACTCAAGTTTTAAATTTTTAAATGACAAGTACTTAAGAAATCCACGTACCAACATAAGCTTCCGGACACAGCCGAAAGGCATTGATGAGGAACGTAAATCTAACTTAATAACTAAATTGTCGCCTATCATTCCAAAACATAAAATGGTATTTTGGAATGGATTGCCTACAAACAATAACACAGAAACGACCAAAAATTCAAGGAGGACTACCTAAACCTAAGAAAGCCATTTTAAATACCCAAGTACCTACAATTCTTTTTTTATTTTAATATAACTACTTAAATGTATATATTACTTAGTGCCATAAGACTAAATAATTATATTATATATTAAATTATTTAGTCTTTATTATTAATAATTATATATTTATTACTAATTATTAATTATATTACATATTAAACCTAATAGGGACCCCTATTAGATTTAATTCTATATAGAGGACTCAGTTGATTACATGATTGTGATAATTTTTTGGTAAAAGACTGATTATATTGTAAAATTTAGAAAGCTATATAATAGTCTTAAGACTGAAGAAAATTGTTATAGCAGGTTGTTTTATGACAACTGCAGCTAGTGAGATAGATGGTTATATTTTTTTATTATCTTAAGACACTTTTCACTCCAGGGTTTTAAGTTAGAGAATGTTTTGATATTAAGATAATATTGTGATTTAATTATGAATATTACTAAGCCCAAATGTCAAAAATAATTATTTATGTTATTGATAACCATTTAAAATTGTTTGAAATAAATGATTAATAAATAATTTGTTTAATTTGCTTGCTTGTTTTCTTTTTTTTTCTCGAATAATTGTAAGTCATTGCTTATCTATAAAACGGCTAACCGCGAGCGAAGTATGAGTAGCCTTGTTTTAAGTAAGCAATACCGTTTAACTTGACGCCGCTTAATATATTATTACACAATTACTTGATTATAATGATCACTAAGTGCCTTAACTTGTTTATAAACCAAGGGGCTAAACCTTAATTTTACAGTCATTACTTGATTATATCATAGTTATGCAGCTTAGCCGTATTGTAATGACGTATTTTTTGATAACTTTAAATAAAATTTTTAGTAGTACAATTCTAAAGCAATTACTACGTTATAATACCGTTAGAGTAGGGTTAGCCCTATTATTATGCAGTATTTAATTACTAAACTGGGAAGAAATGCTAAGCTTAATTACAAATATCTGTTTTATTGTAAGACTGAAAGATGTTTTCAGTTTTCATACCCCAAAAAAAAATCGTTGATAAACCAGTGACATTTGTCTCTTAGAAAGATTTTTATATCTTTATTCGTTTGGAAGAGACATCATTTCGCAGGTTTTTGTCCGATATCTCTGAAACTACTTTATGGGTTTAACCGTATTTTAAACAATGTACGGCAGAATTATTAATCAACAAATTAGCTGAAATATACGACACCCGCAAGGAATAAAATTGTAACTCATATTTAGCAACTTTAGAGGAGAGCGCGTCAAAGATTCAAAAAATCCTCACAGTTTTCTTTTAAGTTTTATTGCCAACCAACTTTATAATTGTATGTCAACAAGGGAATAGCTACACTTGTGTATGATAGTATTATTATATATTTGTATAATTTAAGTATTTTTATGTGTTACGATGATAATCCACAACAAATACTATAGAAAATTACATTGTAACTCAGACATACAATCACATTAAGTACGATAATAGGTACTTCAATAAAGTATAAACAATGTATGTCTAAGATACAATTTATAAAATGTACTATGAGTTTTGGACTCGAGATACGAATAAAAAATGCAGGGAAATTTAGTTTTTAATACTCTTTATTATTTATTAAATCAGTCAAATTAGTTAAACTTAAACTACACAATCATTAATGCTGGCAAATTAATGTCCATAACAATTAAAATAATCTTTTTTTTTGTTTTTAATCGGAGTCAGAAGCATTATGTTGGTTGAATTGAATTAAAATGTAGTAAATTTATGTAATAATCATGATAGATTGATCTGGACCTCATCATTTTATTTTGAAAATGAATACTCATATTGCAAAAGTTTTACTAGAAAGTTTATTCTTTTGGTGTCCACCTTGTACTATTTTTACTTTGTACATGCACTACCCCGAAGATGAATGCGAGTACTGCCTTGAAAATTTGTAACTACACTATGACCTTCAATATATATATATTAATAATAACTAAGTAAGTAGAGACGACATTTGAGACATTCCTGACTTGTATTTTTTTTAAGTCACTTAAAAGTTTTGTTTCTAAAATCACAATGCAAACGATACATTTTTAATACAGTAATACTTTAGCACAAAATTATATTCCAAGTTTAATAATTATATTTCAGATGTTAATAACTTGAAGATGGTGCGCAATTATAAAAGAAAGACTAATCCAAAATACACCCTAGAAACCTTAAAAACGTATTAGAAGTAAAGAATGGAGACCTAAATTCATATCAAGCATCACGAAAATATGGGATACCACGTACAACTATCGTAGATCGAGTCAAACAAAGGCGTGGTGTTGTTAAAGAAACACGTGGTAGGCCAACAGAAATCGATGCCGAAAATGAAAGAAGACTTGCAGCTGGCCTACACACTATGGAAAAATATGGCTTCGGCCTCTCTCCAAATGAAACAACTATTTTAGTAACCAAATACATTGAATGTAATAAACTTAAAACGCAGTTTAAAAATAATACACCGGGCTATGATTGGTTTTCAAAATTTTAAAAGAAACAAATTATCTTTAAAAAAGCCGCAAGCGGTAGAAATGTCCAGAAAAGCAGCATGTGACCCCTTTATTATTGAAGAATATTTTAACACACTCGAAAGTTGCATGGATGAGCTAAATTTAAAATTTTCTTCCGAAAGAATCTGGGATTTAGACCAATCTAGTTTCAGTAAAGAAACTAGGAGCTCGTGGCTAAATAATAGCAGCCTCGGGTCGATCTTTAGGTTAAGCCGCGCTTGCCTAGGTTGGTCTGTGGATGGGTGACCCCCGTTACATACCAAGTTTCCTCTGTGCCTCGGCAAGCACGTCAAGCCGTTGGTCCCGGCTGTCATTTGTAGATCTTTGACAGTAGTTACAGGTAGTCAGTCTCCCGAAAGTCTGACAACCAGTCTTACCAAGGGGTATCGTATTACCCAGTACTAACTGGGTTGTGGAGGTCAGATAGGCAGTCACTCCATGTAAAATACTGATATTCAGCTGCATCCGGTTAGACTGGAAGCCGACCCCAACATAGTTGGGAAAAGGCTAGGCAGATGATGATAGTTTCAGTAAAGACCCAAAAAAAACCAAAGTTGTAGGTGCAAGAGGCTACGCAAGTACTTGAACCATAGCCTCAGCGGGAAAAGATTATGTCACGGGAAAAGATAATGTCATGGTCTTATTTACTGCTAGCGCTTTTGGTGAAAAATAACCTCCACTGATCATTTACAAGGGCAAAAATGTATGGGATCAGTGGATGTCTAGAAATGCGTTCGAAGGCACCACATACGCGGCAACCAAAAATTGTTGGATGGAAGTATATGCTCGGTACTGTCTTGCCTCACTTATCCAAAGAAAAACCATGTTTCTTAATAAATGATGGCCACTCAACTCACATTCAGTTACAAATATTAGAAAAAGCTGCAGAAATGGGTGTAACTATTTTAAAATTGCCACCGCATGCCAGCTATCTTTTGCAACCTCTAGATTTTGCAGTTTTTAAATCTATGAAATACAAATGAAACGCAAAAATATTAGCGTGGCAGCGTTTGAATGTGGGAACTAAAACTACAACAACTACAAAAAGACCAATTCAGCCAAATTCTCGGAGAAGTGTGGAAAGAAATAGATCCTAAGATACAGAAATGGCTTTAAGAAAGGGGTTGTGTTTCCATTCAATAGTTGCATGATCCCAAACGAAAAATTTGATCCAGAGTCTCTAAAACGATTTTTAAAGCATAAAAACAAAAATATCGGAATCGGGATACCACTTCTGTCAAGCTTAGAGTTTGTTGCTCAGCACTATTAAAAAATCTGATAGTACAATTAAAGAAAAGAAAAGAGAAGCAGCTAAAGGCTGTGAAGTCATCACACGCGAATATTTTTTGGAAAACTTACAAAATGAAGAAGCAGAAAAACAAAAACGTAAGGCTGAAAAGACAATTCGACAGTCAAAAAGATACACAAATAAAAATAAACCTGGAAAGAAAGAACAAAAAAACTTCTAAGAAGAAAAAATCACAGAAGCAAATATTGTATTCATCAGACGAAAGTGTTAATGATGAAATATTATTTAGTGATGCCACAGAATCTGAAGACTGGAACACTTATTGTGAAAATATTATTCAAGGCGATTTGTCGCCTTGAATAATATTTTCACAATAAGTGTTATAAGTGTTGAAGATGACTGTTTTCTTGAAGACGAATCTAGTAACGATAAAGTACTCAATGAAAGTAAATATAAAAACTTAAACGATTCCAGAGAGAGAGACATTCTCGATGAACCAAGGCATCCTCAAGTTGACAATTGGTTAGTAGTTAAGTTTGCGACAAAGAAAACTTTGAAGCACATTGTCGGAAAATTTCAATAGATCTCGATTCCGACATAGTGACCCCAAAAGTCAAGTTTCTAAGAATAATTAAGAAAAGTAAAATTGATTCATTCCATTATCCCGACGTCGAAGATGTTTTAGTGCTCAAACATGACGCGGATATTGTAAAATTTCTTGAAAAACCACAAATAACCCGAAGAGGTCATGTTAAATTCAAGGAAAAAAGCTTTTAATATCCAATAGAAAAATACTACTATGTACCTACTAATAACTTTTAATACGTACTACTATTATATTTTATTTATATTGATTTTGTTTATTATATGTCGGAGTTCTTAATAAAATCTCAACCATAAAAATGGTTGAGGTGAGTATGTTATTTTAGAAGGTATTTTTTGTTGTTGTTTTTTTTTAAGAATTATTGACTATTTTGTAAAGGAAAAAACAGGGCGCATCGAATCGATACAATCATTTAATGTGGAATAGGGAATTCGGTGTGCTCATCGAAGAAGAATCCTTCTTCGTGATTTTGATCTGATTTTACTGAGATAATGTTAGTGAAAGATTACCAAAATGAATACAAATCCTTACTATCCTTACTAATATTATAAAAGCGAAAGTGAGTTTGTTTGTTTGTTTGTTTGTTACCTCTTCACGCTTTAATGGCTAAACCGATTTTGATGAATTTTGGTACAGAGATAGTTGGGAACCAGGAGACGGACATAGGCTAATTTTTATTAAAAAAAGTGGGATATGAGGGAGAACGAGGGAAGAAAAGGGAAAACTTAGCGTTGCTATTACATATCAATCAGGCGCAAGAGCAAAAACTGCAGGTCTGCTTGGTGTGTTATACCGAATTTAACGCGAGCGTAGCCGCGGGCGAAAGCTAGTATACTATATCCTTACTAATATTATAAAAGCGAAAGTGAGTTTGTTTGTTTGTTTGTTACCTCTTCACGCTTTAATGGTTAAACCGATTTTGATGAATTTTGGTACAGAGATAGTTGGGAACCAGGAGACGGACATAGGCTATTTTTTTTTAAAAGAGTGGGATATGAGGGAGAAAGAGGGAAGGAAAGGGAAAACTTAGCGTTGCTATTACAAATCAATAAGGCGCAAGGGGAACTGTGTTACCCCGAATTTAACGCGAGCGAAGCCGCGGGCAAAAGCTAGTAGTTAAATATAAGTAAAGACTGATTTTGATGCAAACTATTGTGATTTTAAAGTAAGAAAGATTTGATCTCATTAAAAGTTAAATTAAAGCTAGGTTTAGAACAAAATATTGTTTTTTTTTAGATTCTTATATAAGTATATGTAAAGGCTCAGCCATTTATTTTCAATAACTCTCTAAATAAGTACCTATTAAATTTAAAATATATATTTTTATCACTATTATTACTTTTACTAGTGACTTGTTACTGTTGAAAGATTGATTTAATACTTGTAATGTTGAATAAAGGCTGTTTAAATTAAAGTTTTTGATGCAGTACTGCACAAGCATCGCAAGCTTTGACCTTAAGTATTGTTTTAGAAAAGTACCTTATTCGACAGGTCATAGAGGCATACATTGGTAATTTTTTTTTTATTTAAACTTTGGAATATTTGTCAATTGTAACTTGATTTTAATTAAACTTATAAATTGTGTTTGTTGCTTTTATTTAGCACCCCTTAAATAAAGGTTTTAAATAGTTTTTAGTTTGCAAATAGTTTCGACTAATTTTGCTTTAACAATTAAAATGTTTAGAACGTCTGGAATTGACAGGGGGTAAATGCGTCTAAGAAAAAATAGTCGCATTTTCTAAGTTTTTATAAAATCGCTTCTGATGTAATGATCATTTAATATTTTTGTAATTTTTTTAAAGGTTTGTTTACAAAACTTTAACTGAAGCAAAATCTATTTATTTCAACCTTCAAGCGTCACAGGTTTAAAACTTATTTTATGAAGACGCTTTTATCCAAATAAGGGAAAAATTCCTCTTTAAAAAATAAAGTAAAGTTACTCGCACCTACTGTTACTAATGGAAATGGCCATGGCCCGCGGGCGGCACGGCCCGCGGTTTGGATTATTGCGGCCCGTAGAACCTTTTTTAACCGACTTCAAAAAAAGTCCGGTTCGGTTAGACCGACTACAAAGAGATCTGTAGGCACCCACTGCATATAATAATACTTTATTTTAATTAATAATAGCTTTAACTTAGTTTTCTTAAATTTATTTATTTCTTATCACCTTCCAAAGATTTTACAATCACGGAAGAAATGCTGGATTTAATACCATTTCTTGGAACAACTAAAGGCAGTGATATATTTGAAGCAGTTAACAAAACTATAGTAGAATATGGAGGATTTCGTAAGCGTTATTGTATTGTGACCGATGGGGCAAAAGCTATGACCGGGACAGTGACAGGATTCGCGGGACTTCTTATACAAAATGGCATTGATTGCCCGTTGTAGCATAGCGTATTGTATCATACATCAAGAAGCCTTGTGTGGAAAATCTTTGCGTCAAATGAATGCTATAAAAGTTGTTATAAGGATAACCAATTTGATTAGAGGTGGCATTGACACAGAAAATTTAGAGACTTTTTAAGTGAAATCGATGCAAACTATGGAGATTTACTATTGCATTCAGGAATCAGATGGCTAAGTGGTGGCCCAGTGATTGCAACGCTTTTTCGCCTTACGAAAAGAAATACCTTTATTTCTAAAAAATTAGATATCATCTCACACTTCTAAACTACAAGATAAAATGCAAGATCTTCAGTTTCTGGCTGATCTTGCGTTTTTAACTGATATGACGCAACACTTGAATGAATTATATTTAAAATTGCAAGGTAAAAACCACAATATCGCCAACATGTACGGAAATGTGAATGGATTCAGAAGTAAACTGAAATTGTTCAAAACGTCTCTACAACAAGATGATTTTTCTTTTTTCCAAGTTGAAAAGAACATTATTTAGAGATGAAAAATTTTGAAGAATGTTATTTTTTGCACCACCTCAAATACATGGACGAAATAATCGTCGAGTTTGAGCGGCGTTTCGAAGATAAAAAAAAAATTGAGAGTGATATAGCACTTTTCACACATCCATTAACGATCGCAGGTGAGAGTGTGAAGATTGATTATCAACTGGAACTGTGTGATCTGCAATCAGACCCCTTTTACAAAGGCAGAACAGAAACAGGAATTGACTTTTTTAAGCTCCTCGCTGAACGTTTCCCGAAACTGACGAATTTCGGGCAAAAAATGGGCTCGATGATGGGCAGTACCTACCTTTGTGAAAGTGCATATTCAACAATAAAGTTTATTAAATCGAAATACAGGTCTTCATTAACAGATACCTCACTTAAACATGCTCTGCGCCTAGCTACCACTAAAGTAGATTATAAAATAACGATATTATTATTACCAGTATTTTATTTTTATAAATATTTTGCGGCCCACCAATGTATTTAGTTATTTTTATTGGCCCTGGGTACCATCTAGTTTGGACACCCCTGATCTAAATATGTATATAAATACAGGGTGTCCAGTAAATAATGGATAACCTTGAAATAGCTTATAGTAGAACTTATGGCCGTTCAGAAAAAAATATGAAATAAAATATATCATAAGTAGTACATAAGATAAGTTTTTTTAAAGAAATATCTATTTTTTTTCCTTTTTCTTGAACACTACGACCAGAAATGATTGAATTCCATCGGTTTTTTTATGTTTTATTATTATAAACTAACTATGCTGATAGATACATAATACATAGTGTGACTAGCTACTGCAGTTTTTTTTAAATACACAAATTAACTTTTTTTTTGAAAATATATCAAAATTTATTTTTTACACAAAGTTTAAACATCTTGGGTTTAAAAAAAATGTATGAATACATGAGTGACCAATCATTTTGAAATAATGTCCGTTTTATGTAGATTTTATAATGGTATAATTCATGATTGTATCTACTATAAATAGCGAGTTATTGCTATTAATGTAGAAAAGGAGCAAATTTGACTAAATATCAAAATATCTATTACGGGTAAATTTTTTAAATTTATTAGTACCTGACCATTGGAAATTAATAAAAAAACACATCAGACGTTGATAACAAATAAAAATGGCTGATTTAAACGAATCGAAACCAAATGGTCTCACCATTTGGTTTCAATTCGTTTAGTTAACTAATTTAAATTTAATTAACTATTTTTTAGTTAACTAATTTAAATTTAATTCTCATAATGTTTAAAATGGTTACTTTACACGCGTGAAATGGGTAGTGCGACCTTCATATTTGCTACCTGCGCGCACGCCATACCCCTGTCTTTTGTGTTATGTTAGACAAAGGGGGTCTCAATTGGCTAAGTGCGAAAGAGAGGAGCTAAATGTAAAATATCAGGTAAGAACTCGAGAGTTGCGAGGGTGACACTCAATTTGCTCGGCTTCGCATGTGTTTATTTCGTTTTCGTTTGCAATCATCGCGATTTACTTTGAATCAGTGTTAAAACGACTACCCGGCTATTTTACTGGACTATTTGTTTTGCTTACTGATTTGGACTTGTCTTTTGCGATATTTGCGACGATTTGGCTTGTTTTTGGACTGAACTGCACTGTGTTTTTGTGTATCAAAATGCCACGTCATCAGTATACGGCACAAGAATATGCAAACATGCATTTTATTTATGGAGAATGCAGAGGCAACGCAAATGCAGCCGCAGCTCTTTATAGGAAGAGATACCCAAATGCGCGCCACCCAGATTACCGCGTATTTATGAGAATCCACGGTTGTTACTCCGAAGGAAGAATACCTGGTAGCGGTGTTGGTGGTACTAGCAATGGAAGAATCGGTCGTCCAGATGTAGAAGACGTGGTGCTTGAGGAAATTGGAAATGATCCTTCGACCACTACGCGAGCAATAGCTCGACGCACAGGCATCGGAAAATCGACCGTGCACAATATTTTAAAAAATAATAATTTCCACCCTTACCATGTCACACGCGTGCAAACTCTGAATCTAACAGGGCAAAGTTATTTAGAATTTCAACAAAACGATCTTCCTAATTTACTAGAAGAAGTGCCCGAGGAGCTGAGGGAGTCTTATTGGTTTCAAAATGACGGCTGTCCTGCGCATTACGCTGTACTTGTTCGTACATATTTAAATAATACTTACCCTAACAGATGGATCGGGCATCTAGGAACAATTTTGTGGCCACCACGTTCATCAGACCTAAATCCATTAGATTTTTTTTTATTGGGGCTGCCTCAAGGAAGAAGTGTACCGTAAGCCTATAAGATTGATAGAAGAATTACGTAGCCGCGTCAGAACAGCCGCATCAAAAATAAGTGATCGACGGTATACGAGACTGCTCAGAAGATCATTTATTCGTAGATGTAGGGCCTGCATAAGAGTGGGTGGCAAACAATTTGAACATTTGCTTTAATGTGAAATAAAGTATTATAAATTTCAAATGTTTTTTATTAATCCCCAATTGTCAGGTACTATTTAATTTAAAAAATGTTACCGTAATAGATATTTTGATATTTAGTCAAATTTGCTCCTTTTCTACATTAATAGCAATAACTCGCTATTTATAGTAGATACAATCATGAATTATACCATTATAAAATCTACATAAAACGGACATTATTTCAAAATGATTGGTCACTCATGTATTCATACATTTTTTTTTAAACCCAAGATGTTTAAACTTTGTGTAAAAGATAAATTTTGATAAATTTTCAAAAAAAAGTTAATTTGTGTATTTTAAAAAAAATCTGCAGTAGCTAGTCACACTATGTATTATGTATCTATCGGCATAGTTAGTGTATACTAATAAAACATCAAAAAACCGATGGAATTCAATCATTTCTGGTCGTAGTGTTCAAGAAAGTAAAATAAGGAAAAAAAATGATATTTCTTTAAAAAAAATTATCTTATGTACTATTATATATTAATTATATAAGTATGTATATCAGTTGTCTGGTTACACAAGCTCTGCTTAGCTTGGGATCAGATGGCCGTGTGTTACAAAATATTTTAATTTAATTTAAATATATATAAAAAATAAAAGGTACAGTGCATCACCACACTTTTTTATTACACTTTTTTTTAGTCCCCATCCCAGACATGTGTTAAACAGATTTGATTCAATAATGTGTGGCATTCATGTGATAGGAATATAACACTGAAATATAGATAAAATGACATTGATAATAATTATACCTATAATTGTGATGGGTTGTGTCAAAGTTGAGATAGCTAGGGAAGAAGTGAACACTGAGTTAGCATCTGAAAGGTGATAGACATGTATACCAACCCCAAATAAATTGAAATACGAGCAGGAGGATGGTGTTAAGTTAAAACTATAAAATCGTTTAGTAATACATTATAATTGTTTCTTTGCAGGATATAACCATGCCATTTCTACAAGATAATATTAGAGAACCTGTAGCTGGTCCATCACAGCCTCTTGTGAATATATCCAATAGAGATTACTCCTTACCAGCTAATCTCCCAGGACCCTTTGGAATTAGTAACAAAATTCCAGTTGAAGATAAAAAAATTATGAAATGCAGAAAATATTAGCGAAAAGTTTGCCTCTTGAAAAAACAGTTGATGCACATGAAAACCAAGAAATATCTTCAAAAATTAAGCACCAGTGATGTTGTGACAAAACTCACAAATGAAATAACTCTAAATTTTGTTTTATTATTGCATGCTCAAATTAGAAATTTTAAAAAAAGTGCTAAGGGGCGTAGATGGACTGCAAAAGATAAAATAACTGCATTAAGACTGTATAAAAGGTCTCCTACTTGCTACAGGCTACTAAGGCGAATGTTCAGCCTTCCGGCTCCAACAACTTTAAAAGTGCTATTACAAAAATGCAAATTTAATGTTGGCATCAACAAACAGCTGTTTGAAATTGTTGGAAAGTTTTCTTCAGCCTAAGAAGCTGTTAATAATGTCGTAATCGTCGTGCGTCCATCAACTACCAACTAGTGGCCGCGAATGGGACGCCCATCCCAACTTATGGTTTCCTCGAACTCAATTTAAATTTCGGACTTCGTAGAGACTTTAAGTGGCGTTTTGTGGTAGCCGAAGTTACTAAACCAATTATAGGTGTAGATTTTTTATGTTTTTACTCGTTAACCGTTGACTGTAGAAATCAACGGTTAATCGACAGTAGTACTAATGTGTCTTGTATGGCTTCGAATCCTTCAGATTCGTCTTTATTTTCTGTAAAGGTGTCTACTGGTGATTCGAAATACCACAAGATCTTAGACGAGTATCCCGACATCACTCGAACTGCCGGAACACTACGCACCATACCACATAACACGGTACACCATATCCGCACGACCCCAGGCTCTCCAGTATCCTCTTCATTTCGGCGGTTAGCGCCGGATAAGTTGAAAATTGCTCAGCAGGAATTCCAGCTGATGCTGGCAAACGGAACTGCCAGACCTTCAGAGAGCTCCTGGGGGCCAATTCTCGATTTTAGCCATTTATCTCGAGTTCGAGATTCAAAGTCTGTCTCTATGTCTATCAAAAATATCTCTATCTCTACCAAAAAATGTCGAAATGAGCAGAATTCCGTATTCTCAGTCAAAATAGAAATAAATTTCACGAAAATGTCGAGTCGAGTGAAGATAATGTTACCATTAGGAAGAATCGCACGTTCCATTTTATGTAACTATAAGTGAATTTATGATTTTGTTTTAAAACGCTGACCAAACTTAATTCTTTATGTAAAACGAAACGTTTAGTCTAAAAATAATCAGCTTGACAGTTGAAGAATTTTCAGTTCCTTCAAATCTTTTGAAAATTGTTTTTTGTTTTGTTTACATTTTTATTTAATCTGAAGTTTTTAATTACTTGTTTCGCTCAAGTCATAAATATCGACGGCGGGATAAATGCGCTTTTGAAGTTTAGTTTTGTTTACAACATGGAAGGGAAAAAATACCCCAGTGCTCAACAAAAACATTTACGATACATTTATTTTGTTCAAGTTACCGGTTGGAGTTTGATAACTCCCAGTACCCAAAAAATGTAAAGTACATAGGACCTAAAATAATATAAGTAAGGGTTAGGTAGGAAGGTAAATGATAAAGTTCTTTATTTTAAAATAAAAATATCTAAGTTATACAAAAGTTCAATTATAATAAAATCAGTTATAATATTTGTGCACTCATTAATAGTTTTTTGCACTCTAAAAATGCCATTTGTAGTTGTACACCAAAGCATAGAAAGAATTTGGTGCACACTTAGTCATTTAAGTATTTTTGGTGGGTTAGTTTGGTAAACAGTTAAATACATGCTTTTAATAAAATTATTAAGCACATAATAATTTACCTTCGTTTTCAGGTCTATTTTCGTAGTATCCAGAATTATAGGAGCCACGAGATCTATTAAAATCCTTATTAAATTTTTATTTAATCTGAAGTTTTTAATTATTTCTGTTTCGCTCAAGTCATAACTATCGACGGCGGGATAAATGGGCTGTTGTCGCCGTGAATTAGCCTGTTGCTCGCTATTTTCCAACAACTCCAAGATGAAGATGCTAATAAACTCGTCCATTTTTCAGGGGTTTCAAGTCCAATCGTGGATACACAAATTACAGAGTCCGTTATTGTACGCGAAGGTCGTCGTTTCCAGAAAACACACAATGCACAAATCACAGAGCAAATCGAATATCCATTAAGAGAAGCCAAGCCGTAGTTTATTTAAAAATCAAAGAAAACACAATGTAACGCAATAACAATCTAACAAAAATTCAACAAACTCACTCAGAAATGACATATCTCTACAATCGACATGACATCTCTACTGCTCAGAAGCACTCGACATGAACTCGAACGTCAACCTTCGACAAATGTCGAATTCGAGATCCCCAGAATAGCAACTTTTAAAATTTGTCGAAATAATTACGTCATTAGACATTTTTGTCGAGTTCGACACCATCTCTAAAATCGAGAATTGGCCCCCTGGTCATCCCCACTCCATCTCGCCCCCAAAAAGGACAACGGTTGGCGACCTTGTGGAGACTATCGCATGCTCAACGCGCGAACAATCCCTGACAGGTACCCTATTAGGCATATTCACGATTTTGCTCACAACATCGCAGGCTGTCGAATTTTCAGCACAATCGACCTCGGAGCTCCTGGTCATCCCCAATCCATCTCGCCCCCAAAAAGGACAACGGTTGGCGACCTTGTGGAGACTATCGCATGCTCAACGCGCGAACAATCCCGACAGGTACCCTATTAGGCATATTCACGATTTTGCTCACAACATCGCAGGCTGTCGATTTTTCAGCACAATCGACCTCGTGAAAACCTACAACCAAATTCCTGTAAATCCAGAGACATTTCGAAGACTGCGATCACCACACCGTTTGGCCTGTACGAATTTCCGTCCATGACGTTCGGTCTGCGCAACGCAGGCTAGACTTTTCAATGTTTTGTCGACGAGATGACCCGAGGTCTGGACTTCTGTTATGCCTACCTGGACGATTTTTTTATATATTCCAGGACAGAAGCAGTGCACGAGGAGCATCTACGCATTCTTTTTAGCAGGCGAAAAGACTTCGGCATGCTCGTCAATACATCCAAGTGTGTTTTCGGCGTCCCAGAGGTAACTTTTTTGGGTTAACATAATTATCTCTGAAAGGGGCACAAAACCACTTGATGCTAAGGTTGAGGCCATAAAGAAGTTCCCACCGCCAAAGGACGTTCGTCAGTTGCGCCGATTTCTGGGCATGGTAAATTTATACAGGCGTTTTATGCCACACGCAGCTCAAGTTCAAGCGTCTCTTCAAAACCTCTTGATTGGCAACGTAAAGGGCTCGCACCCCATATGTTTGGCGGAGAGTACTTTACAAGCATTCGAAGAGTGTAAGGAAAGCCTAGTGTTGAGAACAGGATAATTTTAGCGAGTAATGAAACCACAAGTTCAGCTTCTCCTATATTGTAGCACATATTTTTCACAGACTGACTTTTATTTTCTTAAAACAAAAACATAAAATAAAATGACAAGCAAAAAGAAGAAATATAAAATTATCAAAAAGTTTGGTAGCTGGTCGCCAACATGGCCCCCGACGGTGTGAGGCACCAATTTACTGGCCGGCGACCAGCAATACCACCTTTCGAGTGGGTCGTCGCAGCACGCCCCCCTTCGTGGTGACGTCCACAACTCTGACGATGCCGTTTTTCCCCGGGTGCACTGCCGCGATTCGCCCTCGGGGCCATTGGTTCCTGGGTAGCGTGCCATCTGCAATGAGAACTAGATCGCCCACCCTTAACGGACGAGTCTCCTGCAACCGCCTTCTAGGTGTGAGCGTGGGTAGGTACTCGAGCACGAAGCGCTGCCAGAAGTGGTCTGCCAGCCTCTGCGCTTTCCTCCAGTTAGCACGTCGAAACAAGTCGGCGTCGTCAAAGACATTAATGTCTGGCTCGCTGCTTGGGCTTCCGATCAAAAAAGTGAATGGAGTCAGGGCGTACTCTGCGTCTGCATCCACAGAGACGTGCGTCAGTGGTCTTGAGTTGATAGTGCACTCGGCCTCTAAGAGCAGGGTGTTTAACACATCTTCCTTTGGAGTCCGCTGCTTCAATGTGACTGCGATAGCATTTTTCACCGAGCGGACTAGCCGCTCCCAACAGCCCCCCATAAAAGGCGCGGATGGGGGTATGAATCGCCATTCGATTCTTTTATTTGCGCAGAAGTTGAACAGCTCTGGCAGCATTTTTGCTGCGCCAATGAATGACGTTCCGTTGTCAGAGTATATCCTAGTCGGGCATCCCCTTCTCGCAATAAACCGCCTGAGTGCCATCAGGGCGGAGTCCGACGATAATGTCTCCACAATCTCTAAATGCAGAGCTCGCACTGTCAAACATGTAAAAAGGGCAATCCATCTCTTGGCGGTGCGTCTGCCAATAGCAACGTTCAGAGGGCCAAAATAATCCAGCCCTACGTATGTGAAGGGGCGCTGGTGATGTGCTAATCTGGCTTTTGGCAAGTCTCCCTCTGGTGGTGATTCCGGCTTAGCCTTCCGGTTGCGGCAAAACTGGCATCTTTGTGAAGTTCCTCTGACGGCTGGTCTGAGGCTTAGAACGTAGAACCTCTGGCGCAGTTCATTAACCACTAGCTCGTTATGTCCGTGGGCGTATCTGACGTGATAGGAGTGTATCAGTAGCTTGACGATAGGATGTCGGCCATCCAGGACAATCGGGCGTGGCTCTACATACTCTGCGACGGCAGTGCGGCCAGAAAGACGTAGGAGCCCATCTTCACCGAACAAAAGCGACAGGTTCCGAAGCCTACTATCACTCGAAACGGGACGTGCTGTTAGAACGTGCATCAAATCTTCGGGAAAAGAATCTATTTGGACTTTACGAAATAAGTGAATCTCCGCAACGTTGAGGTCTTCAACGGAAAGGGCAAAAAGGTTACGAGCATCTCGAAGTGCTTTTTGAGTGAATTTGGAATTTGGGCGCAAAATTGATCGAAACTTGTCAATACACTGATGGGTTCGCGCTGTGGCACGAAGTAACCGGGTCCAACTGCTAAAGCGTTGGTGATCCGCTACTACCGGTGAAGGTAGTTGTCACGGTGAGGCAACTATCAGTCCCACCGATTCCGAAGCTCGTTTAAGTTCTTCGGTTACCGGAGGGATGGCACACGTCGGTTCACATGGCCAGTCAGAGGGTGGAGACAAGAGAAATGCGGGTCCTGTGAACCAACGTGAAGAAGTCGTGAAATTGTGAATGTCTCGCGTAGCGTCGTCTGCGACATTTAAAGCCGTGGGGACGTATCTCCAACTGTGTATGTTTGTTGTTTCAGCTATCTCTCCCAATCGGAACGAAACAAAGGCTTTAAACGTGCAAACGTCGCTACGAAGCCACTTTAGAACGGTTAGAGAATCCGTCCAAAAATAAACTTCATTTGGTGGTCGTCTGTGAGCTTCAGTGACGTACGCGCTGAAACGCGAAGCGATCAGGGCAGCCTGGAGCTCCAATCTTGGGATTGAAACGGGTTTCAGTGGCGCCAGCCTACCCTTTCCCCCTACCAGGGATAAGCTTACGTTGTCAGCTTCGTCTGTGAAGCGCCAGTAAATCACACAGGCGTACGCGCGTTCACTAGCGTCGGCAAAAACATGAAGTTGGGCATTCTTAATGCGCCCGGTGTCGCGAAAGTAGCATCGGGGAACAGAACTGTTGCTTAATTTTTGAATTTCGAGCAACCATCTTTTCCAGTCTTCAATCAGATCAACCGGCAGTGAATGATCCCAGTCGATGCCCAACTTCCAGGTTATCTGGAATAGTGCGCGGCCTTTCATAATAACGGGAGTTAAAAAACCTAAGGGATCGTAGACAGACATCAATAAGGACAATGCTGAACGTTTTGTATACTTAGTAGGGGCCTTTGGAAGGTTCTTGACGAAACAAAGATTGTCCTCACTGGTGTTCCACGTAAGACCTAATACCCGAATTTGTGAGGGAGACGTCGGACCTAAGCTCACCTCAGTAGAAGCGTCTGTTGCATGTAAGTCTGCAGGGATTATCGCTAGGGCTTCCTTACAATTCGAAACCCAAGAACGCATCTCGAAGCAAGCCGCTTTATGTATGGACCATATTTCAAATGCTCGCTGAGCCGCCTCACTGATACTGTCAAAACTCCCTAAGAAGTCGTCCATGTAATGGTCCTCGACGATAGACCGCACGGCGTCCGGGTATCGTGACTGGAATTGACTAGCATTTTTATTTTTTACCCAAAGCGCGGTACACGGGCTAGATGCTGCACCGAATATCATCGAGGACATACGGAATTCCTGGAGCGGCAAACCGGGGTTATCCCTCCATAAAAAACGTTGGGAGTCCCTATCCTCCGGTCTAATTTTAATTTGCGGGAACATCTCTCTGATATCTCCCGACAAGGCAACCGGGCCTTCCCTAAACCTCATCACGATGCTAAGAAGCGGCTGCAATAGGTCCGGTCCAGTCAGCAGAAGCGAATTGAGGCTGACACCTGCACACTTTGCTGCTGCATCGTGGACAACGCGCAGCTTCTTCTTATGTGGGTGGGTAACTCCAAAATGTGGAAGATACCACGGGACCTGGCCGAACGGTGGACCCGAGCATAATTCAGCGTACCCTTTGCTTATCATTTCTTGAATATTTTGCTTGTAGGCATCGGCATAAGCACTATCCTTAGCCATTTTACGCTCGAGGCTAACAAATCTAGATAAGGCTAGGTCGCGGCTTTTAGGGACGGTAGAGATATTATCGCGCCATAATAGGCCCGCTTCGTACCTACCAGAATTTAAGCGCTTGGTAGTCTCCTCTAAAATGTTTAACGCGCGTTGTTCGCTAGCGCTACGATGGTCTGCCTTGGTTATCCCTATAGAGTCCAGTCGAAAGTATTCCTTGATGAGGTTGTCCAGTGAGTCATTGTCGATGGCGACTGAAATATGATTAACGGAAGTGGCGGCGTAAGGTCTACTAGAAATATAACCGTAGAGGACCCAACCAAGCGCGGTGCGAGCGGCTGCAGGTTGTTTACGAGTGCCGTGACGAACCTCTGAAGGAAGCGACATGTGCCAATTGTCCGCACCTATCAACAACATGGGCTTCGCATCATCATAACAGACGACGTCCACTAGATCAGATAAGTAATCGTACCTGGCTACATCGTCTAAGCGTGCTGTCTGCCTTTTGATGCCCAAGTTGGGAATAGTGCGTGCTCTGATGTCAAAACTGTCCGTACCATATCGACCCTTTACTAGGATATTAACATATCTCACGTCGGCCTGCGTACTCAATCCACCAATGCAGTCAATATTCAGCCTACACATAGGGCCCTCAGCTCCCACTGACTCCGCCACAGATTGATCCAATAAAGTCACGGAGCTCCCGTCGTCAAGAAGGGCATATGAATTAACGCTTCCAAGGGGTCCAGAAATAGTGACTGCTACAACCTTTAAGAGTGGCTTAAGGCAGGATGAGTTCAGTGGAGAAGAGTTGTGGGCCACGGTGACCGATCGCTGCTCTTCCTTCGATGTGCTTGGTTTCTGCGCGTTGAGGCTGACGATTTCCGCGGCTGAGTGTATCTCGACATGGGCTGTCGTCACAGGTTGGGGTCTATGCAAGAGGGTGTGGTGCCGCCTCTCAGCCGGGCAGCCTTCGAACTCACACTTCTTCTTGCAGTGGCGATATTGGTGCGAACCCTTTATAAGACATCTACGGCAAACCTTGTTCTCCATCACCCATTGCCACCGATCGTCCAGAGGCAGAGACTTAAAACCTTCACAATCGCTAACCTCGTGCTTACCGTCATGGCAGTAATGGCATGAATAAAAACTTTTCGACTTTGACGTGACGTTTGACGTTGTCGCAATTACGTAAGTTTTGTCTCTTGTGGTTTTGATGGGATGACATTGACTTTTGACAAGATTCGGCTCTGACACTATGACATCAAATTTAATTTGTAATTTTGCCTCGATTTCGAGAAAATCGGCCAAAATTTCCAATTTAAACTTACCGGAGCCAACTCTCGACGATGCAAAATCTCTCCATTTAGATCTGAGGAGTGGGGTCAACTTACCTAGGATGATGTTGAGAAGGTCCGGTGAAGCAAGGTGCTCGGGCAGATCCAGCAAGCGGATGATTTCGACACAGTTACGGACGCGACAGGCAAAGATGTTCAGCTCTCTCGCAGACTCGTAAATACTTATTTTAGAGAGGGTTTTGACCTCAGAGATCTGGTGGAGTACGATGACTTCCGGTTGAGCGAACCTGGTCTCGAGCGCTTCAACAATCTGCTCCGGGTCATCAGCTGCTATTAATCTGATGGAGACTGCCTCTTTAGCAGCACCGTGCAGCGCCGCGCCAAGTCGTGTGATGTTGTCGCTAGGAGAAAAGTGCGCCTTGGATTGTTCATAGGACTTCTTGAAGTGAAACCAATCCGAGACGTGACCATCAAACTTAGTTATATCACAAACCTTTGTTGTCTTCTTCCCTGTGCCTCTAATTGCGTCGACCAGCTGATTAAATGATGTACTTAGATCTTGGCAATGATTCTTATTTTTGTAGCAACAATTTTCATCATTATTAAGTGTGCCTAAACCTAGTGCATGTTGTGTATGTTCAGCTGGCTCAACTGATGAGTACGCGCCCACAGGGAGCGTACAGACACAGGGAAACGGGTGCGTCAACGTGCCGGCTGGGGCCGGATGCGATGGCGGGTGAGCGGAAGCCTGACGAGGTGGCGCGCAGGTGAGGACAGGGCGTGTCTCGTGGGTACGGTCCAGTACATCAAAGGGAGGATGTGTCACTGTCACTGTCACTGGACCATCTCCGTAGGCTGTGGCGGGTGTCGAACGCGGACGGTCCTGCGGTACAACGTTAGAAAACTTCGGCTTGTCTGTCCTGTCAACAAATGAATGCGCTTTGTTATCTCGCTTCGGAAACATAGAAAGGGATTCAGCTAACCAGTCTTCGACTCTGCGCTGTGGTCTCGTGTAGTGGGACTTGTCGGAATGACGGGATCCTGCACTTATAGAGTTGGCCTGGATAACGGCCAGCTTCGCCTGCAATTCCAACTCCGCAACGGCGGTTTCACGTTCCTCTTGGCTGCGGTCACGTTCCGCTTGAAAGTTCGCGAGCCGGCGAGCATGCTCCGCCTTTGCAGTCAGGATTTGTGCTTTTAATGTGCTGCTAGAATGGCCTGACCGTGCACTCTGAGGCACGATGCTTGACGAGGTCCTGCTGGCGGGTGGTAAGGTCTCGTTAGGGTTGGTACAGGGAGGCGCCGGCGCGATGGCACCGAATGTGGAGGCACCGCCCTCTTGAAGAGCACCTGTTGGAACGATACCTGCTGTACCAGTCTCCGCCATTGCTGCCTTTGTCTGCGATCTTGTGGTGGGCATTTAACCGTTCACTTCTGACACCAATGTTGAGAACAGGATAATTTTAGCGAGTAATGAAACCACAAGTTCAGCTTCTCCTATATTGTATAAGCCGCGCAGATAGAGAATAGATCTGAAAATGGCGGCGGGTACGCATGGTACGGTTGGTAAAACAAGTTCTCAAACATCGATTTTTATTGACTTTTTTTTGTTATATATTATTTTTTTTAATATTATTAATTAATAAGAGAAGAAATAATGACAAAAATATTAATTAAATAAATAAGGAGCAAGGGTACATTAATATCACTGGATTTTAAAATTTGTCTTTATTAATTGTGACATATCAGAATCATATTACAAAAATACCACCTCACATACATACATAAAGTTACGTTCTTATCCCTTAGGCCAGTAAAGTAAAGGCGGAACGATATTAGACCGACGCACACGTCTGAGACGTCGCCGACTTGTGTGATAGGTATGCACACTAGACCAACGCCGCCGACGCGTACGCATGTTTTGCGCGATCATTTCACGCTGGTTTTTGAACAAGACAGGCGGTACCTGCCTAGCTAAATGATTATTAGTTCTCTACAAGACACAAGAAAAGGATTTAGCTTAAAAATGTACGAATCAGACAGAGAATTTGAAGTAAATTTCATTTATTTTTATGGCTTTGAAACGACCAACAGGGGAGAAAAGGTTTTATAAACCGCTTGGTCCAGCAGTATCCTGGTCATCTGAACCCATAATTGGTTCAATTCCCTCCATCAATTCATTATAATCCTCCATGGACTGGCCACTTTCACAGTCCTGGTCTTCATAGTCGTCACTTTCATCTTCGCTGTCACTGTTCATACCGACACTGATAATGAAGTCCTCTATTTCACTCTCCCTACCTACATCGCGATTCCAGTATTCTTCTTCGACTCTTTTGATGTGGTTTACTTGTTTCTTCCAGTCGTCTCGCGTAATTGAAGCTATGGCCTCTTTTGTGAACTCCTCAATTTTGTTTTCGTGTTGCTCCACATTTTTATCTGCGACCCGTTGTTTTATTAAATTCCAAACGTGTTCTATCGGGTTCAGGTCGCAGTTGTAAGGAGGGAGTCTGAGGACTTCATGGCCATGTTCACGCAGAAGTTCGTCCACCAAATACTTTTTATCTGGGCGATGCTTTTTTTGCTGCATGAGCAGCTCTGCTTTAGTCCAGTCTTCTTCAAATGAGACACCGTGCTCCTGCATCCATATCTTTATGTCCGCTTTGCGGGTTGCAGTTGTTGGCGCTTTATCCAACTGCATACTGTGGTAGGATGCATTATCCATGACGAGAATGGAGTTTTCAGGCAGATTTGGTATTAGTTTTTCTTTTAAATATTTCGTAAAATTATTACCATCCATCTCGTCATGGTAGTCACCTTTTTTTGATTTAGCTTTAAATAATAATCCTGCACCCTCCACAAACCCATCCTCTGAGCCGGCATGAACCATCACCCACCTTTGTCCGGGACTATCATTTTTGCGAACGCCTTTATCGGTGGATGACTGCCAGCACTTGCTGACAGTATAATGGGCATGGATCCACGACTCATCCATATATACAACTTTCTTTTTTTCCGCACCCATGGCATCATTTTGTCGGAGGCGCCGTAAATATTTAACTCGCCACGCTTTTATGTTATCGCGTTCTATGAGCACCATTCGGTTCTGGCGGCATTTTTTAAATTTAAATCCGAGCTTTTCTTTTAAAATCTTTCTTAATGTCGTTTTGGAGCCTTTATAGTTTAAATCAGCTCTTGCTGACGCCAGAATCTTGTTCAGCGTAGGTACCTCCTTTCGAACGTCGTATATTGAGGCAACAATATTTCTAATGGCACAAATATCGAAGCTGTCCATGGGGACACGCGTATTATTTTTGCCTTTTCTGCCCTTACTCGGCGTACGGATCTTGGTGTTGGTTTGTTCTGCAAGTTTACCTGAAATAAGAGTAAAATATTACTATTACTGTCAGTTATCGTTATAGAGCGACGTTGTTCGCAGTTTCGCACACGCCGCGCCGGTGAGTACGATCAACACCATGAATGACTTCATCGATACGGGGCGTCTGTGGAAGTGTGGACCCGTATTTTCAGATGCTTCAAGTTTTGAAGATGATACTATCTACACTATCTACAGCTATGATGTTGGATGAGGATTGATGATCGTGATGGATGATGTTTAATGATAATGATGGATGATGATGATGGTGGTGGGTGATGATGTCGATGATAATGTATGATGGATGATGATGGTGGTGGATGATGAGGGTGGTGGGTGATGCTGATGATTGTATGATGATGGCGATATTGGCGATGGATGATGATGATGATAATGGTGGGCGATGATTATGGTGTTTGATGATGATGAATGTTAATGGTGATGGATGATGACGATGGCTGATGGTCAGCAACACTGAACTTAGTCATACTCGCTGCCAAAAGGACTCGTTTCCAGGCCAGAAAATCTATAAAAAAAATCATACTCGATTGAGGTAAGGCTAATCATCTTCAAATAAATTGATTTGTCTATCTATCTTGATCACGCCCATAAAGCAACCGCGTAAAATAATGTGTAGGTACCATGTAATTACCTTCTTTCTTTATTCTCGATATAGTAGCCATCGATAAATTAGTCGCCATCGCTGCGCGTGCGGCGCTATACTTTAACGGATGATAACGCTCCAAGTTCTTCTCTTCGTCAAAGTATTTCATAACGTTGTAAACAATCTCACGTGCATCACTGTGAAGAATCTTTCCACGTTTTCGTGAAGCCATTGCCAATCAATCACAAAATGTCAACGTTCGTAACAAAAACTTAACGAAAATAAATAACAATCAAACGTAACGCAAACAAGTAACAATCAAAGTCAACAAAAACAACAATGAATATCAACGAAAACAACTAAATAACGGAACGAATTCAACGATAACTCGGAGTGCGTCAAGTAACGTGGAAAGCGAATCCTGACTGACTATTTTTTTGTAGCGCGTACTTCACTGTGTGAGTATAGACAGCGATAGAGAGTGAGCGAGAACGCATGCGAGCGGACGCCATTTACAGATCTATTCTCTATCTGCGCGGCTTATAGCACATATTTTTCACAGACTGACTTTTATTTTCTTAAAACAAAAACATAAAATAAAATGACAAGCAAAAAGAAGAAATATAAAATTATCAAAAAGTTTGGTAGCTGGTCGCCAACACCTAGCTAATGCTGCCTTATTAGCTCACCCCGATTGCAATGCCAAATTCGCATTGGTTACCGATGCGTCGGATACTGCAATCGGTGCGGTGTTACAGCAGCTTAGCGACGATGGTTGGCAGCCTTTAGCTTTCTTTTCCCGTAAGCTCAGCACATCGCAAGTAAAGTATTCTCTCTATGACAGGGAGCTGCTGGCCATTTACGAGGCCATCAAATACTTTCGCCACATGCTAGAGGCAAGACACTTTGTTTATTTGTAAAAGTAAACACGCATTTAGTTCGTACACAAATGTATAGATGCCAGTATACTCAACGTAATGACACTTAGCGTATTGTTTCCTGCACTCCACCATAGATGGAGTTGTGCAATTACGTCATAATTTTATTGTAAATCTCGGTGTTAAGATTCTCCGCTCGTTGCATAAGACCCTTGACGGTCAAAATTAAATCATGTACTCTCATAGAAAAGTTGTTTCATTTGAGTCATCCAGTAGTGAAGTGGTTCAGTACCGAGTGGTGCAAGAACATTGTGATCCTGTCGAGTCGGACAGATCGGCATAGAAACCAGGGTGGATCGCCCTGAAGTGCCGCATAACAATCTCACACAGTAGTGAGATTGGTGTTCGAGCGGAGCAGCCGAGTTGTGCAAGCGCTGGTGTCAGCGCAGCACGCCGGGAGTTGCAGCAGTCTACGGTAGAGGGCGTGCCAGTCCTCTCTCCAGTGTCGTTATTGAAGTGCGGTGTTTCCGGAGCAAAGTATCATATCACATATCAACGTGATATCAGTGTTGCAGTGTCATATCATACCTACGTAATACCAGTGTCATCGTATAAGTGTTTGCATACACGTAGGTATGTGTTCGTGAAAGTAATCGTGTTCATAAGTGCAGTGTACGGCCAGTGAAGGTAATCAAGAAAAAGAACTGTAAGTAGACTTCAATATTGACTTTGAATTCTGAAAGACTTTTATATCTGTGTGTAGTTAGAACATTACTAGAATTGACTATTTATGTGTGTGTCTTGGTCACTATCGGCCTATTTTATAATGTGTCTTTGTCACTATCGGCCTAATTATATGCATCTAGTTCCTATTGACCTGTGTGTATGTTGAGGACTCCCTGTTGCCCTGTAATTGCGTTCATTGATCTGTTATACTGGGTGATAGATCTTGTTTATTGATTGGTTCACACTATTGTTGCCATTGACTAGCAATTCTTGTCATTTCCACATAAGTAAGTTACAAATTCCATTTAATTTAAACCATGGAGTCTTTGTCGTCTTTGATCAAAATACAGTTAGTAAACAAAAGTTTAATTGAAAAGGGGTTAGTTAACTTTAAAAAATCTCCTAAGGAGAGGCTTACCCCAACTTATGTAACAACTCGGTTAGAGTCAAGAGAAAGTCAGTGGAAGGACTTCAATCAAACGCACAAAAGTATTTTGATACAAGCAACAGAGTCAGATATAGCTAGTAATACTTACTTTACCGAAGAGTTATACGATACCATAGAAGAATTATATTTTACTTACACGTCCCAATTAAAAGAACACATAGTTTTTCAAGGCACATCTAGTTGTAATAACAGTTCAAGTTCAAAGGTCATGTCAAATATTAGATTACCTAAAATCACACTGCCAACATTTTCGGGACTATACACTGAGTGGTCTTCGTTCAGGGATTTGTTTTTTTCTTTAATTCATAAAACTGAAGACCTGGATGACGTTCAAAAACTTCATTATTTGAAGGGTCATTTAACAGGGGAAGCAGAGCAGCTACTGCGCCATACCCCGGTAACCGCTTCGAATTATGAAGAGTGTTGGTCAATCTTAGTTAAACGATACGATAACAAACGGTTTCTGGCTAATTTCATTGTTAAACGTAATTTTGAACACTGCCTCACTCTCTCTCCTCTGTGACATTATAGTGGCTACATGTTTTCTTACAAATTAATTAAAATAAAGCGCAATTATAAAGTAAATAGTTGTTGTGACTTTAATAATATAACAGGTTATGGGCCCAGAGAGCCCGGAAGTAATAAACAGTGAAAATCCAAATGTAAATACAGTGATATCGGACTTTTGTATGCGTATAACCTCAAAACCGCAACGTGACTGTTTTTCACTCGAATTTTTACAAAGTAATCGTGATCAAAGTGGATAAAAGTATTGAAAAATGGCATCAAGTAATCAATTGGCGTTAATCGAAAAACTGACCGGCCGGGAAAACTACGCAACTTGGCGATTTGCAATGCAAACTTACCTACAGCACGAGGAACTGTGGGACTGTGTAAAAGCCGACGCAGAAACGCCAATAGATCCGAAACGCGATACCAAAGCAAGGACAAAAATCATCCTCTCAGTTGATCCTACGAATTACGTGCACATACAGGAGGCCAGTACTGCCAAAGAAATATGGGATAAGCTGTCCTCAACGTTCGATGACTCCGGGCTGACACGACGAGTTGGTCTGCTGCGTGATCTCTGTAACACGTCACTAACGGAATGTCAAAATGTGGAAGAGTATGTGAGCAGGATAATGAGCACTGCTCATAAGCTCAGGAATATTGGTTTCAAAGTGGACGACGAGTGGCTCGGCACCATGCTGCTCTCCGGTCTGCCAGAATCTTATAAACCAATGATTATTACCCTGGAAAGCTCAGGCATGAAAATTACTTCTGATTCTGTCAAAGCAAAATTACTACAAGATGTTCGACCATCAGAAAATGATACAAAAACATTTGCAGTTAACAAAAAGTTTTACAAAAACTACAAAAGGCATCCTAAAGGACCAAGGTGCTACACCTGTAATAAGTATGGTCATAAAAGTTCAGAATGTAAATCAAAAACCAAAGATACATCACAAAATGCTAGTAGTTCATCATATGCTGCTGTATTTATAGCAACAAGTGCACAATGTAATGCATGGTATGTGGACTCTGGTGCATCTTCTCACATGGTCAAAGACAAAAGTTTGCTTCAAAAAGTGACTACTTCCGCTATAAAGAATATAAGAGTAGCCAACAACAAAGTATTATCAGTGCAATGCTCGGGGCAAGACTTGCCCACTTAGTGAGCTTAGTAGGTATCTAAGCGTAGGTATCTAAGCTCACTTAGTGAGCTTAGATACCTACAATGAGATAGGTCAAGAAAATAAGGTACTGTTTACAAATCGTCCACTTGCGACGACAGTGTAACATCTCGAAAACCGTAATTTTACAGAAAACGACTTTTAAACTTCAAAATGAGCATAACTCTTAAATTGTTGTCAAGATAGCTTTATTATGTATGAGGTTAATAGAGTATAACTAATACTGAAATGAAATATAAAAAAAAAAACATTTGGAACCAAATTAACTTCATTTATAGAGTTTGAAAAAAAAAAAGAAAACTTATCACGTTGTTCCAGAAAAAAAGGAAGTTTACAAGGTGGTAAGTTTAGTTGTCACGTTGAAGATGACGTATAAATTAACATTTAACTAAGTTATATAAAAATAAAACATTATTCTTGAAAAATAGTTCTTTATTGTAGGAATAATAGAATCATTCAACATAGTGGTAACTATTTTAATCATACCATTTTGTTACGTTAACTTACACTTTGACTTATAAAAAAGTTATAATTATTAAGACACTACTGTATTTTTTCACCTGTAAGTAAAGGCATTATTAGCTATTTAATTAGGCACTTATGTAAACTATTAGGTATGATTGACTAGTATTGTCTTAGATCTGTCCACTTGGCTGTCGAGTGGGTAGAAGATTTTGTACTATACTCACATTTCTTTTACATATTCTAAAAAATAATTCGTATCAAAGCGCACGTGAAAATGTAACATACTAGACTATAAAAAAACAATTTCGTAAACTATTACAAAAACAAAATAGAACGTAAGACCTATCTAAGTAGAGACTTAGGAACTAGCGACTTTATAGATAATAACTAAATAACAGTTTGGTACTCATAGGAACATTATCAATACACAATAACAAAAACATAGGAACATTAGTGAGATTAATCAGTCATATAAAATCAGTCTTATAAGTAATTAAAGTAAGTATATTTTAAACAATGTATCAAATTCAAAAGAACTACAAACTTTCGAAAAATGCCCTGTAATAGCCAGGAATGTGGTTACCATTTAGCAGTGAAAGAAGATCCTGTTTTTTCTTTTCGGCCAATCCCGGTTTTCTATTGAAGGCGTTCTTTAGTTGAATTGCATTAACAGGCTTCTTTTTTATTACCACAGCTCTCTTCATTTCGTCCGCGTAAGACGTACGATAGTAGATCGCATGGGGATCATCTTTTAGCACTCGAATCCCTTTTATTTCAGAAGTTTTTACGACGTTCTGATCTTCATCCTTGTGAATCGCAAAATTCATTTGATTGAGAACAGCCTTCCAATCATAAATGTCGCTGTAACATAATTCATTTACATGAATTGGCTCTGACTTTTTTCTTGCAGCTTTGATCGCCCCAATAAATCCTTCAGGTGTAAAAATAGGTCCACTTCTCAACTGCCTTTTTACCTGGCGTTCTATTTGGGAGTGGGCCGAGTCTCCCTCATTCTGTGTGTGTCCTTTGATGAGAAATTTGTGTGTAATGGACTTTATGTTTGGAAGGTTCTGAGCAGCATAGAGATACATAGCCATCATGAACTTATTCTTCTGCTGGCCAGCACAGTTGTCGGAGTAAAAAACAACGTCCATTGAATTTTGCCCTTCAGAAATCTTCTTTAAGTACTGGAAAACGCAGGTGGCAATCTCGTTCACACCCCTATGGGCCTGCGCTTCATCCCACACGTAACTTTCAACGGAGTTTGTTTTGAGATCATAAATTGTCAGGTTCAATACGTTCAGTTTTGATTTATAATAAAAAACGGATGTGTCTCCTTTCGGGCACTGAAACACAGCTTGAAGATCGAAAACGGCCACAAAAATGTCCTTGTCTTTTTTATCTTTCTCCTTCTCAATTCGCGACATCCGTTTTTCTTCTTGGTGAGATAGAAATTGCTCCTTTTTATTTTCCTTTTCTTCATCTGTACTTAGTTTATAAGCTTCGCAAAGTTCGCACGCATCTTTTTTGGGAATAAAAAAAGATATATTAAAATCCTGAGTAAAGATGCGGTAGAACATCATGTAATTTGCGTAGGGAATATTTTGGGTCTTGCAATTCTCAACGTAGTCTCGGTGTATATCGGAAATAGTTTTACTCCCATCAATGTAATGCCGCTTGGAATTTGCTCGGATGTAATGCGACTCCTCCAGTTTTAATTGTTTCGTCAACATGGGCATGATTTTTGTGACATCCACGATTGTCTTTGATCAAAGAAATGTTTGTATTTTTATTCTTTTTTTTTTGTGCGGTTTCTATAGGTCTATTGTTGATGTCCAAAGTGTTTTTAAAAAAGGTTTTACAAACTCTGATCTTAACCCCAGACACTGTAAAATAGTAAGCATTGTTGTTTTCTCGCTTTGGTGCTATTGTTCCGTCAGAATCAATTCTGACATATCGCTGGGCTGGTTTCACCTCTTCTAAAGACTGAATTATAAATGACCACTGTCTTTCAATTTCACCCAAATCCCAGTACTCTTTCAAAAGTTGTTGTCGTTGAATTTCCGTTATATTTGCGTGACATTTAAATTTACAGGTTTCTTTACAGGGGGGTTTAATTCTTCGTTCTGGAATATCTTTTTGAGTTTTTGCTGATTTATAAGGTTTCCCACTATTTCTCAATTTCTTTGCAATATTCTTCTTCCATTTTTTTCTTGTCTTGGCCTTTTTTTCCCTTTTTTAGTAGGAGTTTCAACAGTAGTAGGAGGATTTTCAGATTCTATTGCAGCGACGACGCCAGATTCAACTGGAGGCGATTGGTTTTCGGTACTTAAAGTATCAGGTGCATCGATTGGATTTTCATTAGAAGTGAAAATTACTGAGTCGATGACTGACCTTCCTTCTTGGTTTGTCGTTTGCTGACTAGACGCAGCTGTCGGAACATTATCTTGACTAGACGCAGCTGTCGGAACATTATCTTGACTAGACGCAGCTGTCGGAACATTATCACTCACATCATTGAAGGAAAATGCAAATCGATGTTTTTCTTGAATCTCTTTATAGTCGGGGTCTTTTACGGAGTCATCGCTGTCCTCAGAGAAAGATGAAGAACTTGAAGAGCTGCTACTCGATTCACTCGAAGAAGATGAACTCATCGATACACTGCGATGGCGATGTGTTTGTGTCGTTTTTTGATCATCTACTATTTCATCGTCGTTAACAGTTTTTAAATCCGGGTTATTACGAGCAACTGAGGTACTTGAAGAAGATAAACTCGGTGATACACTGCGATGAAGATGAGTTTGAGTCGTTTGTTGGTCATCAACTGTTTCATCGTTGTAAACAGTTTTTGAACTCGGGTTGTTACGAGCCACTAGGTTGCTACTGGGCAAAGCCTCGTCCATTTCTTTTTGTGCTAATTGCAATATTCGTTTAGATCTTGTCCCCATCTGTAAAGATAACGGGAGTTTTATATTGCTGTTTAGTGTATACAACGTGACAAATGAACCTACAATACAATTTTATCAATATGTACTCTGCAACAACAGAACATTAACAAATGACCCACAACATATTTCCAGTTTAAGAGAAACATGTATCATCTACAACGTTACAATTCAAAATGACGCGGTGATACTGTGAATTTCTTACAAGAAAAACGTGACATCCAAAACTTATCTCGTTCACTTCGCTCGATGTTTTACAAGAACACTGTGATAAGTATGACGTGCCACATTGTCGAATAAAAGAAAATTAATAAAAGAGACTCACCTTTATCACCTAAATCGTGGTAACCTCGTGATGTCACGTTTTTCACGAAAACGGAGAGCACTTCACACCGCGAAGTGACAACTGAACTGTCACTGTGTCGTAGCCAACTAGATAAAAAAACGAGACAGCGCTACACTGTGATATTTTATCTCTTTCTCTCATTTACCTTGTTGTGTTTGCAGTAAAAAATATCCCGTTTTTGAAGATAATCGAACGCGAGATCGTATTCAGAATATCAGTAAAACAAAAAATCGTGTAATTCGAGATGTCGCACTGTCGTCGCAAGTGGACGAAATGTACTATGTGTTCCGGATCTTGCTACCAACTTACTATCTGTAAGTCAGATTATTAGAAGTGGAGGCCAAGTAAGATTTGACAAAACTGGCTGTGTTATCATGAACAATAAGAATCAAGTAGTAGCAACAGCCAGTACCATCAACAACATGTATCGGCTGAATATGCCCGGAGGAGGCTATGCATGCATGTCCGATGTTGAGGAACAAGATATCTTCCTGTGGCACCAACGAATGGGACACTTGAATTTTGACAGCTTAAAGAAAATGTCTGAAAATACTGACCATGTAACTTTCTCCGCAAATTCAGAAAGTCTGACATGTGTCACCTGTAAGGAAGGTAAGCAGAAACGACTACCTTTTAGAGTTGAAGGAAATAAAGTAAAGAGTCTGCTTGAACTGATTCACTCGGATGTATGTGGCCCTATGGAGACACAAACACTTGGAGGTGCCAAATACTTTATAACTTTTCTTGATGACTATTCAAAGAAAATCTATGTATATTTTCTCCGGAACAAGTCAGATGCATTAGAAAAATTCAAAGAATTTAGACAAGAAGTGGAAAATCAGCTTGATACTCGCATAAAAATTCTTCGAACAGACAACGGCTTGGAATATGTCAACAAGAATTTCTCTGATTATTTGAAAGGTGCAGGTATCATACACCAGACGACCACACCATACACACCTGAACAAAACGGGACTGCGGAACGAATGAATAGAAGCCTTATTGAGAGAGCGAAATGCATGCTTCTCAACGCCAATCTATCTAAACAATATTGGGCTGATGCAGTACATACGGCCGCCTATGTAATAAATCGCTCACCAACCAAGTCTCTATCGTTTAAAACTCCCGAAGAAATGTGGTCTGGACAAAAACCAAAGGTAGGACACATGCGTGTATTTGGTTGCGAAGCTATGGTACACTTACCCCAAGAGAAATGCAAAAAGTGGGATCCGAAGGCACAGAAAATGATTTTCATTGGCTATTGTGACCACACGAAGGGCTACAGATTTGTGATACCTAATACTAGGAAGGTAATAAAAAGCAGAGATGCTACATTTTTGGAATCTACTGTCAAAAGAGATTATGTACTGGTAGAACTGTCAGAGAAGAATTCTACAAGAAATGATAATGGTAGTGAAGAAAATAATGAAACTGAAGATGAAGATACAAGTACATGCTCTTATGAAACTGTATGTGAAAGCAAATCAAATTCAGACAGTGATTACATACCGGATATCAGTTTCTCTTCTCCTTCAGTAAGCAATATAACTTTGAGACCAAGAAGAAATAGAATTGAAAAAGTAGAATTAAATGATTCAGAAGAAAATATCTACCTATGTCAACATGAAGACAACCCTACAGATGTACCAAAGACATACAAAGAAGCAGTGAGTTCAAAAGAAAAAGATAAATGGATAAAATCAACTGGAGAAGAACTAGATGGTCATCGGAAAAACAAAACCTGGACATTGGTTGAAAAGCCTGTGAATGCTAAAGTGATAAACTGTAAATGGGTGTTTCGTATCAAAGAGGAACCAACAGGTCCGAGGTATAAATCTCGTTTATGTGCTAAAGGGTTTGCACAAACAAAGGGCATTGACTATCATGAAACATTTGCCCCAACGGTAAGGTATGACTCTATACGCTTATTACTTACAGCAGCTGTTCATAATAATCTAAAGTTCATACAGCTTGACGTCAAAACAGCATTCCTGTATGGAGAACTAGATGAGACCATACTGATGACACCACCGGAGGGACTGATTCATGAAAACAATATGGTTTGCAAACTCAATAAATCGTTGTATGGATTGAAACAGGCTCCAAGATGCTGGAACAGTAAGTTTGATTCCGTACTTAAGAAATTTGGCTTTGTCAACAGTAAAGCTGACCAATGTGTATACATTGGTCTTGTCAATCAAACAAAATGCTATCTTTGTCTGTACGTCGATGATGGGTTGTTATTCTCAACTGATGATTGTGTGTTAAAGGAGATAACTGATGAACTGAAAAACATCTTTGAAATTAAAATAACTGAGCCTAGAAATTTTGTGGGAATGCAAATAGAGCAACTCAATAAATGCATATTCATTCATCAGAAAAATTATATAGATCAAATGTTGTGCAAATTTAACATGACTGACGCCAACCCCAACAGTGTTCCTGTGGATCCTCACATGAAGCTGCATAAAGAAGAAGGAGAGGCTGAGAAAGGTATACCCTACAGAGAGGTGGTCGGCTCCCTGATGCATCTGGCCATTGTGAGTCGACCAGATATAATGTTTGCAGTCAGTCTGGTGAGTCGCTTTCTCAATTCCTATAACCAAACGCATTGGAATGCAGTAAAGAAGATTTTTAAATATCTTAAAGATACTAAGGATTATGGGCTGTGTTACTTACAAAGTCCACAACCTGCAGAAGTCACCGGTTACAGTGACGCAGACTATGCAAATGATCTGGATACTCGTCGCTCAGTCACTGGTTATGTATTCATTAAGAACCAAGCGGCAGTAACTTGGTGCAGTCAAAGACAGCAAATAGTTGCTCTATCTACAACCGAGGCAGAATTCATGGCAGCCTGTGCTGCCACTAAAGAAACTATGTGGATCAAGCAATTTTTAAGTGATATTGACCAATATAAACAAGATTCAGTGTGCCTTTATTTGGACAATCAAAGTGCAATCAGTGTTATTAAAAATGTTAACTTTCATAAAAGATGTAAACATATTGAAATTAAATATCATTTTATTAAGGAGAAATATCATCAAAAGGTAATTAAACTAAAGTTTGTTAGCAGTGATGATCAGTATGCAGACATACTAACAAAAGCATTGTCAAAAGATAAGTTTAAATTTTTAAGAAGTAAACTTGGTATGTGTTCATATAGCTCACTTTGCTAATTGTTCAGAAATACATGATTGTACTGTATGTGAATTTAATTTAAGAAGTTTTTTTGTTTAACTTGTAATTTACTTTTGGTCATCTGGTGTTTGTGAGGCATTTCGTTATTTCAATTTTATTAAGGCTTAAATTCGGGAAGAGTGTTAAACGTAATTTTGAATTTCGCGCCTAGCAACACTGCCTCACTCTCTCTACTCTGTGACATTATAGTGGCTACATGTTTTCTTACAAATTAATTAAAATAAAGCGCAATTATAAAGTAAATAGTTGTTGTGACTTTAATAATATAACATGCATGTTAAAAAGATTTATGACTCAACCAAATATTAGTAAAGAAACAGCATCCAACATCAAGTCATTACTAGACAATACTGTAGATTGTTTGCAAGGTTTGCAGAACTTAGACATAGATATTCATTCTTGGGACGCCATTGTAATTTATATAGTTAGTGAAAAATTAGATTGCGAATCTCGTAAATAATGGGAGACAAAAGTCAGTGCATTAGATAATTTACCAACATTTCACGAATTCAAAACATTCCTTGAATCCAGGTTCAGATCATTAGAATACTTATAGTAGGGGAGCCCAAGCGGGGATTTCGGGATTTACTAAAGCGCGGCAGATTAATATACAGGGGGATACCTTGTACCCGGTTAAGTACCTCCACAAATCATGAGGCCCATATATAAGGCCGCCCGTGAAGGATATAGGATCAGATTAGTAAAAAAAAATTGACCATCAGAAATTCTCGAGCGTGTCAGATTAAGGTAGGGTGAGTTAATTACATCCTAAAAAGTGTATATTCCACTAATCTGACAATTTGAGAGTGACGTAAAAAAAGAGGAGGGCAACAAAGTCGTAAAAAAAAAACGTCATCTCGACGTTCTCGAGCGTAGCTAAATTTTTTTTTATTTTGAAGGAAATAATTCAAGAATAATGAAAAATAAATAATCTGACGATTTCCGCAAGCCGAAATAACAAAAATTCGTCGATAAAGTTAAATGCGTGCAGCTGCGTGATGCCGAAGCGCCGTCCCGCCCGATTCGCCCGGTTAAGCAGACGACAACCTCTTTGGTTGAACTGCGAGATGCCATTCATAAAAAAAAAAATGTTTACAACGTGTTTCCAACGTTTTGGCTTTTTTGCTATTTTAATATTATTTGTGTGAATTAAAGTTTATAAATATTTAACATGAGTGATATTAATTTGAAAAGTGTATTTTGTGGTGAAAGTACCTTACAAAAAACAATTAAATTTACGGTAAAAACATTAAAAAAATGTGTAAATATTTTGGAATATCGTCGGAGCAAGCCGGTTATCCGAAAGTCTCGAGGAACATATGATAACCTCGAATTGTCGATGGAATCATCATTAAATGATTTATATCACGCACAGTGCTATAAATTATTTACTGCAATTAAAATACCGCGAGACTTTCAGTATTTACAAGATCAAAGTGTAGTGGAACATGACAATACACCGGAAGTTTCGGGAAATAGCTCCGAAACACATGCTCCTGATTCTGGAGAGTGTTCCGAAGCACATGGTACTGTTGATTCTTTGTCTACTGAGGTTGCTGGTACATCGACAGACGAGTAAGTGCTAATATGACTTCATTTATTAAATATTTATAATACTGAAATTGAGAGACATCTGATAATTTTTAGAATTTTCTTATCAAAAAAAATTTAGTAAAATAATTTTATTTAAAAACTACATTTTTAGAAGCTCTGAAAATTTATAAATGAGATTTTTATAAATAATTTTCTATGTCTAGATTATTTTTAAAGAAAAATAAACAATTGTCAAGTGTCTGTTAACTTCAGTCTCATAAGTATTTATAGAAAAAATTTTTCATTGAAAAAATTATTTAGTTAAACTTTTATACAAAAAAAAATGGTGTGTGTACTCATGTACACGCGTTAGAAGTTTTACTTCTTTGGCACATAATAAAATATTGGCATATACAAAATTATTAATTATCATATGAATTTAATTCAATATTACAGTGGGTTGCCAAATTATTAGGGACAGTTGCAAAAACACGGTATTGCTAAAGTATTTGAATTAAATTAATTATAAAAACACATTTTTTTATGTGGTAAAAGCTTTAATATGATAATACAACTATTTAAGAATTACAGAATAATAATTCTACAATAAAATGTCAAAAAATAAATTTTATTCAAAAATAAATAAACATGCAGACAAATAAATCAGTATTTCGTGACATTTCCCTTTGCCTCAATCAGGGCTGCTATACGCCTGGGCATACTTTCTATGCACTTTTTTGCACTTTCTTTTATATTAGGGTTATGGTGCCACACATTAATCAGTTTTTCAATGAGTCTTACTTTGGTGGTTATCTTCTCCTTGGCTATTTCTGCCTTGGTGATCTCCCATAGATTTTCTATGGGGTTCATGTCAGGAGAATTGCCAGGCCAAGGTAGAACTGGGATGTTGTGGTCTGCCAGGAACTTGGTTACGCTCCTGGCTTAATGGCACGGTGCTGAATCGTGCATAAACACGAATTCTTCACCGTCCGACAACCATTCTTCAAGTGTCGGCAATAAGCGATTTTCTAAAACTTGCCTGTACTGGTCCTGTTTCATAGTTCCCTGGACGATGTAGAGGCGCCCAACCCCTTTGGCGCTTATAACTGACCACACCATTACTTTAACAGGGTGTTTTACCCTCTCTACAATGCAGTCCGGGTGGTATTTTTCACCTGGGCGATGTCTGACAATGCTGCTCTTGCCGGCTAAAATTTCGAATGATGATTCATCTGAGAAACACACCTGTAAAAAATGAAAAGTTGCTTAAATTTTTGGATTTAGCTATTTTAAATTGTAGAAAATATCAATATATTAATACAATCTGACCTTACTCCAGTCCTCAACAGTCTTATGGCGGTGTTCACGAGCCCAGGCAAGACGTTTTTTTCATTGCCTCTGTCAGCCTTGGTTTTTTTGCGGGACGATGTCCTGTCAGGCCTTCTTCTGCCAACCTACGCTGTACAGTTCTTTTGGATATCATAATTCCTGACTCCTGAACCATCTGGGTTAACAATCCGGCACTTTTCTTTCTATTTTCTAAACAGATATCCCGTATTTTTCGGTCTGTACGTCGGGTTGTGACGCGTTTTCGTCCGCAATGACCTTTTCTTTGAGGAGTTATTGGCTGATCCAGGTCCAAAGAAATTTTTATTTTGTTAACTGCTGACTTAGAAACACCAGCAATATCTGCTATCTGCCTTTGGGAATGACTGGTGTGTCGTAGCAGTGTTTTAATTTCGCTTTTCTTTTTTGGGGTCAAATCACAACCTCTACCCATGCTGAAACCCAAAAAAAAAAATTTTATTATTGCAATAATAAGCACTTAAAATAAATATTATAAACATAACATAATAATACTTACAATAACAATTAATTTGAGGCACGAAATACCAAAATAACTTTGTTTAGAATATTAAAATTCAACTTCCAACTAACACGCGTCTTCAGCAAACTGTAACACTCGCTTAACTTAAAAAATTGTAGAAAATAATCTTACCATCTAACTCCACAAAACCACTTATAAAATAAGTTACAAACAACAGGCAATCATAAATAATATAATCCTGCATCACTAACACCACTTAAAGCTGCAGTCAAGTGCATCCAAAGTAAGAGTTTGATAAAAAACGTGAGTGTCCCTATTAATTTGGCAACCCACTGTATTTAAGATTTTTCTAAATCAACTAATTTTGGAGCTGCAAAGTATCAATAGTTTACAATCGATAATATTATAATTAAAATCTTCTATAATATAAATTAAAAAATATGGATAGAATTACTATATTCGATAAACAAAATGATTAAGTCTGTATTAAAAAAATATGAACTCAATAAAAAGATACCTAAATATAATATTATATAGGTACTACAATATTTATATTTTAGTTCAAATATTTAAATCCATGAAATTACTATTATTATTGAGAAAATATTAATTAAAAAAAAAATTATCAAGTTGAATAAAACCTAAAATATTTAATTGACCATTTTTTACAATTGATTATTAATATAAATAATTTATTTCATATTAAATGGTATTTCTATCGAATTTGAAATTTTTTAACCAATATTTTTATTTTATGTTATACCTACTTAAATTATTGTTATAAAATTTTCAGAGCGGGAGAGTCGAGCAACGTTCAGGAAGGCTTTGAGGATTCCAATAATTCATTTAGTACAGATGAGCCTGTCGCTCATGAGGATTCAGCATCACAAACGTGCTTCATTTGCCAAAAACAGCGTAAACGGCATCATGGTCACAGGAAAACGAAACCAATTTGTGACTCAATCTCACACAGAACAGCCTCAGCCGGCCGCCAATACACTGTAATGAGCTCACATCTTTATAATAATGCACACAAAATCAATAACATCTATTCCTTAACACGCAGGCAAGCAAAATCAAAAATCACATGTTGGCTTCAAACACTAACCTATGATGAAACAGAACAATTGTTAAATAAAATAGTCTAAGTAATTAAATACTCACGCGTTAAGTAGAAAACACATGCATATATACATACATACTCACATTCACACACACCGACACATACGCAACCACACACACACACACACACACATAAACATCATCCATAACTATCTTTGCCTTTTTTTCCTTTAAGAAATCTTTATGTCAGTTAGCATAATTATTTAAGAAACATTAAAGCAGTATAAGCATTCATACTTGTGTAATACTCAACGAGGGAACACTGACTCCCAAAATACAGGATCACCTAGTTTGGGAGGCAGGGCTTTAGGGGCTGTAACTGTATGCCTATACCTAAATTCAAATATTTGTAACTCGCTACTTTTTAGTAAATAAAGATTTTTATTATTATTTAGACCTTTATTCAATTCGCATCTTAAAATTACATTTTTAAATATTTCTTAAAAAATAAATTAAAAAAAAATCATTTAAAAATATAAAAATAGGTTTCCGCCGGTAACGGGAGCAGGGTCCAAGCTACCGGTGGTTAGGGCTCCAGAGAAAGAAACCTCCTCACAATGCGGGCCGTATCGAGGAGTACTGCCTTCTGAATCAGGCCCTTGATCCAACCACCTAAGGAGAGCTTCGACAGATGTTCTTCGAGGCTCTTGGCAATTAAGCCATTGGCCGTTACGACAATCGGCACAATGATAGCCGAGTTCACATTCCACATGTCAACAACCTCGTGTGCCAAGTCAAGGTATTTTAGTTGTTTTTCTTTCTCAGCTTTCACGAGGTTCTCGTCATGTGGGATGGTAACATCGATTATCATTACGCGGCGCGCTGATCGGTCTATCACCACTATGTCAGGTTTATTGGCGACAATAGTCCTGTCAGTAATGATAGACCGATCCCAGTACAGCGTAACATGGTCTTTCTCGAGAACTGGGTCGGGCACATACTTGTAGTACGGTACCTCAGATTCAACAAGATTATATTTCAAGGCAAGTTGCTGATGAATAATCCTGGTCACTTGGTTGTGTCTATGCAAGTACTCGCTGTTAGCTAGACGAGAACAACCAGAAATAATTATGTCTGATGGACTCACCAGGACGATGGCATGCCCGACACACGTCAACCGTCCCATCCCTCATTATATATTTCCGGTAGTTGTTCGTCAACATAACTTCGTCCATAATCGCACAGACAAAACCTTCAGTTTCCCCAAATAGGTCACCGAATCGTAGCCAGGACACGGACGCCAGAAAATCTACATCGGGCCCATGAAGAGCCTTGTAGAAGCGCCCGTGAAGCTCCTTACCCTGCCATATTACCCTGCGGTCATCGGTAGTAAGTACTACAGGTTTGCGCCAATTCTCTTTAGCCATGGACAGCGGGGTGAGTCCCTTGTCCACTGCGACTACATCTCGGTGCATACCCACGTCGGTTTTTAAAAAATATTCCCTGAGACTGCACACCTCTCAGTTATGGAGGGTCTTCGCGTTTAAAAAGGCTCGACCCCCACACTTCCGTGGGATGTACAGTCTCATCACTGATGATCGTGGGTGATGCATCCGATTTCCAGTCAGCAGTGTACGGACTCTCCTATCCAGGGCATCGAGTTCAGTCTGAGTCCATTTGAGTATGCCGAAAGAGTACATTAAAACCGGCATGACCCAACTGTTGAAGGCGCGCACCTTGTTCCCGCCCGAAAGAAGGCTTTACTAAGAAGTTAAAATTTACCACCTGGAGTCAGCTAGACATCTCAGAGCTTAATAAAGCTCCAGACAATTTGAGTATGTCGAAACAGCTGGATGTTACGTGGATGTTATTACATAAGTATAAAATATCGAATGTTCCAATGTGGGTAGGATTTCACAGCAAGATTTTGATTGACGATTCACGAGTTCAAAAAGTTTCATATCTTACTCCAATTAATGAATCTCCCACCAACAATTCAACTGTTTTGAAAACTCTAGAATTGAGTCAGGATATTGCAAATGAGTGTCAAGCTCCCTACATCCAGATCACCTATGATCTAGCTATTGCTCGCACTAGTTATTGTATTCAAACACAAGAATCTCCAAGATTTGATAACATTTTTATTCATTTAGGGGCCTTTCATATTGAATTGGCTTTTTTTAAGGCAGTTGGCACTTTTATTGAAGATTGTGGACTGAGCAATATCATGACTGAAGTGAATTGATCGCTAATGGTTCAGTGCCCGGTTTTATTAGCGGAAAAAATTATAACAGATGTAAACGGTTGCATTCTCTCGTGGCGTTGGCATTGCAACAATTACATTTCGAAGCATTTTTGGAAAACAAATAATTGACAGTTGACGAATCAGTGTTCGAATATCTCACCACATTTTTGGCTCATGAAGATGTCTCTCCTCAAGTTCAGCATGCAGAAACACAACGTCTCATTCAATTTTATGAAGAATACACAGAAGACACATTAGACAAGCACGGAAGAACGGCGCAATTTTACGCAATGTACATCAATTTTATAAATCTTTACCACTTATTCATTAAAAGTATTAGAGTTGGAGATTTAGAATTGTACATATATACCATTGCGAAAATCGTCAGCTTATTTTTCTATTACAATCAACCAAACTATAGTCGATGGCTAGTGTACTACATAAATTTACTGCAACATGTAGATAACACACATCCAGGCCTCCGATCTGAAATGGCTAAAGGTTCGTTTGGAATCAGAAGAACCAGCAAGCCTTTCTCACGAATTCCTGTGGATTTAACGCTAGAGCAGACAATAAATGGTGATGCTGCTCGTCGTCTTACTGGAATTGTTAACCTCACAAATTCAATTTCTGCTAGACAACGTTGGGCTAAAAATCATAGAGCGCGAACAAGAATCATATCTCATGTGCTTACTCGTGCAGGGCTTGATAGAAACTACCATGATATTGCGGCTGATCTACACCCAGATCGATTGAAAAAACAACACATCCAAATTGAAGCTTTTTCGAACAGTGTCCTGCAGACCATCAATCCATTCTCTTCTTCAATTGATAAGGATCTGTTGTTTAATATTTCAACGGGGCAAGCTGCTTCTCTAGAAATTACAAACTGTTTACTAAATACAGTGTCTGGAGGAACATTTCTGCGCGATCAATTCATAATGGAATGTAATTTAAATTCAGACAGGTTTCACCAGCCAGTCAAAAAAAATAAGGTGCTAAGTTTTGCAAGCCTCAAGAAGAAAAAAACCGGCCAAGAGCGTGACGGGCCACGCTCAGTGTAGGGTTCCGTAGTTTACCGTCCGTCACAATAAGTGTTCTTTACCACGGTAGGTCATGAAAGCACGGAAAATCTTAACATCGACTTTTAAAAAAATGACGTCATTACGCAACGCCATCTATCGAACCATTTATGAACTGGTTTTTACCTTAACATTTTGATGGTGTTAAAAAAATGAATTTTAGTTTTGTTCTAAATTGCCTTAGCATGTTCTTGATAGCAGTTTTATGTAGTTATGTAGTTAAGATACCGCCAATGCCAAGGAGAGACCAACCGAACAATTATTATATTTTATATCGATAATTATTAAACATCAGAATTGTCATATCGCAGAAAGTTTATAGTTAGGATGATCTTTGTCATTATAAGTTGTTATTTATTTTAATTAATTATTTCTCTAAAATAATGTTATTTATTTTAGTTATTGTTTAATTGAATTTGAAATAATGTCATTGAATTCAATAAGGAATTATCCTAATCTAACTAGTTCAGTTCCGGGTAACCTACTTAAAACAATCTCTTTTTTCTATTAATGCAAGTCGGTTCTGCGTAGGAGGTCACAGTTTTAACCTAACCTAACCTAGCCATTACTGCCGTCTGCATAGTATCATCTGCCTAGCCTTTTCCCAATTATGTTGGGGTCGGCCAAGGCAATGGAGTATGCCAAGTGAAATTATACCAAATAATATATTATGCGAAATTTGAACTCTGCCAATCGTAATTATACTAAATGTAATTCTGCCATCTTAAAAGTATGCCATTGTTAATTCGAAGTTTTAAACATTATGCCAAACGATAATTATACCAAAAAAAAATTATGCCTTTAAAATGTTCGTTTAAAAAAAATATGCTAAGTGTGTTATGCCAAAAAAAATCGGAGCATCAAGATTCTGCCAGATAGAGGGAACCCGTCATCAAGATGTGCCATAGATATTGAAAAATTCAGGACTTATTGCAGAGAAACAGCTGAGATATTTGTTCATCTATACCCATGGTTTTATATGCCCGCAAATGTGCACAAGCTTCACATACACAGTGCAGACATTTGTCATCACTTTGGCCTCCTACCGATTGGTATTCTCTCCGAAGAAGCGGGAGAAGCAAGAAATAAAGAATTTCGAAGAGTTCGTGAATATCACACAAAAAAATTTAACAGGATGAAGACCAACGAGGACTTGCTCCATAATTTTTTAATTAGTTCAGACCCATATTTATCCCATATTCGGCCAAAATACAGCAACTCAAAGCAATTCGATTTTTTTTCCTGATATTATAGAGCTTTTGTTGTTGCCTGAGGTAGTAACAGAAGAAACCGAAAATATGGATCTACAGGAGTTGCAGTCTGAACATGATCCATTAATGTAAACGTGTCAGATTTAGTGATTTTGTTATTGTTAAAATTGAGTTTGTTTGTTTCTTTTTATGTTATACTTAACATAAAAAGAAACAGATTATAAAAAAATATTAAGCAAAATTGCTTATTTTATCATAACATCACGCTTTATATTCCACGAAGGGTTCAGCAAAGGGTGTATACTACACTATAGTACACTGTCATTTCGCCAGTTATACTAAAGTCCCAAGTAATAGAGGGCGAACCTAATACACGGTTGGGGCGCGCAAGGGGGCTTGTTTTATTAAAAATGATATTTTGGATTAATTTCAATAGAAAAACTCGTTAATAATATTAAGATAATTCAACATTAAAATTTTAAACTTTAAAGAATCATAGGCGACAAGGCCGCAGGGATACGCAAGCAATTTATATGTCGTCGTATTAAGGACAATAGGTACTTACCATAATATAAGGTTTGCTTGCTATACTTTGATACTGAACGGAAGAAAAAAATAAAATAGATTTTCTCCCATACATTATTTTTTTCAATATTTTTTTTTGACTTGAAGGAGCAGTTTTTGTGAAAAGTTGTAGTAATAAGTAATTTTCCTATACGAAACAATTCTTTGTTAAGTTAAATATGCATTTTCGATCCTATGTCCACCTTTTTGAAAATCCGGACCACTGTGCGCCGAGGCCCGTCGCGAAACCCCCAGTAACGAAACCGTCCCTTGGTCTACAAGCCAGCCCGCGATGCTGAGCAGTAAATCTAAAAGTCCCTAAATAATCGACCCAGCCACCTTTGTAGCCCTCCCTCAGTGACGCCCTAAGCCGAGGTCCGTACCCCACAGGGGGTGCCCTTAGCGAGCGAGCACTTAGCATAACAGTAGTTTTTGTAGCCCTGGCTGGGGGCCTTAATTTATTGAGGTCACCACAGGAAAGTCCGGTTAAGCAGTCTAACAACTCAAGAGAGTTGAACTGCGAGTGGCCCAACCAAAAAAAAAAAAAAGTCTGTGTGTTATTTTGTCTAGTACCAACCACCCCGCTGAACGCCGTGGCCAACGCTAGCAGGTTCGTTGAAACTATTTATTCCATCTTATTTTTATTTATTTGTTATGAATTTAAAAATGCAATTATTTTTAAATAATTATTTAATTTACAAACAATATATGCATTGAATATGCTTTATTGATACTACTAGGTAGGTAACAGTAAAAACAGACATTTAACTGTGAAGTTATCAATAAATTATTGTATTGTATTGCATCCGTCCCGCTAACGGGGCAGAGCCAGCGGGGCGGTTGTAAGTCATATACAGTGAAACTTGGTTAAGTGGGACCTGGATAAGTGAGAAACCTCCATAACTGGAACTCATGCTGAGGTCCCAACACTTTGGCACTGAATTACCTCTGTTAGTGGGACGAGGTAAGCCTCTATATCTGGGATTTGTTCTTTCGATTTATCATCATAGTTACCTCTATAACTGAGACAGCAAGTAAATTTTATATGCATAAACCTCTGTAACTGAGATAACATTGTTTGTTTACTCATTCTTATTCTACCCACAAATTCATTTACATACATAACACGTTATTTTATTTTATGATCGCACCTCTATAACTGAAATAACCTGTATTCTCACCTCTATTAATGGAACCCTCTGTAAATGAGACAGATATTTATTTATACCTGTATATCTGAGACACTGGGTAAGTGGAATACCTCTATAAGTGAAACGACATTGCAGGTCCCTTGATGTCTCACTTAACCAGGTTTCACTGTATATATTTTTTATTATTACTAATTGATTGAGCGAGCGAAGAGAGTGAAATCTCACAATCAAGTGGGACGATTCGGCTTTCGTATGTTTGTTTGTAACAGCATAACTCTCGAACGCCTTCTCCGATTTTGGTGAAATTTAAACTGTGGGTAAATGTCGTGAACTAAAAGCGATTTTCGTCTGGGTTTTTTGATACAGGCTGTAGTTTTAGAGATACTGGGTATAAAAAGTTAAAAGGGGAATAACTTTTAAACCGCTATCGCAATGTTTGTGTATTTTAAAATGTAGACGTTACAACAAATTATTTATTTACTGTCATAATGCAATGTCTAAACTGAGCCATAAATGAGTGGTTTTTGCTATTTTAAGAATCTATCGTGTGAGGTATCAAAGTAAACGATTTTGAGATCTCATTTTGTCGTTTATGTTTTTTAAGTATGTCATCTATGTAATTTATAAATAATAGTGTCAGCAATGTTGCCGAAGCAGTAACAAAGGAATTTAATTGTTTTTTTTGGGGAAGCTGGGGATATGTCTTTTATGCAGATTGCGTCGCTTTGCGGATGTTAGCATGTAGTAAATAATCTTTCTTTATTTTCAGCAATATGTCATCACGAAGCGCAAGATTAGTCAATACTGCTTTACGTAAAAGAGACTTAGATGAACCAGTTTCATCCACAAGTGGGATAAAAACAATCGGGATCAAGCAGCAAGTGAGGAAAATTGGCTTGATTTTAATTCGGATGATTCAGTAATCGATAAAGATTATAAATTACCTAAAAAATCGCATCTTTGATTTGATTACTTAGTTATTAATAATAATTGTTCCATTCTTTTATAAGCTTTTTGAAATAAATGTTTGATTTTCTCGTAATTACCTTGTTTTATTCAAATAGAAGTAATTTCTAATATGTTACTGTATAAATCTATACTAATAATATTACAGTAAAAATGCACAACTAAATAAATCGACGGTTCCTACGTACATAAGGTTAAGTCAAAAATGAGGTTTACAGGAGAGCGTAATTTGTGTTTCTGGTGACACAATGTTGTGAATTTCGACGCAGCAATTATTGTAGCTGTGGGTCGCGAGCGCCGAGCGAGCCGGGAGCTAGTACTCTCCCAGGCAGTTCAATCTTAGTACAAAAAACAGGAGAAAAAAGTCATTATAAGGATACTAATTCACGAACAACGTTGTAGTCCAACAGAATAAAACTTGAAAGGTGTTTTTTTATTTGGTTGTATTATAGCAAGGCAAGTTTACGACTTGGGAATAAAGATGGCAGCTCTGCGCTTATGTTCAATAAAATTGCAACAGATGGCGCTAAAACAAATCATACATTTTAATCCTGTGTTGACGCTATACGAATTATTACTAAAATAGTAGATTTTGTTAGAATTTATGAAACAATTATTGATCAATTTGAAATAATTAAATTGCACAAATTTAGAAATTTGAACTATTTTTTTTTTTAGAAGTCTTTAAGAAAATATTTTAAAAATAGTCAAAAATTTGGCTCGATTATAAAACAACTATGGTAGAATCTCAGTGGTGGTGGTGGCCCATTTTAAAAATGTCTGCCAACTGTCAAATATCTGCTGTTGCCCGACCTGACGTTAGCGTCCGTGCCGGTTTCTTGCGATATTTTTTTAATAACTTTCTGTGTTCCGTTCTGTTTATGTCGTCGAGTTGAGCTAAGGTTCCTCCGGCTAAACCATAATTGTGGCCAGAAAAGCAATTTGTTTGTGTTTATACTAATAGAGATAGGACTCTGGTATACATAGTGTTTGAGATAAGACTCTTTGTTTTCTTGCATTATGTCTTCGGACAAACACTGCTGTGTTCCAGGATGCAAGGAGAGTGGAGGTATGTCAGATTTCGTATTGTTTATTTAACTCTGCACAAATTTTTGTACGGCTGAAACTTGTTGCTAATGCAGGTCAACCTATCAGTAATAAATATTATGGTCAATATTAAGGACTTTACTTACTCTCTGACGAGAGTTCAGTCTAGATCTTAAAGTTTTATTGAATTCAATATTAACTTAACGGGTATCGTATCATTACATCCAAAATAAAAAACAGTTTGATTGTCATGTTTGGACAAGTGTTAATACATGAAACTAAGCATTTTTTGACTACCTACGCTTTATCACAAGCATTGTATATTGATGGGAAATTCAAATATTACATAAATGCCCTACACACAGTGGGGAGAAACAATTAGCTATAGTCGGCTAAATGAGAGCCTACTACTTACATGACAAATAATCATTATGCATATTCCTGCATTGGTACATTTTCATATCTTTAGCCAGATTTTTGGTTATGAATGATTGAGATCTTCACAATGCTGTAAATTCTAATACTTGTGAAGTTAATTGTTTTTATTTGTGACAACCTCTTCATTGATTGTATTATTTATTGTAGGTAAGCGTCAAGTGCTTCATGGTTTCCCAAACCCTGAAACTGACAGGGATCGCTTCAACACATGGCTTTATGCAATTGGCAATACCGACATCTTGGGCTTGGAAAATGAGCGCATATTTAAGTATCGTCGTGTGTGTCATTCACACTTTGAAGAAAAATATTTGTGCCGTAACAACAAAATCAGCAACATTGCTGTGCCAGCATTAAATCTACCAGGTTTGTACAAATATTTTTTTTGCAAAATGGAATATAGTACTCTACCATGTTATGAAATGTGTATTCCTGTTGGATTTTGTTGATATATAACTGATTTTTGACTTGACTATTTCTTTTTTTCAGCACCCTTTTCACTGAAGAGATTACACCTGCTGTTAGAATGCCATTACAACAAATTGTGAATATACCATCAACATCATCAGGTACCAAAGCATTCTCTTATTTTACAGTTTGTAACTTTAGAAGGCATTATAAATCTAATTTGAAATATATCATGATTTAGTGTAATTTTTTTCTTCTAGATCCCATTTCAATCAATTTTGAATATTTGCTGCAAACATCAATCTGCACTGGAGTGGATAGTGTTCAAAAAGAAAATATTGGTAAATTTTAATTATTTCTGACAACTTTTTCCTAGATAATACTGATGACTTCTGATTAGTTAAAAAGTCTACATACCTGAGTGAAAGTAAAAACAGAGATCTAACCTTTCTTAACAAACAAAACATACTTATTATCCTGTGTATGCAATAATAATTTAAACCTTTGTTTTTTTTGTGCATGCTGGTCTTGGTCCCTATACATACTATAATTATAGTATTTGAAAATATAAATATTTTAATATTGAATGTTTCAAATAAACTTATATTTCAGTTCCAGTGGATGAGCATGACATACCAATTGAAAATCCTCCAATGACAGAGAAAACCGTTGAACAAAATCTTGGTAAGTCTGGGACTACTCTTTACATATATATTTTCACATTATGAACTTGCAAAATTGTTATTCTTTCTTTATAAAACTGATGAGTTCTAAAATCTCCTAGCAAACAATACATGAGACATACATGCTATGCTTTGTGTATACATAAAATAAAATTGAAATATCTCTCTATTCATCTGTTTGTAATAACAAAAAGATTATGTGTAGTATCAAAAATTTGGTATGCAAAAGTAATTGCATTGTAGTAGACTTGACTGATGTATTTATGTATATATTTTCTATTTAATGTGTCTCTATTTCTCAATGATGATGATGAAGGGAGTACATGAAAGTTTGTATGAAAATACGCAGGCGAAGTCTTTCGAAAAAGCTAGTCCGGTATAGAGAGAAAATAATATTTTTATTCTTACTATATGTTCTGTTTTTCAACTATTTTTTCTCGTGGCACAAGAATTCTCGACCAAGGATATCTCAGGTTGTCTGAGTAGTAGAAAAATAAAACATGTTTACCAGGTCTGGAGTGAATCAGGGCAGCAACCTAGGCCTTTGCAGTTCATTCTAGTGATTAACGACCTACCAAAAGTTGTAAAAGACGCCAAGTGTTTACTGTTTGCTGATGACCTCAAGCTGTCGCTACAGATAGATAGTGTAGGTGATTGCGAGAGACTTCAAAGGGACATAGACAGAGTGGCGACCTGGAGCAAGGACAACCTCTTGCAGTTCAATACCTCAAAGTGTTTAACTATCACCTTCTCTCGCGCACGGGCTCCTATCCTGTATAATTATAGTCTAGACGGGACGCCAATGCTGCAATGAAAGAGCTACTGAAGTTAAAGACTTAGGGGTGAAATTCCACACGGGTCTAACCTTTCGTAATCACATCATAAGCTGCTGCAAAAAAGCTTATCGTAATTTGGGTTTTGTGCTGCGTATGGTACGTCAGTTCACAAACCTAAAAGCGGTTATAGCTTTATATAATGCATTGGTTAGGAGTCAATTAGAATGTAACGCAATTATCTGGGCTCCGCATGAATCTAAATATAGATCCATGCTGGAGAAAGTACAAAATAAATTTGTTCGGTTTTTATATTGGAAATTGTATGGTGTATACCCATTTTATCCGCTTATGTACCCAACCTTATTTATTTTGGGTATGGTTGGGTATAACGAGTTGAGGGTCAGGAGAGATCTCACACTCACCTCGTACATATTCAAGATACTGAGGGGGAAAGTACATAATGCGGATATTTTACAGCAGATAGGGTTATGTGTTCCAGACAGGTACGTAGGGCGACGTCGACAGCCACGCTTGCTGGCGGTGCCGCGCGCGCGTACCAATCTGTTAGGGGAGGCTCCAATGACGCGCGCAATTCGTACGCTCAACCACATAGCGAGTGACATTGATATGTTTCTTTGTTCTTTGAATGAGTTCACAAAAGTTGCATTATTTGTAATTAGTTACAAGGTATAATTTAACCGTTATTGTTATTGTGTACACTATCGCATTAGGTAACCCTGTAAAGATAGTCGTAAGATAGAGAAATAAATAAATAAATAAATGTTTTTTTTTTCAAAAGTAGTTTGATTAATTACAAATTAGAGTCATAGATGAGATCAATTTCATTAAATCAAAACAAATTGTTTCTATTTTACGGCAGAAAAAAGAGTGATCAAGAAAAATACCAAAAAAGTATTTTTTACAAATGCAGAAAAAGAACTGCATCAAAAACTTGTTGCTGCAAGAGTTAAATTAAGTAAAACGAAGAATAAAACAAGAAAACAGTTGGCCAACATAAAGGCAGCAAAAAAAATAGCATCTAATCCTGCAGTCTTAGATACCCTCGAGAAGTGTACAAGAACTGCTAAATTATTAATGGGAATCCAATGGCGAGAGGACCGCAAAAAAGAAAAAGGACGACGTTTTACATTACCGGAAAAAATTGCTGCATTATCGATTTTTAAGCAAAGTCCTAAAGGGTATAGATTTTTTAGGAAGATTTTTATTTTACCTGCTCAGCAAACTTTAATAAAGTTAATCCAAATGAGTAATCTCAAACCTGGGATTAACAAAAATATTTTCTCTCAAATAAAAACCAAAGCTGAAAATATGACAGTTGAAGAAAAGCTTTGTATACTAATGTTTGACGAAGTCTCACTAAAGGCCAATATCACTTACCAAGAGAGAAAAGATATAATTACAGGTCTAGTTGACAATGGGCAAGAAAGGAAGGGTGACTTTGCTGATCATGCACAAGTATTTATGGTGCGTGGTCTTATATATAATTATAAACAGCCCGTGTCATACACATTTGCATCAAGTGCAACCAAGGGACCTGAGCTGGCAAAACAAATCAAAAATATTTTAACAGAATTGCAAGAAGCAGGGTTGATTGTGGTTGCTTCAGTGTGTGACCAAGGAACCAATAACAGACAGGCACTCAAACTGCTTCTTAATGAAACCAGGGGGCACTTTTTAAGAAAAGGAGAGGAGCCGAAAGGAAATGTCATTTTAATAAATGACCAAGAGGTCATACCTCTCTATGACCCTCCACACCTTCTCAAAGGAATTAGAAATAATTTATTAAATAAAAATTTGTTATACACCAAAGAAGGTGTCACTAAAACTGCGAAATGGTCCCACTTAAAATTACTCCTTAATGAAAATCCAGGATACAAGGGCATTCGATTGATCCCAAATTTGACTGAAAACCATGTCAACCCTGAAAAGCTCAACAAAATGAAAGTAAAATTCGCCTCACAAGTTTTCAGTCGTACTGTGGCATCTAACATGGGATATTTAGCAGGTAATATTAGGCATTTTTTATTATTATTTTATAGAATAAATAGGTTTTGATATAGAAGCAAAATACACTTAATTATAATACTTTCAGTGGTATTTCTCTTACTGGGTTATATCTTTATTTTACTATTTTATAGGCTTGCGTTTACCTATATTTATGTCATACAATAGACATAAACATTTCTAACTTATTTGACTTTTCGAACTATATTAATTGTTCAATAGTGTAGTATGTACTATAGTGACCTACACAAATGTCCTTTCTTTGGTATTGTTCGTCTTGCCGTCGAGCTCTTCGAGTTATGAGTTGAGCTCGCAATAACTGACAAATGCTTGCACTGACTGGACAAGTCCAATCAAATTGTTTCGTTTTTTCTTAAATTGACCAAGATTATGGACTTTAAAAGATATAAGAGCAGTCAGGTACGAAACACCGGCCTCAACTAGCTTTTAAAAAACGACGTGTGTGTTTGTAAAAACTTATATGTAAAATAAACATCATCTACTATATAAAAATAAGTCGGGTTTTCCTTCCTGACGCTATAACTCCAGAACGCACGAACCGATTTCCACGGTTTTGCATTCGTTTGAAAGGTCTCGGGCTCCGTGAGGTTTATAGCAAAGAAAAGTAGGTAGTTAGAAATGTAGAAAATTGCATAGCAACGCATGCCAGTTTTGTATATGTATATTACTTTTATCATAAAATTTGAGTAAACAAATTGTTGGTGTACCTATACAAAAACATTATTTTCTGATTGTTTCAGATAAGAAAATTCTACCTGCAGAATGTACTGAAACTGCAGATTTATTACTTTTCATGGACAACATTTTCGACTCAGTCAATGGTAGCCATATAAAAAATAGAAATGCCAAACCCCTACTTGGGCCAGCAACGCCGAGCTCCGTGCATCACAAGACGTGGATTGAGGGCATAAAAATATTTCAATCCATGAAATTTGTTACTACACAGGGGAAAATAGAAAATGTTCCCTCTGTTGCCAATTGGGTGTGGACACTGAAGGGGATAAAAACTCTATTAAAAAAATTCAAAGATAATTTTAATGTTTCGTCAGTTTGGTTGCGGCACCTAAATCAGGACCCATTAGAAAATTTCTTTGGCGCAGTGAGAAGCCAAGGGTGTCGCAACACTAACCCAACATGTGATCAGTTCGAATCTGCATTCGCCACACTTTTAATTAATAATTTAAGCAGTGTCCACACCCGCGGTAACTGTGAAGGAGACTTTTGTAATGCATTGCATTCTCTAATCATCAACGAAAATGCAGAAGCAACGTCGACCTGCCCTCCATTCGATTTTCAAAAAATATTTGATTTTGATTTTACTCCAATGGAAGTAAAAGAAAGGGATCCTCGCATTATTGCACCCATTCAGTACATAAGCGGATATTTCTTAAAAAAAATAAAAACCCGTGTTTTTAAATCGTGTAATGAGTGCATAAAAGATTTAGCCTCAGAAAATGAAATCGAGTACATTAAATACAGAGAATATGCAGGTCGACGATGGCTTTGCACTCCCAGCAAAGAATTAGTTCAATTAATTTCAAATATGCAGGATATAATAAATGAAATAATAAAAGAAAATATTGAAAAAAGGCATGTAAAAGAAATAATGAAAACAGCCATAATTATATTTGTTGATTTTAAATTTATAAAATGTAAAATACATAAAGATAAATTAATTGACTATTTAATTAACATTGTCATAAGATGCATGATATTTAATTATTGCAAAAATATAAATAAAATATTAGCTGGGAGAAAACAAGTTGATGATGATGAGGACAAATTGCAAATAAAAGCAAAGAAGTTGAATAAATGTTATAAAAGACACAAATAAACTTTTAAATTGAACAATTTGTTTTATTTATAAATCCATAAATAGTCTCAAAAAACATCCAGAAAATTATCTACCAGTGCATATGTATGTTTGCATTTGTCACACACACATGCATAATTGCATGTATCGTAATAGAGGACTAATAATGATTACTACTAGTGATAACAGATGGCGTTACCGGCTACAGCGTCATTGGTTACCCATTTTGAGGTCGAAGATTGGTCTCTATTTCAGTATATTAGAATGTACTCTGTGTACTCTCCTTACCGGCACTGAGTTTGGTCGTTTCTCACTCTCATGTAATAGGTTAAGACAATTCGGAAATAAATACACAAAGTTTTACCTCTGAAACGAGTTCATTATATTTTCATTGTTGCTAACTCGAAGACCAACAAAAGTGTTCAACATGCCCTAGAAATAATTCTATGAGCAAAAATAAATATTTTCTTTCTACAATATTTTAACAGTTTTTAAGGGCTTTATGATACCACTAGCTTTTGCCCGCGGCTTCGCTCGCGTTAAATTCGGGGTAACACAGTTCCACGGTTTTTGCCCTAGCGCCTTATTTATTGTAATAGCAATGCAAAATTTTCCCTTTTCTTCCCTCGTTCTCCCTCATATCTCAATCTTTTTTTAAAAAAAATAGCCTATGTCCGTCTCCAGGGTCCCAACTATCTCTGTACCAAAAATCATCACAATCGGTTTAGCCATTTAGGCGTGACGAGGTAACAAACAAACAAACAAACAAATAAACAAACAAACAAACTCACTTTCGCTTTTATAATATTATAAGTAAGGAAAGGATTTACACATTAATATTTTATTTTTTCACGTTTTCTTAGAAAAACTGAGAGATGACCGTTTCTACGACACTTATTCGTTGTATTTATAAGACTTGTTCTCTTATACGATTTCTAAAACAAGGTAAATAAATTAAATAAAAATAAAAATCGTATGTCAGCATGTGCGCATAGATATTTTAAGCCAATGAGACTATAAAAAAATGCCATTTTCGACATGTCTTTATGTACGTAGGGACCGTCGAAATGTGCCTTTTTATTGTAACATTATAAAATTTTCCTCAAAATGTTACATTAAAAAGGCGCATTTGGTTGTTTGTGCCTTTTAAACGTAATATAATTGTTTTTAACTTATTTTTTATGTTAAGATGAAATAAATTAAGCTAATTATCTATTATATGCATTAAAATTAAAAATGGTCATGGTCTTATATGTACTATATAAATGCATGTATTGCCATTCACAAAATTTCGTAAAACATAGTTTAGTGGTGTAATTTTCAATAAAAACTAAAAATAAATTCAAACTTGATTTTCTCAATATTTGCTAAGTGTTAGTTGTGCCCTTCTCTTCCTTAGGACGGCAGTATTATAAAGGAACTGCTTGAACTAAAGAAAAGTGGCCAGAAGTTCAGCATAAGAATGAATGGACTTCCATATCAAACAAGCGGTTCATGAATCTCAAAATTCTATGGAAAAATCTAAAATCTACTTTACTACCCTTTAAAAGTGTGGCTGAGCTACCCTCTCATTTTAGTGACCCAGATAAGATTAATTCACACTTTTTAAATGTACCAGGAGACAATGTGGCACCAGTATCATGTCTGGCTTATTACGAATCCCATAGTTTCAATGACGGAGTTTTTTCTATTAAGACTGTAGACCAATCTGATATTATCAAGATTTTGTCTAAGCTAAAATCGAATGCAGAGGGTTTTGACCATATTACGCTTGACATGTTTCTTTTAACTCTCCCTCATACCTTAGATATTCTTACTTCCATTATTAATACTTCTATTACTACTTCAAACTTTCCTGATCTTTGGAAAATTGCCGTGGTGCGTCCTATTCCTAAAGTCACGAACCCGAGTACCCTTAAGGACTTAAGGCCTATTAGTATTTTACCATTGCTGTCAAAGGTACTGGAAAAAGTAGTGAATGCCCAGCTAGCTATATACCTTGAGCAAAATAATATCCTTCCAGAAGCGCAATCAGGTTTTAGGAGGGGTCGTAGTACCGCAACAGCTCTGTTAGATGTTACAGACAATATACTGACAGCTCAGGATAAGGGATGTTGTACTTTGTTAGTTTTACTGGACTTTTCCCGCGCCTTTGATGCAATTAATTTATCTCTTTTGCGTTCAAAGATGGCATATTATGGTTTTGACGCGCCTACAATTGCATGGTTCGCCTCTCCGGAGCCATAGATGATACACTATAACTAGCTATCCGGAGCTCCGGACTCTGGCTGCGTCTGTGTCGCCATAAGCAGTGTGGTTACTTGCACTGAACTTATTTGTTTATTTTAGGCTGACTCCATAAACAAATATTATTTTAATTTAATTTATTTTTTGCTATCTTCTCTTAATTTCTACACTAATTGAGTCCTTGTGTTTTATACGTAATTCATATTATTTACTTCTTCAAAGCAATGTATTTCTGTTGACTTTTGTCCAATTATAATAATACATCATAATTATATCGTTATTTCACATTTATATTATTATTATTTTATCACTAAGTACCTACTTATTTATTTGTACTTGTTGCCATCGTCCGTGTGTCACTGCGGGTGCCAACTGAAAACCAGCGTTGGGTGTCTGACGCCTAGCATATGCTGAGTTGGTAACCCTTTCGTTATGGGCACGCTCAGCGCAACCTTGTCCATGTTTTTCCGTTCTGTGTACCTTTTTTTTTTCTTTTGCTGTTGTGTTGTGTCTGTTTCGAATAAATATTTTTCTATTCTATTCTTCTATTCTAATCTTAGAATAGAATATACTTTATTGCACACCAAAATTGAAACAAAACTGTCTTACACAAAAAAAAAATGCTATAGGGGAGCGCGGGGCTGGTTTTAACGGAGGTAGGTATTAACAAGCTTATTCCCGCCAAACGCGAAGGGTCAAAAGCATGAGACTCGGTTTAGAATACCCTCTATACACAGCCGAACGTGTCTTGACTTGTCAGTGTTCGACCGGCCGTTGTTAGTTATAGTTGTGCACAGGACCCTCGGAATTACAGGTAAACGAACTTTTCGTACTTCGTAATAAATTGATTTAAGATTAATCTAATCGCTAAATTGAATCAAAGTTTATCCTAAATGAATCTCTATTCTATTGACTTTAAAACTATTATGATTGTTTGTTATTATTTTTACTAGATTTTTTTGCTGTAATTGATAAAGAATAAAAAGTAACCTTGGGGCTAAAATTAACTGATTGAGCGGGGTAGGTATTAACATGTTATATAAATGTTCAATTCAAAATGAAATTTTAGATAACGTGCCTGACATTGACATAAGTGTCAATGTCAGTTCCATCGAATGAGCCGGGACCATCAAATGAGCAGCGACTGTCGAGTGAACCAGGGCCGTCAAATGAATCAGCACCGCCAAATGAATCAGGACCGTCAAATGAACCAGCACCTTCGAATGGACCAGAACTGTCAAATGAATCAGTACTGTCAAATAATCCAGGACCATCAAATACGAACTACAGAAAAATTTAATATAGAATCAGTAAGACCGCTTCCAAAAGCTCCTCCACGTGTCGAATCTAAACGAAAGCGTTCAAGGAAATCCACTATTCTCACTGATATTCCCGAAAAATTGGCCTTAGAGGAAGAAGCAAAATTAAAATCATCTAAAAAGATAAAAACCAGTCAAACTGAAACTAAAAATAAGGGTAAAGGGAAAGGTAAATCAACCCGGAGAGTAGAAGTAGAAAAGGATGACAGTGAAGAAGATACCTGCAGACTCGCTGCCCAACCGCCACCGCGTACGGACGTGCTACCTGCTCGCCCCGCCGCTATTGTGTTGTGTCAGTGCTCGCCGATTCGTCACGCTCGCGTGACGTCATCCGTAGTCTCGGACTACGCCCGCAACAATTGCTGTCTTTTTCAAGACAGCTCTTGTTACAGTGTTTCTCTTTTCGGAGATTCTGTCAAACGTTACTTGCCCCTTCTGGGAAAATCCACAGTTTCGTGGTTCTTGGTGGAAACCTTTCGGTGCCAACGAAGCCAAGAGGTGTTGACCCGATACACCGAGTCTACCCCCTTCAGGGGTGACCAAAATTGGAAGGGCACTGAACACACGGCCTTGGGGGATCTCCTAGTCGCGCCCAGTTGCTTAACCCCGTTCTCTTTCAGCATTCACCCGGGTCGTCTGGGTGTGTCAACCCCAGCGCCCCGGACCGGTCTTCTGACCCTAGGGCCCCGCTGCTCAATAAGACTAGCAGCGGGTTTTCAAGCTTAGGGCACACCTTAGGTACTCACCTCCCTGTCATACACAATCCCGACAGGGGGGCTACACACCCCCGGGCCCACCCACCCGGGGAGTTAGGATTATTAGGGCCTTAGGTGAGCTTCACTCATGCCGGTTAACTTTTAACCGCCTTAGGGCTTTTTTCCATTATGGCGTCAGAGAACCCGCACAAGGCGGTTCTCCAACGCTTATTCAAGGATTTGCCTCATTTAGAGGCGAAATATGGCGCCGAACTCGCAGCACTGGAGCGCAATTCCATTGCGCAGTTCAGTGACTGCCTCGACAGCCCGCTCTCGCCGCCGCCTGCCGACAAAGGCAGGCCACTTAGCGAACTAATCCCGCCGCCGGTGACTCGCCCTTTGTCCGGGCCGACAAAGGGTTCTGAGAAACCGGTCCCCGAAAAATCCATTGTTCGCAGTACAATGGTGCCGACAAAGGGTTCCGAGAAACCGGACTCCAATAATCCCATTGTTCGTGAAACAATGGCGCCGACACAGGTGTCGTCCGCACCTGAAATTATGGACACGTCATGCCCGGTATCCGATTCCGAGCATGCTGCTGAATTCTCGGACATCACTTCGACCTCGGAAGACGAGTACCAACTCGTCGGAAAGGGAAAGAGGAAGAAGGGCAAAAGCTCGCAGGCCACCAAGGCCAAAAAAGCTGCCGAAGCGCCTACCTGCCCTCCCTCTCCCCTCCCCTCGACCTCCGCCGCCGCTGCTCATACCAGCCGGCCAGCTAGCCCTAGCGTTGCCCCCGCTGCGACTTCAGCTAAAAAGCTGAAACCTCCTCCTCCGGTCTTTCTTCAAGAGAAAGCCAAATGGACCGACGTGTCCAAGTTGTGTCTGGCTCACAAGATCCAGTACACCAAGGCCACCAACACCCAGCAGGGTATTAAAATAACAGTCCCGACCGCTTCTGATTACAGGGAGCTGATCCGTCAACTGCGTGGAAGGAACATCGCCTTCCACACCTACACCCTCCCAGAGGAAGCGCCCACTCGTGTGGTGATCAGGCGCGTCCCGAAGGAGATCCCGTCAACCGACATCCTAGAAGACCTCAAGGCCCAGGACATCCCAGTCTTGGCCGTCCACCGCCTTCACAAAGCGAGAGGAGGCGAACAGTACGATATGGTACTGGTCGTCTGCGAACCAGTGGAGGGTCATCATCCCATTTTTAAAATCCGTTCCGTCTGCTCTCTTACAGGCATAGCAGTCGAGAAACCGTACAGGTCCCACGTCATCGGTCAGTGCCACCGATGCCAACTCTACGGGCACAGTCAGAGGAACTGCTACGCGCCTCACAGGTGCGTCAAGTGCCTGGGCGACCACGGCACTGCTGACTGCCCACGACCGAAGGACATCGCTCTCTGCACAGAGCCACCCAGCTGTGTGCTATGCGGCCAGTCCGGGCACCCGGCTAACTACCGAGGCTGCCCCAAAGCGCCCAAACCATCCTCCTCGAAGTTGGCGAAGCGTGTCCACGCCCGCCAGCAACGTGAAAGCCCCTCTGTGAGGTTTCCCTCCTCGCAGATGCCAGAGCGCCTCAGTCCACAGAGGCCCATCCCATGGACTCAGCAGAGCCACCAGCGAGCGTTCCCAGCTCTCGCTCAGGCTAAGTCCAACACCATTCCCGGGCTCTTAGATGCCCCCGTCCCTCCGCCTATTACTCGCGAAATCGTTCCCGCGCCCTCTCAACCCGCGCTCTCTCAACTCGCGCCTTCTCAACCCGCGCCCCCTCGTCCCGTGGCCTCCGGCGCCGCGGCCGGACGCGGTAGAAGGAATTACGAGATCATCACCAAGGCCTTTGGTGCTTTTGTCACCGCAGAAGCCGACCGTATGGCAGACGAAATCGAAGCTGCCAACGGTGATGCCGCAACTTTGTCACGCATCTGGGAGTCATATCCCACGATCCTCTCGAACCTCCGAGAACTTACTTTTAATAAACCTCTCAATGGCTAACAAAAATTTAAGTTGCTTCAAACCCCGTTCCCTCAAGTTAGGTTATTTTAACGCCAACGGCATTAGAGACCAACGTGATGAGATCGCCTCGTTTTTGCGCGACCATCAAATAGATATTCTCCTCATCCAGGAAACCTTCCTCAAGCCTTACCATCGCGACCCGAGAATTGCCAACTATCGCGTAGTTCGCAACGATCGGTCGCGCTGCCACAAAGGCGGTACGTTAATTTATTACAAGAAGGAATTGCACTGCATCCCTCTAGATCCTCCTCCCTTAAAGTCTCTCCTCGAGGTATCCATTTGTCGGCTTGGTATGACCGGTCACCAGCCTATCTCCATCGTTTCCGCGTACATTCCTCCCGCTAGTTCATCAGAGGATCATACACCTCTCATGGGCGACCTGACTTCCCTATTCGGCTTGAGTGACTCCGTTATCATAGCGGGTGATCTCAACGCTAAGCACCCCGCCTGGAATAGTTCGACGACCAATCCCAGAGGGAGAGCCCTCTTCAACTTAGGTGACAGACTTGACTTTGACCCCATCGCGCCTATGGAACCCACTCACTTTCCCCACGACCCCGCGCACCGCGCCGACGTACTCGACTTAGCGCTTCTCTAAAATATCAACCTTAGGTTGCATACTATTGAGACGATTCACGAGCTAGACTCCGATCACCGCCCAGTTTTTCTTCACTTAGTTCCTCGCTCGGGCCCTTCTGACCCCAGCCAGCCCAAACCTGCCCAAGTCCAAGTGATAACTGACTGGAGGAAAGTCAGCGAAAAGCTGAACTCCGCCACGTCACCTCACCTGGACGCCATCCCCGATCACATAGTTTCGGTCGCAGACACGACGGCCGCTATCGACTCGTTTACAGAGCACGTTCAATCCATACTAAAGGATTGTTCACGGGAAGTCCCAGCAATGAGTGATCATCGCTGGCGTCTACCCGCTGACGTACGTGATCTGATAACCGAGAAGAACGCGGCCATTCGTGCCTACAGCCATTTTCCCTGCGACGCGAACAAGGCTCACATGCGCTCATTACAGCGTGCTGTAAGGAAACGCACTAGTGAGCATCGTTCGAATCGTTGGGACAATGAGCTCAGCGAACTGGAACCCACCCATCAAGCCTTTTGGCAACTACAGAGAAGAATGCGCGCTACCGAGGAGGCTTCGATGCCCCCGCTCATTCGTCCGGACAAAAGCGTCGCATTCGATGACTCTGAAAAGGCAGAATGCCTAGCCGACAGTTTGGAGTCCCAGTGCTCCCCTAGCTCACAACCGGTCATCAAGCGTCACCTCGACAAGGTGAACACAGAAGTAGAACGTAGAGCTGCCCTACCTCCCGTAGAAGACCCCGATGATCCTCTGCCCCTCGTCACACCCGACGAAGTGCAAGACATCATCAAAAGGCTTCAACCACGGAAAGCTCCCGGCTCCGACGGTATCACCAATAGGGTAATTAAACTCCTCCCCGCTCAGCTCATCATCCTTTTGGCGGCCATCTTCAATGGCGCCTTGAGCAACAACTTCTTCCCCCAGATATGGAAAGAGGCCACTGTTATCGGTATCCCCAAGCCAGGCAAGCCCAAGTCTGAGCCCACGAGCTACCGACCAATCAGTCTCCTAAACGCACTCGGCAAAATCTATGAGAGACTTATTTATAAGCGACTCAGAGATTTCGCCGAGACTAAGAGTCTCATTCCCAACGAGCAATTCGGTTTCAGGACCGAACATTCGTGTATCCAGCAGGTTCACCGCATCGTCGAACACATGAGCGCTGGTTTCCAGCGCGGGGCGATGACGGGCGTACTATTCTTCGACATAGCGAAAGCTTTCGACAAAGTCTGGCACAACGGCTTATTATACAAGCTGTACTCACTAGGAGTGCCGGACCGTCTCGTGCTCATCTTACGGGACTTTTTGTCGAACCGCACCTTCCGCTATCGCATAGGGACCTCATTTTCTTCCCCTCATCCTATTAGGGCCGGTGTCCCTCAGGGTTCCGTCTTATCCCCTCTCGTCTTCACGCTGTTCACTAGCGATATTCCCAAGAGCAAAAAAGCTCAGTTAGCTCTGTTCGCGGATGACACGGCCATTTATTATACTGGCCGCTGTACAAACGCTATCGCCCGTACCCTCCAGACCTCAGCCGACGTCCTAGGCGCTTGGTTCAGGAAATGGAGAATCGAGGTAAATCCCGGTAAAAGTCAGGCGGTTATTTACTCCAAACCGCGCTTTAATCCTCCGATCCCCAGTCCGATCTCTATGTACGGCAAGCCTATCCCCTGGGAGAAGCAAGCCAAATACTTAGGTGTCATTCTAGACAGTCACTTGTCCTTCGCGGCACATATCAAAGCGGCTCGTTCGCGCGCTGCCTTTGCTATGGGTAGGCTTCACTTTTTAATTCAGGCAAAAAGCAAATTGTCACTTAAGTGCAAATTGCGTTTATACACCGCGGTCATCCGTCCCATCATGACATACGCATGTGTCGTGTTCGCCCACTCCAACCCGCGTAGCCTTCATAAGATGCAGGTCTTGCAAAACCGATTCCTTCGTAAAATCACGGGAGCCCCTTTTTACGTCCGTAACGATAGTCTTCACTTAGACTTAAGAATCCCCACCGTCGTTCAATTCATGAAGCGCCTTACCAAGCGCTTCTTTGACTCCGCGTTAAAACATCGCAACCCCCTTATCGCATCGGCCGCTCGATACGATCCCTCGCGAATAAGTAAAATTCGTCGTCCCCGACATACCCTCGTCACTCCTGACGATGCTACAACCCTGCTTCAGGAGAGCAGCAGGGAGACTAGCACTCTTCGAAAATTCAGACGCAAAGCGCCGTCATTCCGTCCTCGCCGACGAGGCCCGTCGCGACGTCCCGGTAATTGTCCCACCCGTCCCTTGCAAGAGCCAGCCCGCGCTGCTGAGCCAGTAAGTCCAAATCAGCCCATAAATAATATCACTCAGATCCAGCTTGTCCCTTGCTGTCCCTCAGCGACGCCCTAAGCCGAGGCTCGTACCCCACAGGGGGTGCCCTTAGCGTGTAGTCGCTTAGTTTATAAGTTTTTACCCTGGCTGGAGGTCTTAATTTTTAAGGCATCCACAGGATTCGCCCGGTTAAGCAGACGACAACCTCCTTGGTTGAACTGCGAGATGCCATTCCTAAAAAAAAAAAAAAAAAAAAAGATACCTGCTGCTGTTTAGTTTGCGCCGAGTCTTATAATGACGATACATCTGGACTTGACTGGATACAATGTATTTTATGCAAAGGATGGGCTCACATCACCTGTATTAAGGGTGATATCAGAAAATACATACGCTTCAACTGTTTCTCAGATGATGAGTATTCTGATTAATTTTTGACAAATACAAACTAGACAGGTTCATATTTCCTGTCTACTTTTAAGTACAAATTAGATAAAGATCATTTAAACTAGTATAACTTAAAGACTGTCTGATACTAAAAAGTATTAATTAACGCTGTGAGAATCGTTGATAAATGTAGATTTAAATACTTTTTTGTTTAAGGTAACTCATTGAGATTCTTTAAAACTGTTGATACCAAAAACTTTATGTGACTGATTACGTAATACTTAATAGTTAAGTTTAAACTATTTTAACAAATGTTTGAAGGCTTAAAAGCTCTAATACTCAGTAGATATGGTTAACATTCGTTCTCGTGCTGCCGTACGTACCGGTGTGGTGTCAAATCTTAAAGTTCATTGTGCGCTAACTACCCTCTGTTACCAAAAATGACCAAGTGCGATATTTGCAATAAAAGCATAACAAATAGATCGCCAGGACTCGAATGCAGGTCCTGCAGCAGGACTGTTCATGCAAGTAAAGCATGTTCTGGTCTTACTACTAAACAACTATCTGCACTTCGTAACGCAGACAGCCTGGACTGGATATGTGACGAGTGCAATCACAACTCGCCAAATAGAAAGTCGTCATTTTTTATTCCGGAAGAGGATGATGAAGAAGAGGACGTCGCGACCTCCGGTAAAAACATGATTAACTGCAACATCGAAAGTGACAAGTTTTTAAAAGATATCACAGATGAACTGAAAAGAGTCCTTAAGATGGAGTTACAGCCAATAGATTCATCGGTGAAAACTTCTTGTAAAAAGATAGATGAACTAACGAAAACAGTGGAAACTCAAAATAAGCATATCCAGGAGCTGGAAAGGAAGTATACCTACCTGAACAACGAAAAAACTCATCTTGAGCTTGAAGTGAGCTCACTGAAACAATACCTTCGAAACATTGAACAACAACGTCTCAATAATGTGTTAGAAGTGATTGGAATCCCTAAAGCTAAAGGTGAAAACCTGGAATCGATATCTGTCAAACTGGCTGAAACCCTCAACATGGACAAGAAACAAATAATACATGTAAAACGAGTCGAAAGTCGTAATGACCGTGAAGCAAATTTACAAGTGGAGCTCAAACAGGAAGAACATTCAAGTTCATGGGTACGGGCATCCAGAGAGAATGAAGTACTGGTTCCGCGAGTGCTGCCAGAAGCCCCTGCAGAATTTGCTGAGTCCAAAGTGATCGTGCGACGCGCCCTAACTAAAGCTAATAAATCCTTACTGTGGCTAGCCCAACAGAAACTGCGACCAACATATAAATACGTCTGGTTCCAGGATGGAAAAGTTCTCCTACGTAAAGAAGACAAAGATGTTGGAATGTCCTTGTAAACGCAAACGTTGCTTTATCAGACTCCGTAAATGGACTAATTACGTCCACCAAAATGTCAACCTTACTTCACTCTCTTGCCATTTGAATTTTACCGTGTATTGTGTCGTTCTAGTAATAAACCTTTTTAATCTCTGTTAATACAAACAATCTTGTATTATTTCAACAATAAACCTTCAGGTTATGGGCCCAGGGTGTTATCCCTGTGTAGTAAGCAGTTTATTTTCAAGAAAAGTTGTAAAACGATTTAAAATTTATTCAAACTAATCGTTCGTCAACGTGACACAATGGCCGCTAACAATGGAACCACAGGAATGTCGATACCACTGGAAAAATTGAAAGGAATCCAGGATTACCATAATTGGAAATTTGCCATGAAAATGCTACTGATGCATGAAGATTTATGGGAATATGTGGTATCTGAAGGAAAAGCTGCAGACAAGAAAAGTATGAAAGCTTTAGCAAAAATATGCTTGTCAGTGCATACATCAGCATATCCTCACGTTAGAAATGCGGAATCTGCTTTCGAAGCTTGGAATAACTTGCAAAAAGCTTATGAGGATAAGGGATTGTGCAGACGGCTAAGTCTTTTGAGAAGTCTGTTCAGCATGAAACTGTGTGAGTACGAGAGCATGGACAAATATTTATCCAATATTATTGAAATTGTGCAGCAGCTGGCTGATATTGGTTCTCCATTAGATGATGATTTTGTAGCTGTAATAATGTTGAGCGGGCTGCCACCAGAATATGATCCGCTTATCATGACACTAGAAAATAATAATATCAAGCTATCGAGTGAAATGGTTAAAAGCAAGTTACTTCAGGAGCACCAGCGACGGGATGAGAATACAGAGACGGTTACGGCTCTTGCTGCGAGGAAGACTTTCAAGTGTTTCAGGTGTAAAAAGTCCGGTCACATGATGAATAATTGTCCTCAGAAAAATAATAGACACGAGAAGCCATCCGTCAAGGATAAGTCTTTGTTGACAGCACTCTCGGTTGTTGTGAAAGCAAACTCTTGGTATATTGATTCCGGAGCAACGAACCATATGTGTAACGATAGAAGTGTCTTCAGCGACTTTGTCTCGATAAAGCCTTTAGAGGTGAACATTGCTAATGGTGATAAACTGTCCAGTGTTGGTCAAGGCAACGTCATAGTAAAGTTGAAAAACTGCGTAAAGACAATAAGTGGTGTATATTTTGTACCTGAACTTTCAGCTAATCTTTTATCCGTCAGCGCTATGACCAGTAAAGGTTTTGAAGTGTCTTTCAACTCAAAAAGGTGTAAGATATTAGACGGGGATCAGATAGTAGCTACTGCTACTCGTGTAAATAATGTGTATCAACTAGACACAGTAGATTCATTTACATGTAATACAGCATCTGAAAGTGTCAGCCTTTTTTTCGTGTTCTGTGTTGGGTTCTGCGGGTCTTTCACAGGAGACTTCAGATATTTCGAAGTTGTCTGCGAGCACATCTGTTAAGGAGGCAGGGTTGCTAACCTCCACAACTGCCGCATCGGGTTGTACGGCTACACAAGGGCTGTGGCACCGGCGACTGGCTCATCTGAACTCGAGGAGTATGTTTGTTATGAAAAAAGGTATGGTCACAGGTATTGATTATAATGAAAATAATTATACATCTTGTATTGCTTGTGTAGAAGGAAAGCAGGCTAAATTACCGTTTCCTAAGGTTTCTACAAGCAGGTCAAATGAGATATTAGGGTTGGTTCACACCGATCTATGTGGGCCTATGTCACAACCTTCATTTGGAGGAGCAAAATATTTTTTGACTTTCACAGATGATTTTACTAGGAAGACTTTCATTTATTTTCTTAAGTCTAAGAGTGAAGTCTTCGAAAGCTTCAAAAATTTTAAGGCATTAGTAGAAAATCAGTCCAATAGGAAAATAAAAATATTGAGAGGTGACAATGGTTGTGAATATGTCAATAATCGCTTACAAGCATACTTGAAGGAGCACGGCATAGTCCATCAAACGACTGTTCCTTACTGCCCGGCACAAAATGGAGTGAGCGAGAGGGCCAATAGGACCATTATGGAGAAGGCACGGTGCATGCTTCAAGATGCCGGCTTGGACAAACGGTTTTGGGCAGAAGCGGTCAAAACTGCGGTGTACATCAAAAACAGAACACCTACTAAAGCTGTTATGGGTGTGACACCTGAAGAAAAATGGTCAGGCAAAAAGGTAGATGTTAGTCATCTTAGAATTTTTGGTTGTTTAGCTTATGCATTGGTGCATAATAGAAAGAAATTAGACACCAAAAGTAAACAGTACATTTTTGTTGGGTACTGTGAGGATACTAAGGGCTATAGGCTCATAGACCCGGAATGTCCAACTTCTTGCATAAAAGCAAGGGATGTCGTTTTCTTTGAAGAAAAATTTATTTCAAAGAAAGAAGTCGCTTTAACACCAAGTATTGATTCTGTAGAACAATCTCAATTGTTCGTTCCTAAATCAGAATCATTCGATGATGGTGGACTCGGTGCAGAGTCTTCTAATGAGGATTTGTCTGATGACATAGAAACTAAGTCTAGCCAGAGAAGACAAGAGATTTATTCATCGAATGAGACTGACCCGGAAGAGTCTTCAATTTTAAGTACAGATGATCCGTTGGATAAAACTTACATTCCAGGGGAATCATCGCGGGAATCTGATGGTGATAATTCTAGCTTCCAAAGCATGGAGGATTTCAAGGAGTATGCCAACATGGTATCCATGCAGAGCTATGGCAGTGACGAGCCACTGACAGTACAGGAGGCGCTGAGTGGCAAGGACACTAAGCAATGGCGAGACGCAATGCAAGATGAGTACAACTCTTTTAATAAAAATAATTGCTGGACTTTAACGGATAGGAAAGAGGGACAAAAGCCAGTAAAGTGTAAATGGGTCTTTAAAATTAAACGTGGTCTTAATGGTAAAATAATTAAATACAAGGCTCGTTTAGTTGCGAAGGGGTTTACGCAAAAATATGGCATTGATTATCAGGAAACTTTTGCACCCGTTGTCCGTTATTCAACAATTAGGATGCTATTCACTATAGCTGCTGAATATAATCTAGATATAGATCAGTTAGACGTTAAAACTGCATTTTTAAATGGTGATCTTCACGAAGATGTATTCATGGATCAAAAAAAAGATCTTCAATAGAACCTTGTATATATTTTAAATCTCAAAAGGACGGGCTCACCATGATTTGTTTATATGTGGATGATATCTTATTATTGACATCTTCGAATAAAGATAAAAAGGCTGTTAAAGATCAGCTAATGAAAGAATTTGAAATAAGAGATTTGGGTACAGTTCATGAGTTTTTAGGAATGAGACTGTGTAAAGAAAAAGATACAATAACTCTTGATCAGACAAATTATATTAAAATTGTTTTACATAAATTTAAAATGGATGACTGTAAGCCCATAGGGACTCCGATGGAACCAGGTCTCAAACTTACCAAGGCAGAGACGTCATATGACAATTATGAGTACAGAAATCTAATTGGCTGTCTGATGTACATTGCAGTATGTACACGACCTGACATCGCCCATGCGATGAAATGCCGGCTGATATTCTTACAAAACCTCTAGTAAAGGAAAAATTTGTTAACTTTCTAAAGCAATTTAGTTTAAGGAATATTGTGTAGAAATTATTTTTATGAGTAATGTTTCTTGTCTCATATTCGGTTGATAATGTTTTCGTTTAAGGGCAGGTGTTGGAATGTCCTTGTAAACGCAAACGTTGCTTTATCAGACTCCGTAAATGGACTAATTACGTCCACCAAAATGTCAACCTTACTTCACTCTCTTGCCATTTGAATTTTACCGTGTATTGTGTCGTTCTAGTAATAAACCTTTTTAATCTCTGTTAATACAAACAATCTTGTATTATTTCAACAATAAACCTTCAAAAGACAAGCCCATAGCCATTAGGAGCGAAGCCGACATCGAGACACTCTCGACTGACACGCCGGTAGGCAAGCAGAATCTTTATCGGTAATAGTTTTAAAATAAGTCTCCCCGGTTCCTCCTTCCGATCACCAAGAAATATTCGACTGTGTCAATATTAATGATTACTTTAAGCATTTGCCTCTTTTTAATAATGTTTTTCTAAATATAGTCCACATTAACATTAGATCGCTAGTCAAAAATTATTGCTATGTAACACAATTAATCAGTTCCTCTAACGCACCTATAGATATATTAATTCTGACAGAAGTTAATATAAGCGAAATAACTGTTCATATGTATAATATCAATGGCTATGAAATGCACAGTGTGTTGCGTAAAAACAGAAAAGGCGGTGGTATAATAATTTATGCCCGAGATGGCTACATATTCACACCAACACATCACTCTCTAATACATTGCGAATGTATTGTTGGTCAAGTCTCCACTCCTCACAATTATCACGCATACATTTGTGCACTGTATAGACCACCAAGCGAAAGTAAGCACCTATTCATAAAAGAAATAGTTAATCTATTATCCAAATCACTGATTCATTCTTACGACACGTACTTGCTCGGAGACGTAAACATAGACCTAAAAACATACGACAACATCCGAGAATACTACATTAGTAGCTTGTCCGAGTGTGGTCTAACGAGCGCGATCTCTGACTACACAAGAATTGAGACACGCGGAAATAACATCTCACGCAGTTGCATAGATCACATTTTTACAAGAACGCGTTCGTTAGATCTTTACTCGGCCGCGCTCGGAACTGTACTGGCCGACCACCGTATGCTAATATTGTCGTGTATAGCAAAGCAACGGACCCAATACGTTCACAGGATGATCAAATAAATATTCAACTTATTGATAATAATAAAATTAAAGTATTACTTAATAATTTAGAATGGAACGAATTAGATTTTATGGAATGTCCAAATAAAATTTACGACTTCATAAAAAACAAATTTCAAGAATGTTACAAAAAATCAAAATACATTAAAAAAATAAATAACAACAGTAAAAGAAATAAAAAACCTTGGATTAATATTAAAATTGATAACATGTGCAAAAAAAAAGGACGAATTATTTATAAAATGGAAAAATGATCCAACAGATAAAATACTGCGACTAGAATATAATAAAACAAGAAATAAAACTCATAAAACAATTGAAAAATCTCGGAATAAATATTATATGGAACAAATAAATAACAATAAATTGAATCCTAGGAAACTATGGCAAATACTGAATACTTTATCTGGCCGCCACAAAAAATCGGTCGATGAAGCAATATTAAGAGCGTTCAAAAAGAATGATACAGGAGCTAAGTCCATAGCTAATAACTTTGCCATAGAATTTAGGAATAGTGTTAAAAAGATATTGCCCAAGTGTACCCATCGGCTCCTAAAAGAATCAGACTATATGTTTCCTCAAGACAAATCAATTTACTTCAAAAAAGCCTCAAAGGATGGTGTCCTTAAATTAATTAGAAACCTAAACACAAACAAAGCTCCTGGGGCAGATAATATTAGGTGTGTTGACATCAAATCTATATGTGACAAAATGGCCGGTGTTATTGCCAAACTAATTAACGCCAGTTTGAAACAGGGGAAATACCCGGATGATTTAAAATCAGGTATTGTGCGACCAATACACAAAACAGGTAGCTATGCCGATTATTCAAACTATAGACCTATCACTATTTTACCAGTGATCGATAAGATAGTTGAAAAATACATATATAACCAGATTCAAGAATTTTATGTAAATAATGATGTGCTATCCAAAACACAATATGGTTTTCAACCCAATAAATCGACCTCACAGTTGCTATCGAAAGGAGAAAGAGCAAAATGGTCTATGAGCGGCCAACAACGAAATAGGTATTAAATGAAAGTACTATTACTAAGGACTAACTTTTACTATGAACGTAACATTGCAGCTCATTTAGAAAAAAAAATACATATAGGTAAAATACTTAGATAATAAGTGCAAGAAAATGTGCAAACCCATTTTATAAAATACTTATTAACATTAGTTTATGTCTTCAAAAGTATTTCAAAACGTTGTCAGCATACCGTTTACAAGACTCAGCTCAACAATGGGTTTACTACATGGACTACCTGAGTTCGAACGGCCCAATCAGCTTCGAGTGCAAACAAAAGAGCCGAGGTGTGGGGTGCGTGTGCGTCACTCGGCGCAGTCCTTCGCTTACCCTTGTGACGTTGTGTACTGTGCGCTCATCTACGGATTCTTTTTCAAACGTTTTGACCCTGGCTACCCTCTGGACTGTGTTTCTTCCTAACCTGATAACCTGGCTATTAACTCTGAACTTCTGTACGTTTGTGCTTGTGTACTTGGACTCTGGACTTGTGTACGCCAACGGAACATTATTGAAAAATGGCAGAAAATCGACCTATATGTGTTTTGTGCAATCGATCAGTGGTTAATAGAAGAAGGTTAGAAATAACCCATGCTCTTTTTGAGGAAAATGCTGCCAATGCTCAATATATTATTGAAGCTATAGCTCCACAGCAAGTAAGTATTTTTAGACTATTTTTTGGTTGTTTTTACCCGTATGTACGCACCCTATAGCGGTGATGGCCTCATAATATTGTGTCACGATGTGCATATGCGACACATCGTTGGGTGAAGTGTGGGCTCTTTATTGAAAGTCCACGTTACAGTTTTGATTGTATTTTTATGTACGTCCTTTTAGTGAATTATGTTATTTCCTTAAGCGTATGGTTCTTTTCTAACAATACTTAAGTTATAGTCAAAACAGATCTTCTCTCTCTTTTACACACATGGTGCATATGGAAACAGAGCCAACGTTATCTAGCTTCGAAATATAATAGAGGCCAACCACTCATTAACAATGCGTATGAGCATGACTCATTCGTCACGTTGAAAAAGAGCTCGGCATGTTCTACTATACAACACATGATTTAACTGAAACTGCTGTGAGTTTTAAATACTATGTTATAAACTATTTTCCTTTTCAGGTTGAATACAACGGCCGAGAATACGTTTGTCGACCCTGTTGGCAACGAGCTCAACGGGCTGTGCAGCCAAACAATAACCCTGCCCCGCACGAATGTGTTCATCAAGTGGAAGAATATTCACGAGTGCCTAGCACCTCGGCAAACTGTATGTTTGACAGATGCCGTAGTGTTTCACGTCGTCGAATGCCTGAGAATGTAAGGATTACTCTTATGTTACATTCTAACTTATTCATACCAGACAGTGCCAGAATATGTGATGCACATTTAACATCAAATGATTGGGAAGAGCTCATTGATAGTCCAAATCTCAGACATGATTTTAACAGCTCTCATTTTGTGCAAATACTAGAGCTTTTTAAAAAAGCTGTTTTAAATAAAAATATTCTGGACTTTGAAGATATTGCAAATATGGATCCTAATGAGATTCATATTCGATTGGGCGTTAGCAGAGATCAATTCAATACAATCTTGGAACAAACGCCTTCTTTGTCTGAGTCAAACGCCAAAACAAAACTAGCCATTTATTTAATGAAGTTGCGAACTGGTGATAGCAACGAGAGATTAGCCACGCTCTTTAACATAAGTAGAAGGACTCTAGAAAGGCATTTAAAAACCGCGCGTGATGCTATATCTCTGGATTTTAAGCCACGACACCTGGGACTCGACCATTTAAATAGAAGAATGGTCGCTGACCGTAATCTTATTGTACCAAACGCGTTATTTGGAAATCCCGAGTCTTCTCCAGAAGAAAGGAAGGCAGTAACAATCATGGATGGAACATATATTTATATACAGAAGAGCTCCAACTTTTCGTTCCAGCGACAGACCTACAGTCTACACAAATACGAAAATCTATTAAAACCGTTCTTAATGGTGTGTTCCGATGGGCATATAATTGATGTTTGCGGGCCCTATGCTGCTACCGACTCAGATGCCAGTATTTTGGAAAGAATTATAAATGACGAAGAAGGCACATTTCACTGGTTTTACCGGGCTGGCGACATATTCATTTTAGATCGTGGGTTTAGAGACGTCTGTGGCGATTTGGAGCGATGCAACTACAGTGCCTATATGCCAGAAACCAAAGACCGCGGTGCAGACCAGCTTACTACTGAACAGGCCAATAGAACTAGGCTGGTAACTCTATGCCGCTGGGTAGTGGAAGTTATAAATGGCAGGTTCAAGCGAGATTTCAAATTGTTTAGGCAAGAATATTTTAATCGCGCCTTAAGTCACATGTTTGAGGACTTTCAAAACGCAGCGGCACTCATCAATGCGTTCCAAACACCAATACAAGATAGTATTCATGCATCATCGTTCGTAAATATAATTAATGAACGTTTTGAAATACCGAACCTCTTAGCGGACTATGTTATCCGTCATAACATAAATAGACAGAGGGCATCATTTGAAAGACTCAGCAGCGACCAACCTATTTTTGAAGACTTTCCGGTTTTTTCTGAAGAAGACCTAATTCTGTTTGCACTTGGCACATACCAAATCAAGTTGGCTCGCAGCTACTACGCTGAACACTTAATTGAAGGCTTATACAATATCGAAGTATACCGGGAGCGACAAATAAGTCAGCTCAGAGATTTTATTGAAGAAGAAGATATTTGGTTATTACGTGTGCGAATACAATCTAGACATGTAAGGTCCAGAATATATTATTCTTATATTGTAATTAACCGACAAAGACAAAATAGAGAAGCAATTGCTCATTATTATTGCAGTTGTTTGAGTGGAAGGCGCACAATCGGTTGTTGCGCACACGTTATGTGTGTAGTGTGGTATCTGGCATGGGCTAGACATCAAGACGAGGATATTTTATTACCGGCATCAGAACTCAGTGCTATTATTGTACATTAAATGTATGAATGTGGACGAGGCAAAAGGAGTATGTAAGGATCGTAGCAAGTGGCGTTCTGTGGTTTCTGCCTACCCCCATGGGAAAAGGGCGTGAGTTTATGTATGTAAATGTATTGAAGTAAACAAGTCATTTTATTTTATTTCCTTATTTTTAAGACTAAATCTTAGTAATTAATACGCTAAATCACAGGCTTACATATCTAAAATAAAAATGTATTTAGTTCCATTAATAATGACACTACAGATATAAAACTTCTTGAACCCGTTATTGTAGGGTGATATTAAACCAAAAAAAAAAAAATGTTCCTGGCCGCTGATAGACCAAGTGCCGTACGATTTTGCCCATTCTCCATTCGGATGATGTCAATAAATCTCTTGGTGGTAGAAATCATGTCATTTTGCTTTTTATTGATTTGAGCAAGGCGTTTGACACGCTCAGACATGACACTCTGCTAACTAAACTAGATAATTCCGGAGTTCGTGGACCAATACTTGACTGGTGTAGGGGTTACTTAAAAGAACGAAAATACAATGTCAAGATCAGTGATGAAATCAGCGACGCCATTGAAGTCACTGAAGGAACGGCACAAGGTTCAGTACTTGGACCTTTACACTACCTTGCATATGTCAACGACATGGAACATGTGGTTAACCACTGTTCTGTTTACCAATATGCAGACGACACATGTCTAGTAGCGGCCCACAAAGATGTGAATACAGCAGCTCAATGGTTGCAGCAAGATTTCACCCAAGTATCTAAGTGGGCGCATGATGCTGGGCTGGTTCTGAATGCAAATAAAACCAAAATCATTCATGTACACTCTAACCATCTAAAAAATAATAGTTGTTTTAAGGTAATTGCGCACAGTCATAGCTGCCTCCACTCCACTGTCTCAGGGTCATGCAAATGTGAAGCAATTGATCAAGTGACGCATCACACTTATCTGGGACTTGTGGTGGATAGTCGTTTCTGTTGGAGCTTTCACGTGAATACTGTCTGTGATAAACTGCGAGCTATTATGGCTAAATTTTATATTCTCAAACCTAAAGTTCCTTTTAAAGTTCTACTGAATATGTATGTTGCTCTGGCAGAATCGATTATAGCATACGGAATTACAAGCTATGGGCGAACATTTAAAACATACATTGAACGAATCTACACACTGCAAGTTAGGTTATTAAAGCTCATTGTACCAAGAAAAATAAAAATCCAGCACAAGGATAACGTGATAGAATCGGTGACAGTCTCGATTTTTTCGGGGATTTGGTCCAAGTGATGGGACTCGGTGGATTTCAGCATTTCGCTTACTTTCCCCCAGTCCGTGGTCACTCTGGTGATGGGTTGGAAGGGGTCTAGGTGGCCCGATCTGGGAGCTAGCTCGAAGATCACTGGGCGGTGGTCGGAGTCGAGCTCGTCTATCGATTGTAATATCTTGCCCATACAAACTAGAATCCATATGGCACTCATAATTGAACAATTTAATAATAAAAGCTGTCAAATACCTATAACTCATAAAATAATTACTAGAAGTATGACCAACAACATGTTAATAGTACCCCAAGTCAAAAATTATTATGGAAGGCGAACAGTAGAATTTCTAATTCCCTCAATACTAAATAAAATTCCGCAAAATATTAAAAAGGAAATAAACGCCAAAAATTATAGATTAAAATACAAAAAATACTTTTATGACGACATATTTAATATCTAACGAAAGTAGTAATAATAAGTAAACTTAACCGTTTAACACACAACAACGAAACAAACAACAAGAAACAAAAAAAAAAACACAACATTTGAAGCCAAAAATAATAAAATTCAACAAGCTGTATAAGTGTCTTTGCTGCTCTGAGTCGTAGAACCAGTCGTTTTTATCTGAGTACCTTCAATTTCTGTTTGTGAATGGGTGATTACCGCATAATGTTGTTAATTTTATTAATTGAAAGTACGTATCTTGTTTTTAGAAAATTAAGTAATGAATGTGAGTACCAATACAAACCATTTATTGGTTTAATGGTACAATATAAATTTGAAATTGTCAACTACGTATACATATGAATAAAAAAAAAAAAAAACTTTCACAAGTTATTATGTCTTGTGACTGGGACTGTAGCAGCAACTTTTTTGTTTTTATGTTATTCAAAAGTGTCTGTAACGGTATAATTGAAATAAATGCTTTGAGTTTGAGTTGAAAAAAAAAAAAAAATTAGTTTAGATTTATAAAAATTTAAAGATTGTTGATTATGAAAAGTTTAGTAACTTAAAACGTTAAGTATAAATTGTGTGTTAACTTGTTTAGGCTTATAATATACATATGTATAACTATATACCTATAATAAAACATTTTTATTCGTGTAAATGATGTTTTATTTAAGTATTACATAACATTTTTGTTTCTGTTAATAATTGCCCCTTACGTTAATACGTACCCCAGCTCCGTTAATATTTACCCCAAATGTGGGGCATGTATTAACAAATGACTTTTTTGGTTTTCACGGCTCTCTTTCTGAAAGCACTTACATACCGGATGTATATTTGTACTAATATCAAAGCTGAATAACCAAAGCATGTTATCAATAAAAAATTAAACTAAAAAGTTCATTATCAAAGAAACTATAATACAAAATTTGTTAGTACCAGCCCTCCCCTATCTATGGTTGCAATGGCGGTCTTATCGCTACGCTATCTCCCAGACAACCTTTGGATGGACTGTTTTGAATTTACACTTTTTAAAATTAAGTAAAATACGTTTTATTAATTTGGTATTAATAAGAATTTGTGGCAATATGTTTACAGAAAAATGTATTAGGTTGCTAAAAGAACGCCTTGGCGACTATAACCTGTGTCTGGACTGTGACTTTGTGGCCCTGGTAACAGACGGCTAAAATTTAATGCAAGAAAGTTGGAAAACTATTGCCACGCTTTCATCGAGTGTGCTTAGCTAGTGGAGTTCAGCTCGCCATTCTTTATGTAGTATATAATTCAAAAAACACATTTAATGTCGTCTCAAACCTCAATCTGCCGATACTACAACAAACAGAACGTGCCACAGGGATCTCATTTGGGTCCGGCTTTGTTCAATTTCTTTATTAACGATATACCTTATTGTTTCAGTAGCTGTGTTATATTTATGTATGCTGACAATTTAAAGTTTGTTAAAATTGTGAAAACAAAAGATGACGCTTCTGACTTACAGGACGATTTAAACAGACTTGTTCTATGATGTCAAACCAACCAGATGCAACTGAATCCTTGTAAATGTCACCATACAGTATGCACGCGAAAACATAATTTTATAGAACACAATTATTACATTGATGGAGTTAAAATTGTGGAACTGGACACGAATAAGGGACCTTGGTGTAATGTTTGATCGAAAGTTAACTTTTATTCCTCATATAAATAACATAGGTAGTTAAAAGGTCCAATAAAATTCCGGGTTTTGTTATGAGAAATTCCAAACAGTTGTGTTGTAATTCCAAAAAGATATTTTATAATAGTTTCATTCGAAGTATTTTGGAATACTGTAGCGTAGTCTAGCGGCCTCACTTTTCTGCACACTCGTTGCGTCTTGAACGTGTACAAAAAAGTTTTCTTTGGCACCTGGCATATTCTAACGGGATTTCTAATAAAATACGTTCTTATAGTAACAGACTGAAACACTTTAGGATGGTTTCGCTGGACGCCGAAGCATTACTGACGCAATGTTTGTGTGCAAAGTATTGACCCATAAAACTGATTGTGCACAAATATTGCACTCTTTTAATTTCCGTGCCCCTTCAAGAATTCTTCGCAGCCCCATTACACCTCTCTACCCACCGCAGAGAGAAGAACAGTTCTAGGCACCAATTCCCCCTTTGTAAGGTTCTGCAAGGTTATTAATAGCTACAGTGATAAAATCGATTTACACATTGACAGTTTGGATATATTAAAAGCCAATTTTCATAAATATCTCCCTTAGTAAACCTTTTATTATCTTTTTAGAGCGAATTTTGTTATTTTGTTTTGGTTATTAGAAATTCTTTGTTTAAAATGTTAATTCAAGTTTTTAGATATAATTAGCTTAAATCTAGATTAGTTTTTTTTTTTCTTGTACAACTTAAATATGCATACGGTGTTTACCTTAAAGTGATTGTTGCACTAATTGTATATTAATTTTCGCATGTTACTTTTAGCATAAAACCAGCAATAATCTTATGTGGCACAAAAAAATTAATAATTTAATATTTGTAAGGACATACAACTGGTTATAATGGAAAATCCCATTCCAAAACCACAATTTTTGGGATGTTTGCAATCAAAACTATTATATGATTTGTATTTTTCGATCGGCAACATTTTTAAAGCTGTCAAGGGGTTTTAACAAGTAATACGGTCATTTTGACGGCGGCCGGCGAACGAACAAATACACCTCTGTAGTGGTCCGATTTTGATTTTCCAGACTCCGCAACCAATACCGAAGTAAGTTTACAAGTTTATTTCTTGCAAATTATTTTGATGTTTTTTTAGCTTTCAGTGAACAAAAATTGATACCAAGCTTGTTGTTCTATTGTGTTAGTTTAAAATATGTAATTAAAACAAAAGTGTTTAAAGTCAGCCTTCCGATACTTCCGTTCCGTTACCAAAACGTAGGTAACGTAGAAATGGAATGGAAATGTTTCGGAATGGAATTCTGAGGAAGATGATACATTATATTTGTAGGACGGCGATCTATTTATTTATAACTAGCTTTTGCCCGCGGCTTCGCTCGCGTTAAAATCGGGGTAACACAGTTCCCCTTGCGCCTTATTGATTTGTAATAGCAACGCTAAGTTTTCCCTTTTCTTCCCTCTTTCTCCCTCACATCCCACTTTTTTTCAAAAAAGTTAGCCTATGTCCGTCTCCTGGTTCCCAACTATCTCTGTACCAAAATTCATCAAAATCGGTTTAGCCATTACAGCGTGAAGAGGTAACAAACAAACAAACTCACTTTCGCTTTTATAATATTAGTAAGGAGTAAGGATATCTAAGTGACGACTTTCAAATATAATTCGTAACGTCCTAAAATCAGTTCACTCACTCACTTTGTTAAAAAAAAACACTAACATTTATGTTGTCATATTTTGAGTATGATGTGTTTATTTTGATAATATTAAATATTGTTGAAATGAATGTGCTCAAATTTACACAAGTAAAATTTATTTGCCTTCCATAATATTATTTGAATTGGTATGTCCAGCAGAGTACGTCGTTTGCCTGAAAGATAATGATGATGATGGTTGCGTGTGTAATATAAGCATTTTTTTTCAGGTACTTTACCTACTTAGTAAAAATGGTTGTCCTAGCAAACATTGATAAATTTCTAAACAAAAATGATTTTATGTTATTGCACGAAATGGCCGTGATTAATAACTCATTTCCAAATTATGGGAAAATGTTTCGGTTGTGGATTTCCCACGAGTTTCATTCATAAACCATACCATTTTATTGTATATGATAATACAAAAGTGAAGACTTTTTTTGCTGTCCGCTATGTACATTTTATGCCATATATTAGGTCCTTACATATGAAATTGGCGTTTTGTATGGAAGGAACAAAAAGTCGAATATTTTTTAATATAATATATTTAATTAATCAAAGTATGAACCATTGTTTTCAATGCACTTTTGCCATCTTATAGGTAGTTCATTGATCCCTTTACTAAAAAAACCAGTCGGACGGGAATCAATAAAATCTTTGAAGGCGATTTGGACTGCCCCATCGGAGTTGAATTTTTTCCCTTGCAAAAAGTTATCCAAATTGCGAAAAAAATGGTAATCTGTTGGAGCAAGGTCCGGGGAGTACGGAGGATGTCTAAGACATTCCAATTCAAGCTCTTCTAATTTGGTAGCCGTCTGTTGCGCAGTGTGTGGTCTGGCGTTGTCGTGAAGCAGCAGTGGCGTGGAGCGATTGACCAGCCTTGGTTGTTTAGCCGCTAGCTTTTCCATCATGGTTTGTAATTGCTGACAATAGACATCAGCTGTAATAGTCTGGCCAGATTTGAGAAAACTGTAATGAACAATACCGGCACTAGTCCACCAAACGCTTACAAGTAACTTTTTTGGGGTTAATTTTCGTTTGGGGCAGGATTTGGCTGGCTGGCCAGGATCCAACCATTGCGCTGAGCGCTTCCGATTATCGTAAAGAATCCATTTTTCATCACAGGTAATGATTCGGTTTAAAATACCTTCATTGTTGTGCCGGTTCAGTAATGTAACGCAGCAGTCGACGCGCGTTTGCCGGTTTGCTTCAGTCAATTCGTGAGGTACCCACCTTTCAAGCTTTTTAATCTTCCCAATTTGCTTCAAGTGAATTAAAACAGTTTTATCACTAACATCGAAGCCTGCAGCTAACTCGGACGTGGTTTGCGATGGGTCCGCTTCCACAATAGCCTTCAATTCTCCATTATCAACTTGGGTCTCAGGCCGTCCACGGGGCTTGTTCTGCAGGTCGAAATTTCCAGAACGAAAACGTTGGAACCAAAAACGAACTGTGTTTTCTTTTGCAACATGACCGCCATACACATCATTCACCCTTCGAGTCGTTTCCGCAGCACTAGTGCCACGGCGGAACTCGTACTCGTAAATAATGCGATATTTTAAATTTTCCATTTTGTAAAATGAGTGACGCAAACAGAAAAAACAGAAGAAAAAAAACAAATGAATGACGGTCATCGAAGCACAAATACATGAGTAAATAGCTGTACAAATTTGAATTTGGAATTCCTTACCAAAGAGGAGAAATTCGTGATTAAAGTGGCCAGTACGAAAAACGCCAATTTCATATGTAAGGACCTAATATGATGACTATTGCGAAGATGAATGTGATAATTGTAACATTTTTTTAATAGGTGGGTACTGCATTTGTCAATACCGGCAACGGTTTTATAATGTACCTGCTATTTTGCTCTAGGATGTAGGTTCATTTTTCAATAAAGGATCTTGTTCACGTCATATTTTATACTGAAAATTAAGGTTTTAAAGATGAAACTTACGCCGGCTGAAAAAAAATAATAGATATCGGGAAAAGTTAAAGAAAGACCCCGAAAGGTATGAACAGTATAAGAAAAATTATTTGAATAGAATAACGGAAATATCGGAAAAAGAAAAGTTGATCAGAGAAAAAATGGAGAAAAATAAAGCAAAAAGCGAGAAAAACTGACATTGAAAATACTAAAACTAAGAATAAAGAACCTACATCCTCCGAAGCGCCTACCAATAAAATATAGGTATGAATAAAAACCATTTAATTACAATTAGGAAATTGCGGCGACTGTAAGAAACTGAAATAAATAAGAATAAAGCGTTGAATAATAGAATACAAACAATAAGAAAGAAAATGTATCGTTTGAAGGTAGCAAATAAGAAAAAGATAGACAGTTTGATAAAATAATGAAATTGCAAGCAAGAGAAGAAGTTATGTAAAGTGCTCTACGCTCAGCTTATAATAAGTAAAAAAACCGTCCAAGAGCGTGTCGGGCCACGCTCAGTGTAGGGTTCCGTAGTTTCCCGTCCGTCACAATAAGTGTTCCCACTTATGAGTTTAAAGGTGGAGGAGGAAATTATTTTGTACAACTTTTTGTCTTTTTTGTACAAAAACTGTTGTGTCAATCAAGTTCAAAATGATTTTCATAGAAAGTCCTTATAAAGTTCTACTTTTCAGATTTTTTTCATATTTTCTAAACTTATGGTTCAAAAGTTAGAGGGGGGGGGACACATTGTTTTTTACTTTTGGAGCGATTATTTTCGAAATTATAGACATTATCAAAAAATGATTTTAGTAAACCCCTATTCATTTTTAAATACCTTTCCAACAATATATCACACGTAAGGGTTGAAATAAAAAAAAATCACTTCCCACTTTACATATAGGGTGGCTACCCTAATAAAACATTTTTTTCCAATTTTTATTTTACCACTTTGTCGGCGTGATTGATATACATATTGGTACCAAATTTCAGCTTTCTAGTGCTAACGGTCACAGAGATTAAGCGAGGACGGACGGACGGACGGACGGACGGACGGACGGACAGACAGACATGGCGAAACTATAAGGGTTCCTAGTTGACTACGGAACCCTAAAAAGCCAAGCGGATAAACAAGTATTAAAAAGTGTTGCTAATACCGTTCTATTGAAGAACAAGAAGTGTAAATTATATGTTGCAAAACTCTTAGGATTACGTGGGCGCATAAAAGTTCTACACTAAAACAGCAAAAAGGTTAGATTGCAGAAGAGTTAAAATTACGTTTTGTACGTGACGTATAAGTCGTAGCACAAATGGAAAGAAAGAGTGTAAAACAGTTTATAAAAAAAAGCATCAAATTCGATATCTTACTGATAAACTATTTAATTTGTACAAAATTCATAAGAATGAGGGAGGAAGATTTAGTTTCACTACTTAGATTTAAACCAGCATATGTATTTTCTCCTAACATTCATAACCGTGACATCTGCTTATGCGTAAAAATCAGCAATATGGAAATGATGTTTTTTTGTTTATTCAGAATCGGTGCGTTTTCTAAAAATATTAAGTCTCTTAGTGACATCATTTCTAAATTGTCTTGCGATCCAAGTTCCTACAATTGCATGTATAGAAGATGCACAATTTGTAAAAATGTTAAATTGATTCATGCTTTAAAAGGAGAGGCACTGTTTAAAAGAGTTTACTGGGAACAGTGGGAACGTATAAACCATTCTTACGAGAAGGTGGAAGGAATGATAAAAAAATATCTCACAAAAAACCGTTAAAAATAAAAAAAACATGGCAGAATCACAGACTCAATACAGATTTTTGAAAGATATATACCCTTGTATAACACTCATATACACAACTGGAAACACCAGCAAAGTAAATATCGCGAGAAAATAAAAACTTTAAGTCCACGCGAGGCATTAATTTCTTTGTGATTTTAGCGAAAATTATGAATGTAAGTCGCATGAAGAGGCACAAGCCACACATTTTGGAGCGTCCAAAAATCAAATTACTTTGCTTTGTGGCATGATTAACTGGGCTTCTGGATGGCAATCATTTTGCTCTATTTCGGACAATAAGTGAATTATTAAAAACAAAATGCACTGAACTTAAATGTATACAATTTTTCTCAGATCAATCTCGGACTTCACAATATAGGCAAAAACCTTTTTTTTCCCTTTTGATTTTTTATACATCTAAACTGGGTCTTGACATCAAAGTGGATTTTTTCTGAAAGTGACCATTATAAGGGAGTCGCGGATGGAATAGGTGGGTCAGTAAAGAGGGCTTTAGATAAACAGGTTGCTTATGGCCGGGATATCACAAAAGGAAAATAAGCATTCGAATTGCTAAAGTCGATATCTTAAACAATAAAGTTCTTTTTCATTTGGGACTCTGAAATACAAATACACTCAGCGCGCGGCGTCACAAAAATCGCACCTCCTTATAAAAAAGTAATAATCGCACCTCCTTAAAGCCTTACGCCATTTCAAATTAGACCTATTCCAACAATGGCTGCTCCTAAAACAGGCCGCAAACACAAAAGGCAGAAATCAGAGGTAGTGACATCTATTCCCGTTAAACCTGAGCAAACATTGAAATTTCAGAAGGCAAATAATAAGAAGACCAAGATTTCAGACTTAGCAGGCCCCGGCAAAACTAAAAGACCCTCAGTCAGACAACAGAATAAAAACCCGAAACCAGATTTTTACTGTTTTTTGTACGCTGAATAATACACTGAACAACCAGCCGAAGATTGGATTCAGTGTAATCAATGCAAAAGTTGGGCGCATGAAGATTGCACTTCTTGTGGAGTTGGCAGCTATTTCTGTGATGAATGTGGAGACTGATCTTTAGTAGATCAACATTATCCTTTTTGCCCTTGAGGCGAATCCGTTTTGCCCTACCCCTTTGGACAAAATGGATAATTGATACTTTTTTGTGCTTATAATTAATATAGAAATTGTTAATGTTTTCAAGTTTATGTGATTATTTTCCGAAGATGATTAACTCCCGGTCATAGGCCGGACGTGCTTAACTCGTACTCCTCAAGATAGTGAACTTACGTTTGCATTCGATGGAGAGCGTCGACGAGCTGAAGTCCGACCATCGTGCATCGCCCAGTAATCTTCGAGTTAGCTTCCAGATCAGGCCTCCTCGACCCCACACACAATCATATTGGCACAAAGAGTACACTGATTTGTTAGCAATGGTTAAAAATGTAGGAATTCCTCATTGGTATATTACTTTATCATGCAACGATCTGAACTGGCCTTATATGTTGCGTGCCCTATTAGTGGCTTTAACCTTTTAAGAAAAAATACGCCTCGTAGAATCATACCCAGTAACTTTGTCACGGCAATTTATGTTTAGGTTAAATGCGTTTTTTAGCCTTTTTATGATGACGTCAATCTAATCTTGGCTCGAAAAGTGGAAAACTATTGGTGGAGAATGTTCCTGTTGCGTGGTGGTCAACCTGTGCATATGGTGGTATGGTGTTAAGATATGCCGTCTTTTGATAGCCGTAAAGGTATTGAATGAATAGACAATGTGGGGTTACTTGCGAAACTGGATGCTGAGGATGATCTAGAGATGAATAATTTAGTAAATAGTTTGCAAACGGAAATAGACTCGGGTGCGCCGTCTAAAATAGCACCCGTGTACCCGTCAGTAGCACCATTAATTCCGGCACATGTGATTCCGCTAGTGAGCCCCGGTCGCGACACCACCTTAACTAGGGAATCGAAAAAGTATCGGGAATTCAGAACGCCGGGATCAAGACACAGCCACATCTCCTCAAAGAACGGTCAGAAGACTATCTTCGACGGAGGGTTGAGTACGGGCTGAGAGGGAGATAGTACGGTTAAAGGAGAATCTCGTCAAAAAGAAGCTGGAGGCGGAATTGGCAGAAATAGACGCCGCCGCAGAAGACTCATCAGACGACGAAGGAACGACACGCCGGCATGTAGAAGTATTTTTCTTGTAAACTTTGGGAAATAATGTGTGACAAGGTGACAACCCGAACTATTCGTATAATCTTTCGACTTTAGTACCTACCAAAGTTGTAAAACTTCCCGCCGCAGTTTAAAAATTACACAATTTAAAAATTGTAAGTACATGAGTTAATGAAATAATAAGTTTTAACTAAAAGTATAGCTCCATATTTATGCCAACAATATCTTTTCAATTTAAAACGGGGTCAGCAACTCCAGAACAATTAGACGCACTCCTCAATTTCCTAGAGGAAAATAAGGAACTTGCTCGCGGGCTATTGAGGAGTTGCAAAGGAAAAATCAAAGCTCAGAGGCTTTGGAGAGAATTGTACGACATGCTAAATTCATTGGGCGGTGGCACTAAAACTATTCCGCAGTGGAAAAAGGTACATCATTAATAGCAATGTTATGAAATCTGTGCTATGACATAGTGGAAAAACACAAAAACTTTATGCATACGTATCCGCAGGTATGGGCTGACAGAAAGTTTTTGACGAAGCGAGCTGCTGCGGAATCGCGAAGGTCTGCTTCAGCGACTGGAGGTGGTCCATCAACAGCACCCCCACTTTCCCAATGGGACTTAAATGTTTTATCAATTATGGGGGAAGGATCTGGTGAAAGGCAAACCACAGCAGTGGTGCAAGCCTTCGGTGAGGTAATCATTCTTCGAATTCATATTCACACATGGTATTTTCAAATCAAAATAAATACTGTTATTACAAAAAAATATTTTACCTTATCTTATATAATATCATCACATAATTATGAATTATATCTATTTTTTCAGACCACTGAACCAATGCCCTCCACCTCCAGTCAAACAAGCCAACCCAGCTTGTCACAGGCCCAAAGTTTGCGTGATTTGTCAGAGGTTGCCGGACCCAGCCAGGATGAAACCACACAGCTCTCTGAACCTGTGAGACTGGGGTCTCAACAAGCATCGCGTTCCAGGCATTGTAAGTATTAGTTGTTACATACAAAAACTTTTCTTCCAAAATAAACGTAAATACTATACGTTTATTTTGGAAGAAAAGTTTTTGTATGAAAAGGGATTTAGGTTTTGCGACAAAATAATAATATTTAGGTAACAACATTGAACCAATTTCAGTGTCCCATGCAATTATTTTTGTGTTGATACTGATTATGATAATAAACCCCAATCTGATAAAAAGCTCCAATAATTTGGTATAAAATATAATCTTGCACTGACAACACTGTATGTGTCAGTCGAAAACAAAATGTCGTCGAGGAAGAGGTCATCTGTTTTTGACAAGGTAAATAAATTAATCTTTTATACAACACTATCAAACAGTTTTTGCATTTTATGTTACAATATGTATGTGGTTATTTTTATTCACAACTAGCTGACCCGGCGAACTTCGTACCGCCTAATTATTGGAGGCATTTTTAGTAAGTCACAAACACACGACACAATACTTTTTTAATTTTATTGAAATTTGTTGCTTTTAGATTTTTAGGAATATTAAAGAATTATAGTATAGATGCACAGCAACGAGACGTTTATATTTCAAGTGACATTTTACCATAGACATTTTTTTTTTTGAGTGAATACTGACAAATATTTACACTATAACTATCAAACTACATCTGTCGTTTTTTTCTTGACGGTGGCCATAGTTAGGAAAAGAAGAAGAACTACATCTGTCATCGAGAAAATAAAGAATTCAAACAACTATAATATTTAAATTGTTGATATTTTAAAACTATTTTCCAGAAGTTATAGTGAAGTTATATATCCCTTAACTCCTTAAAAACACGGTTTTTTTTACATGAGATGACAAAACAATGGAACGTTCGGATACACTTATAATTATAATAAAAATATTTTTGAGAGTTGGTAATACTGTAAGGTTGGCACCCATCAAACATGTCAACACATTAATTATTTTTTATTTTGAAATTTAAATACACGATGTTATGAGCAAAGTTGATATTATGTTGTCGATTCAAAAGTCTTGTTTTAATGCGGTCTTCAATTCGAGTGAAACTGAGAGTACAAATACCGTCAAATGTTTGACAGAAAGTGGTCAACTTTTATATGGGAAAATGGAATTGTCGTCTTACTCTATCTTACTCGCTATTTTTCCTTATTTGCTCACCGTTTAGACCTACCCTGGACTACGACAAACATTTTAAAACCAAAATCAGCTCAATCGGCCCAGCCGTTCTCGAGTTTTAATCAGACTAACGAACAACAATTCATTTTTATTAATATAGATAGATAGATTCCTAACGATTTGTGCGTGTTTGATTCTTTTTTTTGCAAACTAACCTCTTTGTCCGCCACAGCGGCCATTGCCAATGACTTACAAATATTGTCACAAATGACTTTGTCCGCTGGGGCGCCCAATGCTAATGAAAGCCTGATCTATGGTGATGGCTATTTATTTTTTTGTTTTTCGCTTGTTAACAGCATGTACGTGCGGCAAGAGTTTTAGCTTTAGTCCCTAATGAAAGAGCACCTTCTGATGCAAGTAATAAGTCAGATTCTGAGAATGAAATGCATGATGGTTGTGCTTCTTCTTACTTTTCTTCTCCGTCACCATTCATTGCATCCTCGCTAGAACGCATTAATATTTCCGATACCGATGAAGAATTTGAACAACAACCCTGCTTTTACCAGATTCTTTACCGCTTACCCCTATTCTGTAAGATATTCAAGATTCCCGCTATGATAACATACCATCATTATCTGCAATTCCATCACTACCCTCAACGCCTAACACACCCATTGCTCCGACCCGATCTGTGAAAAGAGTCACACGCTCCAACGCAACAAAACACAACAGCCGAAAGTGTCCGCAACAAAACGACGCAAAAAATCTAAAAAGCTACTGCTAGATTACTGGTGGAAAAAAGCATCATTTTGCCGGATGAGAACCGTAAAATGCTGTAACATTGCCTTTATAGCTCAACATTGCCTAAATTCAAAAAAGTTAAATTATTCCCGCTGCGAAATGTTTTTTATTGTCTATGGTATTACTAAAAGCAAGTCGGCAATCTGTATGGCAACATTCGATCATACGTCACTCAAAATTTTAGTTAACAAACTGTCAGTGTCAGTTTCATTGTCAGTGCGGATACTCACTTTTTACCGGCTCTCAGGAAAATTTCATTTTGTGAGTATTTATGCTTTATTTTCTAGCGTAATATGTTATATAGCAAAGAAAATATGCTCTTTTATGTATTTAAACTGTTTTTTCTGTATTATATCTTAATTTAAACCGTTAAATCATGGTCGGCAAACTTGTGTCAGATTTTCGCAACTTTTTACTCAACATTATCTAGGGTTAGGGCTGCCACTTTAAATTTATTCAACAAACTCTTAATCGACCGTGGTTTTGCTTGTGTAATTGTTTTTTTTTGTAATTGATCTAAGAAAGTCTTATAGAAGCTAGAACTATTGTTTCTTTATTTATCATCATCAGAAATTAAGGATGTCGAATGTAATTTTCTTTAAGTCATTTATAGTACCTATGTTATCATATTGTTCGACAGATTTTAAACATGAGCAACCCACCCAAGAGTAGAAGAAAATTAGGGGCTAGACAGTACTCCGATTATTCGCAGGAGATGCTGAATGTGGCGGTAGATTTAGTCACATGTAAGAAAATATCTTCATACGAGGCGGAGAAGCAATTCGGTATTCCTAAGCGTACTATTCTTAACAAATGTAAGAATCTTCATGTAAAATCTGTGGGCCATCCTACAAAATTATCTGCAGAAGAAGAAAAGCATATAGCTGAGGTTGTTAATTTATCAGCAGAGTTCGGTTGTCCATTGAGTATGATTGACTTGCGTATTGTTCTGCACGATTATTTAGAAAAAAATGACCGATTTCAAGTTTTTAATGGAAAAATGCCAGGCGAACGATGGGTACGTTCTTTTATGGCGCGTCATAATTTTACTCAGCGTGCTACACAAAATATTAAAAGATGTCGCGCTGAAAAATCTGTTTCAGAAATGATCGAATTTTACAAAAATCTAGAGTTCTCTTCTAAACATTCCTCCCCAGAACATACTAAATTTTGATGAAACAAATCTTAGTGACGACCCAGGTACTACGAAAGCCATCTTTAAAAGAGGAACTAAGCATCCGGAGCGCTTAGTAAATTCAACCAAAACTTCAGTGTCAATAATGTTTGCTGGTACAGCAACTGGTCAGTGTTTACCTCCATACGTAGTATATAAATCCGATCATTTATGGGCACGTTGGTGTCGAGATGGGCCCCCAAACGCCCGATACAACAGAACCAAGGCTGGATGGTTTGACATGTTCATGTCAAACAATAGATTCAAACCAATCATCAAACACGTTCGTGTTTGATGATTGGTTTGAATCTATTGTTCTACCCTGGGCCAATGATTTAAATGGGACAAAACTTGTAATTGGTGATAATTTGTCGTCACATCTCAGTGTTAGTACAATAAAATTATGTCTGGAAAATGATATTAAATTTGTGTTTTTACCGAAAAATGCCACACATCTAACACAGTCTCTGGATTTGGCTTTTTTTAGACCACTGAAGAGGGAATGGCGGAAAATTGTACTACAATATAAACTTTCAAACCCTAGTGTTTCTTCAATCAACAAATGCCATTTTCCTCAACTTTTAAAGGAATTATTGGAGAAAATAGAGCTGAATAACAATGAAAACTTGAAAAGTGGATTTCTGGCAGCTGGCATTTATCCGCTTAATCCATCTAAAGTTACCGACAAAATACCAAATACCACGGAGAAGAAAGAAGAAAAATTTGATACAGCTCTTTTAGATTTTTTTACAGACCAGTCGACAATCCAAACCGTAAAAAGTGGTAAAAACCAAAAATATCAAATTACTCCAGGAAAGTCATTATCAACAGAAGATGCCGAAAAAATATCCATCAAAAAGGTGAAACCTACAAAAGTAAAAGCAAAGACTGTTGCAAATTCGGAAATTAACCACAATAACATATTAGCAGCACCACTCAGTGAAATTGATTCTATTACACAAATTTCAGAAAACAACTCTAAAATGAAAAAGTCAAAGGTAAGTCTTTTGTCAGATATCAAATTTAGTACACTCAATACCCCATTTAGGGAAAACCCGCTGCCACGGCAAGTTGCCGCTCGGCGGGCAGACCTCCGGTGCGATCTCATGGTGGCATGGAGAGAGCGACTGTTGCAACCCCGTGCAGGGCACGCCACAATAGCGGCGGTAAGTCCCCTCTTTGAGGAGTGGCTGGAGAGGCGTCATGGCGTCCTCACCTACCGCCTGACGCAGGTCCTCACCGGACACGGAAGTTTCGGGAGGTTCCTGCACATCATCGGGCGGGAGGAAGCGCACGGGTGTCACCATTGTGACGATCGCCCGGAGGACACGGTGGAGCACACAGTGGCGGTCTGCCCAGCTTGGGCGGAGCACCGCCGTGCCCTCGTGGAGGCGATCGGCGGCGGCGATCTCTCGCGTCCGGCCCTGGTTCAGGCCATGGTCCGGAGCGAGAGGGAATGGGAAGCGGTCACCACCTTCTGCGAAGCAGTAATGCTAGCAAAGGAGGTGGCCGGGCGATTGAGGGAGAGAACATCTGCCCAACCCAGCCGCCGCGGGAGACGCCCATGGCGCCGGGCGCCGCGAGACGACTTCCGGCCACCGTAGATGCGGGCCTGTGGGCGGTGAGCAATGGGTAGTTCACCGTCCGTCCGTCGATTGACGACAGGCCGTGTCGACGGCGCGTTCGTGTTTCACGCGCGCCTCAAAGAGAGTCAGCAAAGCAGAGGGGCTTGCCAGAGCCTCCGCCTGCCGGGGTTGCGGGTTGTTCGAAAGAGATACCGCGGCCCCGGAACGTAAAGGGCAATAGAAGGAACATGGGTGGGTTTTAGTCAGTACAAGTCTGACATGCCCCCCCGCTCCACCCAGAGCGGGGGAAGTCATTGGATGATTTCCCACCCGAAAAAAAAAAAAAAAAAAATACCCCATTTAGGTGCTTAGAAAACACACCTTTACAGCTTACTGAAATCGATAAAAATACTGACTTGTTTCATACTTCAACGCTAAATCAACCTTCAGACACAAAATCTTTGATAGATGAGAATAGAAAAATAATAAATAAAAAGGTTTATTTCAATTACATAGTACATTAAGATACATGTTTTGGAGATCACCTTTTAAGCAAGGAGATGCTTGTGTTAGGTGAACTCCGCTCTTCCGACTTCACATTAGGCAGTGTATGCAATTGAAAAACAAAGCAAATTTACAGAAAAATATGCAAAAGAAAAAAAAATAAAGTAAAATATAAAGATATAATAACAATAAAAACAAAATTAAAATTCCAAAAGTAGCGCACTTGTGTGACGTATGCGAGTATGATTATGAGTGTGTGTGATTGCGTGAGTGTGTGTGCGTGAGTGTGTGTAATAATAAGGTGTGAATGTATGGTAAGTATTACGTTTAGGATTGATTATACAGTTTATGTAGATAGCCCGCGTGTAGGTACAGTTTAAAGTTCCATTAAAGTTCACGATTTGAGTTTCGTAGCCCTGCGACAATGTCTTGGGATCGGAAGAAGCCAGTAACAACAAGCTCTACTAACGAATACACGACCGCAGTCCTAGTAGCTTTTGGACAGATTATGTAATCTACGATAACATAGTTTCAATGTCGTAGTAGGTTTTACTCTTAAGCCATTCAGTCACAGCCACTTTGCAGTCACGGAGTTTCAGAGGATGTATGTTAAGCTCTTTATTTAGAAGATTGTATAAGTGGGAAGATTGCCTCACATACTGCCTCTTAGCAAAAACAGCTTCTTCTGGCACTTCTACACGGCATTACGTGATCAAACGGGAGCGTTTTGTGCTTTCTGAGGATAAGATGGAGTATATAAAGTTTTCTCACAGACAGAAGGTCAGAGGTTAGGTATAGGCTTTGGGTTGGTAATCGGTAGGGCTTAAAGAGCATAACCTTAAGCAGCAATCGCTGCGCCATCTCAAGTTCTAGAAATTTCGTTTTTATCGTCCCACCCCAGCATGGCAAACAGTACGTTAGAATCGATTGGGCCAGCGATACGTAGACTTTAAGCAGAAGATCCCTTGAGGCAACGTGTCGCAGTGTTTTAAAAGTCCATATAAGTTTTCTAACCCTTTTCATGATCAGTTCAGTATGCATGTGCCAGGACAGACGCTGATCAATCATAATGCCCAGGTATTTGGTATGTTGTAACCTATCAATTTTTATACAAGGAATCTGGGGGTTGACACAGCAGTGGATCTTAATTTGGAATTCTGGTGGCGGTTGATTGTTTGAATACTTGGTGAAGCATATATAATTAGACTTGGAGGCATTTAGTGTAAAAAGGTTACGATTAAGCCAAACTGCAACCCTTGACAGGCCGGTTTCGGCTAACTCTTTAACCCCAGACCAAGTCTTATCGGCAAAGACTATAGCCGTATCGTCTGCGTATGAGAAAATGCGTCCACCGTCAACAACCATACTGCATAGGTTATTGATATAAATAAGAAACATTGTCGGACCCAGCACACTTCCCTGCCCGACACCGTATGAAACTGTTTCTTCTGAGCTAGTAAACTCTCCTATTTTGACAGTTTGTTTACGTGTATTAAGGTATGATTTGAATAACTCGAGAGGGAGCCCTCTTATACCGATGTTTTCAAGCCTGTGCAGAAGTATGGGGACAGAAACTGTGTCAAAGGCCTTTTTGAGGTCAAGAAAAACTGCCAAGCATTTGTCGCCCTTATCTATTTCATCGACTAAAGTTGATGTCAGCGACAAGACCGCGTCCTCAGTAGACCTTCCCTGCCGGAAACCAAACTGAGAAGGCGATAAAATGTTATTTTTAGAAAGGTATTTATTTAATTAGGCGTGAGTTTAGGAGCCTCTCTATGATCTTCGAAATTGATGGCAGTACTGAGATTGGCCTATAGTTTGACGGGTCCGACCTGTCACCACACTTATACACAGGCGTTATTAGAGCTACTTTCAAGGCATCCGGGAAAAGACCCTGTTCGAAGCAAAGATTTGTCAGATGACTTAAGATTGGGACAACATGCTGTAACGTTGTACCTTGCTAACTTTAAGAATAGGTTATAAATTATAAAAACTACAAATAATTACATTGATTTATTCTAAAACTATTATAAAAAACACTTTAATTAAACTAAAAGAAACACAACGTACTACTTACCAATTTAAACTACAATATACAATGTGGATCTGGAACTACGACATTAAATTAAAACGAGCACTGTACTAGTCTATCAAAACATTTTAAAACACGAAGATTAGTAGTAAGTGGAAAATTAAAAAATTGCAATTTTCAAACAAAATAAATAGCAGAATCAACTGCATAAAAAGAAAACACGCTTTAACTACGAAAAGTCACTGACCTAGTGCGCAGCGTGGTGCGGGGTGTAGCGGGCGGCGGTGATGTTGGGCGTAGGTACTTCTAATGGGATAACAACAAATCAGCGGCATAAACTCACTAAGTTGCGAGTTGTTAATTAATAAAAGATCACTGATTGAATAATTAATCACATAAAATCACATTACAATCAGAATTTTAAATCATCAACAGTCAAATTTTAAAATTTTCAAAGTGTCCCCCGTTGTTCATTATGCACAAGCGACATCGTCTTATTAAATTTTCACGGACTCGTCTTAACAAGTCCCCATTTGCCATTCTTTTAAGTTCGTCGAAGGCATTAATTATTTTAATTTTTAACTCGTCCACAGTGTTCACTTCTCGTGCATACACCTTGTTTTTTACGGCCCCCCACAAAAAGAAATCCAGTGGCGTCAGGTCCGGTGACCGTGCTGGCCATCGAATAGGTCCAAAACGGCCAATCCACTGACTTTCAAACATATCCGTTAGTCGCTGTCTAACAGGCATTACGGAATGGGCGGGCGCACCGTCCAATTGATACCACAGTCGTCCATACACGTCCAAAGGTAAATCGTCCGTATAGTCTGACACTGGGCCACTAAGAAGTTCTAAAAATTTCGCTGCATTTAATGTCCCATCAATAAACACTGGACCTATTATTTTGTTCCTATGAACTCCAGCCCAGACATTTAGTGAAAACCGGTACTGGAATGAAGACTCTCGACTTAGGCGCGGGTTTTCGTTACTCCAATATCTTAGATTTTGTCTATTCCAAACTCCATTTCTTGTACAAGTGCCCTCATCTGTCCACATAATATTAAATAGGAAGTCAAGGTCATCTGATATTTTGTCGAGAAGCCATCGGCAAAATAAGACTCTGGCTCTGGATAACAGTTGTTGAACTTTTCTGAACTTGTAAGGTCGCCGTGCATGCCGTTTCAAAATTCTATGGACAGTTCTGTGACTCACTTGAAACCGCCGCGCTGCTCTCCGGAGGCTACAAGTCGGGTTGTTTTCAAAATGTTGTAATATCCGGTCCTCGATACTTGAATTTGAAGACACGCCCTCTCCTTGAGGAACCAAAGGCCGATTCTCTCGTAACCTCTGAACGGCCAGGGTAAAAACACGGCTGTTGGTAGGGCACGTTCTTGTGTTACCATATCTCTCCCGATATGTACGCAATGCTAAAGCCGCATTTTGTTCACATTCTCCGTACATAAGCACCATGTCGGTGTACTCGGCAGCTGTGTACCTTATTTGAGGCATAATTACTACAAACCTAACCTAAATCACAAAACTAGCTACCTAATAAATGCCTAAATAACATATTACACTAACACCAATAAGTCACACTAACCTATGCACTAATCCAACTATCACTTTAATCACAATAACAACAAACTTTTCATAAAATCACAACAATGCGCGCGCGGCTCGTCTTGTGATAAAAAAAAGTAGGCGTGTGCTCTCCTCAAAGGGCGCCGCTATGCACTGACTGACATAGTTACCGAGTCAAGGACTTTTTGCCGAAAAAAAAATCCGCTCACACACACACTCGCAATTTTCTATGCACCACTAATGCATTATTTGCGTAAGTAATATTTCTTTTTCTTTATAATTGTAGTATTTTGTGGGAGTGTGCGGGGCGCGTCAGAGTGGGATCGTACGACAACTTTCTCTGTCTTTCAAGCATATTGAGACGTTGAGAATAGAATCGTAGGTTTTTGCACAGGTTCCTGACCTTACAATGTTTACCTATTATTACGGACTCCGATCTACATCATGTTGAAAAATAAGAAAATGAAAAATAATTTCCTGTGGCTAAAGTATTCATTGGATTTGATTGATTTTTTGTATACGGGTAAAGAGCATGCCATTCTTTACGTGGTTTAGAGGAATGTCAATCGTCCTGCTCCACATTGTATTATAACTAATTTTCAATAAAACATGCTACGGAACCCAATATTAATTGTTTACTCAAAGGTCCTCGCACCTATTGCACTACGCATCTCTAAACGAGTTAAAAACTGGTTCTTGTGCCGCGCGCGATCGTTCGGCTCACCTCGAGTGCATTCGTAAAATTTAACGGTTAGACGATTTAAAGGCATCAAACGTGACGGCTGTGTCATTTGGTCTCCCGATATACTTGAAATTGTGATAACGTACTTGCCTATTTAATACTTATTTGTTCTAAAAAACAAATCTTAATCGGAAATCCCGCTGGGGTAAGTTTCCATGCATTGCTTAAGTGTTTCTATTGTAAGGTGTTTCTTCTTTGTAAATTTCTATCTAAAAGCAACTGTGTTTAATTTTTTTTGTCTGCTGGGACACTGTGACCTTTGGACCCGGCTACGTGGTCCGAGCTCTGCTAACGCTTGCTTTGTGTCTGCGCTTCGAGGATTTATGTTCCACCTTAGACCCTCGCTTCGCAACCTTCTACCTGGCGGCGAGTGGAAGATCAGACCGGATCCTGGTCTGGGACTACCTAGGTCCTGCTGAAGACCTAGAACTGCAACTTGGGAAGGAGCTGGGCCGCCCGCAGAGCTACACTACGGTTCAGGCCAGTGTTCCCAGTGTACTTACCTCCTCAAAACCTGGACGTGATTAGGGCAACAGAAGTTGGCTGAAATAAAGTACCTTTTCTACATATTGTGTACTTTATTTGGACCCCCTACCTACCTACCTGCCGGCTAGCCTGACTACACAGGTGATCAACCGCCGCAATGGTCGTGTGCAGCTTTAAGGAATTTTACCGGTATGTTATCCCAACCAGGGGCACTGTCGGGTTTTAAGCCCATAAGCGTAGCATAGAACGTAGAGCAGAACAAAGGAAGAGGTCGAAGTGTAGTCAGGGGTAGGATTGATATCCACTGTAGAAGCCGGAAGTGGAGTGATATTATCCGCAAGGAGTTTTCCTATGTTAGAGAAGAAGCTATTTACCTTGTCAATAGAGTGCTGTGGCGTGTTCGAGAATTCTAGGAGATCCAAGTTATTAGTTTTTTTAGGTTTTCGCTGTGTGATGTTATTAATGATCTCCCACGTTTTTTAGGATTTTTTTGTGCTTTGGCAAGCTGTTCTCTGTCATATTTTCGTTTTTGCTTTTTGATGATGTAGTTACAATAATTTCGGTACCTTTTGTAAGTAACTTTTAGTATCTCATTAAACGGGTCAAGCCTCAGTCTCCGTTGCATGTTATTACGGTTGTGGATGCAGCGCAATAAACCAATACTCATCCACAGTTTCAGTGTTCTGTTTCTTAACGGGATTGCCACAGTGATAGTACTAAGCGTGATACAGTTGTGAAGAATTTCGATTAACCTGTTAGCAAGTGTGTTAGAGTCAGTAAGCTTTAGCAAGTCGGCCAGGTTATTATCTTTTAAGTGGTTAAGTCCCTTCTCAAGGTTAAAAACTGTTTTTATTTTAGTAGGTTTTATTACGCTTGTATGGTTTTTGATTTTTAGGAATGTCATGAAGTGATCTGTGATAGTTGTGTGGATAATTGCAATGGCCGCAGTTTTACTGGCTGGTTTAAGTTTTATAATGAAATGGTCTAGACAATTTTTATCTCTCGTAGGTAGTGAGTGACCAGGGAGAAGCCCATGCATTGCCAACATGTTGAGATAATTAAGTCTGTTTGAGCGTTCATGTGATTGCTCACCTTGGTTTAATATCAGATTAATGTTAATGTCACCAGTGACAATTATATTTTTGATCGATGCAACGGAAGTAAGGTGATTATTTAAGGAATGTGTGAATTCATCAGCGTTTGTGGTTGAAGGGGACCGATAAATAGCGATGACAACAAGATCCGGTGAGATATGAACCTCTAAGCATGACGCGTGAGTAAGTTTTATTTCTCTTATTTTATATTTATGTGTGTTTTTAATGTAAACGACTACTCCATCAGCTTTGTTAAGGTGGTGTGTAGTTTGATGTGAATTATAGTTAGTTATTTGAGGGATTTGTTTGTTTGAGTTAAGTCTACATTCAGTTAAAATTATCAGGTCGATATCCGTTTTAAGATTTTAATAAGTTTAGTTGAAGGTCGTCAAAGTTGGAATAGATGGATCTGATATTTTGTGAAACCATTGTAAAGCCGGGGGAGTTAGGGTTGATATGATTGGTGAAGTCTGTAAGTTCGCAGTCGAATACTTGGGCAATTTCATGGTAGTCTATATCATTTAAGGTCTGTAGGATGCTATCCATAACTGTAGGTTGTATGAGTGCAGAAGGACGTAGCTATAGAGATATTAAGTGTGTGTGTGCCTGTTGTGTGTGAGATAGCCTGAACGAGTGTGAAATAGTGAGTGTAACTTACCAAATAAAATAGTTACTCTTGTAAACGTTCATGGTACTTTAAGTAGCACTGATGAAGAAAATAATATAAATACGGGTAATATAGTTAAGCCTCAAAAGAAGAAGAAATTAGTTAAAAGAATAAAGAAGGTTGCCAAGAAAGAAAGCCATCATTCGAAAGTAAAGCAAAAAAGGAATTCATGGTCGAACATGTTTTTGTCAACTTCTGACAGTGAAATAGAAATGAGCATACATAGTGATTCCGATTTAATGGATATCGACGTAATATCAATGTTAGAATGCGATGATGAAAACGACGAGAGGATTGAAGCAACAATAGAAAAATCACAGTTATTTCTCATCGCTGATGACGACGAAACAATAATGAATGAGAATGATAATGAGGTTGAGAAGATAAAAAATAACGACGTACAAAAGTCAGAATGGACGGAGGCTGGCCAAATAAACGATCAAATTTTACTTAAGACGTGTCGTGATAGAGAAGTGCAGCATGATCATGAGGCTTGTAATACAAAGTTTGACGTAACAGAAAAAGACTTACTGAAGAAAAAGACTGATTTTGAAGTTAACAATGAAAGTTGTGTAAAAGACTCATATAATATAGGAGAAACAGTTTTGATAAGATATTACAAAACAAAATCATGGAAGTATTATATCGGTGAGATAGAGAGTATCAGTCCAGATACAAAATTTTATACCATTTCATTTTATAAAACTATTGGCATAAAAACAGGTACTTTAAAATTTATTATGCCTAAACGTAACACAGATAAAGATATTGTTCCAGAAGATAGTATTGTGAAAGCAACACAAATGTTGCAGATATCTGAAAACCCTAATTCTTACGTTTTAATGGAAGATCATGATCAAGTTTATTTTTTGAAGTAAGTTTTTTCCTTATATTCCTTTCGAACTAACTACACTTACTTTGCTCAATTCAGCTTTTTACATAGAAAAAAAATATAACAGTTTTGTATGGAGATGGAACAGCAGCGTTAAAATGAACGAATGTGCCGTTTTAAATTTCGTTTAATTCAGTTGAAGAATGTGGGGAGGTATTTTATTGTAGCATTTCAAACAGTACCCCATGAAAGATGAGTCTACTTTAGCTAACCTAAAACCTGGTTGAACTAATTGGTCCCTATTTCTAGTATTATAATTGTGTCTGTCACCTCTTTTACTAAAAAGATGCAAGTTTTTCCTGACATACATGATGTTTTCATAAATATACTAACTTTTGCCCGCGGCTTCGCTCGCGTTAAATTCGGGGTAACACAGTTCCCCTTTCCTGATTTGCAAGTACCTGCTTCCTGTAGTTTTTGCCCTTGCAACTTATTTATTGTAATAGCAATGCTAAGTTTTCCCTTTTCTTCCTTCTTTCTCCCTCATTTCTCACTTAAAGAAAAATATAGCCTCTGTCCGTCTCCAGGGTCCCAACTAACTCTGTACCAAATTCATCAAAATCGGTCTTGCCATTTAGGCGTGAAGACGTAACAAACAAACAAACTCACTTTCGCTTATATACTGTTTTTTTTGTGTTTCCATAAATTTTATCAATTATAGCTTTTACCCGCGACTTCGTCCGCATAAGTTTTCATCAAAATCGGTCTTGCCATTTAGGCGTGAAGACGTAACAAACAAACAAACTCACTTTCGCTTATATACTGTTTTTTTTTGTGTTTCCATAAATTTTATCAATTATAGCTTTTACCCGCGACTTCGTCCGCATAAGTTTTTTTGTTTTCTCCCGGCTGTAAGTCCCCCTGCAACAATGTCCCACTATCGTGTTCCGGTCCTCAACTTCACATCAAAATTTGTTCAAAAGCAATATATTAATTCTCTGGTGTAGGTAATTAGATTTTATCTGTATGTAATGTAACAGTCAGTTGAATAAAAAATCGTAAACAAATCAGATCAATAGTTTTGGCGTAATGTGATTCTAGACAGAGTTTTAATGTTGTAGATAGGTAGCTATGTATGGGTTCCTGTGGGAATGAGATATTTTCCCGAAGTAAAAAGTAGTCTGAATTTTGGTACCTACCTTCCTACCCTATAAGTTAAGTAGTGTGATGGAATGTCGCTAAGTTTCGATCCAAGTAAAACTGTTAAATAAAGACAGTTGCATCAAAGTTTTATCATAAATTCCCTAAATTATGGCGCCTACCTACCCTCTAAGTTAGAAAAGTGATCAAATACTAACGTGAAGTCTTAGTAACACTCAGTTTAAAAAAAAAAAAACATCAAAATCATTTCAGTAGCTATGGCGTATGCGCTTCTTGACACGATCACGCTAGATTTCCGCGGGAATGAGGTATTTTCTCGCCGTAAAAAGTAGCCTGTGTCCGTGCCTAGGATCCTATCTTTAAATTAACCAAGTCTTATAAAAATCCGTTCAGACGTTAAGGCGTGAATGAGGTAAACTTTTAAAACAAACGATTAAAAAACACTAACTTAATTAGTTTTCTGCCTACTGCCTACGCCTTAAGTACGATAGCATGAATATTAGAGGTCACAAAAGATCCCTATGGCATCCTGTGCTTCTTCCCACGCAGTAAATATGGGTTTTAATAGGGTGACACCGGCGTCAGTCGTACAACGTCCTTTGGTGAAACCATACTGCTTCTCATGTAAGATTTTATTGGTGTTAAAGTGGTTGCATTAGCATTTGGTTAACCCTTACCTGCATAATGATGTAATATTACATCAGTTTACTTTTCGTCGAATATTATTTTATCTAGCAACCCCACCTACTTGCTTTTTTTTTAATTATTGTCAAAGGTCTAATTGACACGTGTAAACGCACCTTATCGCCATAGACATTTTTTTTCTTACATGACATTGACGTGAAAAGTTTTTTGGCGCCAAATTGCAAATCTCGGTCTTCGACACAGTTGCAGTGGATGTTTTTTTTTGCAAAAAATCTGAATTATAATAAACAAAAATAGTTTCCAGCATCACACAGGTATGTAGAAATGGTATTGTATAAGCATTTTGTAAATAGCATTGTAACTTGCTGAAAATAATCATTTTTGTTTATGATGTAGTACTACATCATCATGGAAATTGGCATAAAATATTATTAGTATGGAATAAGTATGATTTTTTTTCCTGACCTTTTTTTCGTCTGTTTTGCTATAATATAACTATAATGAATGTATTATGTACGTTTTATTGTTAGTTATGGGTATTTTTTCACTATATAATCACGATTTCAATGGTATGAAGCTGTTGCAAAACGTTTCACACTTGGTGGTGGTTCTTTTTTTCATGCATGTATATTCTTTTAGCGCAATGTCACGAAGCCAAGTGAGAGATGATGACATTGAAAGGATATTGAAGGAGTTGGAAGACGGCAACGTCTCAGAAGACGGCCTAGAAGATGACGATGACGATGACGATGAAGAGAATTTTTATGCCAATGCTCAGCAACTCGTACAGGACTTGATCTCAGATGATATGGAAGATTTGGTTCCCGAATGTGAGGATCCTATTCCACATGACGAAGATGACCCTCCCTTAGTTCAAGATGCTGATCCAGGGCCAAGTTCAGGTGCATGTATCTTCAATAGCTTCGATAAGCGTCAGATTATATGGAAAACTGGTAGCATGACGTTCGATGAGCGCAAAATTGTACATGAGCCCACATCTACACTAGATACTGAAATAGCCAACTTAGATACACCCTACAAATGTTTTCTGCACTATTTTACACCAGATTTCCTACAAAAGATAGTAGATTAGTCTAACTTATATTCAGTGCAAGAAAATGTTGCCAATCCCATTACTATCACTGTTGCAGACCTCAAAAAGTATATTGGATCTTTGTTATTCATGTCTGTGCAGCATTTTCAAAGCGTGCGGTCATACTGGCACGACAAGTTTGGATACCCGCCGATAAAAGCCACGATGTCGATAAACAGATTTGAGGCAATCAGGTCAGTCTTGCATTTCAATAATAATGAGCATTATTTACCGAAGGAACACCCAGATCACGACCGCCTCCATAAGATACGTCCGGTAATAGACCACCTGAACAAGACTTTTTCATCGATACCTGTAGACCAGCGCCTCTCCATAGACGAGCAAATGTGTGCAACAAAAATATCTCATTTCCTCAAACAATACCTTCCCAATAAACCTCACAAGTGGGGTTACAAACTATTTGTACTATGCAGCCTGATGGGTTATGCCTACCGGTTTGAAGTCTATTCTGGATTCTGGACAAGACAATACCAAAGACAAGCCAGCTGACGAACCTGATTTAGGGATCACAAACAATGTGGTCTTGCGTCTGGTCAGAGTAGTACCGCGGAAGCAAAATCACATCATATATTTTGACAACATCTACACCTCTTTGCCTTTGGCCTACTACTTGTCCAAGCAGGGTATCCACTGTGTCGGTACTGTCCAGCAAAACCGTTTACCTAACTGTCGACTTCCGGATAAAAAGACGCTCATGAAAACTTCTGTCCCCCGAGGAACCTACGAAGAAAAAGTGGCTCATCACGATGGCGTGGACTTCTCAGCTACTGTTTGGAAGGATAATAAGGTAGTAACTTTATTATCTACGTATGTTGGTGCCGAACCAGCAGGTAAAGTGCAACGGTTCGATAAAAAACTGAAACAGAAAATTGACGTCCCATACCCTAAAGTGGTACAAGAATATAATATGCACATGGGGGGAGTTGACCTCATGGACAGTTACTTGGGACGGTATCGTATAAGAGTCAAAAGTAAAAAATGGTATATGCGACTATTTTACCATTTGCTAGACCTTGCCGTCATCAACTCGTGGGTTCTCTTCAAGAAAAACATGACTGCAAAAGGTACCCCCAAAAAGCAACTGCCAAATCTAGGAGAGTTCCGAAATAAATTGGCAGATGCCCTGTGCAATGTGGGAACAAGCAACGGTAGCAAAAGAGGTCGGCCAAGCAACAGCTGCTTAGAAGAACAAGCTAAGAAACGAAGAGGACCAGCTCATCCGCTTCCTTGTAAGGACGTGCGTTCAGATGGTGTTGCGCACTAGCCCATTTTTTCAAAGCGTTTACGCTGTAAACTGCCACAATGTAAAGGCACAACCCAATGGGCATGCTCAAAATGCAATATCCCTCTATGTTTGAACGGAACTAACAACTGTTTCACAGATTTTCATACTACTCCTTAGTATGATAATTTAAGAGGATTTTGCATGATGATGTAATATTACATCAATAAATAAAAAAAAAAATTCACAAAAAACTGTAGTTTGATATTTTTCATTATTTTTCCTTTAATGTACACCTCATTTAGGACCCCTGAGATTTTTCTCGGCCCAAAATAAAAAATCATGCAGTTAAGCATTTGTTTAAGCATTACCTTTTCAAACACCTTGCTGAAAACCGGCAAAACGGATACGGGTCTATAATTATTGGTGTCTTTACTGTCCCCAGATTTGAAAAGTGGTATTACCTTGCTGTATTTCATAAGGTCCGGGAAGACTCCTTGGTCCACACACAAATTAAATATAAAGGCTAAGTACGGTGCTAATAGTCTCAATGATAGCTTGACAAACTTTAATAGACAATCCCCAAAGGTCTTCGGTTAATTTGATTTTTATTTGTTTAACCCTTTAGCTCGCAACGACAAGCCGGCTCAACGTTCACTTTAAAAAAATGTTGATCAAAAATTATTTACTTTTTAAAAGTTTTTATTAAATGCCTACAATGAATAACTAAATGCAATTGTCAACAAAAAAAGTTTGATATGTTGGAACGCATTTTATGTCAGTGTTGCGCAAAATGCCGTCACGGTCGCAGCGACTCCGAGGATTAAAATAAATTTTATTCTATAAAAAATATTTTTGAGAGTTTTTCCTGATAGTGGACATCAGTATTTTATTTTCAGAAAGCCATTTTATTATTATGATTACAAATAACTACATTTTATTGACCAACTGGCGAGCACAGAGTTCATAAAGTGATATGTTGAATATGCTCAACGTTGCGAGGTAATCAGTAAAGTACTTCGTAAAATGCATGTTGAGCATGTTCAACATTGCGACTTTGCTAATGATTTATTTAGCAAGTATTTATACACTTCTGGACTCATCTATTGGCCCACCTTGTATTTTCAGTTTCGTTTGGTCCTAGCTAAAATTTTATATTAGGTCGAGCAAAAAGTTTTTATGCAGTTTTTAACCTGGCACATTCACAATTTCATTCAATAGTCTTTTTTTGAATTTCGAACACAGAATTTAAAGAAACAAAAGACAATTTGGAGCCTGTTTGTTGATATCAAACAATCGAATACTAAGAAAATCAGGTTTTATTGGTTTACTTGGATTTAATTCTTGAAAAAGTGATTGATATCTTTGGTTTTGCAACAAACATTACTTATTCTTAACATTAAGGTGAGGTTCTATCAATAATCTATGGATACTTCACCTGAAATTGCCGCCCAAGCTGTGGCACTTATTCAGGCCGGACACAGCCAAAGAAACGTGAGTGCTCAACTTAATTTAAGTCGATCTGCGGTCCGAAATGTTTATCGGAGGTACCTAGAGACTGGCGGCTTTGTTCGTCGCCAAGGAAGGCCACGATCTCGGGTCACAACTGAAAGGCAGGATCGATTCATCGTGACGACCAGCTTGAGAAATCGTCACCTTACCTCCATTGAGATACAAAACCAACTTCGCGACTTCCACGGAGTATCTGTAAGCGCTCGAACTGTTCGGAGAAGGTTAAAAGAACGCGATATGGTACCACACAAGCCAGCTAATGGGCCCAAACTAACGCGAGCCCACCGAACAGCGCGCCTTCATTTCGCACGCAGTCATTTAAATTGGACACAGCAAGATTGGAGCCGTGTACTCTTTTCTGATGAGTCTAAAATTGTGTTACATGGCAATGATGGAAGGAAGAAGGTCTACCGACGTAAGGGAGAGCGTTTCGCACAATGCTGCTTTGAAGAGAGGGTTGCTTATGGCGGTGGCTCATGGACTGTCTGGGGCGGTATATCCGCGAGCGGCAAAACTCAACTTGAGGTTGTTACAGGACCACGGCTGCCAACATTAAATGCTGAAAGGTACATTCGTAAGTGCTTAGAACCTCACGTGATGCCATACGCGGACTATGTGGGCCCAAATTTCCTTTTTATGCATGATAATGCAAGAGCCCATGCGGCCGGCATCGTCAGGGAATATCTTCGGGATGTGAACATCACAGTTATGGACTGGCCAGCCAGAAGCCCAGACATGAACCCTATTGAGCACATGTGGGACGAGCTAAAAAGACGTGTTAGGGCTCGTCAGCCAGTTGCCCAGACGATGCAGGAGTTGAAAACTGCCATAGAAGAGGAATGGGAGATGATCCCTCAAAATTTCATAGAGCGGTTGATAAACTCTATGCCTAATCGTATGAGAGCTGTGGTAGATGCCCATGGAGGCAACACGCGTTATTAAATTAAACCTTTATTTGATAAAACATGTTTTTTATTCAAAAATCAATTGCCTTTAACAAGGCGCATATACGACTTGTTAGGCGTAGCTCCATGTCGTATGGTATTCTGAATTCAAATTTAAAACAATACGATCGAAAAAGATGGTAAAATGTATCAGGTTTAAAACTGCATCAACAGTTTTTGTTCAATCTAGCAATCATATTTCGGTAGGGGCCATCGAAACCTAAACTCTAAGGTGGGCCAATAGATGTGTCCAGAAGTGTATTAACATTTTATTTCATATATTGGTGTTTTGTCATGCTATGGGTGTGGTTTGCATCACTAAATGATTTGGACCTTGATAGTTCTAGAAATGAGTCTCCCACGCCTTTCTTATCCGATGATGAAACTGTCCCATTAACAGCCGTCATGAAGAACATGCTCCTTCCAGATAAAACATCACATCAACTTCCAGTTTTCCAGTCACTTTCCGTCGCTGTCATATCAAAATGTCGTATGTTTTTTTTATAGTTTTTTTAATAGCTGTGATGCGTTGTTTGAAACGTAATCTTCAATGTGTCAAAATATCATATATCGTCGTGTTTTACGAATATGGACTTTACGGCTCTAGTTAAAAAGTCTTATTTTAAATGACTTTGTCAAATTATCTTATGTTTAACATACGATTTCTTGATTAATAATTTTGACAGATAAGATATTTTGACGTTTGCCTGCGGTAACCGCGAAAAGTTTCAAAAAGTGTACAGTGCATAAAGTAGTACTTAAAACAATAGAAAAATAAGGTGTTTTCATCCACAATAACGAGGTAAGTTATTTTAATATGCTTATTACAGTAAATACATAAGACCAGTGGTTTATACGAAACATAATAATAGCGGACATTCAAAAACCTCAACCGTCAAATTGTTTTTGTAACTTCAGTGTTGTTACCGGCTAAATGACTAAAGTACTAAATGAAATAGTTAAATTGAATAGTATTAATGACTGTTTATTTATGTTTTTTGTATAATATTTAAATTAAATCGTATTAGAATGACGAATTGTAAATAAGGCGTATGTTTTTTTTCACACATAAGAGGTTTTGACTTTTAATTTTCGTGTTTCTATTATAAGATTACCTAAGCCGATTTTTGACAAGGAGAGTAGTGGTTGTACACAGGGTGACGACTGTCATCAAACTTCCGCAGCTTAGAGGGCAATTAACCATTTTTGTTTATAGTTTTGGTCCCTTTTTGTTTATAGTGTCAGAGTTTACATTAGAACGTAATTTGCAGGCAAATGGAATAATATCATAAGGCTGCTTGTTGCAAATAAGTTATTGTTTTTGTATTTATCTGTTTTTGGTGTTGTAGTAAAGTATTCAATTTTAAAATTTCATTCACAGGTCAGAGTCGTGACTACAATGAAGAGGCGTGGCAGAGGAGCAGATCTTCTCCAAAGAGCACTCAAGTTATCAGGTATCAGTGATAACAATATGATGCATAATAGCCGTCTTGATGATGAAGCAGATTCGAATGATCAAAATGAAACAATGTTTGACTGTGTACAGGAAGCAAATGTTATTCCAAAACCACTTTGTTCCAGTCCAGCTAGTGTGTCAAGATAGAAAACACAGTTGCGGAAAACGACAAAAAACATTTATCTGAAAATTATGTTACAATATCTGATGATGCCAATATTTTAGATTGGTTTGATGAGCTTGTGAATAAAGAAAAAAACTTGGATCAAACCATAAACAAAACAGAAAAACCAAATGACTATTACTTACCCAGTCTAGTATCAACTCTTAGAAGGTTAATGATAAAACTGCCTCTGTGGAGCAATGTCATGTGTCCTTTTTACAAATCGGAAAATAAGTCTCCAACATCATCAGCTATTGAAAGTTATTTTAAAACTTTATAACACCTATTATTTGAAACACGCCTGCATAAATACAACGTGGATGAATTTATAAGTTTTCATTACAATTTTATATTAGGGGAGACAAAAATAGCCGCAAAAAATCTTGACATAACTGTAGGAAATATAAAAAAACAAACTAACAAGGGCCGAAAATGGACGCTACGAAAGGAAAAATACACACAGTGTAAAAAAAATGAAAATTAACACAAAACAGTCATTTTCTTCTGATTCCATATTTACAGAAAAGCCATCATATACTGAAAACAGGGGGGGAGAGGGATGTTCTGCGAAGAATATCACAATATTGTTTATGCGAAATGGGAATTTAGTAAATTCTATCAATAAAAGTATGACCATTACTAATACATGTGCGTTTGACTATGTTTTCGTTTTGTTAGCATTTGGATACAAACAAAACGTTCACATTCAACAAATATTTAATACATGCACAAGCAAATTAATTCGCGAATTTATAAAAATATTAACAAAATCTTTAAATTTAAATAGTGCTTATAAACTACGAGAGGAAATCATTGCTAAGTATTATAAAAGTGAAAACAATACTTATGGATGTGACAGTAATATGGCTTTTATATTTGAACACAAACTTTTAGAGTACTTATACAGTGCCAATGTAATTGAAGAATGTTTAACCGAAACGTGTGCCAACCACTCTAAAAGAAACATAGTATTTTTATCGATTAATATAGAAATCATCAATTTTTTCGGAATCGGAGGACTGGAAGAATTATCGATAACTCTGATTTAAAAAATTGTTTAAAATGTAACAACGAAACCAAGAGATTTACATACGAATTAGAAAGCATTATTTTATTTGATCTTGATGGCACAGACAAAATCAAGCTCGAAGAAATACCCCATTATATCAAAATAAAACAAAGAAAATATGGACTGATAGGTGCTGTGGAATATGTCCCTCCGGTTGTAGGTCTGATCGGTCACTACAAGTGTCATTGCTTGTTAAATAATTCTACAATGATTTGTTATGACGATAATAAAACCACAACGCACGCAAGTTCTGAACAACCTGTTACTGTAAAAGCTCGAACTACGGTAAATCTTAAGATTTTCCAGTAAAACCTAAGATTTACCGACATGAGTTGGTAAATGTAAGTATTTATTATAAAGGGACGACTTTTTCGGACTTTTGCCATTCCAATTCAGTACATGCTAGGTTTTACCAATGTGGGCTGGTAAATGTTGGTTTTAGGAATAATAAGGCGTAAAAATTATTTGATATAATATCGTTTGGTTGTTTAAAACTCCGAATTCACAATGGCATACTTTTAACAGGTTAAACGCCATAACGGACACCGTGTCCGACTGTACACGTTCCTCCGGGGCCGCACCAATACATCACGAATCGTAAAAAAATTGATAGGGTGTTTTTTTCCAAATATTGTTAGGAAATAACTCAAAAATAATGGGCGTTGTACGGAAACAGCGATATAATTATTATTTTCTGAGATGTGATATGGCAGACACCAGTGTCCGTCGCGGCCTGCCAGAGCGTCCGACCGTTTTTCGTTGCGCGGACGCCGCGCGGGTCACACTGTCGGCTCCCCCCTCGCGTTGCGCCGCACCCGCTCGCCCCAGCGACACGCGTCGCTCGTTCATTTGCCTTTGCGCTCACCTATCAGAATGTTGTGCGTGTCTTTTGACAAAATTAGAGTTCCGTGAGCGTTATACTCGTCTTTTTTTTCATCATGGAAGAATTCGAAAATTTTGTAGTTACCCAAGAAGATTTAGAACAAATCGAGAACATTGAAATAAACTTATTGAATTCAAGTTTTCACATATCTTCTGAAGATGAGGACGAAAATATTTTAGCATTGCCGTCGAACAAACGTCGCCGCCGTATTATCCGCTCGGAAAGTGAGGACAGTGGATTAGAAAATACTACACCTGACTTGCCAGAAGTCACTCACAGTGATGGCGGTGGATGGGGCCCGCCAGAAGGTAAACAACGTCGTTTGATTGCATTCACTGACATTTCGGGACCATCATACGCTGTTCGTTCTACAATGGTAAATAAGTCTCCAGCTGATTTCTATTCGCTTTTTGTCTCTGATGACATGTTGCATTTTTTTTGTTTCTACAACTAACAAATACGCTATTGAACAAATATCTAAAAAACCTAATGCTTCTGCTGGTGCGCGTATCAAACAATGGGTTCCAACTAACTAGTATGCAGAGATGAAGAAATTATTAAGCTTGCTTCTCTTCATGGGTGTGGTCAGGCTTCCAAAATTGTCGGACTACTTATTGGTCGAAGGACGAAGTTATTAGTCATCCTTTTCCTAGAACTGTTATGTCACGTAACCGCTTCGAAATTTTGCTTCGCATGTTGCATTTTTCTGAAGATGATGAGTAAAATAAGTCCGATCGTCTTCATCGTGTAAGGAAGCTGATGAACGATTTGAATGAGTCTTTTCGGCAACATTTTACTGCAAATGAAGACATTTGCATCGATGAGAGCATGGTGCCATTTCGTGGAAGGATCATATTGAGACAGTACAATAAACAAAAGCGGCATAAGTATGGTGTGAAACTGTTCAAGTTGTGCTCCACTCCTGGATATACACACAAAGTTAATATCTACGCTGGAAAAAACATCGATACTATAAATACAACACCCACAAATGTTGTAATAAATATGTGTGAAGACTATTTTAACAGGGGGCATACTTTGCTTACCGATAATTGGTATACCAGCATTGATTTGGCACGAAAACTTTTGGACAAGCAAACTCATCTTGTCGGGACGGTCAGGAAAAACAGACGGGGGCTTCCTAAAAAAGTTATGAGCACAAAACTCAAGAAGGGCCATTATTATGCTGAAGAGAGCCGAGATGGAATAACGGTGTTGAAGTGGAAAGACAAACGCGATGTTCTTGTTTTATCCACAAAGCACTCTGTACGCTTCGTCGAAATCACAAAACGTGGAAAGGTTGTGAAGAAGCCTCAAATCGTTTTGGAATACAATAAGGCTAAAGGAGGTGTGGACTTAGCAGACCAGATGGTTTGTTATTCAACTCCACTTCGCAAATCCAGATGAATCCAGATGAACCAGTACCAACAAGACCGAAAAGACAGAAACATGTTTTGGCGAAGTTAAACGGTCCATCAAGAAAAACTAGACGAAATTGTGGGGAATGCTACAAAACGAATGTCAAAAACTTGGGTCGCCTACAAGCACGAAACAAGACGAAAAAAGTGAACACTTTTTGTAGCGTCTGTCCTGAAAAGCCAATATTGTGCCATGATTGTTTCTTCAAAGTACATTAATTTTTTCTTATATTTTTATATTTCTATGTTCATACTGAATGATAGCAGGTTTTAAGACTGATTTCAAGACTTTTATAAAATTTTTAAAATTTAGCAATTGTTGATATGCCAACCATTTTGTAATAAGTGAGGTATTTGTTAATCTCTTTAATTTTTTATTTTGTTATCTTTTTGACCAACAGGATGCCAATTAATGTACCTGTTCGCATATTTTAGAAGTTAATTATTATTTTCATAGTGCATAAATACATCTCTTATACGATTGATCTCTTTCTTTACCAAGCATTTTAAAAAATACATGACTTTAATTCATTTCAAATTTCAAATTTAAATACATTATGTAGAATATAAATGTTCAAATAAAAAAGGTAGTGTTTTATATTAACCTATAATGGATAAGTAAGCTGAAACAAGGTAAACCTTAATATTTTTCGTTGCAATGTGGCTTTTGTGTAGGTATTTATTGCCTACTGAACCCATTCCTATTTGATACGTACTTGACGGAAAACGATTATAATTGTAACGACTTTTTAATGGTTTAAAATATTTAAAAATTATCGCCTATCTAAATATAACATCACTCAATTGAACTATTTAAAATACTAACTATTATTACCTATAATTTTTTTGGGAACAACTTGTAAATTAATTTTATTATTATTCCTGATTTATATCAACGATCTCCCCAAAATTATAACGGAATCGTGCGTACTGTTTGCCGACGATATCTCAGTAATGATTTCTTGTCATGACTCCCAACACTTACATGACAAGTTAAATAATATTATGTCACTTATAAAAAATTGGATGAAGGACCATAACTTAGAAATTAACTTCACAAAAACCAAAATTATGCAGTTTCGGCCTTACCAAAAAAAACCATTAATTATAAATTTTACGTTTGACGGTGTTGGATTGGAATGTGTAGATACCTTCAACTTGTTAGGACTAGACCTAGATATACATATGACCTGGAGAGCGCACATTCAAAAAATCAAATCAAAACTATCTAGTTTTATATATGCACTACGTGAAATAAAAAAAAACAACTGATTTGAAAACTGCGCTATCCACTTACTATGCATATGCCTACGCATGGCTTAAATACGGTATAATTCTTTGGGGAAATAGTGTAGATAGTAACGATTTGTTTATCCTTCAGAAAAAATGCATAAGGATACTAGTCCAAATTAACAATGACGAAAGCTGTAGACCATATTTTAAGAAACTAAACATTCTATCTCTGACATCTATTTATATTCTAGAAATCTGTAAATTTGTAAGACAATATTCAAACTTCTTCGTTAAAATCTCTGACCAGCCTCGCCGATATGAACCGCGTTCTCGATTTAAAAACACGCTCGTACTACCCCAGTCCAAACTAAAATTACACAGCACAAGCCCTTACGTCACTTCAATAAAAATTTATAATAAAATACCTAATAACATAAGAGTGGAAAAAAATGACAAATTATTTATATAACGGGTCAGAAAACTTTTAATTGACAAATGTTACTACACACTAAATGATTTTTTTAATGATGACATCAAAATGGAGTGACTTTTATTGTTTACATAATGATTTTATTGTATTGACATGATGTATTTTATTATTTTGTTGTTTTAATGTATTTTATTCGTTTCTATTGACATAATGTATTGGATTATTATTGTATTGTCATAATGTATTGATTTATTATTGAAACGACCTGATATTTTTACTAATTTACCTGTGACATTGATACCTATTATGATTTATTAATTTATATTTTACGTTAATTATTTAGACTTCTAATTTTAAGAAAATTGTTGTGCCCAACAGGGTCCATGTGAACTGTATATTATTATAATTGAAGACCTGTTAAACACACGTGAGAAGCAATAAAATAATTGAATTGAATTGAATAAAAATGCCTGTAAATTCAAAGTCCTTTCGTTTTTTTTTGTGCCAAGTGACTAGGCTGTACTATGGGGCCGCGCGGATCACTTGCCGTAGTAAAAACAGTCGAAACGATGTCCGTCGGCCGTCTAGAAGCTTTTGTAGTGATCGAGACCATGCGGACACACGGTGTCCGCCGCGGCCCCCTGAACCCGACATATTGGCGGTCACACGGTGTCCGCCGCATCCCCTTGGTCTAAATATGGTTTTTAGTGTGGCTTTCAACGTGTTAAGGTGGCAGAATGAAATTTAGTATAATTACGATTGGCTGAGTTCAAATTTAGCATTATATCGTTTAGCATAATGTTCATTTAGAGCGATGATTATTTGGTATAATTTCACTTTTCATATTATACAGATGGCAGAATTTCATCAAGAATAATTTTAAAAGGCATAGTCTTTTAAACTGACATGGTCACTAACATTATTATTAACGGTTAAAACATACCCCGTTTTAACCGTTTACCATGTTTGTTATTTATTTTGAGTTTCCAATATTTACACAGATACAGATTATAATATGATATATGATTTAGATACAGTGAGTTACAATTATACAAAAAATATTAAGGCAAAAATAAGTTTTTTTGGGAATAATATAGAAAAAAATATATTGTTTTTTGTAGGTTACCCGGAACTCAACTATTTAGATTAGGTTAATTCCTTTAAAAAAAATGGGTAGGTTAAGTTAGGTTAAAACTGTGACGACGCTCGCTCGGCTCATGCGCATGCGTAGGGGGCACGAGCAGAGCGAGCGTAGCGAGTTGTGCCGCGGCAGCGGCCGGTGAGTGCCAGAAACGACTTGCATTAATAGAAAAAAGAGATTGTTTATAGTAGGTTACTCGGAACTGAACTATTTAGATTAGGATAATTACTTATTGAATTAAATGACATTATTTCCAAGAAATAAATAATTAAAATAAATGACAACAAATAATGACAAAGATGATTCTAACTATAAACTTTCTGCGATATGACAATTCTGCCGTTTAATGATTATTGGGATGAAATATATGCTAAAAGACGATTCTGACTGTGAACTTTCTGCGCTATGATGTTTCTACTTTTAAATATTATGGATTTGAAATTTATGTTTTGAAATAATTCTGACTTACAAAATAATGAGTTTTGAATGTTAAATGAGTGCCTGCCAATCAATTTTCTGCGAAATGAAGTTTATGCTATCCGTTGTTATGCAAAATAAAATTATGACATAAAAAGTTCTGGTATAAAGGGTGGACCCGATTTTATTCGACATTTACCGTTCCTTTAATGTAAATCCTAAGATTTACCAAGTAAATGATGGTAAAAGTTCGAATCCCAAACTTATATGGACATTTACCATTCATAATCGGTAAATCTTAGGTTTTACTGGAAAATCTTAGATTTACCGTAGTTCGGGCTTTTACAGTAACAACTTGTGAAAGTACCTACTGTAGTTGCCCATTCCAAAGCGTAGATCTCTATGGAGAAGAATGGGCAAGAAATTCCATGGACACTCTTTTAAATCATAATATTTTTACAAAATCATGGATACATCATTCATGTTGTGATTATAAATACATGTGAGAACGATGTAGAAAAACGAGCACATTAAGAGCGTCCAGAGTAAAAGCAAAAACAAGAGTTTTATAGATAAATTAATTAATTAAAACAAACCGTGGCGGCTAATAGATGACCAGTCACAACTGACAGCGCCCGTTCACGAATATGACGCATATATCAGCCCCATTCAGCTCAACCATTTTGAAGGGAATTAAATGACCCGACACACACGCTACCATCAGCGAGACATTTAAGTGAGCATGACAATCTCTCAACCACCAGGGCAACCGTCGAGTCAATTAAATTACATAGTACTCACACATGGCCATTACAATTATACAATATTAGGAAATTGAGTCAATACAATGCAAATATAGTCTTACAATCTTCTACAGCTGCCACAATAACTTCAGACGCTGGATCAGTTAATTTGCCCCTATGGTTGTGGAGCAGGACCGGCATTGAGCCAAGCATTTATATCATTAATGTAATCCCCCAACTTATAATATGCTTGCCTACATAGTGTGCGTTTAATACAAGATTTAAACTTCGATTCATTCAATTGTAAGATATTTGGAGGTATTTTGTTATAACATTTTAAGCAGTACCCCATAAAAGAGGAGTCTACTTTAGCTAGCCTGAAACCTGGCTGAACTAGTTGGTCCCTGTTTCTAGTATTATAGTGGTGTCTGTCACTCTTTTTTTAAATAGATGTAGATTTTTCCTAACGTACATTATGTTTTCATATATGTATTGACAAGCTACTGTCATGATAAAACGGCCAAACGCTCATTCCGCAGCGTTACCCGAAACACTCTATAATTAGCCTATGGAATAGTGTATAGTAAATGTCACAGTGACATTATTGCGTTTTAGTGTCGCTGTCAATGTCAAACGCAGCATACGCGCGATTATCTGGATATTAACAATGTTGTTGATAAACTTAAGTCGACACGGGGTAATGTGTTTTTAACTACTAGTTGCAGACACAAAATAGCTAGGCTATTAGCTTATAATATTCACTCGGACATAAATATTATGTCGAAGTTTTCTTCTATTATTAACACTGCGACTATTAGTACTAATATACCTTTTTACAAGGAAGGCGGGGGAGTATTGTCGCTCACTCAGGCTCATTTAAACTAGCTAGTAAGACAACAGAAGATATAAATAACATTAGTGTTACACTCACTAACACCAGTACCTTCTTGCCTTCAAAAAGTTATATTTAAGCAGAATTCTTTGAAATTATTTCATCAAAATATTCAAGGTTTCTCTTCGAAACAACTAGAGATTTAATTGTTTTTAGAAAAAACCAAGTTAGATATTGTATGTTTCACCGAACATTGGCTAAAAGACCATGAAATGTTAATTAACTTTGAAAATTACAGTGTAGGCAGTTCTTTTAACCGCAAATCTAAGATGCGTGGGGGTTCACTAATCTTAGTTAAAAATGGCATTAAATTTAAAACTCGTAATGATATAGTTGATCTTTCGGTTGAACATAATATTGAATTGTCTTGTGTTGAGCTAGATAAGCATGTCATAGTGTGCGTTTACTGACCCCCAAATTATCAAAACTACTCTATATTTGAGTCAGTAATGCAACATGCTTTAGCAAAACTTGCAACAGGTAATAAATCACTAGTTTTCTGTGGTGACATTAATATTTTAGATATAAATTCAAATAGCAGTAGATTCTTACATCTTTTTGAATCATTTAATTTGATAAATGTGTTTTCAGAGCCTACCCGGATTACTACAGATACTGCTACATGTATTGATAATGTCATTTGTTGCTGCGACTACTTAAATAAAGCCATTGTAAATTACCTTCCATCTGATCACAGCGGTCAAACCGTCGTTTTCGAGTCTTACACACCGTCACAAAAAACCCAGATAAAATCTAGACAAATAACACCCAGCAATTTGAATAAATTTAATAATAATTTAATTAGTAATTTAGGCACTCCGGGATATTATATTGAAAATGTAAATCAATTTTATGAGGAATTCTTTTCGGTTCAACACAGAGTTCAATGATACGTTGAAAATAAAAAATAAATCTATTAGCCTAAAGTTTATGTTTAGTGATTGGGCAACAAAGGGTATAAGAAAAAGTAGGGAAAGATTGTTTGAGCTTTACGAACTTAAGCCTTGCATCAACTCAGAAACTTTCAATTACTATGTTGTAACTTAGTATTTACTCGTCAATTAACAATAAGATGACTTGAGCGCAGGCAATTATAACACAAACCATGAGTTTTAACTGTTTGACGACGCTGTTCGACGGTCTCCTGAGCAAACTTTTTGCAATTACACAAGAGGTGCTCCTCGGAACAATAAGGACAGGTTAGTTTTGAAACTACGTGAAATGATTTAGTACTACCTTTAGACTTGCTACTTTGAGGTTCTACAAATTCGAAAGCCCGAAAACGTTTATCCAAAAAGTCTCTAAAATACTACTTTGAATACATCATTTTTTATGTAATTGGTTGCACTCAATTCAGTTTCGGTGTAGTTAAGCAAGAGTTCCTCATGTTCCTTTGTGAAATCTTCAAAACTGTTTATCTAATATTGCCATCGCGAATTCACGTACGCTTCATTAATGCTGTCCTTTGGCGACTTTTTGAAATTACTCAACCCCTTCTGGATACGACCTTTTAAGTCTTCTAAGACCCTTAACTTAGCCTCCATGATTATTTTAATGTAATTTTTTAAGTGTTCAAACTGTAGTTAAATTCTAGGCGAAATCGGGCATAGATTCGGGGTATCTTCACTTTTTGGCAAATTATTTGAAGTCCTAAATTTCTTCAAACTTTCAAAGTCCATGCAATCCTTACTAATATTATAAAAGCCAAAGTGAGTTTGTTTGTTACCTCTTCACGCTTTAATGGCTGAACCGATTTTGATGAATTTTGGTACAGAGATAGTTGGGAACCAGGAGACGGACATAGGCTATTTTTTTAAAAAAAAGAGTGGGATATGAGGGACGAAACGGGAAAACTTAGCGTTGCTATAACAAATCAATAAGGCGCTACCGAAGTTAACGCGAGCGAAGCCGCGGGAAAAAGCTAGTAACTTCATATTTTTACAAGTCTCTGACACTTGGAACTATTATTGAAGCAAATGTACTCACAGTTTTTAAATCTATTGGCACTGATTACTTTAAAACACTTTCCTTTAATTACTCCTCCGCTTGACTAATTGAACTTGCACCAAGTCGATTTAACAGCTGCTCAAGTGCACAGCTGCTGCGTAACTCTAAACTCTGACAACTACACACACCGACTTTGGACACATCCAAATTGCTCAAAAAAAATCCGGCTCGATGAACCTCATGTTCACTCGCAGTAAGGGTGTAAATAAAAAACTTTATCCAGAACGAAGACATTTAATGAGAAATTGTCGCTATCGCTTGTTCTTGCACAGCGACACAACGATAGTTCGAATTTAAACGAGCCATAGCCATCTATCGAGAAATGGGGTAAACTTTTCGCACAAAGTTGAATGACCGTATATTAAATACTACGACGTTAACAAATATTCTTAACCCTTTTTTTTTTTTTTTTGGGGAAATCATCCAATGACTTCCCCCGCTCTGGGTGGAGCGGGGGGGCATGTCAGACTTGTACTGACTAAAACCCACCCATGTTCCTTCTATTGCCCTTTACGTTCCGAGGCCGCGGTATCTCTTTCGAACAACCCGCAACCCCGGCAGGCGGAGGCTCTGGCAAGCCCCTCTGCTTTGTTGACTCTCTTTGAGGCGCGCGTGAAACACGAACGCGCCGTCGACACGGCCTGTCGTCAATCGACGGACGGACGGTGAACTACCCATTGCTCACCGCCCACAGGCCCGTATCTACGGTGGCCGGAAGTCGTCACGCGGCGCCCGGCGCCCTGGGCGTCTTCCGCGGCGGCTGGGTTGGGCAGATGTTCTCTCCCTCAAACGCCCGGCCACCTCCTTTGCTAGCATCACTGCTTCGCAGAAGGTGGTGACCGCTTCCCATTCCCTCTCGCTCCGGACCATGGCCTGAACCAGGGCCGGACGCGAGAGATCGCCGCCGCCGATCGCCTCTACGAGGGCACGGCGGTGCTCCGCCCACGCTGGGCAGATCGCCACTGTGTGCTCCACCGTGTCCCAGGGCGATCGTCACAATGGTGACACCCGGGCGCTTCCTCCCGCCCGATGATGTACAGGAACCTCCCGAAACTTCCGTGTCCGGTGAGGAACTGCGTCAGGCGGTAGGTGAGGACGCCATGACGCCTCTCCAGCCACTCCTCAAAGAGGGGACTTACCGCCACTATTGTGGCGTGCCCTGCACGGGGTTGTGACAGTCGCTCCCTCCATGCCACCATGAGATCGCACCGGAGGTCCGCCCGCCGAGCGGCAACTTGCCGCGGCAGCGGGTTTTCCCCCCGGTGGAATGCCTCCGCGCGATATTCTTAACTGACAAGGAAAATAAAGAGTTGCTAGATCAGTTCTGTGAGCCTAAATATAAAGTACGTTTTGCTTATTTGGTCGACTATTTTGCGCAAATAAATAAATTGAACCTTCAACTGCAAGGGTCAGGAAACTTGAAGTTGCAAGGTATGAGCAACGTATTTGCATATGAAGATAAAATCAGGGCGTTTATTGCTATGGATCAGTAAGGTCGAAAGAAAAAACTTTTCTGCATTTGATACGCTCAACCAGATTATTGACAGACAAGGTGTAGATATTAAAGAAGAAATGCAGAAGAACATGATGCTTCATTTGACTAATTTAAAAGGTGAATTCAATCGCTACTTTCCAAACTGCGAGGACAAAAATATTTAGAAACTGATCCGGAATCCTTTTATTGTCAACGTTTCTGATGTCTCTGATGAAATTCAAGAAGAAGTGATTGAAATGCAACACGACACTAACTTAAAAGATACATTCGAATCAGGAATAAATCTTGAAGATTATTGGAGCCAAAAAGCAATTTCTTTTTCAAAGCTTCGAAACATTGCTATACAATGCCTAACTTTATTTTCATCGACGTATCTATGCGGGTAGGGGTTTTCGACGTTTCTGGTTATTAAAAACAAGCATCGAAATCGGTTGGATGCCACTGACGACATGCGTTTAGCTTTGAGTAGCACTGAACTAAGAATTCAGAAGTTGGTAAAGCGTAGTAGTATAGTATGCAGTCACAAAAATCACACTAAATTAAAATCTGTAACTTTTAGATGTTGGATAATAATAAATATGTGAGTGCTAATTATAAAATTGTGCTTGTTTTCTTTATCAAACCCTTAATTCAGGTAAATCAACTGGGTGGTCCCCGGCAAGATAAACATTTGGTAAAACATTTCACCCAGTCAATATTGATATCTTCTGCTGAAAGTATTTTTAATGACCTCTCAATTAACAACAGTTACATTTCATAAATAACACAATCCTTCACAGCACGAGTCGTTAAACAATTGTTGTGAAAATACGCATTACAGGAGTCACTAATTGCACCACCCTAGAAGAGAATATCGGATCGGCCCGTAGCCCACAAGTCCACATCGCGCGCAAAGTACGTTGACCCCGGTACCACTGTATAAACGGCCATTGGCCATCGTCGCCCATCGTGGGCAGGCCTCCGTTGGCCGGCCTGAGAGTCGCGGCGACTCGCTCAGTGTCTAACAAAAAGTGAACGAAATTGGGGGTACACAGAGAACGCGTGAAAAAATCACCTTCCGCCCGAACCAGAAGAAAAAAAAAACGGTTTCCGCTGTGCTCGTATGGGTGCCTAGCGCCTGTCCGACCACAGCGGGAGCACCCGCGCCGCCCGGTGCCGCAGCACCGTGCTAGTTGCGGTTGGCTACGCCCAGCTCAGCCCAGAAATATGAAGACTCCACCGCCAACAGAACTGGCGTACTCGCTCCCGCTGATCGAGGACGCGCCGCCAGTGCCCCATCCTGCCGCCAACCTGAGTGGACCAGGTAGGTCACCGCCGGGGGACCACCCCACAGTGCTTGCGTCCACGTCGCGTCCCCTGGAAACGACCCAGTTCTGACCACCGTAACGGAGTGGCAGACTGGGTTGGCCAAAGTGCACTGTGCTTTCGTAGCTCATTATCTTTGCCTTGTAGAGTTTACGAACTTGCGGAATTATGCCGACACCTTCGCGGGACGCCTGCGGGTGGTTTTAAAGCCAAAGGCCCTTCTCAGGGCCACTCCGACGCTCAGAGACTAGCCGTCTGCGGCTAGCTTCTTTGGAGGAGCGGACGAGACAACGACTCACTGATCGGTGTGTCGGATGCGGACGACTCTCAGCCGCGGAAGCGGGTCCACCGGAGCGATAGGTCCTCGGCCTCGGGGTCGACGGGGTTGCCGAAGGCTAAAAAGCCGACGGTGGCCGCGGATACCCATGTCGTTGGGCTCGCGAATGCCCAACGCCAGTTGGACCTGGCTCGACGGGCGCAGCTCCAGCAAGAGCTGGAGGAGCGGGTTGCCGCCAAGGAAAAACGGGTGCACGTCGCCCGGGCCAAGTCCGGGTACGGTGCGTCCCGCGTTCTATACGCGGACCACTCTCTGGAAGAGCTGGAGAAAATGGCGGAGGAGGACGAGGAGGAGATTGTGGAGGTTGCCTCTAAGTCTTCCAACCTGAACCTTTCAAAAGGCCCTCAAGAGCAGGGCCGCGAGCTTGCGCGGTGTCGTTGCGGAGCTGGTCAAACGCAAGGCCACCGACGAGACGCGGCAACTGCAGGCGAAGATAGATACCAAACCCAAGCCGGGGCTCGAATCTTCGAGTTCCCGGGGGCAGAGGGGAGTGCCCATGCGGACCTCTTTGCAGCCATGCTGCAGGAGGTCATCGCGGATATGGCCAAGGTGGCCCGACCGGTCAAGTCGGTGGCCATAGAGGTGGCTGACCTGGACGACTCCGTCACCAAGGACGAGGTGGCGAAGGCGATCGCAGCGATAGGGGGCTGTGACGTCGCGGCGGTCCAAAGCCGGGACATAAGGCCCGGCCGCGGCGGCATGGCCACCATTCGCCTCGAGTGCCCAATCGTCGCTGCCAAAGCCGTCCTAGCCAAAGGACGGCTTACAGTCGGCTTCAGCTCGGGTGCAGTCCGGGCACTCGACGATCAGCCTGTACGGTGTTTCCGATGCCTTGGCATCGGACACACGCGGCCGCTGTGTCCACCCACGGTAGACAGGACAGACACGTGCTACCGCTGCGGCAAGGAGGACCACAAAGCCGCCTCCTGTGAGGCTGCCACGCCACACTGCGCGGTATGTGCCGCCAGTGGCTGCCCGGCAGACCACGTTATGAAGGGGAGGAGCTGCAATCCTCCCCCTAAGCGGGATAAAGCGCAGGCGCCGTCCGGGCCTGCTGCTGCTACCGCCAGCGCCGTCGTTCCTGCGGCGGCTGCGGAGGGGGGTGCGATGTCCGACTGATGGATAGGGTCGAACATCGCATCCTTCAGGCGAACACCAACCACTGCAGGGCAGGCTAGGATCTGCCGGTGCAGACCATGGCCGAGTGGTTGGTGGACTTGGTGGTGGTCGCCGAGCCTTACTCGGTCCCTGGCCGTTGGCTGGGCGACCGGGACGGCTTCGTGGCGTTGGTGTCGCGGTCTTCCACAGACTCCCCTCCCCTCTCGCTCTTAGAGAGGGGACTGGGATACGTGGCCGCCGCGTGGGCAGACATGGCTGTGGTGGGGGTCTATTTCTCCCCAAACCGCCCTCTCTCGGACTTTGAGGATTTCCTCGAGGTTCTCACCGCAGTGGTAGGGAGGGCGACGCCGCGCCAGGTCATGGTGTTGGGCGAACTGTACGCCAAGTCGGCGGCCTGGGGCAACCCGGCCACCGGTTGCAACGTCCTTGGGCGCGCCTTCGAGTTTTGGACGGCATCATGCGGTGTGTCCCTCCTCAACAGGGGGGCGGTCGACACGTGTGTACGGCAGCTGGGAGGGTCGGTGGTGGACGTCTCGTTTGCCACCCCCGCGCTTGCCACCCGCGTCTTCAACTGGCGGGTAGAGATGGTGGAGACCTTGTCGGACCACCGATATGTACGGTTCGATATCTCCACCCGGGCAAGGGCGGGGGATGTCCCGCGCTGGGCAATCTCCCTTTCCGCGGTGGGCACTCACCCGCCTGGACCGGGAGGCAGCGAAGGATTCAGCCTTTCTCCAGGACTGGCTGTCGCCCCCTGTCGCGGTCCTAGATGTGGACGCCGCAGCGGTCCGACTCAGGGGGTCGCTGACCGAGGTGTGCAACTCCAACATGCCTCGGTCTCGCCGCCCGCCTCCCCGTCGCGCCGTCTATTGGTGGAAGGAGGAGTTGACGGGGCTCCGGGCTGCCTGTGTGGCGGCCAGAAGGACCTACGCGCGGAGCCGACGGCGCAGCGCCCATAACCGAGTCCAGGCAGAAGAGGACTGCCTATATGCCTCTTACCGAGAGGCGACGATGGTCCTCAAGTCTGCGATGGGGGCTGCAGAAGACTCGGCGAGGGCCGAGATGTTGGTGGGTCTCGACAGGGATCCTTATAATAATAATAATAAATCATTTATTTTCAGGCATCTTAGGCCCATAGATAAATACCTTACAGACAAACATATATTTAGCTAATACAATTCGTGTTAGTAAGTAAATCCTTAACAACTATGTTAGTAGCACTTCACTGCACTATGTCACTGTGCGTTCATGTGGCACTTGTCCGTGGAAGCGCCGGAACACCACTCCTTGCGGCCAAAAGTCCTCTTCCAAGACGAGGTGCAGATAACACGTCGGAACTCGCAGCACAAATGCCTTAAAGTTGACATTGCGACGCGACTCCAACAACTGCACTCTCGCTACGTAATTGAGCTTTTGGCGTACGTACTCAACAATGCCCTCCGCCGTAGTGGTGTAGTGTAGACGGGAGATGTACACCGGAGTGTTCGGCTTAGCGGCTCTTATGGTGACGTTCGGCTCCGATGGAGCTGTGCCGCAGCGGTTCTTGTTGGTACGTTGACGACGCTTCCTCCTCAACACCGTCACAAAACCATCATCAGCCCGAATCGGTGCCTCTTCAGGCATGGGCTTCTCAACGCGAGCAGTAATGCTCGCACCTACGCTAGCAGAATTCACACCAACTCGACGTGATTCTGCCGACACTGCGGAAACGGGCAGCGATCGTGTGGCGACACGGGAAGGAGCCACAGGGGCGGGAGCGGGGCAGCGGGGCGCACGAGGAGCGCACACTGCAGGCTCAGCATTCCTTGGTGACGACTGCGACAAAACTGCTGACGCGAAACTTGCCGCCGATACATCGAGGCCAGCTCCGCGACGCGTGTTTACGTTCGATGCACCCAACGATGACCCAGATACCGCTGCCTTTTGACGCAAGTCATTAACTTCATCGCGCAAATCAGCCACGGCTTTTTGGGAAGCATCCAACTTGGTCTGCACATCCACCAAACTTGCCTTGAGTAGAACAATGTCCTTCAATTGGCTCGTAACATCGACATGGTCGAATGTGACGGGAGGGAGCTTGTGCAAGTCCTTCGCCACAAACGTCGGCACGTCGTCAGGGTCGGTCTCCTTTAGCAGCGTGATAATATCTTGTATGCTTCTCTTGGTCCCGTCACGCCGGCGGGACACCATCTGATCACTCTTGTTGAGCACCCGGTACAACATCAGCTTGGCAGCAGCGATGTCTTCCTCACTGAAGTTCGTAGCGCAGATTTGGACTGCGGACACCTCGTCCATCACATCCAACTTCTGCTGCAGGAAAGCCAGCAACTCATTCGCCACCATTGGTTGTTGACCCATGGTGATCAAAATAACAAGCGAACGGCTCGCACCGCCGCGTTTACGATATTAAGTATGCGTCAGCAACACGTCCGCATCGAAACGTAGCTAAAACGAGACTGGACTTATGGGAGACCATACAGGGCGGCGCGGAACCAGCTACGCCCCTTTGGTCCCCACTGACGGAGACCCTCGAGCCAGTGTTACTGGATGGGGTGGTCCGGTCCCTGTTTCCGCGCAGGACCGACTTCACCCCACCAACTATGGCTCCCCCGCAAGGGGCGGCTTCGCCGGAGGAGGAGGTCCCCCCGGTGACGGCGGCGGAGTTTCGCGCTGGGGTTCTCAGCCTCCGCGCGAAGAAGATGGCACCCGGACCAGACGGCGTCCCCGCACGGGTGGTGGCGATCGCCGCCTCCGAAATGGAGGACAGGTTTCGGGCTGCCGGACGTGGACGCGATCGGTCCGGTCCTGCAGGGTTGGCTCGAGCGGTCCCACGGTTTCCTCTCGTTCCGTCTGGTGCAGGTGTTGTCCGGCCATGGCTGTTTCGGATCGCACCTGCACCGGATCGGGAGGTAGGAAACCCCGGTGTGCCACGACTGCGGCGCGGCGGAGGACACGGCCCAGCACACCCTCGAAGTGTGCCCGGCTTGGTCCGAACAACGCCGCGGTGTGACCGCGGTAGTTGGACAGGACCTCTCGCTTCCCGGCGTCGTCAACGCCATGCTGGAGAGCGAGGAGGCCTGGGCAGCGGTTGCCTCCTCCTCCTTTTGCGAGGATGTCATCTCGCAAAAGGAGGAGGCGGAGCGCGCGCGGGAGGACGAAGGGGTCGGAGAAGGCGCCGTCCTCTCCCTCCTCTTCATGGTGGCGATGGGCGGGCGATGGGCGCGGGGGTGCCCTTGCCTGCATTGCACCCACCACCACCTTCGTCGGTCACTCCCGGGCCCGGCCCCCTCCCCACCTAGGGGAGGGCGTAAGGGTTCCCGGCATGGAGGGCAATCGTCGGCGGAGGACTGGACGTTAAGGCTGTGCCGGTTTCCCAGTCCCCCGCCTCTTGGACGAAGCGGGTGTGCCGCTGGGTTGTTTTAGTGGGTATACCGGGTCAGACCGGGGAGTCCCACATAGCCCCCCCCCCCCCCCATCCCACGATGGGAATGCGTAATGCATTTTTTCCAAGCGAAAAAAAAAAAAAAGGTAGGTCACCGCCACCGACGTCTCCGTCACCATCCCGGCTGTCACCGGCGTCGTCAACAGTCAACACAATCGGGTTGCGATTTTCTGCGATATGGTAGCAATTTAAAATTTTGTTCTCCATTCTACACCACCATAGAGGTTAAGAACCAGGCGCGTTTTTTTTATGTAGTGGTCTCCCCTTTAGACCTAATTCAATAAGGACTAATAAAATAAGTAAAAATCACAATCAGGTACCAGTCACTGCACTTTTTTTAATTTAATCACTATCAAGAGTATCCACAGTAACGAATGCAAAATTTTCGTATTTGTCATCATCAAATGTTTCGCTTGTTCAATTATTAATAAACTTTGTGCTTCTCCTGACAAAGTTTTATGTTTTCTGCGAAGTTAGTGGCGTTTCGCTGAGATGAGTGGATCAGAGCTGGTCAACAAATTATTTAAAATGTCTTCATTTGTAGTTTTTCTACAGCATTTGCTGGAATGGTGTTGGCGGTATCTACGAAAGTCTTTATTTCTAGCTTCAGCAGCTTCTTCAGATACCTTTCCAATTGGTATAAGACCAAAACTTTCAATAATAGCTGCACCATGCATAAGAACTTTATGAACACTTGAAGGCATTTAATACCAGCTATATAATTCTAAATACATTCGCATGGTCATATTCATATCTTTATTGCATTCCATAATGTCTGAAGATCTTAAAATGGGCTTAAAGCTAAGGTACAATTACGGACGCTGTAGGGCACAGCAAACAAATTCTTAATATTAATTACCAAATTATAAATAAATTATTCATATTGAAGTCAACAAAATTATTAAATTATACTTATTCTAATAAAATATTAAAAAACTAAATTATAACAAAAATAAAATAAAAATTGAGATCACTTATAGGAACATAATTGTTCCTATAAGTGATTAAAATTAAATTTAATCGTATTTATTACATTAAAGCACACTTTATAATAATAGTATCTATCTATCGGCTAATAATGTTTAGTGTATGTTTGTGTTAAATGTATTTGTTTGTCATCTAAGTATTCGTTTATATGAGGTTTTTTTTTTATATGAGGTTTCCAAGAAATGTGTGTGTCTATTGTGAGTCCTAATAGCGTAAAGTCGTTAACTAGTTCAATTTTTATGCCGTTCGTTGAGAAATTGACTGGTAATGGGGATTTTTGATGGGGGTAGAAAGTTATTAGTTTGGTTTTTTTTTGTAATTAATCTCAAGATTGTGCTCGTCCATCCATTTTGATGTTTTGTTAAAAATTGTGTTTAGTTGATCATTTACATTATTGTTTGTTTGGTATGTGGTAAGTAGAGAAATGTCATCTGCGAAGAGCACACATGGCTCTTCCATAATTTTGGGAAGGTCATTGATGTAGATGATGAATAGAAGACATGCAATGACACTGCCTTGAGGTATTGATGCATTTATAATTTTCTTTTCAGATCTAACTTGAATTATTTGTTTTTGGTCCTGGTTGAAATATTCTATTTGTACATATTGTTCTCTGTCCTTTGTAGGATGCAAATCATTTATCGTTGTTCCACGTATTCCTATTCCGTATAATTTGTCAAGTAAAATTTTGAACCGTACCTTGTCATATGCCTTTGTTATGTCCAAAGGTATGCCAATAGGATATTTTTTATCATTTATGGTGTTTAGGACTTGTTGCATATATTTATAGACAGCTAGAGTTGTTGATCGATGTTTCCGAAAACCGTTTTGACCTTCGTCAAAGATTTTATATTTTTCACAAAAGCTGTATACCCGGTCGCACATAGGTTTTTCAAAAAAATTTGAAGCCGTGGGTAGAAGAGCTATAGGCCGGTAATTATTGGGATCAGTTTTTGAATTTTTCTTAAACTGTGGTTTTATAATAGCCTTTTTAAGTTGATCAGGAAAGATACCTTCATCAAAGGCTTGATTTATTAGTACACAAAAAGGCACAGTTAGTTCATCTGCACACTGTCTAATCAGGGATGGCGGTAGTTCATCTATTCCATGACTTTTTTATGATTCTGTTGATTCTGTGTGTTTCTCGATGGTCTATAGGTCTAAGAAATAGGGTATTTTCAGAGGGGCTGAGGACCTTTTGCCTTCCTGCCATCAGGGCAGGTGGTTTCTTCGCCAACTGATGCAAAAAAATGATTAAATTTGTTTACAATTTGTTTTGGATCTGAAACTAAAGTATTATCTATTTCTAATTGGATATTATGTCTTTCAATACGCCTTTTTTATTGGTACGTTCGTTTACTATATTCCACATAGCTTTAACTTTGTTTTGAGACAATTTCATTTTCTTAATGTAATGCTGTTTTTTAGACGTTATCACCGACTGCTTTAGTATTTTTTCGTATTTTCTATGGTCATTTTTAATGACTGGATTTTCGGACTTAACACTTAAAATTTATAATAACCTTTTGTTAGTGCACGAGATCTTTATACCTTTAGATAACCAATACTTTCTATAATGTGTATTTAGTTTTATTTTTGGGATAGTTTTTGGGATGGTCACTTGAGCATATTCGTGAAATTTGACTGTGTCAATGTGGTAACCCGATGAAATTGCCTCTAAAATGATTGCAAACCGCCTAATTAAGTCTTCACTGACACCAGTTATCTCAGCAGTCACGTTTGGATTTGCAAAAAAACTTCTAGCAGTATTTCCGTCATTCGTGGAACCGTGCCCTTGTTTGACAACATCTATCAGAAGTCCCATTCTATTTTTAAAAGCATCCTGTATATCCTTCTTCCTGCTTTCCATGATGCACTTGCTGTCTCCCTTTACTGTCCATGTCTTTATCGTTAATCTGTAGGCTATATGCAGAATGCATTCCATCATTCGTATCCACATATGCAATGATGACAATCCGTATCTACAGAGATCTGGATCAGCCGGTTTTGATGCAATTGTAGGGACACATGTATGTATGTAAGGCAGAGTGCAAGGTTAGCAAATTGTATGCGCGCGTGATTTATGAATTGGAACGACCAGTTACTGCGCACTGGTCCGGGCGAACGGTCCTCTCTCTCAGGGGTCACGCGAAATATATTCGGTCAATATAACCCGATTTTCATTGACCCCTGAACCCCGACCCAGAAGGAGCAGTGCTCAAACAGGGATTACCGTGGACACTCACACGTGTTGTATAATCCCTAAAGTGGTGACCCCGTAAAACTATACACGTCAAAGAATATTATAGTGCGCGTTCATAGTACTTCATTGCCACGCGGTACGAACTAATAAAAATGATGCAACCAGTGTTACCACCGCAATCGTTGGCATCAACGCAGCCGTCCGCAGTGAAATCGGAGGACGATAATGTATCACAAATCACCAGCAAGACACAGATTGCTGAGTTTTGGGCAGACGAGCCACGGCTATGGTTCGGCCAGTTCGAGGTCATAGTCGCAGATCAGAAAAAAAGGCGAAAAAGCTCAACAAAAGTATTCTACGTACGACAGAGAATTGTTAGCCATTTACATGGCAATTAAGCATTTTCGGTATCTCTTTGAGGGCAATCAGTTAACCATCTTTACAGATCATAAACCCTTAATCTATGCATTCACAAAACTACACAGCAATTGTGAAACGCCAAAACGTACGAGGCAGTTTTTATTTATCAGCGAATTTACAACGGACATTAGGTACATATAAGGCGAAAATAATGCCGTAGCCGACGCATTATCGCGCGTTGAAACAATACACTGCCCTACTGTACTCGACTTCTCAGAATTCGCGATAGAGTCAAAAGTGACGAAGTACGAAATCGGTTTCGCAGTCATGGCAACCGCGGTCGCGCTCATCGCAGTGCTCGTGTTGTGTCGGCATTTTCGACATCGCGTCAAGAAAATGGTACATAAAGAAATCAAAAATGCATCCGGTGTTGTGACTGTATTGCCTGGCCGCGTGGAAACACGCAGCGTCCCACAGCAACCGCCACAAGCCAGCTACGCATAATAAGATCCGGCCACCGTGTATTGTTATTATTCAGTGACCAGTGCTTATCGCAATAAGTAGCCATTTGTAGCGTAACGTTTACACTTTGTATGTGACTAGGGGTAATGTTTATGATAAGTAGCAGATGTAAGAAAATTTTTGTAAAATTTTGGGGGGAAGTAGGACACATGTATGTATGTAAGGCAGAGTGCAACGTTAGCAAATTGTATGCGCGCGTGATGTATGAATTGGAACGACCAGTTACTGCGCACTGGTCCGGGCGAACGGTCCTCTCTCTCAGGGATCACGCGAAATATATTCGGTCAATATAACCCGATTTTCATTGACCCCTGAACCCCGACCCAGAAGGAGCAGTGCACAAACAGGGATTACCGTGGATACTCACACGTGTTGTATAATCCCTAAACAATTAAGTGCAAATTATTCATCTCAGTTGGAGTGGCTTTACAAATGTCGCATCTCTGAGATGAAGTATCGCATGAAATTGATGTTGCTTTTCCGTCTATCATTGTCATTAATAAAGAGTGTAAAATCTTTATTTCTCCAACTTTTGTTTTTACGAAATTAACAATCTCTTCCTCAAAAGCACATTTATCACGCAAAATTTTTATTTTATTTTCTTTCACAATTTTGAAAAAGATCGGATGACACCAGTATGATGAATTTGGTGAATCGTTTTTCCAAATAACTTTTTCGCCACACACTAATTTTATTGGCACTAAACTTCCCATAAATATGCTTGAATCGTCCAGTTCACTCTCTTGTTCATCGTTTGTTTGCACTTTTTGTTTGTAATTGGCTTGATTAGAAGCACCGTCAAATCCCCACTTACTGATTAGTGTAAATTCTTTACAACCACTATCTATGACGAGTGAAGTTATTATTCTTCTTGTCGTTATATCCAATAGAGCTTGTAACTTTATTTTGGCTGAGGTGTCCGTCACTGTAATAGCATCTTTTGGTGAATAGCATTCCTGTTTCGCATGTTGCACTTGATAATAAGATGGAAATATATTACTGCCTTTTTCGTAAACACTTTTTTTAAAGTATTGTATTGCCACTTGGTCAGCTTAAGTGATAAAAATAATCTTAGAGCCTCATCCGGAGAAAACATAGATTTTGTTTCTTTAACAGATATGCAGTAAGCAGAAAATATTACATAAAAGTTAAAAATAACGGAGGGAAATTTAAACTTTCAAAACGCTTCACTATTCGTCGAAATAAAATGTGACGTCGCTGGTCACCTTTTGCATTTATCGTTCATTTATCGGCGTCGATATTCATACTGTGTTAATAGTATTTGTGAGAAAAATTGTTTAAAACTGTATTTCTGTGTGGTTACTTTGTGAATATATATTTGTAGTCAATCTAAGACGATGACAGAAACTGGATTTGTCAAAGCAAAATCAGATAATCTACCGAAAATAGATGCATTTATGATGTCAGCATATTTTGCATCAATTTCGGTTTTACGAGCGCAGAGATCAAAGGAGCGAAAGCTATATAAGTCTTTAAACTGACATGGTTACTAATATTATAATTAACACTTGAAACGGGATATTTACCATGTCTATTATTTAAATTGAGTTTCCGATATTTCGGCGATGTTGCAAACGCCATGATCACGGATGAACTGAAGTTATTGCGGGTGGATGTTTACGAGCAGACAAAACGACCTACCCTCTTTCTTATTCGTTTTTTGCGTTCGTTACCACTAACACCGTCACTCACAAATCGATTTTGCTCTCGATACACAAAACTCACTGTTTCATGTAGCGATATTTTTCCCCTACTTTTTGGGTTTTTACACAATTGAACCACTGGATTCCAGGCTCTTGATAATTGAAACCCATCTTCTCGGTTGAAGTTCCTATATTTGGTAATCTCGATTGCTTCTCTTACCAATCTAGGAATATAGTGGCGTTCTGTCGAGATGACCTGAGGGTAATGTAACTCAATCCAGTGGTTCGATCCTGCTTCCAAAAGATGTTGAGCTATCGCCGACTTTTGAGTGTCATTATTTTTCACTGCCCTTATGTGCTCAGAAATCCTACAAGCCACAGTACGAAAGCTGGAGTGAAAGCTGCAAGGTAATACTACTACTATGACTACTTTTGATAGCATACTCTTAAAGAGCTTCATTTACCAGTGCTATTCTTTGCCTTTTAACTACGGCCTTTCTCTCACCCGGTGGTATATATGGTTGGACATAAAAACATATGAGGAACAACTCCTTTCTTTAACCGTAGATTACGTGTTTATCCTTTCTGTTTCATTACGTTATATTCACTATAATTAATTGAGTTAAGTATCGTCCTTAACCTGAAATCAATTAATCAATCTTCAAAATTACGTAAAACCGCAATAGAAATAAGGAAGATATTTAGAGAATAATTTTAATGACATTTTGTAAACTTATGAACTAGGTTAGTTTTAGACCGAATCTTCTACTGCTTAATTGCTAATTCACACTCAGCTGTACATAAATATAGAATACTTACGTAAAATGATCTTCATAACAAAATACAACCGATACAGATATATTATCCCTTCTCATATTCTTACGCCATTGTTTTCGTAATTTTGCATGCGCGTGGAATACGATTAAACACTTAATCTGATGTACTAATGGTAGTGTTTCTACATTTCGGTACCATACAATACTTGTAAGAAGGTTTTTTAACTTCTTCCATAGTTTGCTTAGCAATTAACACTGAAAGTAACTATTAAGTAACTGAAACGCTACTATAGTAAACAAACAGGACTTAACCAATGACGTCATCATAAGCGCGCGCCAAATGGTGGCGTTTGAACGGCTCAAATTTATTCCATGTTTTAAATATGATTTTCAAAAGTATATAGATTATATTCAAGCCTATTTATGTTTTTTCTATATTATGAAGATGTAAATGATTAATTCAAGAAATAAATAAAAAAACATGCATATTCCCTATTACTTATCATAGTATCACATAATACAAATTTTGAAAAAAAAAAAAAGGATATCGTGACGGGTAAAAAGGGAGCGAATGAAATCAGCAGCGGCTTAATCTTGTTTAAAGACAAAGATTGACAAAGGTACAAAAGCATTTCAATTTTGGTCCGATAACTGTTCCGGACAGAACCGTAACCGAACAGTTTCGCTTTTTATCAACATATCTTACAAAAAATGGATATTGAATGTATTACTCATAGGTTTCTCGAAGTCGGCCATCGACAAAACGAACGAGACAGTGTCCATTCTGTTATAGAAGGAGCTTTCAGCAAAAAAAAAACAATGTATAGGTACTCCCGATCAATGCATTAATCGTATCAGATGGGCCAAGAGGAATCACAGGCGTCGCCGCGTCGCTGAGTCGACTCTAGCAGTAACGTTAATATAGTCATGTACAACAGGAGAAACTTATAGAGTAAAAGAAATGGCCTTGGCAGATATTTGTAACTATCGCAAGTTACTCAATGGAAAAAAAAACTGTTTAAAGAATGATTATGGTGAAAAAGTTGTATGGAACAAAATTAAAGAAGTAGAAGTTATTAAAGACAACATAAACGTTCTAAAATATAATATGAACTGAATGAGGATTACAAAAAAATCACGACAAACACATTGAATGCCGAAATTGGCTGTACGGCCAAAGTTGATTGCCACCATACATTTGTCTATTTACGGATATATACGTATATGGCGAAAAATAAGCTGCCTGGGTGCCGGTATCATGGACTTTATATACAAACAGGACCGATAACTCTAAAAAATAATAGTTAGGAAAATTAACACTATTCCAACGTAATAAGGTTTTTAATTATTTACACCTTACACAGAGGCAATCCGGGCCGAGAGGGATAGTAATAACGGAGGCCGTTTGTCCCGTTCTTACATCTTGCTAGCATAAAAAATGTTTAGAAGTAAAATTTTTGGCTGGTTAAAAACTCGATTAAAACACTTGTATTTTATACTTTTTTTAACAATTGTAAATCAACAAATAACAATTGCATTTTTATCTTTGTTTAAATTCTTAAATAGAAAAGAAAACAAAAATTTACCTACCTATTTTTTATTTTGTTATGGTAACTCTGTAAAGCATCATATGTAATGGCGTCGGTGTGTTTACGCATTTTATGTTTCATTAAGTTTGTTTGTTATAAAACCATTCTAAGGTGTAAAATGGTAAAAAAGTGTTGCGTTTATACTTGTAAAAGTGAATCATACAGTAACCACTGTATGATTCACTTTTACAAGTAGTAGAATATCGTTCCACAGGTAAGACAAAAATAACATTACTGTAAATCGAACAACTATGGTGACCATGAGTTCTTATAATCTGTCCATTGTGTGGTGGATTACGGTCTTAATTGTTGTACTATTATTACAGTTTTCCTAAAAGCGATGAAATGCGACAAAAATGGCTCAGCAGTATACATGTGAAGCAAAATATTACGAAAAATTCAGTTGTATGCAGTCGTCACTTCGAATCTTCCTGCTTTTATACTGCTAATTCCCGTCAATTATTAAGAGCGAACGCTATACCTACGATTTCTCCGTTGGTAAGATTATTTTACTATTATAAACATTAATTAAGTACTATACCCATTGTGATACTATGTACAAGTACTAGAGAAACGACGTGTTACCGGTGGGACCCCTTGTTGTAATTTTGATATTTTTTCAATATGGCGTCCCCATAGACTATCCCACTACATACACTAAGTTAATCGTTTTTATTTGTTAAGACTGAGCATGCTTAACACTTTCACGTTTATTAAACAGGCGATAAATAAAAAAAATTAAGTTCTCAGTAATGTATTGCTACAACAGCCGCAATCAGTCACATCTGAAGAGGAAATCCTACATCCTTCCATTCCTTTAGAAACACCTATAATTGCTGGGACAACTTCAAGCAATATAGAAGAACCTCCAAGTAAGAAGCTCTGTCCAAACGTAAAGAAAGTCGGTGTTCAAACAGCACCAATAAAATGAATGTATGAGCCCCGTAAACGATGTTTTAAAGAGAAAAGTAAAAGTATTAACACAAAGGCTAAATAGGCGTGACGAAAGATTGAAAAACTTACAATCGCTTTTATTGTTAGTTAAGAAAAAGTGTAAAAATTTTGAAGAGGTAGAACAAAATATAAAAAAATATTTTAACAACATTCACACACTGAATACAGATAAAAGCAATAAAGGTCGAAAATATTCCGATGAAGTAAAAAAATTTGCTTTATCTTTATACTTTTATTCGTCAAAAGCATACTTATTTCTTAGAAATCACATTAGTTTACCACATCCGGTAACTTTGCGAAAAATGCTTGCCACTCATGAGTATAACGTTGGCTTCATATCGGAAGTTTTTGAGTATTTAAAATTATCGGTTAAAGAATATGGTCTTCAAAATGTAGCCCTAATATATGATGCAATGTCAATAAAGTCTGAAGAGGTCTACGAAAAGTATAAAGACAAAAAATGGGGATATGTCGATTTGGCAGGCATTATCACTGACGAATCAGACCGGTTAGCTACTGAGGTATTGGTTTTGCAAATAGTCTCATATAAACGAAAATTCAAATGCTCCATTGGATATTTCTTTATTTGTAAAATCTCAGCTTCCATACAGTCACAATTAATATTTACAGCTATATGTATGTTGCATGACATAGGTATAACAGTTCGAAGCCTAACATCTGATGGAACAAATGTTAATGTTACAACATATAAAAATTTAGGCTGTAATTTCAGTGATACAAATATGATTACTAACTTTAAGCACCCCAAACAAGATAGCAGGATACACTGCATTTTTGATCCAGCTCATATGGTAAAACTTTGTAGGAATATTTTTGAGACAAAGTTAAGTTCTCCTAAGGGTGATATTGATTTTAAATTTGTGAAAGAATTACACATATTACAAGAGGAAGAAGGTTTAAAACTCGCCAATAAATTAAATGCTATCATCTTAATTTCACGGGGAAAAAATGAATGTTAAACTTGCAGCGCAGACATTAAGTTCTTCAGTCGCTGATGCCATCGACTTTATAAGAAGTAGTGGCAATGATAATTTTCAGGGCAGTGAAGCAAGTACTGAATACATCAGAATGATTGATAGAATTTTTGATTTACTAAACGCAAAATCCCCCATTGGCACTGGTTTTAAGTCCCCGTTGCGACTTAGTAATTAATTTTTTTGGGCAAAAGCTTTTTCTGACACAAGAGAATATTTAAAAACACTCACTATTGATAATCAAAACATTCTATCAAGTCGCCGAAAGATGACAGCTTTTGGTTTGATTGTTGACACTTAGTCATACATTATACAAATGCAAGAACTTGGATTTGGTCTTACTGTCAACCAAATCCGGAAAATCGCTTTCTCTCTCGCTGAGACAGCCAAATTCAAGCATAACTTCAACACAAACAAAAAATGTGCAGGATGGAATTGGTGGGTAGGCTTCAAAGAACATTATGGGTTAAGTTTAAGAACTCCCGAAAACCTTTCATCTGGCCGTGCTATTTGTTCAAATCCTGCAATAATAGCTGACTTTTATGAAAAATTAGAAGCAACATTAGTTGCACATAGCTTGATGAATTGTCCAGAGAGGATATGGAATTGTGACGAATGTCAACAAAGCTTCTAAGATTGTAACTAAAATAGGCAAAAAATACGTTTACAATAGAACGTATGCTGAAAAAGGCACTAAAACCACCGTGCTAGCTTGTGTTAATGCAGCTGGGAATTTTATTCCCCCTTTAGTGATTTTCAAAGGAGTAAGAAATATTCCGGAACTATCGAATGGTTCTCTGCCAAACAGTTTAACCCGACTGTCACCAAAGGGCTGGATAAATGCAGATTTATTCTTTGAATGGCTTAAGTTTTTCGATCAAAATATTCCTCCTGCAAGACCCGTATTTTTAATTATGGATTCACATGCAAGTCATATAAGTCCAAAAGTGCTTGAGTATGCTAAATCCCACAAGATAATATTGTTTACAATGCCTGCTCACACCAGCCATATTTTACAACCGCTGGATGTAGGAGTGTTTCGGCCACTTAAAGTGGCATGGAGAGCAGAGTTACAAAATTATAAAATAAAAAATACCAGCTTAGTATCTACAAGATATGATTTCCACAAATTTCTAACACCGGTCTATGAAAAATGTTTCACACCAAGCAATATTCGAGCAGGATTTAGTAAAGCTGGAATCTATCCATTAAATAAAAATGCTGTATGCCTAGACGCTATTGCACCTTCCAAGTTATCCGATCAACCTGTAATTACTGGACAAGAGTCAATGGAAGAAATAACTATCGGTATTGACTACGATGATGAAATTCCTCACTCTGGAATACATAATGACCCTCTGTGTGACGGAGAAGTCAAAGAAAATGACGACCCTGCGATCTCAAATACTAGTCTTCTTGAAAAATCTCAAACACAGAATGATGAGCCTCTTGTTTTACAAATGGAATGCGAGTTAGAACCAATTACCAATACTGAACCAAACGTTTTAACCACCGACGACGTAACAAGACCTCAAAACAAAATAATTATACATGATATATTAACATTACCAAAGTGGAAACCAAATACCAAAACACAAAAAAGAGAACCGTTCCCAAATCTCAGTGTTTAACTCCGGTTGCCACAACATCATCTGCAACCGTATCTGTAAGACATGTCAAAAAAGAAGATATACGGCGGCCGTTATCCCTTCAGCAGATTAATAAACCGAAATCACGAAGACAAACAAACGAAAATGTCAAACAATCTTCTCAATCATCAAAGGGATCAAAGTACGTGAAATGGGCTATACTCACAAGATGTAAAGTTACAAGATGTAAAGTTACAAAATGGAGCCGAGTGGATAACATGCTCGTTCTTTACTAATCCTTATCATACCCATTGCCAAAGTCAAATTATAAATGACAACCAAGAAATTTTTATGTGTGATGGTTGTAGTATTGACGAGTCCAGTGGTGAAGAGTAAAAAACAATTATAAAGTCCAATATTGTTTTTTATTTTTCGCCACTTTTGATAGTTTCTCGTTGATTAATAAAAACATAATTACTTATTACTTTCAATATGTTTATATTTTTTATTAATTTTATTTTTTGTTACTGTTGTGTTAAAAAATAATAAATACTCGCTTAATTCGGTTATAACAGAATTAGAGAAGTACAATCACCGAATTATGGTGTTTGTCGCAGAATTAGACAAGTCAACGCGGTTTGATTAAGCTCATTTTATGCTGTGTTAATTCATATATCGACCTATACGAAGAACAAAGTTGTATATGATTATGTTACCAAATTGTTTTTATCGTAGTTATAAAGCTTAGCTGACCTATATATTATATTGGTAAAATCGTTTTTTCTTTATGTTATGTAGTTTCGAAGTTACCAGTCGAATAAAGCTACATGTGTTTTATTTCTCCAAAGAATAAGGCAATATAAGTACGAGTACCTATACTTGTCGTCTAGACCGACGCGGACGCAAAACGCGCGGGGGGACGCATCGGCAGTTGTGACTTTGTTCTCGGCGAGGCGACCTGTGCGCACGTCTTTGTTACAAACGGCAATTATAAATACGTATTTTTATTAAAATACATGTTTTATAATATTATAAAAGCGAAAGTGAGTTTGTTTGTTTGTTTGTTTGTTTGTTACCTCTTCACGCTTTAATGGCTGAACCGATTTTGATGAATTTTGGTACAGAGATACTTGAGAACCAGGAGACGGACATAGGCTAATTTTTATTTAAAAAAAGTGGGATATGAGGGAGAACGAGGGAAGAAAAGGGAAAACTTAGCGTTGCTATTACAAATCAATCAGGCGCAAGAGCAAAAACTGCAGGTCTGCTTGGTGTGTTATACCTAATTTAACGCGAGCGAAGCCGCGGGCGAAAGCTAGTGTTTTATAATTTCAAAATGAAAAATGCGCGATCTAAATATATGTTAAGTCTTGTATCAGAGCGTACACTTAATAAAACTAATAGTGCTATGTCCGAGTCCGCTGCGGTAAATAATGAAAATATGAATATTCCAGGTAAGCAAGCAAAACTTTGTATTATGTTAAGTTATTTTAAATAAAGTTTAAGCACTTTTAAAGATTTTATAAACTTTTTTCTTAACTGGTAGCTTCCAACGCGAAATAATTAAAATTAGTGGTTCCAAGTTTTTATGTGTCTTTTTTCTATGGAGTTTTAACAGAAGTTTCAAAACATTTAAAAACAATAAGTATCGATAATTTTCGTATTCAAAGTACTCGTTTTAATAAGTAAATCACCTGTTAATTTAGCACTCACTTCTTAACATACTATTATATTACTCGGAAATTATGCCAAAACATTGGGTTCGATGTGCAAATGTTACTTTTTTCGATGGAATCGGTTCAAAACTTATGAGGTATATGTGTAAATGTAACTTTTTTCTTTGTTTGATATAGAGATATACCTTTTTTCCAACTCAAAATTTCCGTGAAAGCCTAACAATATGTGAATTATTTTTCTATTTTTAGTTTATGGAGACCTTTTTACAACAATTTCACGCCATTTCGTTTTATTGACTTTTGTTATATTACGAATATGTATTATGTGTTTTTAGAAACCGGCACGGGCAATCATGAAGTTTTGGCAACGTCACCAGTAGCAGAAGGAGCTGAAAACATTCAAAAAGACCTCTCCGAAGTATGGGAAGATGTTTTTGGATCTACTGAAGAAGGAAGGTCACAGACAATCACCGACGCATCGAGCTCTATACTAGTTCATAATGCTGAAAATTCTTTAACAGATAACCAACATTTTTCGCACACGCTTGACAATAACCATGATCTAACGCCTTTTGCGCTTGAAGCACCGTCCAGCTTTGAAAACTCACCAGCTATCAGCTTTAGCGATCTCTCTTCAATTCCGACACATAACATTAATTCTACGCCTATCCTTTAAATACTCATAAAAATTGCCATGATGCCTTTTGTGCAACTCATGATGATGGCCACTGGACTATGTCACCATCAACTAGTAATGCCTTTAGCACTCCTAACTATTACAGTGACGATGAACTCTCTACTCCACCAAAGAAAAGATCTAAGAAATGATTGCGACGTACATCTGAGTGGTCTGACATGAAACGTAAATATTTTAAAAAAATTGGTCAAAAATGTGTCACGAAAAAAGGAAAGGTAGTGGACGATAAAATTTTAGGTGCTCCGTGTAAGTGCAGATACTAATGTTTTGAAAAAACTACATATACTCCGGACGAATGGCCTTTGCTTGTGCGTTGGGCTAAATGTACAGGAAAACCGTATGAAGTCGGGAACATGACAAGAAATAATTTCTTTGATGTAAAAACACAGAAGGGGTTAAAGTGACGTGGAACTGTGTGAAACAAGTATTTGTGGATAAATCAGAACCTAACAAGCTATTGTATAAATGTGAGCATACAGACACCGAGTATGAAACTGTTACTATATCTTCAAATACCCGCCGCCATGCTGTATCTTCTTTACCGACTTCAGAAGTAGCTTAAAATGCCACTCAAGTTATCCAAAGACAAACATAAGGATCTCATTACTTTAGGTAATTTAGGAATTATACCGTCTCAATATGCAGATTTCTTTAGATCTTTACCGTGGAATAACAATGAAAATAATGATATTGTTAGTAGCGATAGTGAAGAATAATATCAGAATCTGCAATATTATAATATGTACTGAGTTTTTTTTTTATAACTTACTTTCACATGACTTTTAATTGGTCATTGTGGACTGGAAGAATTACATTTTGATTTTTAATAATTATAATGGTGTTATTTTATTACAGACCAATAAAAATAACTTATATACATTCGTACGATATGTTATTTAATTTTAAAATTTAATTTGTCGCAACTTGCAGTTTATAAAGTTATCCAATGTAGGAGTATGCACTGTAGTTTGTTATCTGTAAGAATACCAATTAGGTATAGGTTACTTTTTTGATTATCCATGGTTCCTCAATTTAATCTGTAAGGTAAAATAAGGTTTACTGCCTACTTTGTTAATTGTTTACAAAGTTTTATACTCTTTATTGATATGTTTTATCTAGTTCCTAAATAAAACGGGTATTTTTCTAATTATTATAAAGAACTATAATTATGTAACTATAGTATAGTTACACGGCTACATTCTAAAAAATAAATGTTTTATTAAAAAAATGTTTTTTTATTAATATATTTTTCACATGTTATCACATATAACTTAGAACAGAATACGTATGTACATAAAACAAAGTTACACGTGCACATGATGCTATCAGTTTTACCAAGAATAAGGTTATATGTGTACATAAGACGCTGGCATTTCCATATTAAATCGTCACATATGAACATAAACACTCATAAATGCAAAAAAAACTGTTTTTTAATCTAATATTCTTATGAAAAACAATGCTAAATAGTATTTTAACATGCTTAGAAAAATAATTAATCAACTAGAACAATTAAAAAAAATGTTGTGACTGATTTTGTTCTTGGCAAATTTCAAATCGCTCTCCTCTAAAGTAACAATTATGCTAAAGTAACTTTATTCTACGGATAGGTCGATATGTTAAGATTACACTTGCTCATATGATAAATAGAAGACTGATTAATGTTCCTATTAAAAATAAAAATAAAATTTATAACCTGTTTTTTTTTCCACATTCTGTTTTGTCACAGAATTAGATGAGTTGACCAGCTGCCCAAAGGACATGGCCAGATCCTGCCCTGATAATGATTAATTTATGAAAATTCCTTTTGAAATAAACAAAAACTAATCCCATTAATTACATTTCCCTAAAATAGGCGAGAGAAAATGCAAAAAAAATATATGTTTGTTCATTGATTATGTGGTTTTATATTCTGACATTGCCTTGATTGACATTTACATTGACGTCTTGCGTTGATTTTATAACTGGCGGCTCCTTCCCTGATAATGCACAGTAATGATTAATATATGAAAAATCCTTTTGAAATAAATAAAAAATAATCCCATTAATTACATTTCCCTAAAATAGGCGAGAGAAAATGCAAAAAAAAAATGTTTGTTCATCGATTGTGTGGTTTTATATTCTGACATTGCATTGATTGACATTTACATTGTCGTCTTGCGTTGATTTTATCACGTATTATCGTAATTTGTTACTATTGAAACCAGACCACAAACTATTGTTTACTAAAATTAACATACTGCTGTACTTATTAGACTTGCTAGTTTAAGTTACGTTTTACAAATATGTGGGTATCCAGAGAAAAAAAAAGAGTGTGTGTACTTATGTACACGCGTTAGAAGTTATACTTCTTTGGCGTATAAAAAAAAAACTAAAATGCTGTAGTGATTAACGATAAATATAAAAATTAATCAAAAAGATTTTATAATTAAATAAAAAAAGGTTTTATTAACGTAAAAATATGAAAACACAGTAATAATATACAACCATTAATCATTAAGGCAATGAATCAAATATGTAGGTATATTAATAAATATTTCAAATAAACTACACTTCTCATCAAAAAAATCGAAACACCTCGCAGTTTATGATTTGATAAGGATTATCAGAAAAATGTGTATATTTAGGAATAAATGTAAAATGTCATTTAATAGTAAGTAGTATGAGGTTTTTAAATCCTAATGTTAATGTTCTAAATTCAAATTAAGTCTTCATAGGTTTCGTATTTTGTATAATGAGTAATTTTTACCCTGTATGGAATATGAAGGAAATGGGTAAAACAACACGCGTAAATGAAAAAAAAATGTAAGAAACGTTTATTTAATAACTTGTATTCCCTCCGCGAGCTCTTATTACTGCTTCCATACGGTTCTTCATCAATCGGATGAGAGTCACGATCACATGTTGTGGTATATTATCCCATTCCTCTTGGATTGCATTTTGCAGCTGGCTAAGTGTTTCTGGGGCTGGATCTCTTGCTCGAATTCGTCTCTTTAATTCATCCCATAGATGTTCAATGGGATTCATGTCCGGGCTTCTTGCTGGCCATACCATAATGGAGATACCGACTTCGGTAAGATAATCTCGTACGACGCCCGCGGTGTGAGCTCTAGCATTGTCGTGCATGAATATGAAGTCGTTGCCAATAAAATGTGCATAGGGCATCACATGAGGTTCAAGACACTGTTCGATGTATCGATGAGAGTTTAGTGCAGGCAGCCGTGGCCCAGACACAAAGGCAAGTTCTGTCTTACCGTCGGCGCTGATTCCTCCCCAAACCGTCCACGAACCGCCACCATAGCTGACCTTTTCTTCAATGCAGCATTGTGCAAAACGTTCTCCATCTCTTCTGTAGACCTTGTTCCTTCCGTCGTTACCATACAGCATAATTTTACACTCATCAGAAAACAGTACTTTACTCCACTGAAGGTATGACCAAGTTAGGTGCTCGCGTGCAAAGTTAAGGCGCGCTCTTCGATGGTCTGCAGTTAATTTCGGCCCATTCGCTGGCTTATGCGGTGCCAATCCGCGTTCCTTCAACCTTCTTCTTATTGTAGAGTCACTTACAGCTACTCTTCGTACAACGCGAAGCTGCTGCTGCAGTTGAAAAGCGTTAAGGCGTCGATTTCGTAAAGAAGTTGTTACAATAAATCGATCATCTCGCTCAGAAGTGACCCGATTCCTGCCAGATCCTGAACGGCGCGTGAACGAACCAGTCTCCCGATAGCGTTTGTAGACTCTATGAACAGATGATAAGCTTAGATGCAATCTTGCAGCCACAACACGCTGACTAAGTCCAGAATCCAGCAATGCCACCACTTGGGCGGCTTCTGCGGGCGAAGTATCCATATGTTTTAGAAAAAAAAGTTTTTTCAGACGTCCCAAAGTCACAGTAAATGAAATAAGAAACAAAAAGTTTAAAGACAAGCGCTAATTTTTAGTTTTTAAACGAGAAACGTACTCCAACCCTAAATACACATTTGTCTTAAAACAGTGATTAATTTCATTTATAGGATAAACAAATGAAATTCTAATTTCGAATTTTGATTTTTTTCTTCTTACTGTAATGACCAAACTGCCAGCTACACAATAATGTTTTTTTTTTCATGGAATTAATTCTCTTTTGTAAAAAATTAGGACAAAAACAATAAAAACGAAAGTGTTTCGAATTTTTTGATGAGAAGTGTATTTTATACTAGTAGATTCTTCTCGTAGTTACTAAATAGGCACGTGAGTAACAAGAGGTTTGTGCATGGTTTGTGGTAGCTAAAATATGATATAAATGGTCTCGTTGAAACTGTAGTTATGTACCTATCTTGTAAATACACCATCAATCTTGATGATATAACTATACTAACAACTACAGGTACAATAACTAATTTCTATTAAAAACTCATTTATCTCCTAAAGTGAAAATTAATAATCGTTAATTTTCATTATTTTGAATTCATGACATATGAAAATTGAGTAGAGTGGCATCTAGTGTCTAACAATCGATACGGTTCAATAGACATCTAGTGAGAAATAGCAGTACTGCCATACACCAACTATGAGTGAAATCAATAATGTCAAAGAAAAATATTGATGATCTCACCAATAAGCTCTGTAGTGCAAATGGAGAAATTGACTCACTAAGCCTTGAAATTGAAAGCTTAAGAAGGAAAATGAAACTCTGATTCGTAAGAACTTATTCTAAATTCTAAAAAATCTTATCAGGTATGTTCAGGTATTTGGAACTTGCACAACTACACTAGTGAGTCATTTGTTTATAAGTGTTATAAAAATATTCTTCATTTCACTGTCAAGATCTGATCTCCCTTTGATGAAAATGTCTTCAAGCTTACTTCACCATGCTGCTTCTGACTAGGCAGAGGCCAGTGTTTTCAAGCCGGCTGCAGCCCGCTGACTTTGCATAATTATTGTCATCTTCTAACAACAGCTGAGATCAATGACTTACATGTTTACATTCAATTCAAAAATTCAAATTCAAAATTGTTTATTTCGATATTACACGTTATGCAATGTTATCTAGTTGGTGGCGTCCCCTTTTAAGCATATAGATGCCTGTACCAGAGGGCGCCGCTCTTTTATATCATACAAGTGTAATAAGATACAAAGAAGTAAACAAGTAGTTAAACAATTAAAAGACTAATTCTAGTTCTAAACTAAGTCTGTCGGCGTGTGTGTGTGTATGTGTGTGCGCGTGTGTGTGTGTGTGCGCGTGTGTGTGGGTGTGTGCATGTGTGTGTTTTGGAGTGTGTGTGTGCATGTGTGTGTTTTGGAGTGTGTGTGTGTGCAAGGTTGATTTATACGGAAAGCGGTTTGTGTAAATAGAAACAATTTAATTTATATATAACAGCAGGCTCTCTGTTTCATCATAATGTAACTTGTTTATCCAGTTAACCAGCAACGATTTGCATTCTTTAAACGGTTTTGTGTAAATATCTATTACTTTATTTATTTTATTGTATAGGAAAGACGAGCGCCTGTCATACTGAATATTAGCGAATTCTGTTTTTACGAGTGTGGTGCAAGCAACATTGTGTTTTCTTCTTCTAGCTAGGATATTAGGATCGAATGGTAGGGTTTTATGTTTTTTTAGTACTACGTGTATTATATATAATTTTCGGACTGATAATAGGTTACTAATTTGGTATAATTCACTAGTGGAGCATGTCCTTTTTTTAAAGTACATTACTTTTATTAGTGTCCGTTGTGCTCTTTCTACATCAAGAAAACGTGTTTTACGAGCGCCTCCCCAAATAGGAATACAATATATGATTACTGATTGAACTATAGTGATATATATTTCATTTAGGAGGTTTTTTGATTTGCCACTCTTTGGGATTACGTGTCGTAATGTTTTAAAAATCCAAATAAACTTTCGTATTCGTGCCGTAATTTGTTCAATTTGAGGATACCAGGATAGGCTTTGGTCCAATATTATGCCCAGGTACTTGACGTGGTTGACTTTACTTATGATTGGACAATTACAGTTGTGATCTGTCACACTCCTACATTCATGTATTTTAATGTTGAAATTATGTTTCGGTTGTACATTTCTATATATTGAGTAGCAGATGTAATTAGTTTTGCTCGTGTTTAACGTAAGAAGATTGGTCTTAAGCCATGTGGCTACTTGTATCATACCATTTTCTGTGTTGATTTTGGCTTCAGCCCAAGTTGAGCCAGTGAAGACAATTGCGGTGTCGTCCGCGTACGAGAAAATTTTTGCTTTGTGAATTGACATATTACATAAGTCGTTAAGGTAAATGAGGAATAGGGTAGGTCCCAAAACGCTTCCCTGGGGAACACCGCATGTTACATCGACTTCCCCGCTGACACAATTCTCTAGCTTAACCTTCTGTTTTCTGTTTGTCAGATAATCGGTAAATATGGCTAGTTGTGTTTCTCTAATACCAATTTTTTCTAATTTTTGGATGAGGATGGGAATAGATACCGTGTCAAAGGCCTTTTTTAGGTCTATAAAGACGGATAAGCACCTAGTTCCTTTGTCAAGTTCTTTAGTAAGTAATGAAGTTAAAGATGTGATAGCGGCTTCCGTAGAGATACCGCGTCTAAAGCCGAATTGGGATGAGGATAAAATGTTGTTGGTTTGAAGGTAACTTAATAATCTGTTATTTAAGAGTTTTTCTAGTATTTTTGCTATTACCGGAATAACAGAAATTGGTCTATAATTGTTAATATCACCCTCCCGTCCACCCTTGTATATAGGGGTTATAATTGATTTTTTTAAAGAGTTAGGAAAGATGCCTTGTTTAAAACAAAGATTAGCCAAATGTGTTATAACTGGAATAATTTCATATTTTACATGTTTTAGAAACCTCGTCGAGATATTATCCCATCCTGGGGCACTGTCTGATTTTAAAGAGTCAATTATAGAATTTACTTCAATGTTATCTGTATCCAGGAGAACAAAAGATTTGGAGAGACTAGGTATGGAACGTAGATATAGATTTAGGTCATTCTGGGTTACGTTTTGTTGAATGTCATTTGCGAGTTGGTTCCCAATATTTGCGAAATATTGATTTATAAAGTTTGCTGATTCCGTTGGTGATGATTTCAGATTAGTTAATTCAGTATTAGTTCTAGTACATTTATTTGTATAGGTGATGGTTTTCAAGTTTTTCCAAAGTAGTTTATTATTGTTTAACGATTTACTAAGAAGGTTTCTTTCGTATTTTCTTTTTATTTTTTTTATAAGTTTATTGCAATGGTTTCTGTAACGAGTATATGTAATTGTTTTAATTTCATTATGGGGGTCATCTCTAGATTGTTTTACATTATATATACATACACTCCCATGCACAGGGAGCTTCAGGAGGGGCTTAAACTGACAAAATACAACAACCTCAATGTTTATATTGGTTTAATACTATCTAAGTTTTGACATTAAATAAATTATTGTTTTAGGATATTGATGAATATTTAATTGAGGTGCCAGGCTGTTTATCGTGACATGATCCACCTTATGAAGCATCCACATGCATTATAATTATGTAAATCTGCATCTGTTATCTGCAATTAGAGTAAAAAATACTTATTACTTACACTTTGTTTAAAGTAAAATAATAAATTGGTTTATTTTGGTGCTGGTATCTTAATATAACATAAATGTTAAGGTTTTTAAATGTACTTATGTAATTTGATATTAAGTATACTGTTTGATATCCAAATAAACAGATAAAAAATTAAGCATGTGTTTCTTTCACTGAACTTATCAATAGAACATTTCTTGCATGATATCCTTTGCGACAGTAATATGATAATATATTATCTTTCTTCATTCTCCTTAGGTCTTTTCATAGCAACCAATGTGCTATCTATACGTTCTATAACACTGGGTAAGTTAGTCTTCTTAGGAAACCTAATAAATAACATTTTAAATAAGTACTAGTACATCTAAATAATCTAATCGAGGGTTTAACAAACGTGTAAGGTTTAAAAGATATGCAATGTCTGCAAGCAGCCATTTGTGACCGTACAATCTACTTTCACACTGAGCTGATAAAAGATGTAGTTCGGGATAGGTACTGAATTCAATTATTTGGTCACAAAAATTACTTTATAATGCTGTAATATAATCGAAAAGTTACCTGTAATTTTTAGTTGTTAAATATAGTGGCATCAGAAGCTGAACCAGGCCAACGGGCTACTAAATTCATATTTCATCATTTTACATCACACAGCTTATATTAGGGGATCCCTTTCAATTTCTAAATTCTCCAGTCTCTGAACCTAAGGAAAGAATTGAATTGTGTTAACAAAAATTAATATAGTAAAACCTAATCCCATCCCCTACTAAATAACACATGGGTGATGAAATAAAATTATTATATGATTTACAAGGTACCAATGAAACAAATTACATACTGCTATAACATACAAAAAACTGATGATTTAGATACACCAACAAAGTCAGTCACTGGTAGCATTGTCCCTAATGCGTAAAATCGTAGTCATTAAGAGTTGGTGAAAAGGATGTATCATGTATAAAATGAGTAAAATACGTAATTAATGGTGTTGTTTTGGTTGTCTCAAATGAATATTATACGGTAAGTTACATACCTGGCTCCTTTCAGTCTTAGGATGGGGATAAACTTCGACATGTAAACTTTGTACAGATGGCTTTATCCAGCGGAAATCTAACTTGGAATTCATTAATATCGAAGATACTAAAATGATCCATCTTAAATTTATATCTTCGCTGATTAGAACCACTTTGATAGAAACACGTGAATATTTGAATTTCGCGGGCCACACTGAAGCTTCCACCTTAGGGTTTAAATTCATTATATTGGCATTATGGAACAGTATTTACCTGTCAATTGTTCGACTATAACAAATATAGCGTTAAAGTCAATAAATAAAAAAATACCTTGTACTACATTTGTATTATTTATTTCGTAACCATTATCCACCATCCCATCCATTCCATCCCTTTAGAATGTCTTATCCAATTTCTTCGGTACCAGTAACGGTCTTAACTTGCCGTCCGAAGCACGGAGAAACTAGAGACATTTTTTGCCACTTGGGTCTTGGGACTTCCATCCAAGTGGGGATGTCTGGGTGTCACCACTGCGACGATCGCCCGGAGGACACGGCGGAGCATACTGTGGAAGTATCGTGTTCTCACGGAGGCAATCGGTGGTGACCTCTCGCGCCCGGCGCTTGTTCGGGCCATGCTCCGGAGCGAGAGCGAGTGGAGGGCGGTTGCCTCCTTCTGCGAAGCAGTAAAGCTAGAGAAGGAGGCGGCGGGACGCGCGAGGCGACGTCTTGCCTCGTGCCCCGGACGCCGACCCAGACGTCGCGGTCGAGAGCGGCCACCGTAAGCGCGGGGTTGCGGGCGGCGAGCGATGGGTAGCTCGCCGCCCGAACAGGACTAGGCTCGCGTCGGCGGCGCGACGTGTTCCACGCGCGCCTCAGGGAGTAGTCAGCACGTGATGGGGCCTTATGGGCTTTGCCTGCCGGGGTTGCGGAATTGTTCGAAAGAGTTACCGTGGCCCCGGAACATAAAGGGCAGCCGGCGGAACATGGGTGGGTTTTAGTCAGTAAAAGTCTGACACGCCCTCCCGCCCGCCCCGGGCGGGAGAAGTCATTTGATGATTTCCTATCCAAAAAAAAATCCAAGTGGGGATACCGCCTATAGTTGTTTAATATGTGTAAGATCATAAAAATGGTAGGCGACGAAGCAAAAGGCCCAGGCGGAGATGGCGGGATGAATTAGACTCCTTTGATAAAGATTGGTCTCAAACAGCCATATCCAGATAAAAGTGGAAAGAGAGTAGTCGAGTAGAGAGGCCTTTGCCCTGCAGTGGGAAAATTCAGGCTATAGTTTTTGTGAAACGTAAACAACCTATTTGAGACGTAATATAGTTTATTACATCAGTTAAAACACAAAGAATACAGTTTTAACGCGGAGCTACATCCGTTCGTTCACACTTTTTTAAACGAGCGAGGGACGCTGGGTGGCGCGTTTCGTGAGCGTCGTCGGCGCGAAGCATCGTGATTGGCCGCCTCGCGCGGAGCGCGTAAGCGGGCTATTCAAATACACACATTACACATCCCGTGGCGGGGATTTTAAATTCTGAGTATGCGCGCTACATTCTCCTCCTCCAAGACATGGCTTCGCCCCGAGAATGTCTTGGCAAAATAACTAAGAGCGCGCCTTTACTTTACGCGGCCGACCACGCAGACGGCGTGGTTGGACAGGCTCAACAACAGCCTCAATAGAATTACAAATAAGAGCGGTCAAGTCCGAAGAATGAAAACGGCCTAAAAGCTGTCCCTGACTGTCGACCAACTCATAAGTCGTAGGACTGAGAACTCTCTGGATAGTATACGGTCCATCCCTCTGTGGCATAAACTTCCTAGTCAACCCTTTAGGTGCATTACTGAGCAGATGGGTGGTTAATAGGACCTGATCACCAACCTGGAAAGTTGGGGCTGAACGTCGAGAGCTATCAGCGTACTCCTTCCGTAGATCCTGTCGTCTTTCGACACGGTCTCTGATGTCCTCGAGGGAATCAATAAACTTAGAAAGGTAAGGCGTAACTTGAGGTATGTACGTTTCTTTATCTAGGATGGCACGCAGATCGTGCTGAGCATCAAAAGGGGTCCGTAATTCACGGCCAAACATCTTGTTGATCTCCGCCTCTATGACGGCCTTCTTCGCAGGCGTGAGGCGATATGGTGGCACCGTAATTGGTGCGTGGTCTCCCGTATCAATGTGATGTTCGGCGAAGCGAGTTGCCTCTCCACCTAGATGGAAGACGTCTTCATGCTTCTGAAGCAAATCCAAGAGAGCTGCTGGCGTTGATCACCAGTAAGCATTAAGCCTTCGTCAGCCCTCAGCGAAAACGAGGAAAAGGATATAAATATATATTATATTTATTTATTATGAAGACAACAGGGGTCCAGTGTGTTAGTAACAAAATTCTTAGCCTATGTTAGTACTTAATAGTAAACAGCGATCTGGTTCGATCGACCAGCGAATGCATGAGCCAGGGCAGACAGCCCTGTCTGCCCTGGCGGCAATTGAGTGAAGGATGCTATTACGACTGCCGCGCAATCTACAAAGCAACGAGGCGGATCTTTTACGCCATACTGCGTCAAAACTATCTATGCGTGCATCAGCAAACATCCCCGATGCGCTGCAAAAACGCGGCAGTCGCAACAGAACCCTAAACGCATTATTAAATTGGACACGCAAAGCATTGCAAGCCTTTTGGGTATATCTGAACCACAGGGCCCCCGTGTACAGCGAAGTGCAATACGCCTTAAAGAGGGAAATTTTTATTGCTACGGTACAACGAGAGAACCTGCGAGCCAACATATTCGCCCGGACCGACAATGCTCTGCGCTCCCTTTCCAGATCCAAATTGTCCCTCAGGTCATCTGTTAATATATGACCCAGATATTTAAATTTAAAAACCCTTTCTATCGGGAGACCTTTCAGCAGAAGTGAGGGGACCGTAGATGGACATCTAGCACCAGACCGGAAGACGATATACTCTGTCTTCTTCGGATTGTACATCAAACCATGCGACTCCGCGTATGACTCACACACAGCCAGTAACTTACGGAGGGCACTGATCGAGGGAGCCAGCAGCACCATATCGTCCGCGTAGCTGAGATTATTAAGACACACTCCATCAACATAGCAACCGACACGCGTGCTGCTGAGTCGATATAGGATTGCCCTGTGGTTTAGATTCATCCTCAAACTCGAGCGGATAAGTCTGCGTGCAACCGGAGAAGTGCCATGAAGAAGCAGAAAAATCAATAACCATACCTGCAGCATTGAGGAAGTCCATACCCAGAAGAGTATCGTTGTTGTCTACATCAGGAAAGATCACGAAGTCCACACGAACACCTTTGTCCACAGAGATGATGACATCAACGCCAGCCACCAGGACCTCGCGAGTATGCAAAACACCGTCGGCCAGTTTCACATTAACCTGCTTGGAAATAAAGGTAAGCCCCTTTTGTTTAAATATTTTATATAAGCTGTGTCCCGCTATAGAGCATTTAGCCGCTGTATCAATCAAAGCCATGCCCCTTATGCCCAGAACTTTAATACTAAGCACAGGCCTCTGCTGAGTTGAGTGAACATCAGACGCAGAGAGATGAACCGCAGGTGCAACAGTACCCAGAGAGACAGCAGTAGTCGCCGCTACGTCGGCGCAATATGAAGAAACCACTGTAGGCATGTTACATTCATCAACATTAGAAGAGCACACCTTATGAGTTGGGACGACAACAGGTGACATTACCCTCCTAGGGTGAGTGACAATCACTATGTAAAACTGGTGGATTTACCCTATCAGGAAAGTAACAATCTTTATAATCGATAATAGGTACATTTACCCTATCAGTTGAGGAACAATGATTATAATTGATAACAGGTACATTTACCCTAACACATGAATCACAATCATGATTATTATCACTAAGGAAGATTGAGTTACAGTGATGATTATTATCAATAACAGACAGTGAGTTACAAACATGATTATTATCATTGACCAACATTGATTTACAAACATGATTTTTAAGAGAAGGTGCATCTACCCGATTTGGTAAGTTAGAATCATTAAAATCATTACAGTTGTTAACAGAAGATGAATGATAATCGCTAAATTGACATGCAGTGTACTCAGACCCATAACTGTTGACAAATGGGTTTTTCACCTAACTATCACTACTTATATTCAAAGAAATGTCTACTTTAGCAGGTAAGTACATATTATCATGTGTTTGTTTACATTGAGATTGGTAGAAGGCACTATGATAATGATTGTAACGGTTAAAAGAAACATTGTCATGAGTTGATGAATGAGAGGATGTAGCGGGTATGAAATTATTATGATTTCTTACCAGATCATGTTTGACATAGACGGATGAGAACGACAGGTTATTACATTTGGGACACTGTGACCTCACTACACCCTTCTCACCACAACCATAGCAATACAATGATACTTTGTTATCACTCTTACTTAGCTTACTGCACTCATCGCGCACATGACCTTTTTGTTTGCAGTACACACAATACTTTGATTTCGCGACACTTTGATTAGAACGCGCACTAGCACTGTTATCACTATCGGTAGAGCGTCGCGTCGGCGGCGACGCTCACAAAACGCGCCACCCAGCGTCCCTCGCTCGTTTAAAAAAGTGTGAACGAACGGATGTAGCTCCGCGTTAAAACTGTATTCTTTGTGTTTTAACTGATGTAATAAACTATATTACGTCTCAAATAGGTTGTTTACGTTTCCCACAATCTATATGTGGCTGCCCAACGTTGTGCTGCGAGTTTTTCAGTGCTCGTGAGTGCGTAACCCACCATACATACTCGTTCGTTCTACACGTCTTGTAATCGCGTTCGTCAAAATGCCGCGCCCGCAAACGCGCAGGGAGCATACCACGCCACTCTCTGACGAAGAAGTCGCCGTGGATGCTGATGGTGACAAAGGAACCGACGCTGCTCGTTTCACGTCGGAACAAGTGGCCGCCATGATGGCCGCCATGCAGCAGTCTCAAACTGGGGCATTCGAGCGCCTGCTGGACAGGGTCATAAACCGCCAGCCGTCACCCCATCCAGTTCCCGCCGCGCCTGCCGCGCAACCGCCACTGCTCGCCGCCAGCGGTAACTTCACCCACTGTACCGCCAGGTTCGGCGGTGACGCCGACGAATCCGTGGACGCATTCATAGACGCGATACAAAGTTACAAAGAATGTGCTAACGTGTCCGAGGAGAACGCCCTCAGGGGCTTGTCAATGGTACTGACCCATGACGCCGCCATATGGTATCGTGGTATCAAAACGGAAATTCTGTCGTGGCAGCAAGCCATAGATTTGCTGCTCAGTACCTACGGAGACCGACAGAGAGCTGTTTGAGATGCAACAAGCTCAACAAAACACGGATACGTTTGTTGCTAAGTGCCGTGCATTATTATCCAAAATACCTGCCGGCGAACTGAGAAAGCACAAGTCGACATGGTGTATGGCCTTCTCGACTCGAGGATCCGTAGACACCTACGAAGAGAAGAATTCTCAGATTTCTCTAGCATGCTGCGCCTCGCGCGTTCTATTGAGATAGAACTCGACACGCATAATCAGCGCAGTAAAGGCGGGTCCAGACATGTATCATTTGCCCGATCCGATCACCGTATCCGTATCGTCGACGCGTATCATGATCGCATATGTGGACGGGTAATGATACGCGTATCATGATACGCGATCTCGATACGCCGTTATGATACGGCCCGTCCCATGTCATGTCGGTTTTTGTCCGATCATCAAAGGTGATACAGATACGGACGTGGGTCAGTCTGGACGCGTCACTCGCGACGCTCGGTCGGTTGCACGTGCGCGTCATTTTCAGTCCTTGCCGTGAAGTAAAAACAATGAATTGGAACAATGAAAATGTTATTAAATTTATCGAGGCCTATAAAGAAAAGCAAGTATTATGGGACCCCAGCCACAAAAGCTATTACAACAGGAATCTGAAGCAGGAGGCCTGGGATGAACTCTCCGTCGAAATGGAGTGTCCAGTTGGCGAATTGAAGAAAAAGATGGATTATTTGTTGGCTGCCCTTCGCCGTGAAAAATCAAAAATCGCTAAAACCAGCACAACAGGAAAAGGTAAGTAGATACTGCTATATAGTGCGTGCAAAATCTATGCTGGTTTGTGAAGTTCGCACAAGTCGCCCGCCCTCCCCTCCCCGGTCGACGAACAGAGTGGCATTATTTTGCACGCACTCTACTCGTACCCGTTCATGAAAACTCAATTGATATTTTATAATTATTATTTTATTATTATTCCTCTTTATTTATCTTTAATCTTAGATTAAGTTTTTTACAATATGGATATAAAAGTAAAATACATATTAAATGAAATTACAAAACATAAACACATTATAAAAAAATGTTATTATTATTTTTAATTTAACTACACACTAATACCAGAAAAAGCCAGAAATTAAAAACTTTACTCTGAATGTGATGGGATTAGAATAGTTATACTTATTTCTATATCGTAATAGTAATCATTGCATAATTTTAAATTATAGGAGCTGATGAAGTATACCAGTCTTCTTGGTTCGCTTTCAAATTTTTGCAATTTCTGATGGACAGAAACAAGCCTCGCCCGAGAATTAATACTGTGAGTATCTTCAGCACAACCACATTATTACGTTTAACTTTAATTATTTTGACTTTGATTTTTTTTAAAACAATTTTTTTATTAGGAGACACCATGTGGTTGCCGCGGCGGCATATGCTACGGCCTTTAAGTCTAATTCATATGATCTTGCCATGATAATTTTCCGACTGTACAGCAATATTCAGCAATTTTATCCCTCATTACCTGGGCCGACAAAGAAGGTCTGCGTGGGGTATTCGTGATAGGCAATAATGAAGTTATATCGTTATTTTCGAGACGCCATCTTCCCATTGTTACTGACCCTTCTACTTCACTATCAATACTACCTGGTGGTGCATAAATTTTAGCAGAATTAGTACTTTTTATTAAGAAGTTGTGAAGATGACATATTGTCATCACAATCAGTTGTGCCGTTTCAGGTTGGAGTAGAATTGGCTTTCGTAGTACTCTAAAAACACTAGCTGAAATGCCAAAAGCATTTTCAACCACTCGTCGAACTCTTGATAATCGATAATTAAATGTTTTTTTTAATGATCCTTTAGGATGTACACCTGGATATGGCTTCATCATATGGATACCTAACGGGAATGCACTGTCTGCTACAAAATAGTATGGTATAATGCTATTCGTTCCTTCTAATAGTTTCGGAGATGGAAAATTTAATGAGTTGTTTGAAATTTTTTCCTTGAGAATGGAATCATTAAATACACCTCCATCGGAAATTCTCCCTTGACACCCTACATCGACAAATATAAATTTATATGAAGCATCAACTAAAGCGAACATAACAATACTAAAAAATTGTTTATAATTATAAAACTCCGACCCGCTATTGAAAGGTGCCTGCAACATGATGTGTTTCCCGTCCATAGCACCAACCACGTGTGGAAGGTCCCAACAGTTTTGAAACTCGGAACTAATTTTCTCCCATTCTTGATGCGATGTAGGCAACTGTAACAAATATATTAATTATTTTATTTTGCTTGCAGGAAGACCAAGACCGCGCTTTGAAGGATAATACATCTGAAAATGAGGAAAATGACGACATAGGTGAAGATCATGATCAGTCACAAGATAAACAACCCCGTTCCACCGCGAGCACTGAATCGGACCAAACAACCGATAATGCAAAGAATTCATCAAAATCGCAATTCAAATCTCCACTTCCGAAAAAGAGAAAATACGTCGCGAACCAGAACCCAATGTTGCAATCGGCATTTGATTTGCTGAAACCATCAGCTTCGGCTGCTAAAGCGGTAGCTACTGCTTCGAGTGCACCCGCTTCTGGATTAGACCAGTATCAGCTATACGCTAATTATTTGGCAAGCAAATTTAGGGGTTATTCCAAGCAAACCTACATGACTGTGGAACATCAAATAAACAACATCCTATATAACGCTGATTGTGGACAATATGAATATCAGCGCGGGTACTCCACTCCGTCATCTACGTATCCCATGGCTGAGACTACAACTCCACAAATGTCTGTCAATTCTTCTTATTCAAACAGAGCACAAAGTTTAGCCCCGCACATGACTGAAAATCAAGCACATTGTCCAGTGACTCAAGTGGATGATTCGTCGATGGATTCCGAAGATTCTTTTCGTGATTTGATCCATGACATCAATTATTAGTAATAAACAATAATTGTTTATAAAATTATAAATAATTGATGGCATGGATCAATAATTATTTCTATAATAAAAAATATCCTACCTTGATGTTGTCTTTTAATGCCTCCACGATAGCTTGACAGGTCTCTGGCACTATAACACTTATCGATTGTTTCGAAACTCTGAATAAATATTGTAGGCTTGTATAGGAATCTCCGCTGACTAAAAATCTCAAAGTGATACTTAATCTTTCTTCAACAGAAATTGCTTTCCTGTATGTAGTATCCGTTTTTTTAATTTTGTGGCCAATCAAATTTATCAAATATTCGAAGTCACTAGGTGCCATACGGGTGAAGTTTTTGTATTTACCACTTATGTGTTGAAATCTTAGGTCTCTCATCAAAGCTCTTCCTCCAAGTCTGTATCTGTTTCTAAATAATTCCGTTTGCCACCATCGTCTCTGTTTTGGTTTTGAAGTTAGAATATTGTGAATGACAATAAAACAGGCACATGAAATTGCTAAATTCTCGTACACTTCAACCAACTGCGACGACATGTTTGATCGAGAGCAGAAACTGAACTGGGCAATTTGATACGCGATCATGACTATTGTGAAGATACGGATACGGAGCAAATCGGAGGCGTCCAAAACTTAATACGGGGCTTGATACAATACGCAGATACGGATACGGTGATCGGATCGGTCAAATGATCATGTCTGGACCCGGCTTAACCGGCCTACAAAGTCGGCGAGATCCGGCGCCCGCGGCAGCTGCGCGCCGACGCCGACTCCGCGCCGCTCGACGGCGCCTGCGACACCGAGCGGTGCCAGCGCCAGCACAGCGACGTCGGATTCAGGAGGAGCGCCGGTGTCGGCGCGAAGCGTCGTGATTGGCCGCCTCGCGCGGAGCGCGTAAGCGGGCTATTCAAATACACACATTACACATCCCGTGGCGGGGATTTTAAATTCTGAGTATGCGCGCTACAAAGCTTATAATTTATGTAGATTATCTCACATAGCCTAATATTATTGTCACCCTATTAAAAAGGGACAGCTAGCCTCCATACTACCTATCTCGCTCGGCTCGTTTTTTTGCTCCGAGTTATCGGTCCTGTTTGTATAATTATTAAGTCCATGGCCGGTATACGCATAAGTACGTACGCTCTTGACATTGACATGCCATGACGTGCCGACATATTTATAGTGTCACGTCAAATTATTGGGTTGTTTTATTTTAGTTTTTGTTTTTAAAATCTCAAAACTATTTGATTAATTTTTTTATTTTTTATTTATTTATTTATTTATTTATGTACACACAAAACAATGTATAAAAAAAGTACATAAGGAAAAAAGAGCACAAAGGTACTGCTTATTTCATAAAGAAATCTCTTCCAGCAGACCTGCGATAGGACAGATGGAAAAAAAAACACGTAGACACAGTGTGTAAAAAAAAAAACAGCTTAAGCACTAACTTAAATAAACAAAACATTATCAATATAGAAAACTTTCAAACTAATAGAAATAAAAATAATAAATATATGTTTACATAAATACAATCTAAAATACTTAATAGATATCTAAAATATATACAAAAATCAAACTATAGAGGAGAGGTAGTGTTCCTTGACCAGTTTTTTAAAAACAGAGATTGTTTTAGCGCCACAAATGTTAGCCGGAAGTGAGTTCCACAAACGCACTGCATGGACAGAGAAGGAGTAGGAATAAAAGTCGGTTTTATGGGAAGGGAAATTAAGATGATGACGCAAGTGCGATCTACACAAAGCGTCAGGAGGACGGGTAAAAGAAAAACGGTCTCGTAGGTAAATGGGATATGCAGGGTTATAGAGGATGTTGAATAGAAGGCATAATATTCGAGTGTTCCTGCGAAGGCGAATCGGCAGCCACTTTAGTTCCTTGCGGAAATGAGAAACGTGGTCGAATTTCCTTAGCCCAAAAACAAAGCGAATGCAAATGTTTTGCAAACGCTCAAGTTTGTTTAAAAGCTCCTCAGTGGCATCTAGATAGCAGGCATCTGCGTAATCAATAATCGGCTGAATCAGAGTTTGAGCTAGATAAATTTTGGTTTTAAAGGGCAAAAAGCTCTGTAAAGATTTTAGCGAGTGGAAGGAAAAGTGCACCTTACGACTAACCTCATTCACTTGAGCTTGCCATGACAGATTACTATCAATAACGACACCAAGGTCCCTTGCGGTTTCAGAGTAAGCAATGGGCGAGCCACCAAGAGACAGAGGTGTCAATGATGAAACGTCAAGTGCAGTACGATAATGTCGGCTGCCTATGATCATAGCCTTGGACTTGGTGGGGTTGATCAATAAGCCATAAGACTTAGCCCACTCATTGATACTGGCAAGGTCACGATTAATGGCAAGGACAGCCGACTCCGCATCAGCTAACAAGAAATGATGATAAAGCTGCAAATCATCTGCGTAAAGATGGAAGCTGGAGGTGATAACCTTGGTAACAGTATTTATAAAGACAGAGAAAAGGAGAGGAGAAAGAATGCCACCCTGGGGAACACCAGCAGTGAGTTCACACCAATCAGAGAAAATCTCTTCTTGGCGGACACACTGAGATCGACCCCGAAGGTATGAGTCAAACCAGGTTAACGCAGAGGCAGAAAAGTTAAAAGACTGAAGGATCCCAAGAAGGATGTCGAAATCCACTGAGTTGAATGCGCAACTAAAGTCAAGTAAAACTAGCAAAGTGAGAGATTTATTGTCCATAGCCCAGCGGATGTCGTCAGTAACCTTCAAGAGAGCAGTAACAGTACTGTGCCCAGTACGGAAGCCAGATTGGAATGAAGAAATAAGAGCGTTAGAAGATAGATATCTGGAAACTTGACCATGGGCAATGTGTTCGAGAACTTTAGAAAGGAAAGGAAGAATGGAGATGGGTCTGAAATCAGAAAACGAAGTAGGGTTGGTAATTTTAGGAAGCGGTATTATATGAGCCCGTTTCCAGGCAGAGGGAAATATGCCAGAGAATAAGGAAAAATTAACAATGTGAGTAAGAATAGGGAGCAACTGTGTAATAATAGGTACTATCATTCTCGAACACAAATTATCTTGGCCCACGGCAGAGGAGGAAATAGAAAGAAGAGATTTTGAGAGGAACAGAATCGAGGTTTACGTTTAGGAGGTCGGATGCGATAGGAGAGATAAATAAGATCATGATACGAATAGGTTGCAGTGAGCTGCCCAAACTCAGCAACGTTGTGAGGTGAAGATACAATCATTAGGTCAAGAAGAGAAGGCGTGCAATTTGGGAAGTTATGGGTCGCAGAAAGAGGTAGAATATCAAGATTGAAAGAAGATAAAAGCGAACGGAGTTTATGAGAACGAGAATCATTTTTAATTAAACAAGTGTTGAAATCGCCCATTAAGATGATGTGATCGTACGCCGGGCAAAGATTATTGAGCGAGGATTCTAAAGAGTCAAAGTAGTTTATAAGAAGGTTGGGAGAGTAGAAGACAGCTAGCAAAACTTTGGTGTGATTTAAGACAATCTCTAGGAACAATGATTCAGCCGACCCAGAGTACTGCGAAGGAGACGAACATACAATTTTGTACGGTATATCAGCACGTAAATAAATAGCGACACCACCGCCACCCTTGCCAATTCTGTCATTTCTGACCAGAACAAAACCAGGAAGTGTATACTGCGAGGAAAGGAGAGAGGGCTTAAGGAAGGTCTCAGATATTAGAAGTGCATCAAGATGACCACTGCTAAAGGAAGCCAAAAGATCGGAATAGTGAGCAGGAACACTCTGAGCATTAATATGAGCTATGTGCAGATTGCTAGGATAATTAGAAAAAAGAGAGGATATGTTGTCATGCAAAGTATGAAGCGGAAGCTCACTGTCCACACTAACAAAGCTACAAGTTGAGGACGAACAGGAAAAAAAACTGTCATTCAAATCAGGAAGAATATTCATAGATAAATATAAATATATATATAAATATTAAAAACTAAATACAAAAGTTACAGAAACTAAAACTACAAATTAAAATTTAATATACGGCTGATTGCTTATAAGACAACCACCCTAACTCACTGGAGTGTTTGAAGAGAAAAAAAAAATAATAAAATAAGAAAAAGGACAAAGAATTATCGTGAAACGAAACACAACCACAATGCAAACAAACAGTCATTACCGCCAGATCGGAATGGAACGCTAAACGTCAAAATAATGTCATTATGACAGTGACATACGTAATTAGAGTTTTACATAAAACATACCGACAAGATCAAGAAAGAATGTTAGCGAAACAAAAAAAAGAGAAAAAAAACAATACTGTGAAGGTGATACAGAGGACACAGAATGTTAAAAGTACCGGCGGCAGACAATTGTAGAAAAGATAACGTACAATCCGGCAAATTTACATCGTTGGCAGGCTAACAATCCAAACACAGATTAATTGCGCCGGCGCGCCTTCCTTAGGCCTCTAGAGGGTGTAGCAGTAACTTCGGTTGAGCTCGCACTCAGAGGCGAAGTACGACCAACAGACTGCACAGCAATACCCGACTCACTAGAGGTTTTGGGGAACCGCAAAACCAGAGCTCGTAGTTCACCCGAAGTTTCTATCTTGTGACGCTTGCCGTCGCTCGTGATGATGACTATCTTGCCTTCCACCGACCAGCAATTCGACACGCCAAAATGCTTGCGAGCGTCCATAAATGTACAGTGTCTTGTGTGCGTTAGAAATTCCGAAATTGTGATGCCAGTACCTTTCAGCAACTTTTTATTCTCCCAGATCAATTGACGGTGCTCAGTGGTATAGAGTCTCACCAGAATAGGTCTAGTTTTGCCTCGCGATGAACCCAATCTATGGCAGACATGAATATTTTCCTTAGAGATCTCGGCCAAACTCATTTGGTCGATTAATATTTTGTGAACCGAATCTTGCAACTTTTCATTAGGTATTTCAGCAATCCCATGGAACAACAAAACCTTACGTCTCATCATAGTTTCGTGTCTGTCATGACCAAGAGTAAGCATCTCTATTTGTGACTTGAATCTTGAGAGTGCCTGCCATACAAAACTTTTAAAATCTGCAAACTCACGTGAAAGTGCTGTGATATCTGGAACCGGCTCTGATCCTGAGGATGCGCTCCTGAGCTTGTCTTCATACTCAGCCATCCGTGAGTTGAACAGTTGTTCCAGATCTTCCAGGCTAGCTGCCATTTTAGTGTCCACAGAAAGGTGATAGTTGGAAAGTAGATAGAAGAATCAGATATACTTGAAAGTATTATATAGTGAGTGTTGGGTGGTTAACAACAAAAAAATATAATTATAACATTGGAAATTGAATTAAAAATATATTTAAATTAATTAAAACTTGGAGTAAACAAAATATCAGTGTGAACCCTGTGTCTACCCACACAGGAAAAAAAAAGCATTTAAGCATTTATGTATGCTGTTTTGACTTCCGTACGTTTTACTCACGGGTTGACCACTGAAAACCAGCGCTGTGCTGTGGGCTCCCATGGCACAGCATCATGCTGAGTGGGGTAGGTCACCACTCAGCATGATGCTGTGCTGTGTGTGTCGCAGTCACGACGTGCAAGCTATTTTTATTTTGTCCCATATATGTACATATTTGTAAATGTTTGTGATACTTTGCATGTTGATTGTTTATTTTTATTTTTTTGTTATTTCGTTGCTCGTCGTAATTTGCGACTAATAAATGTTTTTTCTTTCTTTTTTTTTCTTTACGTATTTAAAATACGTAGATTCGGCATCCTTGGTACTTACTCACCCTGCACCCTTCAAGACCCCTCGTCCCCGCGAGTCATGTGCCGCGATCATAGCTTTTAGTACTGTGCAAGCGATCGAGGGAAGACCGCGCGTTGCACGCGCGTTCTCGCCGGTCAAAATATCTCGTAATTCTCAACGGCGACGACGTCCTATACGTGATGAGCAATTTTGCATGTAATATCAGATTCAGATTCTGACAACGGTAATTTTTCTTCTGGTTCCGGCGAAGAATATTGCCCAGGACGTGATGAACATAGAAATTTGTCTACCTCTTCGTCAAGCTCTAGTGCCAATGAATCCTTCGTCGAAGCACTGTCATCGAAATTGGGCCCAGAATAGCAGTGGACGCATGGATCTTCAATACCGAATCAAGTTTGTTTTTACAGGTGAGTCAGGCATAAAGGTAAATACAAACTTCACACCGGCGTCATTCGCAGATTTATTCTTCTCAGAAGAGTTCGTCAAAACTTTAGTTGATGCTACTAATGAGTATGCCAACCTAACAGCTCGACCTTTACAACAACATTCACGGTTCAAATATTGGAAAGACACCAATCCTTACGAAATAAGAAGGTTCATCAGGATGTTACTTTATATGGGCATTGTACAATTACCAGTGATTTCTTACTACTGGCGATTGGATAAACTTTACGATTTGCTGTTATTTCGATCCCTTATGAGTAGAAACAGATTTCAGTTGTTGCTACGATATTATCACTTTTCGAAATATGATGATAAAGCTACGAGTAATCGCCTTCATAAAATAAATCCTATCTTGGAAAGATTTAATACTTTGATGCCGGAAATATATTAACCCAGAGAAAGATCTTAGCATAGACGAATCGATGCTGTTATGGAGAAGGCGTTTCGATTTTCAGGCAGTATTTAAAAAAAAAACATAAAAAACACAAATATGGTGTAAAGCTATATGAATTATGTGAGTCTTCTGGTTTAGTAATGAAAATTCGTGTCTATAGGGGCAAAAGTGAAAGACCACCGACCGGAACATTGCACATTTCAAAGTTTGTTCTTGAAATTCTTGATGGGTACTTAGACAAAGGCCATATCCTTTACGCAGATAATTTTTACAAGATGTCTTGGCCAGAAAAAGACGTATGTGTATATGTGGTACTTTACCTAGTAACCGAAAAGGCAATCCAGCAGCCGTGACTACAGCACGACTGAAAAAAGGTGAACTGGCTTTTCAGTCATAACATAACTGTTTGCAAGTGAAGAGACAAGCGAGATGTTTGGGTTATTTCAAACAAACGCAAGCTGGAAATGGTAAAAATAAAGAACCAGAATGGGAAAATTTCAGATAAGCCAAACATAGTTGCTGATTATAATTAAGGCATGTCTGGAGTCGACCGAGGTGACCAAATGATCTCCTATTGTTCTTGCCTGAGAAAAACATTGCGATGGCATAAAAAGTTGGGTCTGCATATATTTGATGTTTACGTGCTTCTTCGAAAACAAGATCGAACTTCCAAGATGAGGCTGCTAAAAATTCGTGTAGAATTTGTTACACATCTGTTGTGTGGAAATGTCGAAAATTGATACAGAAACTTTTACATCACGGACGTCCATGTCATCACAATCAATCCATACAACAAATCAGATAACTAGAGCTTCTCCAGATAATTTGTACTACTTGGAAAAGATACCTCTCACCGAAAAAAAGAAGATCACCCGTAAACCATGCAGAGTTTGCACTAAACAAAAAAAAAACGCAAATAAAGCTGTTACTTTTGCCCTGTATGCCCCGAAAAGCCGGCCTTTGCATTCTCAAATGCTTCAAAATATATCACACAGATCTTAGATTTTATGTAGCCTGATTTTATTAGTTCTTTTTTTGTATTAGAGTCCCAAAATATATCTTACGAGTATTACAAAAGGCTGATAAGAAGTTACGATTATGATAAATATTTCTGAGTTACTAAAATATAAGACTGATATCGTTTTGTTCGAAAAATAATTATGCAAGTTTTATTTTATTTTAGTTTTTGTGCCAATAATCAGCAATAATGCCAAGTCGTTCTTTGATTTTCAGAACAAAAATTGAGGTTCTAAATTACAAAAACAAAAGTATTACGATTAGGTCTAAAACTTTCCAAAAAGCTTTTGAATTTTTGTGTTTTCGTCGTACTTATAGTCAATAAAGTTACTCTTTTATTAAAGCTCGTTTTATTTGAGATGCTATCCTATATAAAAAAACCTTATTGGTGAGGCCAGCTCCTGTAGATACTATTGAAACTCGTATAGAAGTCCAACGTATCTATCCGTAGTCGGCATCCTGCATATAAACCATATACGGATATATCCGTAGTCGGCATTCAATGTGTTAATGGCTAAACTGATTTTTACAAAGATAGTTGGGACCCTGGAGACGGACATAGGCTAACTAAGGCTTTTGGGAGAAAGAGGTAAGAAAAGGGAAAATTTAGCATTGCTATTACAATCTCTAAGGCGCAAGGGCAAAACCTACAGGTAGCAGGTACCTGCAAATCAGGAAAGGGGAACTGTGTTACCCCGAATTTAACGCGTGCGAAGCCGCGGGCAAAAGCTAGTGTAATATAAATACTATCAATTTATGGTATTAGAATTAACTTTTCATAATAATTTGTCTATCCACAGTATAAAATTTTAAGATTTATAAGAAGATTATTTTTCGATATAGTACATACACATCGGGAATTAGAATCGCTGGATGCCTACAATAGACAATACTTTCTATTGTAGGCATCCAGCGATTCTAATTCCCCCATCCCCAACTATAACGAAGACGAGGTGTTTGGAGGATATAATATATTTTCCTATGATGAGGAGGAGAAAATATATGACGTTGAGGATCCTTACTACCCTGTAGACCCACATGAAGAGTCAGATGATGACATCAAAGACCCAATCCTCAACCCATACAATTATGATGAAGACACTCAGCGCTATAAATATGCCTTTGTTTTGTAGAGGAAGGACCTGAAGTTCCAGAAGTTGAAGAAGTTAGTAGAATATTTCATTATTGTTTTTATTATAATATCCATTTAAGGCTCTGGGAATAACTATTTTAAGCATGAATTTTCTTATAATTAGCTTGTCAAGCAACTTCAAGGCCAATATTCCATAATACTGTAAGAGAAATAATTGATTTACAAACAGTATTGACACTGTTTATCAAGGTGAGACATTTGATGGTGCATTTATAAATATTATATTCCACAGATATAATGCATCCAATTGAGCTAAAAAATCCATGGAAGTTATCTTTGAGAAAAGATAACTTCCATGGATTTATTTTTTTATAATAAAAGAATTTATTTAACAAGAATACAATCTACAATTATGTAAAGTCACTAACTTACTAAAATGTGTACAACAATTCTTTGAATCCTGTAGGATGTTCTCACACTTTGCTCAGAGTGTGATGAAATTGGCACCCCATTCCAACAAACCCAAATTATGTCTAGCCAATCAATGAGAAGAACAGTGAGTAGCTTTCATTCATTTAAGTTTATATTATTTTGCAGGATACTTGGAAATCATTTGGTTTTTCCTATAAAAATATTATTTACTACAATTACACAGGTAAGGAAAGTCTGAAATGATCATTAGTTCAATAATGTATAGGTCCATGATCCATGATATTTGATCGTTATGAAGGTTGTTCAGAAAACAAGAAAATGACGTATTTTCAGTTTTGTTATGTGGTTAATGAACAACATTAAAAGCTTGAGTGATGACTCAGGCTTTTCATCCGACTCCCAAAAGAAGGGTTATGTTTAATTAAATATATAATTGTTGCTGTCGAAGTTAAAATTTAAAAAGAGTAACTGTAACATAGCCCTCTAGGAAGTATAATTATGTACTAAATATTATATGGCACCAATTTCTCACAATAGTGGAATACAGCTAAGTTAGATTTTTGAAGAGAAAATAAATTATAATATAATTACACTTTGTAAAACCTATGTACCTATCTGAAAAAAATCTTCGACAGCAATTTCTGTATCAACTATGTCAAAAATCTATATCAATAATGTACAATTATTATATACTTATATCACTTTTATTTATTGCACAAGCACACATACTTCAGTTATAAGGTACTAAACACGATAGTATCTATTACTAACTCTCTGTTTAATAGTTTATTTAGAAAAGAATTGCTTATTTTATTAAGACAATTGGTTCACTTATGTGTAGAAAATGTAACCCTGTTCAGGTTTTATTACTTACTTATTCAGATTATGACGAATGTGTAAAGTTTTTGTGAATATTTTTTTTAGGAATTGGGTGACGGATTGCAGGCAGTCAACGCAGCTCCGGTTAGCTCACTCTCACTGCCTCATTACGCTCGCACAAACGAGGTGGCGGATTGTAGCAGAGACGTGCCATCCTCCAGCAGGCACGGTGGGCATCCAATAGGGCCAGGAAGCTACATTGGTGGATGGAATAGGGGGGAGGAATTAGTTGAGAAGTATCCTTCCAACGGAGACTTCCCCCAAGTATGGCTGAGGAAAATGGCAGTGTTCAGGCCAGGCATGATAGGAATGCCAAGGGATCTGCAAATGGGAGGACAGCAAGTGAAAGTGTAAATGAGTAGGACGCACTTTTTTATGAAATAGATCAGGAATAGTTTAAGTGGGAGACGATGAATGGTTGGCATGGTGAGAAAATGTGCTTTCTTCGCGATTTTGTTGGGCCTTCTCGACATTTTGTAGACCCCTACAAAACCCTTTAGATTTGCTAGGTAATGGTATGATACGAATGTGCATGAGATATTAGTGGTTTGCATTTTGGATAATGATTGACATCATCAAAATTTCATCATCAGTGAAATCTTGCTTTAGCAAGGTGCCACTATTGAAAACGGATGTGTTCCGGGACCTTTTCAAAGAAAAAAGGTATTGGTTTTTAAACCGTGACCCCTTCATTTTGGCAGGGAATCCTTCTGATCCTGAGAACCCCTAGCACATTGTATTTTACCCGTTGGGGCGTATTTTAGACCACCTACTTTCTAAATTCAGGAACTTTATACTCCAAGCCAGAAATCTGTATTGATGAATTCTTTGGAAAGGACCTCTGTCAATCATACAATACATAAAAAAAAAACTGAACGTTATGGTATTAAGACTTTTAATTTGTGTGAATCTACTAACACGGTACCTTTGGATTTTTTTTTATTTATCTTGTGTAACGCGGCAAACACCCAACCACGGCAGAAACACTCGCGCGCACGTGAACACGGCGGGCGTCATCACTACCCCGCACCGCACGGCCCTCCGCAGCGCTCCTGGCCGCCTTTATAAACGACTAGCTTTCGCCCGCGGCTTCGCTCGCATTAAATTCGGTATAACACACCAAGCAAACCTGCAGTTTTTGCTCTTGCGCCTGATTGATTTGTAATAGCAACGCTAAGTTTTCCCTTTTCTTTCCTCGTTCTCTCTCATATCCCACTTTTTTAAAATAAAAATTAGCCTATGTCCGTCTCCTGGTTCCCAACTATCTCTGTACCAAAATTCATCAAAATCGGTTTAGCCATTAAAGCGTGAAGAGGTAACAAACAAACAAACAAATAAACAAACAAACAAACTCACTTTCGCTTTTATAATATTATATATATATATAAGTAAGGATTCCCGGGCTATGGATCGTTAGTCTGAGTTCGGCACGACTTGGGTGTACACACCGCATCGACTTAGGTCGGTCACGTTTGCCCCCGCTTCCTGCTGAGTTCAGATTAGCGCCTGCATGACTGTGCGAAGGTGGTGTTGGTGATCCACATTACTGACGTACAGGGCACGGTGCGCTTAGGGTTTTCGGTAGGGTTTAGTTAGATTACTTTATTTCTTTCATTCATTTGTTACCATTAATGTACTTAGTTATTAGTTTAAATAAACTATTTATTGTTATTTGTGCAAAGTGGGTTTAGATTTATCTCCTCACACTGAACCTTGCCACAATTGGCGTCCCACCTTGGGCTTTCTTACCCACATATTTTATCATAGGTAGATTTATTGTAGTATGTACCCACATTTGTTGTAGGTAGATCTTAATATTATTGTTGTTGTCAATTAGTTAATTTGTTAGATTGATCTTAGTTCTGTTAGTAGGTATATACAGTAGTTTCGGTATATTAGTAGAAACATTTTTTTTTGTTATTGTATTATATTGTTTTGAAGTAGACAGTACACAGGATTAGTTACGTAATTCATTACAATAAAACTGATTTCTATAGCATAGTTTAGATTTATTATTTCTGTAGTATTTTGCTTTAGTATATCTTCACGCTAGATTCCTTCAGAGTAAGCAGTTTATTAGGTTACTGTTATTTATTGAGCAAATCAACATTGATTTTTATAACGTTTTACCTAGACGTAGCCGGAGAAATAAACAAATGGCAAACGTCAGTTTCTCTGATGATCAGTTTAGGGATCTGTTAGGGGTATTAGCAAACCGAGACAATTCTCGTGTTTCGCAAAAAACAGGCAGTTTTGCATCATGCACTGCCCGTTTTGACGGGACTCGCCAGTCGACAGTGGTCGAGACTTTTCTGTCAATTATCACTACTTTCAAGAAAATTGAGTCCGTTAGCGACGAGAATGCCATAGAAGGGCTTACTCTGCTGCTTACTGGTGATGCAGCTATTTGGTGGCTTGGAGTGAGAGAAACCGTCAGTACTTGGCATGAGACTGTGTCATTATTACGGACGACATTTGCCCCAAAGAGACCCGCCTATCAAGTACTCAATGAGATTGTGTGCAACAAACAAAGCGGTCCTACAGCCACAGAACTATTTGTTGCTAAAAAACGTGCACTCATAGCAGAATTGCCAAAGCCGTCACCCACCTTATCACAAGGGTTGGACCTGCTATACACATCCCTCCATGCGAAAATAAGGGATAGAATACCGAGGGATTCCGTTCAAACATTTGACGAATTTCTCGTAAAAGTACGTCAAATTGAAGAAACCGCTACTGAACAGACTACTGAACAGACCAACACTGGTGCCACACCGTTAGTGAAGAGAACCCGCTGCAACTTCTGTCGCGCTTATAACCATAGCGAGCAGGAGTGTCGCAAGAAAGCTGCTAAGATCGAGACGTCTAAGGAAACTCCCAAGAAAACTGAGACCAGACCACCGCCAACGTCTAAAATAACCTGCTACGGATGCGGTGAGCCTGGTGTAGTCAGAAGCAAGTGTCCAAAATGCAACACACCCAAAATAGGCGCAGTGGAAGTTGGGTTTTATGCATTGGCCTCTGGAACTCGACTTAGGCCAACTGTCAAAATTTCAATCGATGGCATCAAGGGTCAAGCTCACATTGATTCTGGCGCAAAAATGAGTGTCGCATCTACTTCACTGTACTACGTGCTAAAGCGAAAAGGAGTGACCTTTAACTCAGAAAAAGCCACGGTAACCCTTGCCGATGGTCTACGGCGAAGACAACGTGTACAGTCAGCACAAGTACCTGTAACTTTATGTGGACGGACGATCCCCACAACTTTTATCGTGTTGCCCGAAACACATGATAATCGCACACTCCTAGGAGTAGACTTTATCCAAGATGCAAGCATAGTTCTCAACTTGCCGCAACTATTGTTCCACTTCTTGGATGAACCTGGCAAGAAATACGATCTGCATAACGAGGATGAAGACAGCGCATCCGTGTCCACGGTGCAAATGGAACTTGAGGAAACCGAGTCGGTGATTGCAAGGCTAGCCTCGATTACGTCTCTGGAGCCAATGTTGAGCCCAATGTTCCAGACCCCATCCCCACGTGCGAATACGCTGGAAGAAGAACGCAATATGGCGGACGCATACGGACCACCTGTATTAATTGACTGCTGTACGCCCCCACATTCTCCCTCTCGACAAGAACCTAAGCTCAGTGGTTACTCGCCGAGGTTTGTCGGTTCACTGTTCCGGGATGCGCAGTCCAGCATTAATAACGCGGAAATCACTCTGTCTCCACAGAGTAGTAAGTTGTTTGGACCCAACTTTGACATCGCTATGGTTGCTATAGATGGAGCTGCCTCAAGTGAAGAGATACAACTTAACAGATTGTTAGAACAGCACGCTGGCGTATTCACTGGTAATGGCAAACCAGCTACTCTAGTGGAACACATCATAGAAGTTGGAAACCATAAACCGGTCGCTGTGCCTCCATACTAGAGATACCTGCGCCGATGAATATCCGACAGGTACAGTCTTTTCTACAAACATGTTCATGGTATCGTCGTTTTGTACCGAACTTTGCGAAGATTACTCAACCGCTTACTCGGCTGACGAAAAAGGATACAACCTGGGAGTGGGGAGCTCAACAGGAGGATGCTTTCCGTGAACTCAAGCAACGCCTAACTAGTGCCCCTATCTTGCGCCAAGCAGATATAAGTAAGCCATACACCATAAAAACAGACGCTAGTGATTATGCTCTTGGAGCTGTTTTGGTACAGGGGGAGGGCTACGAGGAGCATCCCGTCGAATATGCTAGCCGATTATTAACAAAAGCAGAACGTAATTATTCTACTACAGAGCGTGAAGCCCTAGCAGTGGTTTGGGCTGTAGCAAAATTTAGAGGCTACATAGAAGGTTCTACGGTAGTAGTTGCCACTGATCATCAATCACTGAAATGGCTTATGTCTATTAAATCACCTACAGGACGACTTGCTAGATGGGCACTGCAACTCCAGCCATACAACTTAACAGTTCAGTATATACAAGGTAAAACTAACGTAATTGCTGATAGTCTATCAAGACCGCCTAATCCAGAACTCCAAGTAAACCATGACGTGTGTATAGTATCAGTGGATATGCCCCGCCGCTCCGGAGAAGAGATTCGGAACGAACAACTGAAAGACGATGCCCTAAAAACGATTATGGAAGCACTGGAGAAGCCAGTTCGGGATGAAGATGCTATTTATTGGTCAAACAAAGGTTACGTTATGAACAACGGACTGCTGCACCGCTATCTTCAAGACAACGAAAATGACGCCGCCCAGCTGGTTATACCAAAACATGAAACCAAGGCCATTCTTTCAAAATATCATGATGAGCCCACTGCCGGTCATTATGGGGCTGATAAAACCTTTCATCGCATCGCTGCCAGATATTATTGGAGAGGAATGCGAAAAGACATTGAAAGCTACGTCAAGGATTGTATCAAATGTCAAAGATACAAACCAAGCAATTTAAAGCCAGCTGGACTTTTACAGACCACGGTAATCAACCAAAGATTCGAAACCTTATCCTTTGACTTGTTCGGGCCATTACCCCCAACTGCAGATAGAAAAACCTGGATTTTTATTGTTGAAGATATCGCAACCCGATGGGTTGAATTATTTGCTTTAGAACAAGCCACGGCTGAAGCTTGTGCAACCGTTTTACTAAATGAAGTCTTTTTGCGTTTTGGCGTTCCACGAAGATTAATAAGCGACAATGGAACACAGTTTATCAGCTCAGTCATGCAAAAACTCACTTACTGTCTGGACATTCAACATTCGTTCACGCCTGTATACCATCCGGAAGCCAACCCTGTCGAAAGGAAGAACCGAGATTTGAAAACACAGCTAGCAATCTACGTAGAAGGTGATCATCGGTCCTGGGCAGAAAGGCTCCCTAGCATAAGATATGCTATGAACACATCGCACTGTCTCAGCACGAGTTTTAGCCCAGCATACCTTACCTTCGGTAGAGAGTTAAGGACCTTCGATGATGTTAAACACGACCTTCATCAGATAGCTTTATCGGAGAACTTTATCCCCGAAATAACCCCAAAACTTATTTTGTTAGCAGAAACATTTAACCGAACAAGAGAAGTGCAAGAGAACAAAGAAGAAACAAGGAAGAAGGCAGCAGATGAACATCGGCGTCCAGCTCCTTCCTACCTACCCGGCGATCGCGTCATGGTTGCGGCCAATGTCCAGAGCAGCGCAGCTCGCTACCAAACAGCGAAGCTGGCTCCACGTCGCGACGGGCCTTACATCATCCTGCGACAGCATGGACCTTGTTCTTACGAGGTTGCACACCCAGCACAACCTACAACTCCTCTGGGTATTTACCATACATCCGCGCTGAGCCCATTCCAGGGCTCCGGCAACGATGTGCCTAATCCTGAAAGACCTTTGCGCAAACGCGGTAGGCCCAGAAAAGCAGACAGCAGCCCCTGAAACAACACTGGTCTCCTCGTCGGGACGTCTTCGGGACCAGAGGGGGAGATTGTAACGCGGCAAACACCCAACCACGGCAGAAACACTCGCGCGCACGTGAACACGGCGGGCGTCATCACTACCCCGCACCGCACGGCCCTCCGCAGCGCTCCTGGCCGCCTTTATAAACGATTCCCGGGCTATGGATCGTTAGTCTGAGTTCGGCACGACTTGGGTGTACACACCGCATCGACTTAGGTCGGTCACGTTTGCCCCCGCTTCCTGCTGAGTTCAGATTAGCGCCTGCATGACTGTGCGAAGGTGGTGTTGGTGATCCACATTACTGACGTACAGGGCACGGTGCGCTTAGGGTTTTCGGTAGGGTTTAGTTAGATTACTTTATTTCTTTCATTCATTTGTTACCATTAATGTACTTAGTTATTAGTTTAAATAAACTATTTATTGTTATTTGTGCAAAGTGGGTTTAGATTTATCTCCTCACACTGAACCTTGCCACACTTGGTAAAAGAACAACCAACTCTGCCTTGCCTTCGAGTACCAGCACACTTCTTAAACTGATGAGACCGTTTTAGACCTTGGACATGTCTTGCACATGAATAATTCGTTAAATTCACCTTCACTAGCAAGATTTTTGAAAAGGCGAAAAACGGATTGCGTTGGTACACTCCGTGTATGTCACAAGAACGTTCCAGCTTTCATTCAAAAAACTAGTGGAGGGCAAATACATGTCTTCAATCTGGCGATGTCATGGTGATGGCTTACCAAGACCGTAAGCGGCTGAACTTTATATCCACGTACCATAACATGGCTCAAACTAAAACGGCTCAAAAGCCTGGTAGGATATCTGTCTATAAGCCCACACTTATAACTGATTACAACCTAGGGATATGTGATGTTGATCGTTTGGACCAAATGTTAGAGTCCTACTTGATAGAGCGAAAGCGAAAGAATATTTTAGGCAACTTGAAAATTCCTTAAAGGTTGAACCTTTATGTAACATCAACATATGTATTACGAGGAATCCAATTTAGCTGACGACCCTGACGACCTATATCATTTTTTATCTAAAGCCTGGGAAGAAGTGACACCCACAACTATACAGCACTCTTTTCGACATGCTGGAACCAATTTGATAACTTTGTACCAATTCTACGAGTGATGAGGTGGAAACGGAACCTGAGTTAGATAGTAACGACGAACTTCCATTAACTGAGTTGATTCAACAGTTGCATGGCAGCAAATACGGTAAATCTTCAAACCTACATGGAAGTAGACGACTGCCTGCTTACAACGGCTTCACTCACAGACAAAGAAATTTTAGATTCAGTGAGAAAAACTGAGGATCAAGAGCAAGGAAATGAAGAAGATGAGACAGACAAGCCTGAGCCTCCGCCGAGCATTAAAGAAGCTCTGGAAGCAGCTAAATTATTGGAAAATTGCATATGAATAAAATAAGTAAAAAAATACAACAACATTACTGGTGCAGTAAAAGACGTCAAACAAAAATAACAGAGTATACGCAATAGCATTCAAATAACATTCCTTATTATGTACATAACTACTAACACTAGTCTGAAATAAACTTTTTCTTTTTCTGATTTTTGTTCTCTCCATTTAACGACAACTCTCTATAACGCCATAAAATGCACAGTCCCTTCAGTGTAGTTATATAGAGTTTACACTGTATTTTCATTTTAAATAATTTGTTGACCAGCTCTGATCCACTTATTCCAGCGAAACGCCACAAACTTAAGGAGAAAGAAAAAGTTTATTAATTGAATTGAACCAGCGGAAACATTTAATGATGACTAAAACGAAAATGTTGCATTCGTTAATGTGGATACTCTTGACAATGATTAAATTTAAAAAAAAAACATCATTTATCATTTCATGTAGTTTTAAAATTGAAACCTTGGTAGTTTGCATCAATTGTTACCTGCATTTAATTTTGAAACAAGACGGCAATTGTTTTGTTGACTTTCACAGTTCTTTATAAAGTAAAAAATAAAATAAGCCTTTATTGCTGTTAGAGTTTTAACTTACATAACTAAGCGTTACTTAAGATATAGGTAACAATATATAATAAAGAGGTAAAACAAATTAAAAATAATTAACTAAAACATTCTCGGCTTTCGGTTTTACTCTCCTCTCTTTCGACAAAGGCCTCCTCTAAGGATTTCCATTCATTCCTATCTTTTGCCGTACGTAACCATTCTGGTCCAGCTACTTGCTTTAGATCGTCTTCCCATCGCTTGGGCTGACTTCCTCTGCTTCTTGTGCTTTCTCTTTCTCTTTGCTAGAGCCAGCCCGCGACACTGAGCCAGTTACTGAAAATCCAGCCTGTCCCTTTTCTGTTTTCTCCCAGCGACGACCTAAGCCGAAGCCCGTACCTCTCAGGGGGTGCCCTTAACTGCAAGGCATCCACAGGACTGACCGGTTGAGCAGAGAACGACCTCATAGGTAGAACTGCGAGATGCCATAAAAAAAAACCTTGAGATTATAGGCACTTATAGCATAATAGTTCGTATGGGCTCTGATTTTAGGTCAGGTTAGGTCCTAAACTTTAAGAGTGGAATAAGTTCAGTTATTAAGGATGTCGGCTCTTGGCACTTCCAATTTAAGAATTGCGAAAGATTTTTTATACAGCTATCCAAAGAACTTGGTAATGTTGTTATTCAAGGCGAAGTACGCTATGGGGACAATAACAATAATATAAGGTAACAATATGGGGGTATTCAAGAAAGTTTTTCGAAAAATGTGGCTTATACAGGGTGGCCCACAAGTCGTGGATCAAACGCAACTAGGGGTTAGGTGGGGTCATCAGCTGCAAAAAGTTGTTCTACGGGAGGTCCTTAAGGTCAACCCCTGCAGAATATAATTTATTTTTAGTTTTATGAGAAAATTGACTTTTTTTAACTAATTCTCATTGAAATTCGAAAAAATCTACATCCTGTATCGTTTTTTAATTTTCACTAGATTGGTACTGATGAGTACTTGCCTTAGACATGCTATTTATGGTTGTTTATTGGGTGTGTTGAAGATAATATTAAGTTTTACGAAATATTTTTTCTCAAATCATAACTTTTCATTTACTTTGGACCCCACTGTGAAAAAAAAATACACTACCGAAAAGTGACCCTGTGTTACAAGTTTTGGCGCATTTAATAGGGATTCCGAAAAGGTATTACACATGGCCGTGAGTGGCTCTAATATCTTTCAAGGACGATTATTCGTAGCAAGGCCAAAGTTAATCCAACCATAAAACTCGGTTAGGCTTATTTAAAAATAAACTGGAACTAATACAATTAATGACAAAGACTCTCTGCCTCTCTTATACACTAACCATTTAATCCTTTGTCAATAAAAGGCCGGTTCGCCCGTCATTTCAGGTACCGATATCTTTTCTAGGAAACAAAAGGCCGGGCCGGCCGAGGCGGGGTCGGGGGATGCGCGTGAGCATGTTTCTTTAGAATGTTTAGTGTTCTTTAGTGACTCGCTTCCTGCCTATGAGTACGTACGTGTTTTTTTTTCTCGGTTTTACGACGACTTGTGATCAGTTTCTTTCCTTTGACCTACGCTTTGTTTTTCGGACTTGTGATAGATTGCCTACCTGTGACCAGTGCTGTGTGAATCGGACTAGATTCGGAATCGGACGGATTGGCTACAAAAGTGGACAGATGGCTGCTGCGAGGAGAGAATACACCCAACGGGAGTATGCAGAAATGCATTACCTGTATGGCTTTTGCGACGGTAATGCCCGGACTGCTGCCAGGGAATATCGTCAACGCTACCCTAACCGTGATCGTTTTCCGGACTACAGAGTATTTATGCGTGTACATAATTCGTACATGGAGGGAGTCTTACCCGGTCAGCATGCTCCGAGAGCAGGCAGACCAGTGGGGCAATTTGAAAATGAAGATCAAGTGCTGAGAGAATTAAGATTGGATCCTAGTATAAGTCAACGCCAAATATCCCGTAATCTCGGGATTCCAAGATCGACGGTGCAACGTGTTTACAGAAACAAATTACACGCCTACCACGTGCAAAGGGTGCAAGCTTTGCTGCCCAGTGACTATGAACCCAGAGTGCGGTTTTGCAGAGAGATGCTAAGATACCACAGAGAGGATCCGCAGTTCTTCAACAAGGTTTTATGGACGGATGAGTCAACTTTTAGAAGAATGGGAGTATTCAATATCCACAATCTACATTTTTACTCCAGAGTGAACCCCCATATCATAAGAAATGATAGATTCCAGCATCTGTTTGGTATTAACATGTGGGCTGGTATAATTGGCCAGCAGTTGGTCCTGCATGAAATGCCAGCAAGGCTGAATGGTGCTCAGTATTTAATTTTTTTGCAAAATAATTTAAACCATATCCTTAACGAAGCTGAAGTTCCAGAAGAAAGAATAGCAGAAATGTGGCTGCAACCTGATGGCGCCCCGCCTCACTACGCTCGAGCAGTTAGAGATCATTTGAACGAGCGCTTCCCCAACCGGTATATTGGTCGAGGCGGACATATTGCGTGGCCACCCCGGTCGCCCGATTTAAATCCATTAGATTTTTTCTTTGGGGCTATTTTAAAGAAATAGTTTCCCAAGGAGAGAACAATAGCGAACAAGAACTACGACAAAAGCTCGAATTTGCTAGGTTACAAGTTACTAACAACAGAGGTGCATTCCGTAGGTTACGGAGGAATATTTAGATTTCAGATTATGTATTATGGTCAGAGGCAGGAATTTTGAGCATTTATTGTAAAATGTTTTGCTTAATAAAACAATTATTTCACAATCGTTGTCTTGTTTTTTCGTCCTAGAAAGATATTAGAGCCACTCATGGCCATGTGTAATACCTTTTCGGAATCCCTATTAAATGCGCCAAAACTTGTAACACAGGGTCACTATTCGGTAGAGTATTTTTTTTTCACAGTGGGGTCCAAAGTAAATGAAAAGTTATGATTTGAGCAAAAAAAATCGTAAAACTTAATATTATCTTCAACACACCCAATAAACAACCATAAATAGCATGTCTAAGGCAAGTACTCATCAGTACTAATCTAGTGAAAATTATAAAAAAGATACAGGATTTAGATTTTTTCGAATTTCAATAAGAAATAGTTAAAAAAAGTCAATTTTCTCATAAAAACTCAAAATAAATTATACTCTGCAGGGGTTGACCTTAAGGACCTCCCGTAGAACAACTTTTTACAGCTAATGACCCCACCTAACCCCTAGTTGCGTTTGATCCACGACTTTTGGGCCACCCTGTATAGGTACATTTGTTAATTTTTTTTAACTATACAATGTTTTTTTAAGTAGCCTTAGTAGAAATATTATGGGGCGAGCGAGGACTTAAAAAAAATCTTCACTTTTTTTTTAACCATAGTATCCATTTAGGTTCTGAGATGCATGGTAGGACCATGCATCTCAGCGACGCACCGTTTCCGAGTTACGAGCCTTAGATTTTTTAAATTTTATCTAAAACGATATACACGGTGTAATTGACAGGTTGGCAAAAACTGAAACAGTAGCTTTAGACCATGATTTATGACTGAAAAATGTTGGAATTTTCTTCAGGAAAATTGTCGAATTTTCCGACCGTTTTTCAACTAGATTTGTTTTCTATTCATTTGTTACAACAAAATCCAGCCCTAAAAACATAATTTTAGTGAAAAAAAGCAAAAAACTTTTAAACTCGGCAATGTAAATAATAATGATGTAAAAAGAAAATTCATACAACGCGCTCGGAATCAGCTGTTAGCTCTAAAAGTTTATTGCGCTCCTTAGTGCCAGACAGACAGACAGAGACAGCATACCGCTCGCTCGCTCGCACCCTCCCTTTGAGTGCTGGCCTGCGCGCCCGCCGGCGGCGCGGTGCAGTGTCGGCGCGTCAAAGCAAAGGCGCCGCCCTTTGCTTTTACGCGCCGACACTGCTAGGGTTGTACCGCTTATGGAATTGAATACTTGTAATTTTATTTTTATTTATGTAAAATGTTTTATTAATAATTAAATACTCAGGAATGACTTTGTTCTTTCTTAGTTCCGAAAACCTTATTTTAAACCGTTAACCTTTCGAGTATCGTAATTAGAGACACAAAAAGACGGGGTAGGTGTGAGGACGCCGGCGTCCTCTGTTTAACAGTTTGATCTACAGTATCAATTACGAAGCCACCCGAACTGTACACACGCGTTGCATTACAGTAATGTAAATTGTTTGGTTTAGACAATTAAGTGGGACATAAAACAAAAATATCGCGTTTATATTGCCAGATTCACATTCCTTAAACTGCCAATCCCCGAGCGAACGCTGGCGTTCGAAAAGGTTTGCTTATTTTCGATATTTACAGACTACATACACGCTCACAGTGCGCGTAGCGAGCAGACGTGCCTAGTGACTTACAAATAAAAATACTTAGTACGACCGAACAAGTTTGAGCCTAATTGATTAACCCTTAACCACTGACGTACGTATGTGGTACGTCACCCAAACGGTTTTCCGTTCAAAACTTCAGTTTGCGCGGGAATTTCTGCTCGTCCTTTTTGTTAGTTTCCTAGTCGCCAGTGACACGCGTGCAACAGTAGAGAGCGGATGCCTGCCACGATCCTAAGCAGGTGAGTTTGACCACCCGACGTATGTGGTACGTAGCGTCAGTGTTAGTGTAACTTTTTGAAATTCTTTATTTATGTTTGTCGCCAGATAAAATGAACCGCAAGCGCCTAAATTCGACTTTTATGCCATTCACGTTTAAAATATCATGTGTTTAAGTAAAAGGCGACGACAGAGAAAAAAAATTAGAATCTTGGCTTAACGAATCAGATGAATCATCGGCGGATGAAAATAAGTACATACAATAGGATTGCGGTGAGTCTTCCGAGGACAAATGTAATGATGGTGAAGAGGCTTCTCGAGGATTTGAAACCATGAAAAACTGTATATTATTATGTTTTAAATTGAAATATTGCAATTGTTTTTTTTCTAATTAAAACCGTCCTTAATTATTAATAAAACCACTAAAAGAAATGCCTATTGTTAAAGAATATTTTTATGTTTATTTTTTGAAAATGTCTTTGTTGTTTTGATTACCTTCGTGGTTATTCATGAATAAATATTTATCTTAGATTATTATGACCATGTTTTTTATTATTCTTATTTAATTACAATGTGTCTAAATAAATAAATTGCAGTTATCATCAAAGTTACACTTTATTGATGCATCAAAAGGTCCTCAAAGTAACGTACGTATACCATACGTACGTCAGTGATAGTGTAACAATATGGCACGTCAGTGGTTAAGGGTTAAGACATACAGTTCATTCTTAATAGTTTCAAGAAAGTGTATTTAATATCAAATCACCAACGCACTAGTGTGAAAGAGAAGGCTTGGAGTCACACTCACATCGGAGGTGTTATTATAAAGGTGCGACCAGCGCATAAGAGAAGCGATAAGCGGAAAGAGTGTTGTTATACCACATTCTACAACTTTATCATATTGTGAGTAACAATAGCATGAATCCGTTGCAATTATGGTAAGTGTGGGACCACTCGATAAAAAGTGCGACGGAGTAAGGTAATCCATGTCCTCAGGATCTTCGCTGATGGCGCACAGAGGTCTCGTGTTGAGGCAGGCTTCTAACTGTGCTAGTAATGTCGAATACTCCTCATATACAAGCTTTTGTTTTTTATTTTGAGGGTCGGTTGTGATGTTTGACATCTTGTTTGTCGTAAATCTTATTGCACTTGAAGGTACTTAAGATTTTTTTATACAGAAATACTGTTGAGTGCTGATTTCGTTGTTTTACGACGGAACAAATTCGAACCATTCTTTCAGTTCGACACAGACTTTTGTAGGGATTTCTTGTTAATAACGTTAATTTTATTTACTGAGGCTGTACTTTTGATTACTTTGTCTAAAAATTATGGACACTACTGAAGCTGAAGCAGCCCAAGTAGTGGCTTTGCTGCAACAAGGCTTAAGTCAGCGTGTCGTAGCCAGGAGGTTAAATCTGAGCCGTTCTGCAGTGCGGCGATTTTACCAAAGGTTTCTGGAAACTGGGCAGTATCGAAGAAGATCTGGATCTGGAAGACATATGGTGACAACTCAAAGGGATGACCGCTTTATAGTGGTATCAGCTTTACGAAATCGACACTTATCTGGTGTTGATCTCCAGCGACGCTTACGTGAAGATCGAGGTGTGGCTATAAGTGACAGTACTGTGAGAAGGAGACTTTGTGAGCAGAACTTAAGACCTCACAAGCCAGCAACAGGACCACAATTGACCACAGCTCATCGACAAGCCAGACTTCAATTTGCGCGTAACCACATCAACTGGACTATAGGCCAATGGGAGTCAGTTCTTTTTAGTGATGAGAGTCGAATGACTTTATACGGTTCTGATGGCCGCCGTAATTTCATGCGACGACCAGGTGAACGTTATACCCAGTGTTGCATAAGAGAAACTATCAGTTATGGTGGGGGCTCTGTAATGTTTTGGGCTGGGATATCTTTGACTGGACGCACTGAGCTGGTTTTCATACGAAGAGGTGCTTTAACTGCAGCACGCTACATCACAGAGATCTTAGAAGACCATGTGGTGCCATATGCCGGCTATATTGGAGGGAACTTTGAATTAATGCACGACCACACGTAGCGCGCATCACTACCGATTACCTTGAAGAGGTCGGATTTCGGGTTATGTCGTGGCCAGCAAGAAGCCCTGATCTCAACCCTATAGAGCACATGTGGGACACCCTGAAACAAAAGGTTAGAGCCCGTAATCCAGTCCCTACAACATTAGGAGACCTTGAAACCGCCATTAGGGAAGAATGGAACCGAATCCCTCAAGAGACAATCAAAATTTTGATAAGGTCATTGAAACGGCGAATGCAGGCAGTTATTCGAGCAAGAGGAGAGAACACGCAATATTAAATTGCAACAATTGTGTACATAACATTTAATACATAAAAACTGGAGCGTATTTAAAATTAATCAAAAAATCGTGTAAATTTAAAGATTTTGGTTTTTAAATGAAAATGACTTTCAAAAAATCATTTTGATGTTTTAACTGTGATTAAATTGGTGTAAATAATTAAGTTAAATAAAACATTTCAGTACTAAAACATTTTGTTTGGTTTTGCTTAAGAAAGACGTGATTTGCGGCAAAAACGCAGGTGGCCCGATTTTTATGATGACCAGTGTAGCTGAGTTTTAGAAGTTTTCTTGTTTTGTTACAAAATGTTAAATATTATGACTTTTGTTACTAAAGCTGTTTTTTCTTAAGAATTAAGGATTAGATAGTAAGTTTAATAATGTTGACTGATTCTAGAATGACTGATTAAAGTTATAAGCTCCCAAACATTTATAATTATATTAGTTTCATTTTCCATCCAACTATCAAAAAAAACGTTCTATTTAAATTACCCTCACGATCGTGAGTAGTCAAGTTGTACCTAAAACTCACGAACGTGAGGGTTAACTCCTGGGTTAACTATAAACCTGAGATTTTTTCAGTATTTTTTCTTAGCCTCTAAGGCTGTACCGAATGCTATAAAAACCATGACATAGACGATTTCGAAATAAAAATCCATCGGGTGTAAAGGGGTATGGCGATTGTTGAGTGCCGGCGAAAACGTGTGTGGTTTTTTAACGAATTTAATGTGAAAATATGGATGAATTAGTCCAATTTGTTAAAAAATGTGATCCTAAACATGCTAGGAAACGACCACGCAATCCATCTGCATGGAAGCGTGAAGTGGAGCGCAAGAAACGGTATGTAAAACTTTGTCATTATTGTGTTCAAACTTCTACCAAAAAAGTTTTATGCAAGATGCATCCAGCCCATTCTAAATTAGGTATTTAGCAGAGCGATTATTATTATTTTATTTTTATTTCACTACATTGTGTTTTACTACTAATCCCAATAATTATCGCGAAAAATTAAATTAAAAAGCAAAAAACGTATGTAGTCCTAAAGCGATTCGTTACGATTCCCGCGTAATACTTATTCCTATCTACTCTGTTTGTCGTTTGTGTGCGTTTTTTTATTATTAATATCTTTTTCAGCTACGAAGCCAAGAAATTGCCAACATTTCCAAGATGTCAGCACAATCAAAAGGCTTTTCGCTGTACCTTACTTACATGTCAAGATATAAGAAAGTTTCACGAAAACTTTTATAAATGTAAGACGAAACTTCAGCAAGATAATTTTATTCTGAGATATTGCAGTATCAAGCAAGCGGTAAAGTCCAAGCCGAATAGCCAGAGGAAATAAGCCATAAAATATACTCTATGCTCTAAAGACGGATTGCTTGTTCAAGTATGCCGAGACACATTTTAGAATGCTTTACAAATAAAAAAAAATCGGGTCCAAGGGGTAATGACCAGATTTTAAAACAGCGAAGGCTCTCCCATTAAAGAAACAAGAGGAGGCGATCGAAAATCACATCTGTATGAAGCAAAAAAGCTCTCAGTACAATGATTTATAGAAAAATTTAAAGGGCAGGAAAGCCATTACTGCAGATCACAAACAAAAAGACTATACCTGCCAGCCGGATTGAATATTAGAAAAATGTGGCGGATCTATAATGACTTAAGAGATGCTGAACTAAAAGTAAAACAAAGTTTTTTTCGGAGTATATTTAACAGGTACTATACCATCGGGTTCGGCACCCCGAGAACAGACGTATGTTCTACTTGTATATCGTTGCAGGAACAACTAAAAGTTGAAAAAGATCGAGGTCAAGAGTGAGTTCATTCTAAATAAAAAAAAAAAAAAACGAAAAGAAACGAGATAATGATTCAGAAAAGACTCCACGGTCTTTAATACAAAGCGTTTTACAGCATATTGAAGGAAGATAGCCAAGACACAAAAACGCTAAGCTTTGACAGTCAAAAAAATCAGCCTCTGCCAAAATTGAATGATCATCTGCCTATTTCAGCAGGCAGTTTAATTTTTACCACTTTGTTATAGTAGAGGGCAACTCGAAAGCTAAACTCGGAAAAGAAAACGTACATTCTTACTATTGGAATGAAACAACTCACGCCAAAGGAGGCAATGAAATTATAAGTGCGGTTTACCATTTTCTACAGAATGTAGAGATCTCAGAACATATAAAAGTTCTTCGTATATTATGTGATGGTTGTTCGTGCCAAAATAAAAACACTGGTATGATCAGCATGCTAGGTAAATGGCTTTATGTTGAAGCCCCAAGACATCTAAAAACAAAATGAACTGATTTTCCCAATTGTTGGGCATTCGTTCATACCGCCTGATCGTGTGTTCGCTAAAATTGAAAAGACGCTGAAGACAAAAGAAGTTGTAACGTCTCCATCGGAATATGCAGCTGTGTTACAAGAACATGGATCATGCGTAGACCTAGTATCGATTCCAGTTTATGACTGAAAGACAGCTTATGCTTGCATCATTAAACCGACGACATCCTGGCACTTCCCGTTCCTGAAATCGAAGCGCTTTTTTATCACTCGGACCATAACGGAAAATGTTTTAGTTCAGGGTGAAGAGGCTTATAGAATGGAGCGAAACACAAAAAAGATAAAAACGAAAAAAAAAAAAAATATAATGATTGCTCCACAGGTAATTCAACCTAACACAATCGTACCAAAAGCATCGAAAATGAACGATGTTTATGGCCTCCTTAAAAAACATTTTGGGGACGAATGGAAAAATTTGGAGTGTTTGCAATATTACAAAGATTTGGAGGGCATTGGGAATAATAATTCTCAAGATAACGAACGCGACGATGATGAATGTAATGATTTATGTGAGCCAGGCTTTGAAGAAGTTGCCATAAATGTATAAAGTAGTAGCTATCTGCCCATTGATTATTAGTGTTAAGCTCGTATTGATTATTAGTGATAACTCATTTATTAATAAATAATTGCCATTGAACAGATCTGATGTTTTTATTTTACGTAAGTACCTACCTACCAGATAGGTAGGCACTTACGTAAAATAAAAACATCACCAGATAGGTACCAGATAGGTAGGTTGGATAAGTTCTATGTACCTAGTTAGGTACATAGAACTAATCCAACTCATCTGGCCCTAATAAATTTTGCATAACGCCATCCACCCGAAGTTTTATTCTTGGTTGCAAAACCCGCCAAAATATGACAATTCATTTTCAAAACCCGTTATAACGGCAGGTTAATTTCAATTTCCTCTAAAACGAATTTTTAAATGCTTTTAACGGTTCAAATCTTAATATTTTTTTTTTGCCCAGCTTAAATTAGTTTTGCCATGTCATAAACTAAATGATTATCATAAAAAAATCCCAGTAAGTTGTATTGACTAAGCTTAAACAATATTTTGTATCCTGTGATATTTTTGAAAAATACGTTTTGGTGGGTTTTGATACTATACCCCTCTGTGAGTAGCAGGATTTATTATGAACTCTTTTGCAAAAAAAAACGGGCACTTTAGTTTTTTTTTCTCTACTTCAATGAAGAAGAACAAGAAATAGGGTCCTTAGACAAAGTAACATCGCTTCGTAGCGAAACGATATCTAAATTCGTCATCGTCTCTGAGATAACGATAAACATTTCTTAGTCAATGTAACAATATGATCGCGATCGTTGTGCCGATTTGTTTATGCGCTAAAAAACAAAAATATTGGTTATGGTATTTAATATGAAAATTTAACTGTCAGTGTCAGTCAAGAAATTCAAATCGGATCAAACCCGCGAGTTATTGCTGTTTTCGTTAAAATCGTTTTACTTAAGTGAAATCATACATTTAAAGTAGGGTTGTAACGGAACTTCGCCTCCGCCTCCGTTACTGCGGAAGTTCCGCAAGAAATCGTACCTCCGCATCCGCCTCCGTAAAATATATGCGGAGTTATAACGGAGGTGTATTTACGTTATCATCGGTACAAAAACGCGCGAGCAGCGACGCTCGACGTTCGACGCTCGACGCTCGCGTCTCGCGCGCGAAATGGTGCAAGAAAGAATCGTGTGCGCGCTGGGAACGCGGATGGGTGGTTGGTCGTCCGGTACGAACGAAGTTTTATGTAACACTACTTGAATTGCGATTGTTTTGTTTGTTTTAAGTGATTTAGTGTAAATTACTTGTTACGTTTATTTAACTCACAAGATGAAGCCGAAAACAAGTGAGATTTGGCAGTTTTTTTTAAAAATAGATGATAATTTTGCGAAATGTAAAACTTGTGGGAAAAAATATTCAAGGAAAGGTCGAACTACGACACTTAACCACATTAAGCCAGCTGAAATTATTTAGTTCAGCTGGCTTAATTTATGATCCCCTCAGAAATCGTCTGAAAGGTGACAAAGCCGCCAAACTCTTGTTTGTCAAATATAATTTGCCTCTTCTTAATTTTGAATACTAGTTGATTAAATAAGTAATTAAAGCGTACTATCAATGTATGTACCTATTTCATTGAAATACAGACTTTTTTATTATACCATAAATGAATATTTTTCTATATCCACTTTCACCTCCGCCTCCGCCTCCGTTAACCTCCGCATCCGCGGAGGCAAAACTCATCGCCTCCGCATCCGCCTCCGCCTCCGCCTCCGCTAATTTAAAGCTAAAGTATTTTTAACACCCTCGCTCGTAAAGCTGATGTAATTCCACCGGTTTTAAATATGTAAAGAGGGTCATAAAAAACGTGTGTTACCTAAGCAAATGGTTAAGTTATAGTCCATACAAATTCCATAACAGTATTATTTGCCATTTAAAATTTGGAACTGATCGCCGCCGCACGACTCCAGCTAGTGAGCAGCGCGCTGTTGCTATTAAAATTTCGAACTAATCGCCGCGCCAGTCAGTAGGCAGCGCTAGCGCGCTGTTAACCCTTTAATTCGCAGTGTTAAACCTGAACGAAATAGTAAACAAAAAAATACTGTTCGATTTCTGCTGATATGTTCTTGCTTTTTGTTAATCAATAGCTATCTAAAACGAAACGTAACCAAAAAAAATTTAACTGTCATTTCGCGCGAATGTTTTCTCTCTCTTTCTGACAAGATGGCGTCGAGAATACTTGCCACGCACGGATGTAAGGTAAATAATTTCCGATTTTGACCATTTCAATTAAATTTATGGATACTATGCATGAAAATATTACTAACTAATATCCTCTTTATTGATTGGTGTAAAATTCATCTTGTTTGAACAACGAATATCCAATTTACGAGCCCGTGAAATGATATGTTGTTTGTGACCAACACTGCGGAGTACTCAGAAAAGTACCGAGTATTCTGAATGTCGTTCACAATCAACATTGCTCTTTTGCTTACCAAGTACTTTACTTTAACGAACTGAGCTATTCCTAATATTTTCGAACTACCTATAATAACTAACACAGTGGGTAAATGTTTTAAAACTTTTATTTGGTATTATTATTTGCGATTGATATTTTTGTTATGCTTTGGGTGCAGTTTTGGATGGTTTTTCTGTTTTTGCTTGCTTCAGATTAAGCCAAAATGGCACCGAACACGTACTATCATGGCACTTGTGCCACCTGAAAATGCACCATCAGATGGTAGTAGTAGCGGCTCGATGTCGATGATGATATTACATACTGCAGTTCGGAACCAAGATCCTATCCTTCTTCTCTAAATGAGTTGGACATATTTTGTTCTGACAATGAAGACCGCCAAACAGCTCACTTCAACCCGGTTTTATCGGATGAAGAAACTATTCCACTGTCACCTGTCCTGTGTGTGTTTCCGACCGGTTGGCCGCAAGAACAACTCCCTTTCATGCTAAATTCGGTTTCATCCATCTTATCGCCTTTGACTAGCTCACCGGCAACCACAACACGTTCAAAGAGAAAGGCAACTACGTTACCAAGGCTTCTGACAAAACGGGTGAAGAAGTTTGTTAGAAAACCCATAAACTTCAAATTCAAAAAAGGCAAATTCCAACACACAGCAATAGTAGAATTACCAAAATATAATCCACCTTTTGATGCAGGCCTGAAAAGCCCTCTTGATTATTTCCAACATATTTTCTCAGAAGACATAATGGATGTTATCACAGAAAATACGAATCTTTATTCAGTTCAACATGAAGTTTCAAAAAGCATAAACGTTACTGAAAATGACATAATATCTGATTTTATTGGCATAACTCTTTTGATGGGTGTGGTCCAAATGCCAGCTTACCGCGACTACTGGAGCAAAGCGTTGAGGTTCCCCGAAATTGCTGATATTATGTCTCTAAAGAAATATGAAAAAATAAGAAGATTTCTTCACTTTGTAGACAACACTGACACAAATGACGACCGCTATTTCAAAGTGCGACCTGTACTTGAGAGGATTCGTAAGAATTGTTTGCTGCTCGTGCCAGAAGGACGCTACAGTGTGGATGAAATGATGGTCCCTTACAAGGGAACACGGGCAGGGAGTAGGCGGCAGTATTTACCCAAGAAGCCCAAAAAATGGGGATTTAAGATATTTGTGCAAGCAGGAGTCTCTGGATTAATATATGACTTCATCCCATATGGTGGTGAAGATACTTTTAGAAACCGACACTTTACTGACTATGAAAATAGCTTAGGTTTAGGAGCTAAAGTTGTCATAGCTCTTTGCAAGACCACAGGAAAAACCAGCTACTGTGTACTTCGACAACTTTTTTACATCGCTCGTCAAGAAATGTTACTTTCTGAGAAAGCGCTTGCAAAGAAGGGTAGGGGTGCCAGCCAACAGATTGTCTGCAATGAGAAGAAGCTCGCCGTGGTCAAGTGGTATGATAATAAAGTAGTCACTTTAGTAAGTTCTTTCGTTGACTCGCATCCAAAAGAAAAAATTAAGCGATACTCAAAAGAAACCAAATCGAGGGTTGACGTAGATTGCCCACAAATAGTCAAGCAGTATAATGCTCAAATGGGTGGTGTTGATTTGGCCGACATGTTGGTGTCATTATATCGCCCTAACTTTAAAACAAAAAAACCGGCCAAGAGCGTGTCGGGCCACGCTCAGTGTAGGGTTCCGTAGTTTCCCGTCCGTCACAATAAGTGTTCCCACTTATGAGTTTAAAGGTGGAGGAGGAAATTATTTTGTACAACTTTTTGTCTTTTTTGTACAAAAACTGTTGTGTCAATCAAGTTCAAAATGATTTTCATAGAAAGTCCTTATAAAGTTCTACTTTTCAGATTTTTTTCATATTTTCTAAACTTATGGTTCAAAAGTTAGAGGGGGGGGGACACATTGTTTTTTACTTTTGGAGCGATTATTTCCGAAATTATAGACATTATCAAAAAATGGTTTTAGTAAACCCCTATTCATTTTTAAATACCTTTCCAACAATATATCACACGTTAGGGTTGAAATTAAAAAAAAAATCACTTCCCACTTTACATATAGGGTGGCTACCCTAATAAAACATTTTTTTCCAATTTTTATTTTACCACTTTGTCGGCGTGATTGATATACATATTGGTACCAAATTTCAGCTTTCTAGTGCTAACGGTCACAGAGATTAAGCGAGGACGGACGGACGGACGGACGGACAGACAGACATGGCGAAACTATAAGGGTTCCTAGTTGACTACGGAACCCTAAAAAGGTGGTATATGGCTTTATTTGCTCAAGCACTGGACATTTGCGTCAATAATGCCTGGCTGCTGTATAGAAGGGATTGCCAAAGTAACAAGAAACCATTAACTCTCAAAAAATTTCGGATTCAGCTGGTAACAGAACTTTTCCAAAAGAATAGGATTCGACAGACAGAGTCAAAAGAAAACGAAGCGTCTGTTAAGATCAAGACTCCGGTTGCTCCAAGACCACCAGATTCTGTTCGCTATGATAATATAGGCCACTTACCAACATTTGTGTCTCAAGGCAGGTGCAAGCCGACTACTAGGGCTCCTAAGCGCATGCTTGGAGAGGCCAGTTCCCACTTCGTTGGAAGACGGGGAAACTGGTCCTCATACAGAAACCGGGGCGCCCTGCGGACTCTCCGTCCGCATTCCGGCCCATTGTGCTGCTCGACGAGGTGGGCAAGCTCTTTGAAAGAGTAATTGCAAACCGCCTCGTCGGGCACCTTGTGGGGACGGGGCCGGATCTTGCGGAACACCAGTATGGTTTCCGCAAGGGGCGCTCGACGGTGGACGCCATCATGCGCGTGAGAGCCCTCACGGCGGGGGCTGCAGTGTCCAGGGGTGGGGTAGTCGTGGCGGTGTCTCTCGACATCGCCAACGCGTTCAACTCCATGCCTTGGAGCTGCATCAGGGAGGCACTCCAATACCACCGGATGCCGACCTATCTTCGTCGTGTGGTCGGGGCATATCTGACGGACAGGGCCGTCATATACCCCGGTCGCTCTGGAGAGTGGAACCGGCGAGAGATGTCGTGCGGTGTCCCGCAGGGATCGGTCTTGGGGCCGCTCCTGTGGGACATCGGTTACGACTGGGTGCTGCGCGCCGACCTCCCCAGCGGCGTCAGTGTAGTTTGTTACGCTGACGACACGCTCGTTCTGGCTCAGGGGGGGTCGCACCAGGCGGCGGCCGACAATATGACACGCGGGGTTGCGATAGTCGCGGAGAGGATCCGGCTACTGGGTCTCGAGGTGGCCTTGCACAAATCCGAGGCCATGGTTTTTCATGGCCGCGGAAACACGCCACCGTCGGGATCCCAGTTGACGGTAGGAGGGGTTCGCATCGGCGTCGGGTCGACGTTGAAGTACCTGGGAATCGTCCTCGACAGCCGGTGGAACTTCGTCGAACACTTCCGACGTTTGGCTCCCAAGCTCGAGCGGACGGGGGCTGCTTTCAAGCGGCTCCTGCCCAATCTGAGGGGGCCAAACGCCTCCTGCCGTAGGCTCTATGCCGGAGTCGTGCGGTCCATGGCCCTTTACGGGGCCCCGGTATGGGCGCGTTCTTTAGGGCGGCGCGCCGCCCACTACCTGAACGCGCCCCAAAAGGTGGTGGCACGCCACAATAGCGGCGGTAAGTCCCCTCTTTGAGGAGTGGCTGGAGAGGCGTCATGGCGTCCTCACCTACCGCCTGACGCAGGTCCTCACCGGACACGGAAGTTTCGGGAGGTTCCTGCACATCATCGGGCGGGAGGAAGCGCCTGGGTGTCACCATTGTGACGATCGCCCGGAGGACACGGTGGAGCACACAGTGGCGGTCTGCCCAGCTTGGGCGGAGCACCGCCGTGCCCTCGTGGAGGCGATCGGCGGCGGAGATCTCTCGCGTCCGGCCCTGGTTCAGGCCATGGTCCGGAGCGAGAGGGAATGGGAAGCGGTCACCACCTTCTGCGAAGCAGTAATGCTAGCGAAGGAGGTGGCCGGGCGATTGAGGGAGAGAACATCTGCCCAACCCAGCCGCCGCGGGAGACGCCCATGGCGCCGGGCGCCGCGAGACGACTTCCGGCCACCGTAGATGCGGGCCTGTGGACGGTGAGCAATGGGTAGCTCGCCGTCCGTCCGTCGATTGACGACAGGCCGTGTCGACGGCGCGTTCGTGTTTCACGCGCGCCTCAAAGAGAGTCAGCAAAGCAGAGGGGCTTGCTAGAGCCTCCGCCTGCCGGGGTTGCGGGTTGTTCGAAAGAGATACCGCGGCCCCGGAACGTAAAGGGCAACAGAAGGAACATGGGTGGGTTTTAGTCAGTACAAGTCTGACATGCCCCCCCGCTCCGCCCAGAGCGGGGGAAGTCATTGGATGATTTCCCACCCGAAAAAAAAAAAAAAAAAAAAAAAAAGGCAGGTGCAAGTATTGAAAAAAGGTTATACCAGTGTTTATTGCAATAAGTGTAACCTTAGATTGTGTAAGTTGGAAAAAAGAAACTGTTATTCCCATTACCATGTCAACGTCTAAATGATAACTATGTCAAAGAAAGCTGAATTTGTGTTTTTTTCAATAAACTTTGTTTTTCCACATATTCTTTTTATTTTCATTGAAAGTGTAATTGTCTATTCAAGCCGCAATGTTGTTAGTGTACGACATAATATTATGCCACTATTCAATAGAATGTTTCGCAACGTTGTATCTGAACAACATGTTTCCTCAAAAAGTATCTATGTCAGATTTTTTCAAACATTTTTATAGAACTATTTTAACAATAAATAGAGTCCCTAAAAGAAAAAAGACAAAAAATGCAGTCTTTTTTCACTTGCGAACTAAAGGGTTAAATGGCAGGAAAGCAACAGTGTGCATTCACAGATTGAGTTTATTTAAATGTTTTTTTTCTGTTTTCTCGCAAATGTGTTAAAAAACGTCGTACGATATACGTGCGTATTGGTTATAACATGCTCGGCTCAATTACGAAAATTTACTGAAATTCATTAATTCATTTACTGAAATTCCGATTCGCGTGTTATAACCATCTTAACGCACTAATATCGTAATGTACTATTAAGTTATAATAAAAAGATTTTTTTTAACAGTGGTAAGGGAATATGATTAAACTTTTTAAACTTAATGATAATCAAAATGGACTCATTTTTATAAATGGCCGGTGTCCAAATGATGATGGAGTAACTATTATAATTTTTAGAGATAAAACATGGAATCAAGGGTGCGAGCAAGTCTCGAACAGTTATCAACGCTGCTTGAGTATATGGAAACGTAAGTAAATCCAAGTTTTATTCACTAGTATGTAACGCGATCTTGAAAATGAAGTACTTATATTGAATCTTTGTTTGTTTATATTACAGTCATGGTGACCTGACGAGGCCTCTTGCCGGAGCACAAGGTCGGATACGGTCAGACCGACTGTGGACTGACCTGACCAACATCTTGAATGCTGCTGGTAGCGGTGTCAGCAAGACTACAGAAAAGTGGAAAAAAGTAAGAATCTAATGAACATTTTTGGAAAGACTGGTCTGATGGTAGAGTGGCTAGCAAGCTATTTTCTCAAGGGTTTTGGATAAGTAGACACACCCTTGCGGTTATGAAGGTTGGCTGGTAATAATTTCTCTGTTATTACTAGACTGGGGATTTTTGATAATTATGATGATGATGATCAATCTCTGACACCCATAGTAAGAAAGGCAGAAAGGAAAAAATGTTTATTGGCACTTACTATATCACATACGATAAAATATTAAGAAAACTTGCAAATAAACATTAACCTTCTAACTAATAAAGTCAAACAAGTGCAAGTATAGTATTAGTACAAGCTATACTTTGGTGTCCAATGGCCATATGCGAAGATGTCCCACACGTTATTGTTATTTTTCAATTTATTTATTTCCAAAGTTCTTACCAAATCGGCTTTTTAATCTCAGTCACAGTAATAACATAGGTACTTAAATAACTATGACTGATTTTTGTTCAACAAAGGTGTGGGCAGATTGGAAGTCGAAGACAAAAAAAGGCATTGACCATAAAGCATCATGCAAGTGGGACTGGAGGTGGGCCAGCAAGCGGGCAAACATTGTCAGCTAGCAATGAAAGAGTGCTGGCTATAATGGGTGCTTTAGCAGTGGCAGGACAAGATCCTGTAGAAGAGCTAGGATTTAATGTAAGTACCACCTTCGAGGCTCCTGCTCAACAATGAGCAAATTTTCTCTAGTTAATATTCCTATTAACATTGGTCAACCAAGTAACTTTACTTAGTTAACATGAAATTTCATTTTTTGATAAATTAGTTTTAACTTGGTTAAACTAGTTTAAATTAGTATTTATAAATATTATTATATGACTGAAAAAACGTTGCTATAATGTTTAAATAAAACATTCTAAAAATAATACACTTTTTCAGTAATAAATAATTTCATTACATCTACCACTTATTTTATCTATATAAATACTGCACAAGATGATCCTGCCGCCCAAGATGATGTTGCCGCTGGCAACAGCTAGTATACTATTTATTTGTTATGTATTATGTAGAATATAAAATTATCTAAAATTCGTAGAGAACCTCAGTTTTGCTATTTATATTCTATACCTGTGTGCCTGTGTTTTTTCATCGAAATCCGTTCAGCCGTTTTTGTATGATTGCGTAAGTATTAAACATCCAAACCTCCACATTTTACAATATTAACAGAATATGATTTAAAAAACTTTTTAACAAACAAAGGATCCGTAAACTGTCCAAAATAACACTCATTTTCTTTTGCAGAAACTCTACAACTGACTTCGTCACTTCAACCTTCCACTTCACAGCCCTCAAATAGTTGGCTTCCGGTTTCCTCATCATACCAGATACAACCACCACCCCTTCCGCTCGTGCTCACTCAGAATTCGGATCAAGGACGACAGCCTGTTGCGCCAGCCCCACCAGCCACATCAGCCCCGGCAGCGCCATCCCCGCCAGCCCAGTCCCCGCCAACCCCTGCAGTGCCCACTACTCCGAGGCGAAGGCGGCCACCTGCCCCCCGCACGTCTGCTATTTCTCCATCTACCAGGCGTCGTCCGCGGTTGAGGTCGCCAGCGACACCGCAGTCAACAGCTGCCTCTCCCGACCGCCCTCATTTGCGCGCCCGCCGTGGACGGGCACCGACTCCCTTGGAGAGAGCGACAAGCGAGTTTACGGCCGTGGAATTACGACGCCTGGAGCTGGAGGAAGCCCGGACTAGGCTACAACACGAGCGAGATTTGTGAGCATTGGAGATTAAGCACACTCAAGCTTGGCTTGACTATTATCGCAGTAGGGACAACACAGAACCGCTGTACAATGAGTAGTTCAACAATTGTCTTGTCCCTATTGCTATAGTAATCAAAGGTTTTTTAGTATGTATGTCCGAAGCCTTAGGCATTCTGCATCTCAGACTACAGCAAGTGCGATACTAGCAAAAGTCTGAGATGCAGAATTCCTAAGGCTGTTTAAAATGTTTGTAGTAATTGACGTATAAAGGCTGATTAATATAATTATTATGTTATTAGAGATACTAATTATATAAGGTTAAAATTTTATAGAGTTTATCAAGTGACTTAATAAAAATATTTAATAGTAATTTTAATTTATTCACCTATATTACATCCTACTTACATTCCAAGTATCATAAAATCTGATTGAAGCCAAGAGGCTGTTTGTAGATATAAAATAATAATTTAAAAAAATATATTACATCCTACTAACTAAACGATTGCGCATAGCCCTGCCTCGGATTACATCGTTTTGGTTATCATTGGAGATGCTATACTGTACAGCATGATCTACACTATCTTGTACCCCTGCAGCTGGCATATCACTTGGAGGTGGTATTCTAGCATCTTATGCAATGTTGTGCAGCACACAACATGCATTAGTGATTTTGCTAGCCATGTATGGGTGATAGTGAAGAACTCTGTGTCGAAGCATACACCTCCAACGAGCCTTAAGAAGACCGAAACAGCGCTCAATGCGAGACATAGGTTAGTGTTGTCAAAAATCAGCTTGGGCGAATAATATCCGGCCATATTGTTTCAATAACTACAACGTTTTAGCATTCGTTTCGTCATCTTTATTGACGATCACGATCGAGGCGAAGACGAACACTGAAAGTGCTGCTTATCTACGCATTTGTATGGAATAAACACGATAACGATTCGTTAAGCTGCTGTTGTTACGCTGTGCCATGCCACGTGACACACCCCTCCTCCGCCGCACGCGGGCTGCAAAACGCCCGCGCCGGCCGCGGACGCAGAGAGAGAACTCAGAGAACCCCCCAAAGACTACTATAGTATATGGAACCCCCGATCGCCAACGAGGTCAGACGGAAGAAGTGTCTCCGCGACTCTCGGGTGTGCGCGAAAGGCCTATATTGTTAATCTCGTCTCAGTATGTTGTGCTGATAGACTGTACTATTGTATTTGATGAGTGCTTCTATGAATAAATGATTTTAAAGGTATAAACGCCTTTTAAACCAGTTTTATTTTTGAGGTTATGTCCTAAAAAATATTATTATGTGTAAGCACATAAACATTGTTTTGGTGAAAAACGATGTTCTAGATAGCTGGTGCTATCTTTGTAATGTTTTACTTATCATTAAGTTAGCAAATTGACATGAGAATTGTACCTATTCAGTAGAGTGCTTTAGGAGACCTACGTCCACCAGTGGTCTGCAATAGTTTGATGATGATGAATGATGAAGCGCTGATGCAGTTTTGAGTGTGGGTAAATAAAACAACTTTGTTTTTGCAGGAACTTACATTAATTTTATTGTTGTTATAATTACCTAATTGATTCTTAATATTATTTTATCTAAGAAAGGGGCAGGTCGGGTCATACCTTCATGGCAAGCGTTACTAAGGTACCAAATAATGCTCATAACATGTGAGCAGCATCCCATCCAGTTACAAAAATCATTAAATTCAGTTGCGTTTAATAAATCACTCATTATGGTGGCATTATTTGTAGTGGCACTATATGGTCCGCGTACATCTATAATATATCCATCAGAGGCATAGAGGACAAATGACTTTAATAAATTCCTATATTTTTATGAAGGGAATATGTATCCTTTTGGAATAAGTAATTACTACTTTTTTGTATGTATATTTATATTGCATCAGCTATTGTGATTGCAGGTTTTTGATCAGCTGGTGCATTAGGCTCACAAAAATGTGATCGGCAATGTATGAATTTTTTGCTGCCACTTGCTCCCTTCTTAAATGAGAAAAACCAAGAAATCCTGGAACATAATCAGTTAGCAAAATATTTATTGCTACAGACATTAATGTCTCTAGGGTCCTTATCGGAACTTGAAATAGATATGACAATCTGTCCTCTGAATCCCCAGTCCTTAATTTACACAATAAGGCTGTTAATGCAAAACTATCCCGATGCATATTCCTAAGCCTCGGTGTAACATCCAATATTTGTTGATGTTGTTTATTTATGCCTATAAAGTACTGTACTTGGTTATCGGGGTAGTTTTGAATATTCTCATAAGAGATGTTACTTAACCCTTCCATTAAAATAAAAATTATCTCCTCTGTGTGTGGAAGTAAAGCTATTAAGGCTATACTCAGCAGTATACAGGTTTTCATAATTAGCGTCCTGTCTATGTAAGGAGCAAATACGAGCTCCTCTTGGTACAACATATTGATACTTAACCAATACAGCTTGCCTGGTTTCTTTAGGCACAATATTTGGCTCTGGTTCCAAGCACTCTTTGGAAAATGCAGTGTCTTGGTGTTTCAGCTGCTCTTCTTATATTGGGCAATACAATATGTTGGGGTCTTTCTTCTGGTTCATATATCTGGAACATAGAAGCTCAAATCTCAAGCTTGGCCCCAGCAAACTCCACAAACTTCATTCATGGATGACATCTGTAAATAAATAACATTGATGAAATACAAATTAAACACTAAGTTTGATAAGATATAAATTGCGCCCATCATGACCAAGCTACAGAATAGTTTATAACATCCAATGATTGGTTTTCACCTTACAGAAAACCTTTACCAAAAATATGTATGTTGTGTTAATATGAGAAAAAGGGCTATGTGACAATGGAAAAACCAGTATCCTTTTGTTGATAGTAGAGCCAACATCATGACTGTCCCAGATTTAACAACATAAAATAGTAATTGCCATTTGCATGACACATTTTTATAAGCTAATTACTATAAATATAATTATGTGTTGTTGCGATTCCACTCTTGATCTGATTTTGGGGTGGATAGACTGACCACATACAGCACACATCAAATCATAATGATCACCCTCCAGATGATCAGGCACAATGGGTTGAATATTTTTATTTGGTGAAACAACTCTAGTTCTTCTAGCTCTTGGACAACACGGTACACAAGCTTCATCTTCAGAATGAAGCTAAAATAAAAAATATTAATAAAGAATAGCTTGCATTTAAAAATGCATGGTATTAGTGGAAAATAATTTACATTGTTTACACATACATACATCAAATCAAGATATATGTGTAAATGATATATACCTCTCGTGGTTGGATCCATGTAGCAACTGTGTTAGCCATTATTTGTTCTTTTCATTTGCATCTTTAATCAAAATCCTGCGTCAACTGATTCATAGTATGGATTGTCCGCATACAACACAAACACTTAGATGGCATATTATGCTTCTCCTCGGCATATTATCTGAAGAATGTGAATGAGTAAGTCAGCAGGTGTTATCTGAAAATAATTAAGTGATTTTGAGTGAACAACATTGCTTTATATGACACTACAACATTGCTTTATATGACTATGACACTATGACAGTCATACTAACAGAGTAATAACTATTATAACAGGCAAGTAAACAATACATGTAAACGATCACTCAAGTGTTTATACAGGATATAGGACACATTATATAGGACAAAATGTAAATATTTATACAACCACAAGTGTTTATTTTTTCAAATAATGTTTAGATTTGTTTTAGTATACACATTTTATTTTAAACGGTTTTATTTAGTATCATATCGCGTAGATTAAATGGTAAGGACTACTTTTTAACACGTAAAAGTTATCACTTAACGTAACTGACACACGCGTACGCAAAATGTTATTTGGAAACTACTTACATCTCTAGGATATACCCACAGCCGATTAGTATTGACGATATCTTCACTCTCATCGGATACAGCGTCCTTTCGCGAAAGTACTATCAACAGATAGAGTACGGAGCACCAGTAGTTCAACTCAACGTAAAAATGGCCAGATAATTTGCCATATTGCTCAGATGCAGTTACAAACTATAAACCAAAAAAACAACAAAGCACACACAAGAAAAGATTTTCGGGATTTTTCCATCCTGTCAAAAAAATTGCCAACACAAAAAAACTTTGATGGCGAAAATAATTCCTATAGTTAAATAGTTAATAATTAAGATTGTATGCAATAATTATTCATTGTAAGGTATAATGTGTAATAGGTTAATTTTATTTACTCTTATTTCTATTTTTAAATAATCATTTATCATTTTGAACCTCGTGATATTTTACAAATGGCAACTTCTAAAAACATAACCACATTTAGTTGCGTTCAGTTTAAGATTATATTACACTAGCTTTTGCCCGCGGCTTCGCTCGCGTTAAATTTGGGTTAACACAGATCCCCTTGCGCCTTATTGATTTGTAATAGCAACGCTAAGTTTTCCCTTTTCTTCCCTGTTTCTCCCACACATCCCACTTTTTTTTCAAAAAAGTTAGCCTATGTCCGTCTCCTGGTTCCCAACTATATCTGTACCAAAATTCATCAAAATCGGTGTAGCCATTAAAGCGTGAAGAGGTAACAAACAAACAAACAAACAAATAAACAAACAAACAAACTCACTTTCGCTTTTATAATATTAGTAAGGATTTAATTAATTAAATCTTTTAATTGATATAATTCATTAATGCAGTGTGCTAAAAATACTAACGTTACATGAAAATGAATGGTTTAGTTGCCTTAATAAGTGGTACAAATTGTATCACAAAACAACAAAAAAAGTATGCGGTACGAATCTTGCCGTTCGCCTTTGAAATTAATAAAAGAAAGATTATTGTGGATTATTCTAAAATTGCTTTACTAATGGCGCGAATTGCTGAAACGATTTTTAACTGATTACGATATTTTAAAACTTTTTGGATATTTTCTGCAAATTAAACAATTTAATCTTTCTTTTTACATTAAATACCACTTTTTAACCGACTTCAAAAAAGGAGGAGGTTCTCAATTCGACTGTATTTTTTTTTTCTTTTTGTGTTTGTTATCTCATAACTCTGGTCTGGGTGAACCGATTTTGATGATTCTTTTTTTATTCGAAAGCTGGTGGTTGTCGTTTCGTCCCATAAAATTATCAAGATCCGGCCAGTAGTTTTTGAGTTATCTTTAATAATGCGTATTAGATTGACTTCGTCTACGTTGATGATATAACTTTAGAGGTTGTCGAAGACAAAATGAACAAAAAACGCTATGCACTATGATTTGGAAGGTCATCGCAGTTTTTTGAGGTTTTTGTATTTTAAAATGGTGATAGATCTTCAGTGATATACAACGGAACTCTTCAATAAATGACAGCAAATCTGCCGTGATTGCTGCAATCACATGTATAAGTATGGGTTTCGCCAGGGTAGGCAGGCGAGTGGGAGCAGGATGCCCGTACCCCCTGCCCTCCCCTCACTTAGTCATTAAGAAACATAATCATCAGATCAAGTATCAGCTGTATCCCCTAGGCGATGATGCATATGATTTCTAAATTGGTTTTAAACTAAAGCATAATTTAGATAGTATTTAATACTATAGCGTGATGTGGAACTAAAGCTTGTATTTAAGACGGGACCTTCGCACTAAACTAAGCTAAAAATAACCGTGTTTGTGAATTATATCATAATACTATAACTAAAAATGCAGAAATAAAAAACTTTTTTGCAAAAACAAAACCGACTTCCAAAAAAAAACTAAAAAGTGGAAAATAACTTTATTTCCGGAAGTCGGTGGCAAAAAAGTCAACGAAACCAACAAAAGCCACCGTTTTTTTTTGATATGACTGATAAAATGATAAGGGCCGGTAAAGTTATAGCCCCACTTGAAGAAGGTTGTTCGCAAACTTACGTGTCTCAGCGGCTAAATGTGAGTCGTTCAACTGTCCAGAGGACTTGGCAACGGTATCAAGAGACCGGTTCGGTTTTCATAGAAAATGGAACATTAAATGCACACCGGTACATAATGGAAGTCCTAATTCCATTATGCACAACCCACATTGCCCACAATGCTCGCCCGCACCGTTCTGGCGACGTGGAAGCGTACATAAAAGAAGTTGGGATCCGTTGTTTAGATTGGCCAGCTCGAAGTCCTGATCTCAATCCAATTGAGCATGTCTGGGATGTTCTAAAGAGACGGGTAAGATCAGAGCAAACTACTCCACAAAACATCAGGGAGCTAAAAAGAGTCATTGCAGAAGAGTGGGAACGTATTCCTCAAAACGTTATTAAAACATCGTGGAAAGCATGCCCAGAAGGATTCAAGCTGTCATTTTGGCAAGAGGAGGTCACACTTGGTATTAGGTTTTTACATTTGTAACTTTATTTAATTAAAAAAAGTAAAAAAAAAATCTTGTCTTTATTGCCGACCACTTCTTATTGTTTGGGCGTGTACATCGGTTTTAAAGAATCCATCGTTTTTTTTTCTTTCTTTTAATTGCCCGAATTCACTTCACGCGCATTAATTTACACGATTATAAGTATACAGACCACGTCAAAGAAATAAATTTCATTTAATTAACTCAAATCGACCTTACAACGTAAAGGAGATGGCTAAATGGAAGTATGGACGACTGCCCCAGCAATGTATAAACATGGAACTTTGCAATATGTAATTCTGAATAGCTGAATATTAGTATTTCTTGTGAAAAAAGTTTCAAGAACTTTTCATATCTTTACAATCCTGAAAATAAAATCGAGTAACTCCTACGTCAATAGGTATAAAAACTGCATACAAATGACATTATTGCAATGAACTTTTACCTAGGCGTTTGAATATTTCTGCAATGTTTTACGATATTTTCGCACGGTGGTACCGTGTACGTGTGTATACTACTCTGTCAAGAAAGTACCGGGAAAAGATCAATAATACACAAAATGTCTGTTATTCATCCAAATTTATTTTATGACCTTCAAAGTATGCTCCTTTAGAAACGATAAATTCAAATTCAAATTAATTTATTTGTGGAACATAGGTGATTCATTGGTGTTACATAATTTAAGAGCTAGCGTCTCTATGCTCTGCCATAACCGGCGTACAAATTTTCAATTAGATTTATACATTAATTAGTTTTACTATTAGTTACTATATTTCATTATATTACGAATGTCATACCATTGTCATTACATCAATAAATTTAACATGCCATTAAGTACTATAACAAATATTAGTATTACAATTCTAAGGTCAAAAATGTCAGTAGTCTAAATGTCAAAAATCAAAATGTCATAAATCAAAAATGTCATGAATAAAAATTTCAATAAATCAAGATGTCACAAGTTAATTAATATTTTTCTCAGATAGGAACTCAGTTACACTGTAGTACGTTTTATCTACCAGAAATTTCCGCAATCTACTCTTAAATTGTGTTGTATTTAAAGTTTTCCAACTACTCGGTAATTTATTGTAAATAAGGGGGGCCATGCAAGAAACGCTCTTACTCATCAAAGTGGTTCGACATGATACTTGACATAATTTGCTGTTGTCACGCCTATTCCTTGGGAATACAACAGCCTGGCGCTCAAAACGAGATGGATTTTGCTTGACGAACATAGCTACTTCGAAAATATATATGCATGGAAGTGTTAAGATTTTATGTAGCTTAAAGTAAGGTGCGCAACTGTCTGTCGATTTAAGTTTAAACGATGACCGGAGACATCTTTTCTGGGCCTTAAAAGCTATATCTCGATCAGTTGAGTTCCCCCAGAAAATGATACCGTAGCGCAAGTGCGATTCAACTATTCCGTAGTAAGCCATAAAGTGTTTTGACATCTACTATGGAGGATAGTCTAAATAACACATATGCGGATGAACTCAATTTTTTACACAGACTGTCTATATGTGCTTTCCAGTTTAACTTGCAATCTATTTGCAGCCCTAAAAATTTGGTGTCCTCTGCTTCCTCAATTTTGTAAGTTTTGTAATGGATGTTGAGATTAGTTCCGCCAGGTGTACGTTGTCTAAAGTGCATTATTTTTGTCTTACCTAAATTAATATTTAAATTATTTTCGTCCAGCCATTTAATTAGTGCGTCAAGAGAATTATTTATGTCATTTTCATATGTATTTGTACTTTTACATGGGATTGTTACAGTGCTATCGTCTGCAAACATAGTTATAGGATCTTCCATGGACATAGGCATATCATTAACGTAAGTTATAAATAAAAACGGGCCCATCACGGTTCCTTGTGGTACACCGTATGAGATTTCACGTTCGCGAGACCTTATAATCTCTTCGTGTTTGGTAACTATGTTGATGTTGCTAACTTCTGTTATTTGTGTTCTGTTTTCCAGATAAGATTTTATAAGTTCGAGCACGTTACCTCTAATGCCATAGACTTCTAATTTACTAAGTAATATATTATAATGGACATAATCGAACGCCTGGGTCATATCGCAAAATATTGCACATATGGGAGATCGTTTATCCATGCTACTCATAATTGGATTCAAAAAGTCATATATTGCCATATTGATGGTTCTGTGCTGTCTGAATCCTTTTTGTTCCTCGCAAAGTATGTTATATTTTTCCATATAATTATATAATTCCCTGCAGATGTATTTCTCAAAGATCTTTGAAATAACCGGTATGAGCGAAATAGGTCTATAACAATCCATCAACTCCTTATCTTCTTTCTTAAATAAGGGTTTTATTATTGATGTTTTTAAGGCATCTGGATATTTACCCATACAAATAATTAGGTTCAGTATGTACACTTGCGCCAACGAATAATCCATTCATCAAAACATTTTTTAAACGCTGCTTCCGGAATTGAGTTCAGTTCTCGCCGCGAATTCTCCTTTATGTCTTCTATTGATTGAAAACGGGTGCCACGAAGTGGTAATTTGAGTTTAGGAAAAAGAAAAAAGTCAGCAGGAGCCATATCTGGTGAATATGGTGGTTGCTGGATGGTATTTGTTGAGTGTTTGGTCAAAAGTTCGTTCACAATGATAGCCTTGTGCGAAGGCGCATTGTCGTGGTGCAAAATCCAAGAATTTTCTTTCCACAAATCTGGCCTTTTTCGTCGAATTTGCTCTCTTAAACGCCGCATAACGCTCAAATATTATTCTTTATTTACCGTTAGACCTTCCGGTAAGAATTCAGAGTGCACAACACCGCGATAGTCAAAGAAAACAGTCAACATGACTTTGACTTTTGATCGACTTTGGCGTGGTTTTTTCGGTTTCGGTTCAGTTGGAAGGCGCCACTCCGAAGCTTGTTGACTAGTTTGCATGTCAAACTCGTAAACCCACGTCTCGTCACCAGTAACAATGCGTTTCATTAATGTTGGGTCCGAACTGACTCGTTCTAGCATGTCCTCAGCGACTTTCATGCGATTGAGTTTTTGGAGAAAATTCAGATCTTTTGGGACTAGCCGAGCAGCAACATGTTTCATACCCAAATGATTAGTTACAATGGTACGGATCGACTCGTGAGATACAGAAAGTTCGGCGGCTATCTCTCTCAGAGTTGAATGGGGATTTTCAGTCACTATTTTCTTCACTTTTGCGATGTTAACTTCAGTTGCAGACGTTGACGGCCTACCAGAGCGAGGCAAATCTTCCATCACATCTCGACCGCTTTTGAACGCTTTGAACCACTCGTAAGCACGAGTTTTTGATAAAGTCGATTCACCGTTAGCCTTCTGTAACATTTTCAGTGACTGACACGAAATTCCATTGGCGATGCAAAATTTAAGACAAACTCTTTGTTCGATATTTTTGTCCATTATGAAATTCGCAATACACACTATATATGATATTACTAAAACCAGCACTGTATTTAATATAAATAACAGATGCAACTCAAACTCCGCGCCAAAATGGAAAACAGTTGTGCCAATCTAACAACTACAAAAAAAACAAAAATTTTAATTTGGAACCATAAACAAATCATCCATTCCCGATACTTTTTTGACTGAATGTATATCTACAAAGAGGTAATTACGGGCTTTCTACAATCCACGCAAAAATCACTCGCGCCCACGTGGATCCATAATTATGTATTGTACCTAGCGGAATTGTATATCTAGGTATCTCAAATACAAAAATCTATAATTGTTTGGATGTCTGTTAATATTAATCCCTATTTACACATGGGTTCATCATTTCAACCACTTATTTATATTATTATATTAACTGTGAAAACTGTCTTTACTTCAACTCATTATCCTACACGAATGTATGCCTAAACCTTCCGGAAGAACCAGTCTACCTACTAGTGACAACCCCATCAAAGTCTGTTTGTTGATACATCCGTAGGCAGACAGATAAATGCGCCAGGGGGACTTAGTTTAGTAGGTAGGTATGTGGTGATTGATAAATCCTGCCTAAACTACGTTATCTAGTTTAGGCACTGAGTAACCAAGGACATAAAAGATATTGAAGTGAAACAACACAAAAATTCGATTTATTTTCATTCTCTGATTTTTACAAGAATATTATCTAAATATGAAACGGCGTCTGTTCTGTTGTTAAATGTATGACATCCATCAGACCATAGATAATAAATACACTAGCATCTGATCTGACGTTTGTTTTTTCCTAAAGAAGGGTTGAACTTCAAGTGTATCAGAATCGATAAAATAATCGAATAGGTTGAAAGAAAAAATTGAATTAGTTTTTATCGACCACTATTCAGTTTATATTTTTCGACATAAAATAGTAGTAAGATTAAACGAAGAAGCACAGTCCGAAACTTTCAGTTATTTTTATTAGAATAAAGTGGAATTGAGTAAAGTAGATTGTCACTTTAAAACCCTGTGAAAACATAATAACAAGCAACTATACAGGACACCGAATTGAAACCTTTACCCTTAGTTTCAGAAAAACCTGTTACTTATCAAAAATCGATTTAAGTACCTGCAGTTTCATTTGACATTCTGCAAAAGCGATAAGACCCCTCCCTAGCTTGCAGTTATTGTTATTTCATGTAAATCAAAAATTCAAATAATATACTTTTAATTATGTTTAACATTCACGAAAGTTCTAGGAAATTATTAAACACTAAATAATTCATGAATGATTTTTTAAATATTTCGAGTTAATATAAGATTCCTATACATGCTGGGGGCAGTCATTTAGCCACGTCTTTTCCTTAGGTGTCCGTTTTTTTTTGCAAAAGAGTGTTCATATTTATTAATAACTAGAGATCAACATAGGGCTAATTCTTTAGAGAGCATCGTTGCATATTATTGTAGTTGCTTTGTGGGAAATCGTACAGTAGGATGCTGCGCTCATACTATGACTGTATTGTGGTATTTAAGCTGGGGTCGCTTCAATGATATAAGCGCCCCAGTTCCATTTCTAGATAATATACTCCTTGAAGAATAAATACTTGCTGTTTTATTTATTGTTGTTCTAAGTAAGCAGTCGTAGAGCAGCTTACTTTAATATTACCTGTTCTATACCTAAAGCCTTCCTACATAAATCTTCATAAATATAGTAACCCTCTCCAACCGAGTTAAAACGATCGTGAGTTTCGACTTTACAAAATTCTAAGCAAATATGTAAACGACTTTAGCGGACGCAATCGGCGTCGATCAATCACACACTAACAATTTTACCTATATTTATACTATACTATAGACTTATATAGACTTGCACTTTGCGTAGACGTTTCGTCATGCCAGTTCGTTGAAACCCGCATGAGGGATGGCTGCGTCTTTTAATCCCGGTGCCTCCGCACGTAAGTAGATAAATTTTTAGTAATTGTATTGTATTATTCATATTTATTTGATGTTATTTGATTAAATGCAAGTTTCTGTAGATATAGTCATCAAGTTTTTGCAAATGAAAGTAGTTGTTTCGTAATTATTTATCGTCAAAATTAAACACGCACGATCGTTCAACATCGGTTGTAGGACGTGATATTATAACATAGGAGCTGGGGAACAAAAGCGGACTTGTCCACTGTACTCGAATTTTTTATTTTTATTTTTTTGCACTCTTTAAGCTCATATCTATCGAACCCCGGAGTATTGTGTATCAAAAGCGGTCCGATCTTAGAGAAAAAAATTGTTAAAAATGATGATTTCGTTCAAAAGCGGACTTGTCCTGTTAGAAATTTATTAAAATTCTAAGGGATTTTTTCTCCAATCAAAACCGGACAAAAACGTAAGGAGAATTGCCGTTAGTACGAAAAATGTCAAACAAAACCGGACAAGTCTAAAAAAAATCATTGTTTTTTTGTTATGATATCCCTAAATCAGTTGTGGCAACACTGCTAAATTAAAAAAAAGATAATCAGCTGTGTGACGGTCATTGCTTTCGTAATTTTGAGAAGAATTTTCCTAGAAAACCGACAAAATTATGGACGGAATCGAAGAAATAGTGGCCAATATAAATGACGGCTCACGTAAACGAAAAAAAACAGGACGGCAAGCGCAAAACAACAGGGAATCGAAGTGAGTATAAAATTATACCTACCGGTGCGTGTTTGTTATTATTCTAACCTATGATGAATTTAAAATTGCTATTATTTTGTTTTAGGTACGCAGATAAAGACCCCCTTGCTTTGAATTTCGTGTCTGCGTGTGAACATAACAAGGGAAAATTTAAGTGCCAGACTTTGACATTAAACGAAATTGTTTACAACCGCAAACTACTATATGAAAAAATTGGCAAAAAATTACAGGATATTTACTTGTCACGGCTCATATCACCATGCCCCATAGAAAGAGAAAGATCGAGAGAGGAATCTCGCAAACCGCAGAGGAATAAGTACTTTGTGACATACTTTCTCTTCCGTGATTCAAAAAGGTTAGTAAAAGTATGCAAATCTTTTTTTTTGGCTGCTCTTGGGCTCAGTAAGCACAGGGTAAACTTAATTGCGAGCAAATTATATGAAGGCAAAACGCCACTTGACGGCAGAGGAGGAGACAGGAAAAGTTTCAAAAGTATTGATAAAAAGGAATCTGTAAGAAAATTTCTCGGTGGTTTGCCAGCAAAGGAGTCACATTACAATCGAAATAAATCAAAAAGAGTGTACCTGTCATACGAGCTAAACGTAAAAAAGTTGTGGGAGTTGTACAATAATTCAGCGACTGATGATTTGAAAGTCTCACAAACGATGTTCCGAAATGTTTTTGAGAACGATTTTAATATTGGGTTTGCGTCACCATCTTCCGACATATGTAGTACCTGCGAACTGCTTAAAAATAGGCAGAAGACTGAAAATAATCCTGAAGAACTTCAATCATTGAAACTTCAACTCCGAGTTCATAAAGCTAGAGCCAAAGCGTTCTTTTCCCTTACCAAAGAAAAACCTGAAAATTCTATGACAATATGTTTTGATCTCCAACAAATTCAATCCCTTCCTAAAACGCCAATCCAGGAATGTTTTTATTTACGACAAGTTGGACTTTATTCTTTCTGCATTACTGATATGCCTACAAAGGAGCCACATTTCTTCAT